>JASDDO010000022.1:553864491-554478349 GCA_030015575.1 Agapanthus africanus | reverse complement strand
CACTTAAGATGGTTTTTCTCACTTGTTGTGCACATTGTATATATGATATACTTTCATGTGCACTTGATTGTATCATGTTTGTTGATATATGCTAACTTGAGTTTATGTAAGGATCAAACCATGGTTGAATAATGGTTAGGATTTTCTTTAAACTTATCCATTATTTCATTTGTGATGAATAGTGGGGGACAAGAATAAAATGGTGGCCAATTTTTTATCCTTCATGAAATTGATGAAGCTTTGAAGCTTACACCATTTTGTCTCTTGACTTTGACCCAACCATACATCCAACCATGGTTCCATCTCTACCACTAACTATAGTTTGCATTATGATACATATCATATTATTCTTTCCCATTGGAATTGATACACACCATTCTCATGAGATTCCTCTTGTCCATTCATGTTCCTTCATGCTTCTTCTTCTTCTTCATCAAGAAGAAGAATGCTTGGAACCTCCAATGGTGAAATGATCAAATGAGTGAGAAAACAAAATCTAAAGTCAACCCATCTCCTCTTTCTTCATTCTCTACAACATGCCTTGTTGAAGAGGGTGTTGTCTTCATAAGTTTCTTGACTTGGTGAAGGTGGAGCTCGAGTTTGAGTTGTCTCGACGTAGATCTTCTTCGGCATCGTAGTCTTCGACTTAGCCCGATTATTTCTCCGACGAAACCATCACCGGAGTCCGGGATCCGACGATCAAAGCGAAGGGACATCGTCATGGAGCAATGGAGGTGGAGCAAAGAAACTACAAAGGTTGTATTTTCTTCACTCATTAGTTATGTTGATAACTAGCTCTTCTTGTTTTCGCCTAAACTCTAGCCAACGGTCCGTATAAGGGTTCTTCGGCACATGTAAAATTTTTGTTTGGCATGGTTGATGCCTTGTGACAACCCCTTGATGTGCATAGGAACCCTACATAGGGTACCTCTTCTAGGCCCCCAACTTGAATTTAATTTTGTTCTCTAACTCTCCGCGAAGGTTTGGACGCGTTTCATTTTGATTCAGACTTCCGAATTGGCTTAAAACGATCATTTTTGGAACTTTAGCTTTCTGGATTTTTCAAGTTTTGGAAAAATTAGTTATGTTTGCTAATTGCGTGTGGAATTATAATGTTGCAGTTACTTTACAAGCTTTGTGATGTGTATATGTGTTTGGAAACGTTGACTAATTGCTATACGTCGATTAGTCGGGGTTGCACATATCTGTGTTGTTATGTTGGTTTGTGTATATGAACTTGTTGGATCGTCGTGGATGAATAGCTAGGGATGTGAGATGAGAGTTTTTATTCTTTAATTCGATGTAAAATTTGTAAAGTGATGTAATATTATTTTGTGGGGCACATCCGGATTGATATTGTAGCCACCGTTGTATTATTTTCTTTTACTGTTTTTGCTCCTAGGATAGACCCAAGGTGGGGTGCACAAACTACTGGGTACTTTGAAGTGCCAAGTGGCCTAATCACTTTGCTGAAGGAGGTTGCTTCACTTCGGGTATTTGGCGGGTAGTTTGCCACACCCGTAAGGGTCTAGGGTAGGGTTTGTCTATTGATCACGACCGTGGAATCCGTCTTTTGTTACAGGCTTAAACGAAACGCGGAATTCCTAATATATCCAATATGTTCATCTGTGATCTGGAATGCTTATTATTGCGTGAGATGAATGGTTATTATATATATGCTATATAATAGACGTTGCTTATGTTTTACATCCGCGGTAGTCCAGCCCCCGCTCTGTCATTAGTTAAGTAACCTAACGGGTGATGACGGGCCTAGTGGCGAATGTGGATGGCATAAGTAGACGTGGTATTTTCGTCTTTTTCTGTGACGATAGATGTAAATGATGGGACTGCATTACATTAATGCAAAGCAAACAAACCAAAACTGAATCGTTGGAACAAATTTTAAAAACCATTCGGTTATTTTAAAATGGGAGACTTTTAAATGCGGAGCTTAAACCACTCCTTTTAAAAGTTATCAGGTTCCTTCGATTATATCAAGTTCACTACGTTCACGGTTTCGCCAAAACCATTCGTAGCCCTCCGTCATTTCATATGAATGTTTAGTAGTATTCAAGCTATGTTTGTTAGCCTTCGTCAAGGCATAGTGATTGGTAGCTGCTAGGTATTCATATATAGTATAGATAGATGCGTTGGTTTGGGACAGTCGTATTACTTTGTTGGCCTTCGTCAAGGGTATATACAGGTGGGTTCAAATTAACCTGGACAATGATGGATAGAACTTGACATGTGACTTATGATTTGTTGGCCTTCGTCAAGGTCATAAGAGCATGGGGCAAAAATCCTCATCGGGAGTTTCTAAAGAAACTGAAACTTACTAGTGCTGCATACCATTTGGAGTGTGATAATGTTGGTAGGATTCCTTCAGGATTATCACATAATGATATTTGGATCTCGATCCTACTGTGAGTATCCGCTACTCCTCGGGAGATTTTTCACTTAACGATCAATTCTATAAACCAAGTAGGTGTCTAGAACAGTGTTAGCGAGGCAATGCCTCCAGGGATAAGAGGCTATTTAATTAAGGAACTTCGCGAAAGCGTCGTAAAACTTCACTCGAAGTACCAACACTAGCCTGGCTGAACGGTTAAGCAAGTATTGTATGATGAGATTAAATCTTGACCAATTCTTCTTTTATGGTTTGAGGAAGGATTCGAGAGACAGTAGGAGCCATCCTGTTTAGATAAATTAAAAACCAATCTAAACATGCAAGAGTATCATACTGAGTGTTTTCTTCTCTTTCTCCTAACCAGGTGACCAGATTAGGTTACAGATAGATAATAAAATGACTGAGTTATACTATATTGACTGGCAAAGGTTTGTCCAGATGTCTATTACCTATGACAAGCTGGACCACCTCATTACTACTCATAGCTCCAGCCGTCCCAGGTCCAGTTTCCACCGTCACGGATGTTGGTATCGGTAAGACAAGGGAAAAAGACTGTATGAATGCCAAGTGTCTCGTGTTGGCCTCAGTTGATGGTGAATACCAGAAGCAGCACGAGGAGATGGGCTTAGTTTCCATGTTCCTCTATAACAAAGATTTATATGGAGAGCAATCTCGTATCGCAAGATATGAGACCTCGAAAGAATTGCATCAAGCGAGATTGGCTGTCGGGTCATCTGTAGGGGACCACATCCCTACAATGATTAGCTATATTAAAAAGATCACGGACCTGGAGACCACATTGGAGAATGAGTCATATGCTGACTTGATTCTATAGTCCCTACCTCCTACTTACGCCCAGGGAAAGAAAGTTATACTTCCAGTTGATGGCATCTTTAAGGAAACCAGGAAGACACCTACTCTGCTTATTGGGGAATTTTCCTCTTCTGGATCTAAGGCGGATGCCAAGGGTGAGAAGAAGAAGATCTCCACAAAGCCGATAGGCGGTGTCGGTAAGGTAGAAGAAAAGTGAAGGGCAAAAGTTTTGGGGTTAACAGTAGGGAAGGAGGGATGTTCCTATTGTCACGGGAAAGGACATTGACAGAAGGGATGTAGGGCTTGGAAAGCCAGAATCCATGATCCGAAGCATGTTGTGGGTTCGACTTCAGGTGTGTTTGTGATTGAAAACAGTCTGTCAATTAACTCTACTTCCTGGGTATAAGATACCGAATCAGGATCTCATATCTGTAATTCATTACAGGCTTTGAGAAACCGTAAAGTTATCAGGGCAGGTGATATGACTCTCAGGATTGCTAATGGAATGAGCGTGGATGCTGTATCCATAGGGTATATCACCTAGAATTGACAAGTGGGCAGATATTGATTCTACATAACTGTTTGTGTATACCTAGTCTAGTTGTAAGCGATGTGGTTCACATCCACCTAAATCAAAGTTGGATTAGGTACATTAGAGAACATAATATATTAAATCAAGCTCAGGTTTTCAACGTCCAGAACGCAGTTAAAAGAAAGTCTCCAGAATTAAATAAGGCTTTCCTAAGGCATTGTAGACTGGGCCATATCAATTAAACACGATTGAAGAAGTTACATAGAGAGGGATATTTGGATCCGTTCGAATATCAGTCTTATGCAACTTGTCAATCTTGTCTCATAGGAAAAATAATAAAGACTTCGTTCACTGGACATGGAGTAAAAGCTAGCGAGCTCTTAGGACTCATACACAGCGACGCGTGTGATCCAATATCTATAGATGCACGAAGTGGTTATTCCTATTTCATTACTTTTACGGATAGTTTCTCTAGGTAAGGACATGTATTATTGTGAAAGCATAAATACGAACCCTTTGAAAAATTCGGGAATACAAGAATGAAGTGGAAAACCAAACAGGCAAAAGTATCAAGACATTGAGATCTGATCGATGTGGTGAATACTTAAATTGCCGAGTTCCTGGATTATCTAAAAGAGAATGGAATTCTCTCTTACTCTTTCATACACACCACAATACAACGGTGTATAGGAAAGGAGGAACATAACCCTATTGGATATTGTTCGTTCCATGATGAGTAACGCTGAGTTGCCGCGATCCTTCTGAAATTATGCACTAGAATCAGCTGCATATCTTTTGAATAAGGTTCCTACCAAGACTGTGCCTACCACACCATATCAGATGTGGAGTGGGAAGAAACCCTATCTTCGGTATTTGAAGATATAGGGATATCTAGCTTTTGTTGAAAAGCAGTATGCGGACGAGTTCAAGGCACGCTCAGTACTGTGTAGGTTTGTGGGATACCCAAAGAACTCTAAGGGGGTATCTTTTCTATTATGCAGAGGAACAAAAGGTTTTTTCCTCATCATGCCCATTTTTTTTAGAAAATCAATTTTTTGAAAAAGGAAATAGTGGGAGCATAATAGAACTAGAAGAAATTCCAGAACCACAAACTATTACTGAAAGTATGGTAGAACCAGAGGTTTCAAAAGAAATGGACATCCCCATGCCAATCCGCAGGACTAGTAGGCAGTCTCATCCGCCCGAGAGATACTGCGGTTTTCTCATAGACGGGGATCGGGAGGATTGCATCATTGACAATGATGAGCCAACTAGCTTCCAGTAAGCAATTTAGAGCGGAGACTCGGTAAAACGGCTGGATGCAATGCGGACCGAAATGGAGTCCATGTACATAAACAAAGTATGCACTTTGAACATTTCTCCAGAAAGGGTAAAACCCGTAGGCTGCAAATGAATCTTCACAAAGAAGATTGGTGTAGACGGACAGGTTGAAACCTATAAGGCTAGACTTGTTGCAAAAGGTTTTCCTCAAAGACCTGGTTTGGACTATGATAAACCTTTTCTCCAGTGGCTATGCTAAAATCCATTCGGATCCTTCTTGCCATTGCTGCTTTCCAAGATTTTGAGATCTGGCAGATGGACGTAGAGACGGCTTTTCTAAATGGTAATTTGGAAAAGTGTGTCTATATGGATCGGCCAGAGGGTTTCTATCAGAGTCGGGGCAGCGGGACAGTGTGCAAGTTGCTTAAGTTCATTTATGGACTAAAGCAGGCATTGCGGAGTTGGAACATCTGTTTTATTGAGACGGTCAAAAAAATTCGACTTTTTCGAAAATCCAGATGAACCATGTATTTATAGTAAGATTGTAGGGAGAACTGTGGGATTCCTCGTCTAGTACGTGGATGACTTTATCTTGATAGGAAATGACATCCCTATACTACAACCAGTCAAAGGATTCTTGTCACTAAGGTTCTCCATCAAAGACCTGGGTGATACCAACTACATTCTGGGGATCCAGATCTATCGTGATAGATCAAAGAGGATAGTGGGACTTTAAAATCAAGGTAAATCAACACAATGCTGAAAATATTTAGTATGGACGATTCAAAGCGCGGTAGTCTACCGGCTTGTCACAGAATCACCCTCTTTAAAAGGGATGTCTCCCAAGACATGTTTGGAAAAGGCTCGCATCACATCTATACCCTACGCTTCTGCGGTAGGCTTTATAATATATGCGATGTTATGTACCAGATTAGGTGTTGCTTACACACTTAGCGTGGTAAGCCGGTATCAGTCAAACCCAGGGGAGAAGCACTTGATCGCAGTAAAGAACATTCTCAAGTACCTGAGAAGGACTAGGGAGATGTTCTTGGTGTATGGCGGAAAAGACCTCCAGATCGACGCCTTTACTGACTATAGCTTCTAGAGTGATAAAGATGACTACAAGTCCATGTCGGGTTATATGTTTACCCTCAGTGCAGGGGTGGTCTGTTGGAAGAGCTCCAAGAAGGACACCGTTGCAAAATCGACGATGGAAACGGAGTAGTTCGCTGCATGAGACGCCGCAAAAGAGGCAGTCTGGAAATGGAAGTTCTTAACTGAACTTCGGGTGGTTCCTTCCATTGTTGGTCCAATACTTTTGTATTGTGACAACAACAGCGCTATAACTTTAGGGAAGGAACCCGGGTCCTATCAGAGATTCAGGCATATCTTGAGGCGGTACCACCTGATCAGGGTGATTGTTGATCCCCAGGAGATCGAGGTGAGGAGAGTAGATATAGAGAACAACACTGCAGATCCACTCACAGAGGCCATCCTCAGACAGTGTTCGAGAGGCTATTTGAGATCATCGGTCTGCGATATTCCAGTATATGGCCTTAGTGCAGGTGGGAGATTGTTAGTAATATATGCTATAGAGGCCATTATTGTATCACATTGGATTGTATATTACTTAATGGGAGTTTGGGATATACACGGATATAGTAATAGTCTTGCTCAAAATGGTAGTATGCTACCTGGTTTGTTTCTACCTCAATATGTGCATGTGCATTTTAGCATATCGCTTATACATATTGGTAGAGCCCTTAGGATCTTTTCTTGATTACCAGTGCTGTGATGGAAGTCACACTAGTGTGGGCTGGGTAATCTATAGGCACATCCTATACAGGTCCCTAGTCGTAGGATTATCGAGATGGGGTATCGATACTCCAGAGTAGACTAGTGTATATGCTTCTCATCCCAGCAGGGGAGGTGGTCTGTCCTACAGCCATTAGTACGTCGTACTGGAGATAGTATGCATGTGCTCATTAGGTTATTAGTACACTGGACAGGACTCATCGGGAACTGTTAGTATTATACCTATCGTCGGGTAGCAGTTCCCAGGTGATATGAGTACAGCTTAGTCCGTCGACTTGACACTGCTACTTCTTCTCGAGTGTGTTCCTACTGTACTTTGATTACTACCCTACCACGGCTCAAAGGAGTCATGCAAACATGTAGTAGTTGGGGCAGTCCCGAAGCACTTAGAGGCAGTGGCGGTTAGATATGATTCGTCTTTCCCGGTATTAGGGTTGATATCGTGCTGTGTTCGGAAGGCCATTACACAAAGTCCTTGGCCAAGGCAAGCGAGATTTACTGGTAGGTACTCCAGTAGTTTCTCAGGGTGTTTTGGGCTATTCTCCAACACGATTTATTGCGCTATTAGGGGTCTGACGATCACCACCCCTAGGCCCGATATACGATACTCTTAGACGAACAGACCGGACTGTACAGAGATTTTCATATTTAGGCTCAGTAGGAGTTCGGATGAGTTAGTTCATTGGCCTTCTTATCGACGCATACCTGGGCAACCGTTACGTGCAACTAGTACCACTTGCGGCTTGTGGTTAAACCTACTGCCAGCGTAGTGTCGAGTCTTCAGAGTCCCACATAGAGGGTTTTCCTACACCGGGCAAAAGATGTAGAGGCCGTATGGTTTTACGGCAGGGCTTCGATCACTTATGTATACTTGTGCACGTATGATGATCGGGCGGATAATACTAGTGGGCTTTAGTTTAAGCCGAATCCTATTATTATATTGATGGATTATTTTCGTCTCTTTGTATTCTTATTCTTCGGAATGCGGATGCGGGTATGTATATATGGATGAGGGGCATTCTCGTAATTTCTCGGGAAAGCTTCTAGAAGGGACACATTATTAGGGTTTCTTTTTTCTTTTATGGATTAAAGAATAATGAGGTGGAGAAATGAGGTGGAGATATTTTCTTTGGATGGCTATGACTCATCACTTGACAAAATAGATATTTTTGAACCATAGATATTTTTGGTGAGATATTATCTCATCAATAATTCTCATGGTTCATTATTCATTATAAATGAGAAGTCAAACTTCATCCAAGCTCTCTTCTCCTCTCTCATTTTCTTCAAGTCTCCTTCTTCTTCCTCATAGCCCATAAAATCTCATGAGTTGAGAAACCTTGGGTTCCAAGAGACAAAGCACTCCATCTTCTTACTCTACACTCTCTGGGACTTCTAGTTTAGCGAACTAGAAGCCGTAGTTACCTCGGATTTAAGGTAGGAGCTCAGACTATAGACTCTCGGGTGGATTGTCTTTGACTCGAGGAGGCCGTCAAGGTTGCTTTGATCCGTTTCGATCCTTGGAGCCTACGATGACCAGGAGGACAGTGAGAAGACCCGAAGAACACGATACTACGAGGTATAACATTCATCCTAGTAGTTAAACCTTAAGTAGTTTACTAGCTATGGTTTATGATCGATCCTTGGTTCAAGTCGGTGTTGCGAAACCCGTAAAAATCAATTTTTTGCAATTTCCGCCTCCCCACGAACACGTGGGGTGTGCGACATCGACTTACATATATAGCATTCTATTTTTCTGTTTATATCATACTTTTTCTGTAATGGTGTAAGAAGATGCTAGATAATATGATATTTTCTAATTAATGTGATTGCATTAATTCAGATTAATAGAAAGATATCAAAACATAAAATACGTTGATGGAACCAATTTTTTACAAAAGAAATTTTAGCCATTCTCTTTTACTTTGCATAGCGGTATTCGGTAAAGAATATCTTGCACCTCATTCGATAAGAAAAGAGCCTTGATCCTTTCAACGGGAGTTTGCTCTTAAAAAAAGTTTATGTTACTATAAATTTGCAAAACCACTCGGTTTCTTCGACGATATTAAGTTCATTACGTTAAGCGTTTTCTTCAAAATTAGCCGTAACCTTCTTCCATTTAAGGATGTAGAGTACTTAGTATTCATGCTGTGTTTATTGACCATTCGTCAAGACGTAGTGTTCGGTAGTTAAGTGATGTCTTCCTGCTTGCATATGATGCGATTGGTTAGGACGGTCGTATGGATTTTTTGATCATTCGTTAAGGGCTTATACAGGTGGATCTAGACTAATCAAGAAATGACGGGTTGAACTTGACCAGGTGTCTTTGATTTGTTGATCATTCGTCAAGGTCATAGGATTCTAGGGGTAAAAACTAATATCATGAGTTTCAAGTGTTAAAACTTGCAATGAGATTGCATACCTTTTATAGAGTGCGGTAATTTGTTAATCATTCGTTAAGATTACCACGCCATGATAGTTAGGGTCCCGATTCCCACTATGAGTAATAGTTACTCTTGGGAGATTTTTTTATGAATAATCCCGGCTAGTTCTCCTTTTACGGTTTGAAGGAGAATTTGAAAAAAACAGTAGGAGATCTGATTAGATAAATTTTTAAACCAATATAATCTAGGATAGAGTGCATGCTGAGTGTTTCTTTTCTCTCTTTCTCTCTCTCTCTGGCAGCTACCTATGATTGACCTTAAACTAAAACTCGTAAACCAAGTTAACCGAATCTTTTTTACAATCTTCGGCTTTGGTATTTCATGATTGCCCTAACTTACCAAAAAGTCGCATTTGTCCTTCCGGCTCTTACTTCCACTCGGTTATTCTAGAACTCTCTGTATTCGGTACGGAGATTCATATTGCTTGGAATGCCTGTAGGGATGTTCGTGCTCACTAGTAGTCACAGCGGAAGCGAAATAACTTGTACAACAAAAATTCTGTGAGAATAAACATCCGCAAACACCAAGAAATCGTCTAAACACATAAACTTGCAACTAAAAGAGAACATGTAAAAGAACTAGAGGTGTTTTGGGGGAATACAACCTTTGTAGCATATCCGATTGTCTATCGGAAGACCCAAGCTAGACTTCATGAGGATCAGGACTGTTCATACCAGAATATTGCATTTTATACCGCCCATTCTTACGCTCGGTTGTTTATAGGTAGGTGCTTTTAATCCGTGTTTGTTACATATTTACATATTACAGGTTTCCAGTCCAAATATTGCAAATCAAGACAAAATCTCCATAGTTACGCCAAAAGCAGAACATCTGTTGACAGCAGATAAAAGCTGGGTTCCGGTCATCCATATCTGTCAAGTGCCGAGTACCAGTTCCTGAGACAAGACATATGACAGTGGTCATTCGTGTCTCGGACAAGCACAGAGCACGAGGGGGGCAGCACTAGAATCAATGGGCGCGTGGAGCTCGAGGGAGATAGAAGTCAAAAGTAAAGAAAATAATGGAATCTTGGACAAAGAAATCTGAAGATATTCTGGAAGATTTTGTGCAGTGTAAAGTTGGCAAACACGAGGAAACATCAAACCAGGGATTACCACAAAACCCCATGACCCAACTCACCAAGATGGCCGCGGTTCCGCGGCCAATAGGGGGTCTAGGCCGCGGAACCGTGGCCGTACTGGCCCCTCTCTGTGTCAACTTTCAGGTGTAGTTTGGTACTTTTATCTGGAGCCATATTCTTGCCCTAGGTTTCCAGTTCCCTTCCTATAAATACCCCAGATCTAAGCCAAACCAAGGAGTCCATTCTTAGTTAATTCTTTAGCCTCTTTTAGTGTAGTCTTCTTCTTCATTCTTTCCTCCATGAAAATTGTAGTGAGAGCTTTTTGAGTGGATGATGAAATGAAGATGAGGGTTTTTGTATCATTCTTTTGTTTTAGCTTCCCCTTGAGATCCTTACTTTCTCTTGATCTTTCAACCTCTTCATTGAGCTTGAAAGTTTAAGGGTTTGTTATTGATTTCAAGGGTTGTATCTTCTTATGGAATTAGTGCTTCATTTCACATGAGTTCTTTACCCTTCTCTTGATCTTGCAACCTCTTGATTGAGCTTGCAAGTTTAAGGGTTGGCTATTGATCCCATACTTGTCTTGAGTTCTAGTTTCTAGTTTTCTTTCTTGCTTTTTATTACTTGCTTTTTATTACCTTGCTTTACTTACTTGCAATTTAATTCCATGCACTTTCATTACTTGCTTGTAATCTTTTCTTTTTGTTCTCTCTTTTGTTCTTTTTGTGAATGGTTGTAAATATTGTTGTTAAGAATCAATACGGTATTGTAAGTTAACGTTTCTTTGCTCGTTTCCTTTTCCCGTTATTTTCTATTGAACTCCGCCCAAACGATACGCAAACGCTCCGTTAGGCATCCTACCCTAACAAGGTAACGGTGATTCCTAACCGCGACCGGTTGGGTTCAGTTTGGCCGGAGGTGAAAGCAAGAGACAAGAACGGAAGGACAAGGGTAAATAAGCCGGATTCCACGAATACCATGCTTAAATCCCCTAATCCACATTGTTGCCGATTGCTCTAGCTTCAATTGGTCAAGACTCGGCTCAAAGGTTTTGAGTACGGATTTCTTTAGCTTACAATTTCGTATCTTTTTCTTAACAACTTTATACTTGCATATAACACATAGGTTAGATTCAAACAAATGTATACTCATTCTTTATTGACTCGTCTAAAACAAGAAAGGACAAACAACCATCTTCCTGTGGATCGACCCGTGCTCAACCGGCTAGCTGCAAAGTGACACCGTCTTGATCGCGGTTATAACTTTAGAATTTTGAACATCTGACACGCTCTCCGCGTGCGATCAAGGACCCAAACTATCACGGAGTTGTAACATTGCCAAAATCAACAAGTCACCCCACACTATAGAAGGCATGCAATTTCATTGCAAGTTTCAACACTTGAAACTCCCGATATTGGTTTTTACCCCTAACGCCTTATGACCTTAACGAAATCAACAAATCATAAGTCCCTAATCAAGTTCAACCCATTATTTTGTGATTAATTTTGACCCACCCACATGACCCTTAACGGAGTCAACAAAGTTGCATGACCGTCCTAGCTATCGCATCATATGCAAACAGGAAGACATCACCTAGCTACCATACACTACGTCTTAATAGAGTCAACAAACGTAGCACGAATACTAAGTACTCTACTTTCTGAAATGACAGAGAGTTGCAACTGGTTTTGAATAAAACTATTAACTTAAACTTGATATCATCGTACGAACCAAGTGGTTTTGCAAATTTATAGTAACATAAACTTTTGCTTAAGAGCGAACTCCCGGTGAAGGGATCAAGGCAATTTCCTCATCGAATGAGGTGCAGAATATTCTTAACCGAATATCTCAATGCAAAGCAAAAGAACACGACTAAAAGTTTTAATAAAAAGTTGGTTCCTACAACATGTTATAGGTTTGTATTCTTTGCATTAATCTGAATCAATGCAATCTTATCATTTAGATAACCACATTATCTGGCATCTTTTCACACAATAACAGAAAAAGTATGAAAAGAAAATAGAATGCATATATACGCCATCTGCATTCGCCACGGGGCCCTGGGTCTTCACCGTAAAGTTACCTAACTTACGGAAGGGCGGGGGCAGGGCTAGCGCGAGTGCAAAACGTATATAGCATTTATTTATATATCATATATGTCATTATATATATCATCGCACGTAGATAATCAGCATTACAGGCAAGCAATAAAACAACATCACAAGTAAGTAATCACATCACAAGCAAGAAATGATCATCACAGAATAGGAATAGTCGGATTACCTAGGAATCCCGCTTTTTGTTCGAGCCACAAACGAAACGCGACATTCCCCAGTCGTGTGAATAGCCTGTGCGTAGCCAAAAGTAGACCCTACAAGTGCGACAAGCTATCCACCAACCCAAGAAACAAGGTAACCCGACATCATCACTATGATAGGGCCACATAGCGCTTTCTTGAATCCGATGACTTGAGCACTCCTTCGCGGGTCTATCCTATTCCCCCTACAAGCGCGGCAGGCAACCCACCAATTCAAGACTCGAGTGACCCGATCTCAACTTCTTGAGATGGCTACTTGTTGCAATCTAGAACCCAGCCTCCTATGCGCTTCTCCGTGGGGTAATCCTAAACCTGTATTAATACAATGGTAATATCGATCTCAACCTGATCGAGTCCCGAAAAAAGAATAATACATCGCGGTAACGACGACCACAAGTTGGTTGCTCTCCCCGAATAAAAGAATATACAAGAGGCTACACTTGAATGAATATGAAAAAGCATCATCACAAACACACATGAGGCTATTCATTTCGTGACAATCCGAAACCAAGCTATACAAACCAACATCTCAAACCCACACACATATCAATAAGTATGTGTCATCGCATTAACAGTGTTAAACACTTTAACCACATCAATACAGAACCCCACGATTTTACAGTTAAGATAAAAAAACAATCCGTAATTCTTACAAAAAAAAACAAGATCAAATCTCAATACTGGGAAAAAAAGTAATACTACAAATCTTATTTCCAAGCATAGAAGCCACTGTAACAACTTGGACCCAAAATTCCACCACTAGGCTGACGGAAAACCGCCATTGGCGGCTAAACTTGTGAATTGTGGGCCCGGGTTGAAAACTAATCATTTTCAAAACGTTCTCTTTGTACTGCAATGAAAGTATGTCTTAGCACCTCTAGTAGGGGTTTAACACGAGCAAATGAGCAATTTTAAAATTTTATAGGGCTAAGTATACTAAACAAGATCATACTAGAGATTAGGGTTATGAAGTAAGCAAACAAAAGTTCTAAACTAAGTGAAGAGGTGCTACAACCTTTATAGTGAAGTCATTCAATTCAATAGCTCTTTGTAGTAGTCCCTTGAACTCCTTCTAGGGCTCCACTTGAAGAAAGGAACAAGCTTGCTAGTTGTCTTCTTCGTCGAAGACGATCCACTTTGAAGCTTCTCACACTCAAGCTCACACTTCACTAATCTAAGAATTAGTAAAGAGAACAACCTATACTAATTTTCTATAATAGTGTACGTTGATGAAGTAGGGATTTGCTCACTAAAATTATTCTCTTATTTTTCTTCTTGCATGAATAGTGTAGCAAGTGAAGAAAAAGGAAGAAGAAGAAGATGGTTGTGTGAGAATGAAATAAACTTGGAATTGTAATCAAGATTCATATGAATTCTACCATGCTTATCTCTTTAGAGTAAAACAAGAATGACTCACTTGAAGAAAAATGAGTCATTCTCTTTACATTTAAAAAGATAAATGATAAATCAAAATGTTCTTATCCACATTTCCATGTAATTCTCATACATCCATCTTATGTGTATCATCTACCATGATACAAAAAGAATACATATTTATATCAAATATATAAATATACATAAAGAGAAGAAAATCTTAAGTAAGCATGATATTAGTTAATATATATATATATATATATATATATCAAATTATTAAATCAACACTTGATTCAATAATCCGGTTATATCATATATAACACGGCTAATATAAAAAAATACTAGATTAGAATACGGTATCATATACTCGTATTTAATCAACCTCACCTACATAACTCCATACGTGCCCTACTTCGTTTCGCTTGAGCTAGGAAACCTCTATGTGGGACTCTAAAGACTCGCCAATACGCTAGTCATAGGTAATGATCACATTAGATACCCACAAGTTGTTAGCGGTACTTGCTGGACGTAACGGCTGCCCTAGTATTGAACGAATAGAATATCAACAAGCAAATTTGTCCAAACTCCCATAGAGCCTATAAGCAACACTTACTGTACAGTCCTATCTCTTCGTCTGATATGTTGCATATCGAGTCTAGGGGGTAGAATCGTCAGACCCCAATAACTCGATAAGTCATGCCGATGTATGGCCTATAACCTTTCGAGAAACTTTTGATAATACTTATCAGTAAATCTCATCAGCCCTGGCCAGGGACTTGCTGTTATAGCCAATCGAGCATAGCACAACATCAACTCCCAATACTGGGAGAGACGAAACCTCTCCTATCGCTCACTTCCTCCATGTGACTCGTGACTGTACCTAAAAACCACCTGTTTGCACGATTCATTTAAGCCGTGGAAGGGAAGAAATCAAAGCATAGTGGGAATCACACAAGACACTATGATGATCTCAGGTATACAAACTAACCTGTATAAGTTTCACCAGAGAACTGCTATTTGACGATGGGTATGATACCATCTAGGAGTTCTCGGCGAGTCCGTTCGGTGTACTCATTCTCCAATGAGCGCATTTGTACAATCTTTGATGTCAAACACCAATGGCTGTGGGATCAGCCATCGCCCTATACAGGGTCAGGAAACATATACACTAGTCTACTTTGGAATATCGATGCCCTGTCTCGATACTCCCTCGACTAGGAACTGTTAAGGATGTGCTTGTGGACTACTCAAGCCCTACTAGTATGATCTACATCATAGTCCTGTTAGTCAAGACAACATCCTAAGGGCTTTATCAACATGTATCAATGAGATAGTAAACTAAAACAAGTGCACATGTTAAGATAAAGAGCAACCAGATAGCATACTATCATGTTGAGCAAGAAAGTCCTCTATATATATGTCCAAGTATCCACTATAATATACAATAATGGCCTCTAGGGCATACATATTCCTAACATGCAATACTTTACAAAATTTATAGGTGAAGTTTTTAAAATGAACATCGGCTTGAATTATGGAATTAGGTTACGGAAAAATTTGATGATCGAAACTATAAGTCTTAGTGTTTGTTTGGCTCTGATACCACTGTAGGGATGTTCATGCTCACTAGTAGGCGCAGCGGAAGCGAAATAACATGTACAACAAGAATTCCTACGAGCACAAACACCTGCAAACACCAAGCAATCGTCTAAACACATAAACTAACAACTAAAAGAGAACATTTAAAAGAACTAGAGGGGTTTTGGGAGTCTACAACCTTTGTAGCATGTCTGATCTCCTATTGGAAGACCCAAGCTAGACTTCTTGAGCTCCGGAGAGTCTACTAGCTGACCGCCTTGCCGTAAATGATTCACGGTGAAGAGTGGCCACCCGAAACTTCATCTCCACCTTCAAGTGGAGAAACTCACATATTGAAGTTGCTAGGTTAATATGTGAGGCGATGTGGTTTGGAAAAACTCTCTTCTTTTGAATTCTACTCTCATTTCTATGCTCCACCATTTTTGAAGAGAGGAGGAAGAAGATGAAGAAGAAGCTCTCATGGAAAAATAATGAAGAAGAATTAACATAAAAGAGAAGAATAAGAAGAGAAGAGAAGAATGAATAAAACAAAGAAAAGAAGTAAAAAGAAGTTCACTCTTCTCATTTCTTCTTTTCATTTCATTTCATTTCTTTTCATTTCTAATCTTTTCTTTTCATTTCTCTTTATGTTTATTCTTAACATATATTATTTCTTTTAACATTATATATAAATACATATTTATAAAGAAAAGAAAACATGTATCAAAAACATTTCCATATTACGTATCGTATACGCAATAATAATATATCATTATTATATACTAATATAATATACAGAAGAGAGTGTGTATCCAATATACAATACTAGAAATTATATCAAAATACGGTTATTAAGTCAACACTTGACTTAATGTTCCAGCTTTTAAACCGGCTAGTATTTTCTGGACATTCGATTAAATCATACATTTAATTGAACCCCCATATGTATCCAATATGCACGCCACATCAACATTTTGCCCGGGCAGGCACTTTCGTTGCGGGACTCTAAAGACCTGTCAATATGCTGGCAGTAGGTTATATAGGATCATATCCGATTGAATCCAAAACACTTTCAGATTCAATCCCCTCACGGGTTAACCTACAAGCTCGTTAGCAGTACTAGTTGTACGTAACACCTACCCAGGTATGAGCAAGATAAAAGCTGGTCAACGAGCAAACTCATTCGAACCCTACAAATTCTACGAGGGACGAATACCATACAGGCCGGTCTCTTCGTTAAAGGGTATCGCATACCGGGTCTAGGGGGTGGAACTTTCAGACCCCTAATAACCCAATAAGTTGTGCTGACATAAAACTCATAACCAACAGAGATACAAATGATAACACTTATCAGTTTATCTCACTTTCTGTGGCCATAGACTTATGGTTATAGCTATGTCCTGCACTATATGATATCGACTCCCTATACCGGGAGAGATGAATCCCCTCGACCACTCACTACCTCCACGTGCTTCGGGACTATACCCAACTAAAACTTGTTTGCACGAATCCTTTGAGCCGTGGTAGGATAGTAATTAAAGTATAGTGAGAACACACAAGACACTGTGGGGATCTCAGGTCAAGGGACTACCTTGTACTATCGTCATCAGAGAATTGCTACCTGACATTGGTATAAAACCATCTTGGAGATCTCAGTGAGTCCGTCCAGTGAAACCCATACTCTTATGAGCACCCGAATACAATCCTCGGTGTCAAACACCAATAGCTGTAGGATCAGCTGTCGCCCTCAAATCGGGTCAGGAAACGTACAAACTATTCTAAACTGGAGTACCGATGTCCAGTCTCGATATTCCTACGACTAGGGACATTTAAGGATGTGCTTAAAGAGTACCCCAGGTCCCACTAGTATGATCCCTATCATTAATCCTGGTAGTCAAGCAAAATCCTAAGGGCTCTATCTTATGTATTAGCGATACGTGAAAACTAGTAAAACGTATACACATGACAGATAAAGACAAACCAGATAGCACACTATCATCTCGAGTAAGATTGTTCTCCGTATAGATCCACCTTCAATTAAGATAATGGCCTTGAGGGCACCTATATCTAAAAATGTCATCGTATGGTTAGATACAAACTGGAAGAAATTGTTTCAGTTTGAGAATGGCCACTGGTTTTGAAAAAAGTGAATTGTTCACTTGTCTCTCCCCTCCACCTTATCTCAAGTTCGAGATCTCATTAAGTAAGGAGATTATACCAGTTACGCTTATTGGATAGTCTTCTTCCAATCCCGAGATTGAAGCTGAATGGAAGGGTAAGAAGAAAACCAACTAGCATAACTTCGGTATATAAAAGATAAGATGGAGAGACATTAAAAGGGGTTGAAGCGAGCGACAAGGAAAATGCAACTACTGTTATGACTTTGGGAAGTGAAAAAGGCTTTACTAGGAATACCCAGCAACCTCTTGAAGATTTCGATATTTCATGTTTCCTGTGTGATTGTAATTGAAACTCTTTTCTCAATTAACTCCGACTCCTGGATATATGGATACCGGATTGATATCCTACATCTATAAGTTATTACAAATGCTGAGAAAGAGTAGAGTATTGGGATAGATGATTTGTTCCTCAATGTCGGAAATCGGAGCAATTGTTGCTATTGGGGAAATCACCTGGTTTTTCCTATCGGCAAACTTTTTGTTTTGAATAACTGTTATTATGCACCAACTTTTTTTAAAAACTGATATATCCATCACTCTATTAGATAAGGTGGGATATATATATTGAAAAACATGTTCTAAATATTTACATATATCAATCTATTGAATGGATAAGGTGCATAAAAATAACAATATATACATTCTTAACCAAAATACGGTTTTCAAATTACAACATACAGAATATGAGTTAATGAACTCATAGGACTTATACCTAGTGATGTATGTTGTCCGATTTCCACATGGACAAGGAGTTGGTACTCATACTTCATTCTGATTACCTTTGAGTTCTCTAGTTTTAGACACAGATCCTTGTTGAAATGCGAAGTCCAAAGATTTTGAGAAGTTCAAAGGATATAAGAATAAAGTAGAGACCCAAGTGTTGGAAGTATCAAGAGTCTTCGAAGTGTTAGAAGATATGGATACTTATGCTAGGTATTCCGTATTGAGAATTTGATTCACTCTCAGATTACTCGTCCGAGGGTGCACTCCTTGATGAGTAACGCTGAGTGGCTTTTTTCATTAAGGGATATGCGCTGGAAACAGTTGCATACCAATTGAATATGGTTCCATCTAAATTTGTGCCTATGATTTTATATGTGATATGGAATAAGAACATATCTTAAGGTTGTTAAGATATGGAGTTATCCTATTTGTGCTTAAAGTCACAATCCGAACAAATTCAAGACACGTTTTAGTAATAGGCAGTTTGTGGGTTATCCCAAAATTTAGCAAGGGTTTAACATCTACCATTTTCGGGATCAAAATTTTTTTTGTTCTCGACACGCCACCTTTTTAGAAAAAGAATTTCTTGCAAAAGAAATTAGTGGGAGTTGGTAAAATTGGAAGTGATTCAAGAACCACAAATGGTTACTGAAGATTTAGTAGAACCTGGAGATTCAGTTGACCCTTACAAACCTTAGCCAATCCTCATATTTAGTAGGTAATCTCAGCCACCCGAGAGATACTTCGGTTTCCTCATAGACGGTGAAAAGGAGGCTTGCATCATGTGATGATGATCCTATTAGTTATCAGCAGGCCATAAAAATGGTGACTTCCGACTGATGGCCGAATGCCAAGTTATTCAAGTTGGACTCCATGCACTGCAATAAAGTATGGACTTTGTTGCATGCTCCTAAAAGGAGTAAAACCCATAAAGAGCTAGTAGATCTTTCGAGATCATTGCAAATGGAAAGGTAGTAACCTAATAAGGCTAGACTTATAGTAAAATTTTTTCATCAAATCCCCGATGTGGATTGTGATGACACTTTTACTTCATGGTCTGTGCTGAAATCTATACGGATATAATTTGTCACTGCTATTCTTCATGACTATGTTATCTGGCAAGTGGATGAATATAAAGTCTTTCTAAATAAGGATTTAGAAGTGTACGTGTATATGACTCTGCTAGGGGGTTATCGTAATCGGTGGGAGCAGCGGAAAGTATGCAAGTAGCTTACGTCTATTTATAGACTGAAGTAGGCATTACAGAAATGGATCATTCGTTTTGATGTCACGGTCAAAGTGTTTGATTTCATAAAAATGATAAATAAACTTGGTATTTATAAAAAGGATGTAGGGAGTACTGTCATGTTCCTCATATTGTTTGTTGATGACAAATTCCTCATAGAAAGTGATGTTCCTATGTTACTGTTTGGTTAAGCTATGGATGTCATAGATGTTTCTCCAAATAGGATAATATGTTTCTGGTGACTAGGTCTATAGAGATAGATCTAGTAAGTTTTGGGATATTCCTAATTTAGGTAAGATGAAACCATTTTTAAAAGGTTTTAGAGTGGACGACTCTTAGCATGGTAGTTGTTGGATATAATGCCCTTAAGGCAATTATTTTAATTGCAGACATGCGATTATGATAATTGAGGGAGAACCTATACAGGTAGAACAGTTTTACTCAAGATGATAATATACTATCTAGTTTGTTTCTATCATCATCTATATGTATAATGTAGTATTGCGTATCGCTATTACATGTTGATAGAGCTCATAACATTCTTGCTTGACTACCGGCGTTCTGACGGCGATCAGACTTGTAGGGATTAGGTGGTCTATAAGCACATCCTTAAATGTCTCTAGTTATAGGAATATCGTGGCTGGGCATTAATATTCCAGAGTAGACTAGTGTATACGTTTTTTGATCCTGATGAGGAGCGATGGCCGGTCTCACAGCCATTGGTGTTAGTCAGTCACCAAAGATTGTATACAGGTGCTTATTGGGTTATGAGTTACACTAGACGGACTCACCGGGAACATGCTAGTTGGTATTATACCTAACGTCAGATAGCAGTACTCTGGTGACATTAGTGTAGATAGTCTGTTGACCAAACATCATCATTTGTCTCAAGTGTGTTCCCACTGTACTTTGATTTCTACCTTACCAAGGCTCTACTGAGTCATGTAAACAGGTAGTTTTAGGGTGCAGTCTTGAAGCACTTAGAGACAGTGAGTGATAGAAGGGATTCGTCTCTCCTGGTATAGAGAGTCGATGTCACACAGTGTTTAGTGGCCAATACCATAAGTCCATGGCCATGACAGATGAGATTTAATGACAATCTGGTCAGTAGATTCTCAGATGGTATTGGGATAGATACTGGCACGATGTATCGCGTTATTAGGGGTCTGAATTTAACCACCCCCTAAACCCGATATAGGATACTATTAGACAAACGGATCAGACTGCATGGTAAATGTCACTTATAGTCTTAGTAGGGGTTCGGATGGGCTTGCTTGTCGATCTTCTTTTCATTCAATATCTGGGTAGTTGTTACGTAAAGCTAGTGCCGCTGACGTGCTTGTGGTTAAACCCACTGCAAGCGTATTGTCGAGTCTTTAGAATTCTACACATAGGGTTTTCCGTTTTTGGCGAAACGATGTAGTTACAGCACGTTGGTACACGCTCGGGTTCGATTAATACTAGTGTATTTAATACACTGACGGTAATCGGACATTTGATAATACAGGCCGGTCTTTTGAAAATACGGATATTAAATATAGTGTTAATTTAATATATTAATACATATATTAGTATATGTATTTACTAGTATTATGTCACTTTATATTTATCTCACTTGTGTTTTAAGAATAAAGAAAAGATTATGTTAAGTATTTATTTACTTTTTTCTTTATTTCTTTTTCCTTTTGGGTTCAATTTAGCTTATATTGTTTCAAGGGAATAGCATATCTTTAGCCACTCTATTTGCGATGACAAGTGGAGGGAAAAGAAGAGGGTGTACACTTGGATGGATGATGAGATCATAAGGCTAGGATTTTGTAGAGAATGGATTATATTAGTAACCATTTTTCATAAAATGGTTAATGAGAAATTCATAGCTCTCTATACTTTCTAGGTTCCATGCCCTCTTCATCTTCCTCCTCTTTTTATTAAGTGAAAAAGGAAATTAATTGGTGAGCAAAAAAATTAGTGAGCTTAACTACATTCTAGGCTTCCTAATTTAGCAAACTAGGAGCAATAGTTCACTTGAAGATAGAAGTGTGGAGGTAAAGCAAGAGAATTCTCAAGATGGATCTTCTTTGGCAATTTGGAAGTCTTCAAGCTTGATCCTACAACACTTAGGAGTCTACCATGGAATCCAACACAAGTGTGGACCATATGAAGATGCTACAAGGGTATCTATGTTCTAAACTTAATAGTTTAGTTTTTAGTTCAGTGTTATGGTTATGATTCTTGGATGTTTGGAAACTTAGCTCTCTAGTTTTTTGAAAACCTATTTGCAAGCCTTCTAAAACCACTACTAGGGTGCTAAAGTTCCTTCATATGTTATCAGAGCTACTAGGAAGGGATGCCGACCCATAGGGGATTCTCACTGTGTGACAGTAGTGGCGAAGCGTAAGCTCTTATCCCAAGGTGCCTTGTGCGGTTATATGGTCCAGCGGGTTGTAGTCCGTCGCGAGGGGACTACGTAAAAAGTAGCTGCTGAGGAGACTATGGACTCCACGGCCAGTTTTCGCTACGCTGACTGACCCTTAGTGGTATATGAGCCAAGCCATAGCCTAAACTAGTTAGCTACGGTGTCCGAATCCCGCGGTTTTTCCGGCACAATTTCAGCCTTAAAATTCCAATAGTTTTGATGTTTGCACTCCCCGCGGGCTCTTGATTTGGATCGAGAATCTGCGGGTTCGTGCATGGAGACCTTAGGGAGGTCCCCGGGGGACCTAAGGTCGGGCCCACCCTCCCAAGACCACCACGAGGTGGCCTTAGGGATAGGGACTCGAGACCACCCCAAAGGGTGGTCTCAGGTCTGCCTGACCCCCTTGGCTACCTTGTGGTGGTATCAGGGGTGGGTACCCCCATTTGGCTCCCTCCAGGAATTGTTTGATTTTTTAGAGGACCCCCCCCGCGGCATTTCGGATTCGTTTCGGGTTCGTTTGGACTTCCGGATTGGCCAAAAATCTTGGAATTTTGTAGGTTTTTAGCACACTTGATTTATTAGAGTTTAGAAATTTGAAGTGTTTGCTCTTTGTGCGTGGGATTCTAATATAGTCTTCATTGTGATTGTGAGCATCAAAGCATTTGGTAAAATGACGTCGAATTGTTATAGGTATTAATTAGATGGAGTTACGAAATTGATACCTGTTCATAACAGAATATTGCATTTTATACCGTCCATTCTTATGCTCGTGTGTTTATAGGTAGGTGCTTTTAATCCGTGTTTGCTACATATTTACAGGCCACAGGTTTCTAGTCCAAAATAACGCAATTGATACAAAATCTCCACAGTTACGCCAAAATACAGAACATCTGTTGACAGCAGATAAAAGCCGGGTTCCGGTCATCCATATCCGTCCAGTGCCGAGTACCAGTTCCAGAGACAAGACATATGACAGTGGTCATTCGTATCTCAGACAAGCACAGAGCACGAGGGGGGCAGCACAAGAATCAATGGGTGCGCGGAGCTCGAGGGAGAAAATGTCAAAAGTATTATTTTTGATGCCATTTTGGACCATTGCAGATCTGAAGCAATTGTGGAAGCAATTTGCAATTTTGTATATGTAGAACAACATAGGAAAGAAAACCAGGGAACACGACAAAAATTGAGGGCCCAACTCCCCAAAAGGGCCGCGGAACCGCGGCCGTATAGGCTCCTTAGTTGAAGAATTTTAAGGGGCTGTTTGGTCTTTTCATGATGGTTCAGAATGTTGCCCTAGGTTTCCATTTCCACGCATATAAATACCCCGGTTCTGAGCCAAACCAAGGAGCACTTTTTGTGTCCATTCTTATGCCTCTTTTGTAGATTTAGTGTAGTTTTGCTTTCTTCTTCTTCATTCTTTCCTCCATGAAAATTGTAGTGAGAGCTTTTTGAGTGGAAGATCAATGAAGATGAGGGTTTTTCTTATCTTGTGTTTTTATTTCATTGTATTGTAATTTTGTTATCTTGTATTGTAATTTTATTATTTGTTGTTAACTAGTTGTTGTTTTTCTTTTCTTGTTCTCTTTTCTTTTCTTCTCTTATCCGTATTTTCAAGCGATGATACTTGACGGAGTTCCTTGCTAAGGTGAGGACCCAAGAGTTAGCTTGCTTCACTTGTAAAACTGTATTTTTCTCTTTTCCTCCTTCTTGTTTTGTTTTCTTTTCTTTTATCATGTGTGAATAATTTCCCTCTTGTTAAGGCTAAGGAAGGTGGTATGAGGGACGGAGAAATCCCTTGTGCTTCTCTTCGTCAAACATCTTGAAACGACCCCCGACCAAACAAACGCAACCCCCTCACTTAGGCGCGCTATACGTGACATGTAGCCGCGACCTAAGTTGAGAAGTCC
Organism: Agapanthus africanus; assembly: GCA_030015575.1. Lineage (NCBI taxonomy): Eukaryota > Viridiplantae > Streptophyta > Magnoliopsida > Asparagales > Amaryllidaceae > Agapanthus > Agapanthus africanus. The sequence continues at coordinate 554,454,235 of JASDDO010000022.1, read as the reverse complement.
TTTAAGCGCACTACAACGTGACATGTAGTTGTGACTTAATTGGATACATGGTTGCGGGTGTTTGGCCGAGGGTTAGAAATAAGCGTATTTAGCGGACGGACAAGGGGCACTAGGAATGGATTTAGCGTTGGAAAGCTTGCTTAAACTCGCAAATCCCATTCCTATCTCCTCCTAATCCCCGCTACTTTCGATTATCCCAACACCGTCTTAAGAATGGCAAAAGATAAGTATAAGACTAATCCTAACTCGACTAACCAAGCTTAACCTTAACAAGCTTACTTGAACATATAATACGAACACTTAGGATAGACTTGAACATACATATACACATTCTTTATTGACTCGTCTAAAACTCTAACGGACATACAACCATCTCCCTGTGGATCGACCCGTGCTCAACCGGTTAGCTGCATAGCGACACCGTCCTGATCGCGGTTATAACTTTAGAACTTTGAACATCCGACACGCCAAAAGCGTGCGATCAAATGGCGCCGTTGCCGGGGAGACGGTAACGTATTTTCTTTCTTGTTATTCGGGTTAATATTCTTTTTGTATATATTTATATAAAAATAAAAAATAAAAAATTCTTTTTGTTTTTTTTGATAATTTTTGTGTGCAAGTGTGCAGGATATTCTGGAGCAAGTACAGTAATCAAAAAATGATAAACAGAGCATTTTATTTTGGAGTAAAGAGTCAGGAGAGTCAAGGAACCAATTTTGAAGCCCCATTTCCAAAGTTCGACCGTGTTTCCACGGTCAAACCTTGCTGTGTGCGGCGGTTCCGCGGCAACTTTGAGGCTTCTGAGCCCCAAGTTTTTTTCCCCCTTCTCTCTTTCCTTTTATCTTCTCTGTGAATTCCACTATACTGTATTTTCTGCAGGTTTCTTTGCACAGATTGCGTAGCCGCCAAATAAATTTTTGTTGTTTTAGATTTTGTTTGTTTACCGCTTTGCATATATTAATACGGACATTAAGGGGCTATAACACAAATTCAGATTGAGTGGGGATTTCATCACCCTTCCTAAGACCACACAAATCACTAATTGCTTGAGCATTACCTTGAGCTAATAAAAAATACTAGACTCAGCCCTAATGACGTCGCACTCAATAGGACAGAGGACTGGTTGTAGGCATTGGCCGTTTATCCTATCCTGACTTTGCGGTGTCTAGGAAAGTGTGTCCAAGACAAGTGGTTACTTAATTAGGAACACTACTTACGTAGTGGGGAGCCTCTCACTTACCTGACACTTACCTGGCCGCAATTGGCGGAGAAGAGGCGGTTTGAGGTCCCATTTCTAGCCCTTTGGAACAGTTAGGAGCGGTCTAGTTGGACTTTAAAGACCCTAGCTCTAGGTGTGTTTGTGCATATTGTGATTGTGCTTGTAAATTTTAGTCCCATAATTCCGTATTCTTTCAAACAAACAATTTCAAAAAAAAAAAATCCAAAAACAAACATTTTTTTTAAAAGATAAAAAAAAAATTAAAAAATCACATTCTTTTTCCCCCTCCTTTTCTCTTCCATTCTTTCTTTCTCTCTTCATATCATGGGTACTCCACCTAGAAAAACTCTTGCCGAACTTTGGTACCCACAACCAGACATTACCTCATACGGTTCTTATTTTGGTCGAACTTCGAACGATCCATCCATGCCAAAAATTTCGTTGAGAGATCGAATAGACGCGTCTAGGACAAACACTTGCCCTCCGCAATCCACTTTGTATCAAACTTTTCAACCACCCCCACCCTCTTATGTTGATACCCCTTTTGCAAGTCGTCCTTTGTCCGTCACTGAACATATTGAACAATCCCGTAGCCGATCTTTCACTCCTTTCACCACTATAAATTCTTGGGATCAGCAATTCCATTCACCTTTTTATCCAAATGTTGATCCTACTCCTGTCCAGCCATTCAATTCCTACCAGTCCTACCCGACTTTTGCACCTTCCCTAGACATTGCTTCTGAACCGCCATTTGGGAGTTTTCAGTATCCAAACAACTTTGAATCTTTTACTGAAACCCCTTCACAACCCATGTCTAGTCTGGAACAGTCTTTGGAAGTCTTTAGGGTAGTGTCGTACCAACAGATGATGGATTTGAATGCATCCATGGTCGCCCTCATACAACCAAGTGACCAAGTAACTAGTTTTCAACTAGCTCCAAATTTTCCAATGTATGAAGAGGCAGTAGGACAGGTTGAGAATTTGAGTGGAGAGAGTGAGATATACCCTCTTCCAAATCAAGTCTACCCGGTTCAACTTGAATCCCACAACTCCAGTTTTGAATATCTATCTAGTGTTCCCAACGATTCACCAATTGAAGATAGAATGATTAATGAGTTGTGCGACTTTCTAGTGTTTGATTTACCTGATTGTGAAGGGTCCCTTCCAAGTGAAACCAATCCCAAACCTTTTGACCTCTACACCTCCACTTTAGAACCTGAATTGATTGATATCCATGCTTTTGTTGAGGTGTCTGAGAATATTGATTTTTACTTGATTGAGGATATTGACGCGGGGAATATTTTGGATGATGAACCCATAGATCTGGCTGAGTTTTTCTCTTCAAATCATCATCCCGAGTCATTAAATGTTTTTCCCGAACCCCATATGCGTCTGGATTTTGAGGATAAATGCATGGATGTATTGAATGTTGGGGAGAATTTTGAGGATATTTTTGAGGATGCAACAGTTCTTGTTGATGAGTCGGATTTTCCAATTCATCCTGTCCCTGTCATTGACTGTGTACACCCTCCTGAACCTTTAACCGATACCCTTCCTCGATCACTTCCCTCCATCCTTTCCATTGTTCCGACCATGCAAGAAACCGTATCACTTTCATTTCATATGTCTGGTTTACCAAGTTCGGCGTACCCATGGTTTCTCACGAATCTTGAGGGATTTGACCCCATTTCTCGACGGGTTAATATATTAGCACAATCGCTTTTCACACATCGGTCATCACAAATTGTGCTAATCTATTCACTCCATTTTCACCCTCAAGTTCGTACTCCACTTCTTTTTCCCTTCCACCATTCTTCTTCTTATATACCGAGACCGTATACCACTTCTATCTCCATACGGTCTCGCGTATTCTCCATCTCTTTTCTCTACGCCTTCTTTCACCAACCCGCATATTACAGAGATAGAATTTTTGAATGGTTGGTGTTAACTTTTGGCCTTTGTAAGGCCTTGTATAGCTTGATACTGTTCTTTCCCACCTAATCCTGAACTTCAACGATTAACAGTGGAAATACCGTTTTACTTAAGTTTGGAGGGGACTCTTTTTTTTGTATATATTTTTTTGTTTTCCTTTTTGTTTTGTATATAATTTGTTTTTAGGGAGAGCACCGACAATTTTGACCCTCTTGGTGTAGCCTGACAGTGAGGGCACTGTCAAGTTTAAGTTTGGGTGTGTGCTCGGTAAGCTTTCTTCCTTCGCATTCATTTGTATATTCTGCATTTGCATACCTTATTTAAAAACCCACAAAAATCAAAAAAATTTCCAAAAATATAAAAAACTTCGTCGTCAAGTTAGCTAATAGGGTAACTTAGATTTTTATTCTGAAAGTTTAGTTGATATGTTAGAAATAACTAAATTCTAGGCTTATGAATTGAAAATCCTAAAAATAACCCTCATTCTGTTTAAACTTGGTGATTATACGTCCTTACAGTTTTTTTTGAGAAATAGGTAATCTTGAGTTCAGTTCTTGAGTTAAGTCAAGATGAAGGGAAAGTATTGAAGCTTTACTAAAAAAATAAGTCTGAAAAATAGTTTCTTTTCTTAAGTTCAAATTTAGAAAGTATATACCCTACAAATTGCACTTACACGCACCTTGAAACTTGGGATAGTAGAGAATACCTAGAAATACTCTTACCTGAAAACCTAGTATGAAAGAAAAAACGGTATTTAAAGCTAAACACCAAAAGAGCATTATTGAAAAATATATCCGGTCTTGAAAAATAAAAAGAGAAAAATAAAAATAAAAATAGAATAAAATCAAGACCTGGAAACTTCTATTTACGCTTTAAGTTCACACATTCAGTATTCGGCCGTTAGTGCCTCAAGAAGCATTAATAGTCGCATGAAAGGTGTGTGAGCAAATCCGTCCATCCTTAATGAAAAGAAGTACTATCAGGTATTAAGGCAAGGGTATTATAGCTTGAATTGAATTCTTGAGTGTAGGGGTGCAAATATACACACACGTAAGGGTATACAATCGATATTTGGATAAAAAATAAGACTTGTGTTTTCTGTAAAGTTGATAAAAATCCCTGATTTGAAGCCGCACTTCAGAAGGAAAACTCAGGAGATACCAATATCTTTCTAAACTTTTTTGGAATGTATATGATCTAAGGTTAAATAGATAGGAGGTGTGAAGCATTAGGGTTGGATATTTCTAACTTAGGATGATAGAGTTTCTAACGTAAATACTAAATTGTAGGAGTAGAATCAACGTTAACTTATGACACTAGCTTGACGGGATTTTGTGGGTGTAATCTGCTGAAAACCCTCAGGAGACAACACTCCTCCTACTAGGGACACCTAGAGGTTTAACGGCTTGTTGCACGTGATCAGTGCAATCGCGTTCCTTGCGAAAGTGCGGTTAGGATTTTATTTTTGTGAATAATTGGTTTTGCTCGGGACGAGCAAAAGTTAAGTTTGGGGGTATTTGTTCATAACAGAATATTGCATTTTATACCGCCCATTCTTATGCTCGTGTGTTTATAGGTAAGTGCTTTTAATCCGTGTTTGCTACATATTTACAGGCCACAGGTTTCTAGTCCAAAATAACGCAGTTGATACAAAATCTCCACAGTTACGCCAAAATACAGAACATCTGTTGACAGCAGATAAAAGCCGGGTTTCGGTCATCCATATCCGTCCAGTGCCGAGTACCAGTTCCAGAGACAAGACATATGACAATGGTCATTCGTATCTCGGACAAGCACAGAGCACGAGGGGGGGCAGGACAAGAATCAATGGGTGCGCGGAGCTCGAGGGAGAAAATGTCAAAAGTATTATTTTTGATGCCATTTTGGACCATTGCAGATCTGAAGCAATTGTGGAAGCAATTTGCAATTTTGTATATGTAGAACAACATAGGAAAGAAAACCAGGGAACACGACAAAAATTGAGGGACCAACTCCCCAAAAGGGCCGCGGAACCGCGGCATAAGCATGCTTAGGCCGCGGATCCGCGGCCGTATAGGCTCCTTAGTTGAAAAATTTTAAGGGGCTGTTTGGTCTTTTCATGATGGTTCAGAATGTTGCCCTTGGTTTCCATTTCCCCGCATATAAATACCCCGGTTCTGAGCCAAACCAAGGAGCACTTTTTGTGTCCATTCTTATGCCTCTTTTGTAGGTTTTAGTGTAGTTTTGCTTTCTTCTTCTTCTTCATTCTTTCCTCCATGAAAATTGTAGTGAGAGCTTTTTGAGTGGAAGATCAATGAAGATGAGGGTTTTTCTTATCTTGTGTTTTTATTTCATTGTATTGTAATTTTGTTATCTTGTATTGTAATTTTATTATTTGTTGTTAACTAGCTGTTGTTTTTCTTTTCTTGTTCTCTTTTCTTTTCTTCTCTTATCCGTATTTTCAAGCGATGATACTTGACGGAGTTCCTTGCTAAGGTGAGGACCCAAGAGTTAGCTTGCTTCACTTGTAAAACCGTATTTTTCTCTTTTCCTCCTTGTTTTGTTTTCTTTTCTTTTATCATGTGTGAATAATTTCCCTCCTGTTAAGGCTAAGGAAGGTGGTATGAGGGACGGAGAAATCCCTTCTGCTTCTCTTCGCCAAACATCTTGAAACGACCCCCGACCAAACAAACGCAACACCCTCACTTAGGCGCGCTATACGTGACATGTAGCCGCGACCTAAGTTGAGAAGTCCTTTAAGCGCACTACAACGTAACATGTAGTTGTGACTTAATTGGATACATGGTTGCGGGTGTTTGGCCGAGGGTTGGAAATAAGCGTATTTAGCGGACGGACAAGGGGCACTAGGAATGGATTTAGCGTTGGAAAGCTTGCTTAAACTCGCAAATCCCATTCCTATCTCCTCCTAATCCCCGCTACTTTCGATTATCCCAACACCGTCTTAAAAATGGCAAAAGATAAGTACAAGACTAATCCTAACTCTACTAACCAACCTTAACCTTTACAAGCTTACTTGAACATATAATACGAACACTTAGGATAGACTTGAACATACATATACACATTCTTTATTGACTCGTCTAAAACTCGAACGGACATACAACCATCTCCCTATGGATCGACCCGTGCTCAACCGGCTAGCTGCATAGAGACACCGTCCTGATCGCGGTTATAACTTTAGAACTTTGAACATCCGACACGCCAAAAGCGTGCGATCAATACCCGCATTGTTTCTTTGTGATATTCTATGATGTTTATCTGTGATGTTATGGATAGTTATATTGTCGCGATGGATAGCCCAGCGTATGGTATTATATATTTTGTTATGATGTAATGTATATTAATATTGCAGGACGAGCTCCAACATATGGCTGACGTTTCCGTTTCATGTATATTATTTTTTGGGGTGCGTCCTGGTTGTGGACGTAGTCACCGTTATATATTCAAGTTTTCATTACATGCATTAGGATTACCCTATGGCGGGGTGCTCGAATAGCTAGGTTCTAGAGGAAAACGTGTGACCATCTCATGGCATTGAGATCGGGTCGCCACACTCTAGAATTGAAGGGCTATTCGCTGCACTCGTATGGGGTAGAGGATTGACCCGCGGAGGGGTGCTTGAGTTCACCGGATTTTGAAAGTGCCGGGTGGCCTACTCACGTTGCTGATTTGGGTTGCCACACTTCTAGGATTGTCGGGTAGCTTGCCGCACTTGTAAGGGTATAGGGTCTGGGACTATGGGTTATCCACACGACTGGGAATGTTGCAGTTTCATTTGGGGCTCGAATGAAACGTAGTGTTCCTAGATTATCCACTTTTCCATTTTGTTTATTTGCTTCTGCTATGATACTGTATTTATGATATATCATGCGTGAGACGAATGTTAATATATATATTATATATATATATATATATATATCTAGTAGATGCTGTATATGTTTTGTATCCGCGCTAGTCCAACCCATGTACTATCGTAAGTTAACTAACCTTACGGTGAAGTTCCCAGGCCCCGTGGCGAATGCAGATGGCATATACGTGCATTTTATTTTCATTTCTTTATGGCATGATATGATTAATTGATGGGACATACGTTAATTCTACTCAATGCAAGAAAACAAACCTATATGATGTTGCGAGAACTAATTTTTCAAAACTGACAATATAGTCAATTCTTTTGCTTTGCATGGCGGTATTCGGTTAGGAATATCCTGCACCTCATTCAATGAGGCAAGAGCCGAAATGCCTTCACAGGGAGTGAACTCTTGAGAAAATTTTTATATTACTATAAATTTGCAAAACTATCCGGTTCCTTCAACGATATAATATTCATTATGTTAAAGGTTTTTCGCCAAAAACCATCCATAGCCCTCTGTCATTTCGAATAAGTAGCACATTGTATTCATGCGGTGTTTGTTGGTAAAAGTCAATGCATTGTAAATGGTAGTTGTGTGTTGCTTATCCGTAGAATAGGTAGATGCATTGGTTTAGGACAGTCGTACCATATTGTTAGCCAAAATCAAGGGTGTGTACGGGTGGGTTTAAATTAATCTGGATAATGATGGGTAGAACTTGATTTGCATGTTATTATTTTGTTGGCTAAAGTCGGGGTCATAAGTTCATGGGGTAAAAACTACATCGAAGGTTTCAAATATAATGGAAACTTTCCAAGTATGCGCATACCTTCTGGAGTGTGATGTTTTTGGTCGGCTTCCATCAAGGTTATCATGCGATGATAGTTGGATCCCGATTCACACTGATGAATAGGTATTACTCCTCAGGCTATCCCGACTAGTTCTCTTTTTAGGGTTTGAAGGAGAATTTGAGGAAATAGTGGGAGCCATCCTGATTAGATAAAGAGATTAACCAATCTAATCTTGATAGAGTACATGCTGAGTATTTCTTTTCTCTCTTTGGCAGCGACCATGACCCGCCTTAAACTAAAACTCATAACCAAGTTAACCGAACCTTTTACCATACAACTTTGGATTGTCATAGTTCACGACAAAGTCGCAAATATCCATACCCCTACTTTAATATTTACTTTCTCCATAACATTCCGTATCACTACGAAGATCCATATAGAATGGATAAAACCATCTCGTATAGTTAAATACGATCTCGTAGAAATTTATTTCAGTTCGAGTAATGGCTTCGGTTCTAAAGAAATTGAATAGGACTATTCGGTTGTCTCTTTTCTTTACCTTCTCTCAGGTTGTAAGAGCTCCATGTATTAGGAGAGTAAACCTATTATGCTTATTGGATAGTCTTCTTCAAAACCTTAGGCAGGTGCCGAACGGTAGGGAAGGAAGAAAACCAATTAGCCTAAGTAAGATGTACAGAAGATAAGAATTAGAGATATATAAAGGGATTGGAGTAAGGGCAATGGAAATTGTAGCTACTTTCATGAGTCTGGTATTGGAAGAGACATTACTTGAAATACCCAGTCACTCCCTCGAAACATTTTCATGTTTCAGTTTTCCTGTTCGATGTTAATTGAAAACTGCTTTCCTAATTAGATTTTGACTCCAGTGTATGTATTTACTGAACTTGATTCTCACATCTGTATGGCGTTATAGATGCCGAGTGGGAGAAGAATATTGGGAATTGAGTGATTAGATCCTCAATATCAGAATTCTTTATAATTAGTGATATTTGAGTAAATCACCTGGATTTTACCTAACGACAAATATTTGGTTTTGAATATCCATTGTTATGCACAAATTTCAAACCGATATATCTGTATGTTTATTTTATAAAATGTTATATAACTTTTTGAAATTATGTCTATAACATTTATCTTTATCAGTTGATGATTAGCTAAGGTGCATTTAATAAAGATGTAATTCTTCTTAACCATAATACAGTTTTCAACCTACGACACGCTGGGTTTGAGTTTTTAAACTCAGAGGACTTATACAAAGTATTGTATGCCGTCCAATGTCCGTAAGGACAAAGGGGTTGGTGCTCATACTATATTCCATTTACTTATGACGTCTCTAATTTTAAACACGTATTTCATTGAAATGCAAGGTATAAAGATTTTGAGAAGTTCATACATACAAAATTGAAGTAGAAAACTATGCGTTGAAAGTATCAGGATTTTTCGAGGTGATTGAAAATGTAGATACTTATGCTAGGTATTCCATCACAGTAATTTTGAGAATTGGATTATGTCTTAGATTACTCATTCTTGGGTGCGCTTCTTTATGAGTAATGCCGCATGGCCTTCTTCCATTCAGGTGATGTGCACTGGAAACAACTACATACTATTTGAATCCGGTTTCATCTAAATCATTGCCTTCATTTCTATATTTGATATAGAATAGATTCATATCTTAACGATATTAAGGTATATGGAGTTGTCCGGCTTATGCTTAAAAGTAGAATCTGGATAAACATAAGGCACGTTTCAGTAATGACAGTTTTTGGTTATCCCAAGCATAGACGAGGGTTTAACTTTCTACCGTTCGCAAGATCAAAATTTATTTTGTTCTTGACTCACCACAATTTTTGGTAAAATGGATTCTTTTCTAAAGAAACTAGTGGGAGCATGGTATGACTGGAAGTGGTTTCAGAACCATAAACGGTTACTGAAAATTTAGTAGAATCTAAGGATTCAATTCGATTCGACAATCCAGTAGCCAATCCGCCGATTTAGTGGGTGACCTCAAGCACCCGAGAGTTACTTCGGTTTTCTCGTAGACGGTGACAAGGAGGTCTGCATCATGACTATGATGATCCTATAATTCCACTACTACTGCCCATGACTATAGATCTGGCAGGTGGATGACTATAACTTCACTCTAAACTGGCTTTAGAAGTGCACGTATATATGACTCTGCCAGAGGGTTGTTGTAGTTAATGGGAGCAGCGGAAGCGTGGTGGGCCAGTAGCTTATGTCTGTTTATAGACTAAAGTAAGTATAGCGGAGATAGATTATCTGTTTTCATATAACAGTCATAGCGTTTGACTTCATCAAAATAATAGATGAACCTGATAAGAAGATATTAGGGAGTGATGTCCTTGTATTTGGATGACGTGCTTCTGATAGGAAGTGATGTTCCTATACTATGATTGGTTATACTGTAGTTGTCACATGTGTTTCTCCACAAAGGATCTAGATAAAATATCAGGGATTCTGGTAAATAGATTTATGGTTTTAGATCTAGATTTGGGAAGTGTCCCAACTCGGGTACTTTGACACTATTCTAAAGTGTTTTAGAATGGACGACTCCTAGCGTGGTAGTGTACCGGCAGGCGATGGAGTCAGCCACTCTATAGAGATGTCTTCTTGACTGATGAGGAGGGATTTGGATGAATGACATATCATTTGCTTAGGCAATTGTATCAATCATGCGATGTCAAATACCACACCAGATATTGCTTTTGCATCAGGTGTAGTAAGCAAATATTAATCCAATACCGGAGAAACAAAGGGAAGCTGTTATGAACTGTAAGTTCACAGTGCTCCTTGCCGTGACTACTACGGCCTTGCAGAATCAAAAAACTTTAATTTATACGAGCACTATAAACTAAAACCCTAGAATTCATGTCCAAACACTAAACTAATCTAAACAAGAGAGGTTTAACTACTATGTAGAGGACTACAACCTTTGAAGTCGTGTCTTTCGGGTCCTATATGGTGCCCTCCTTGAAATTCTAGGGTTCTTGGATCGAGCTTTCGAATTGATCTCTCCGTGTCAAAGACGATCCACCCGAGGATGCCTGATTGGTTTGAAAAATTGAGTATTTTTGTTTCCTAAATACCGCAATTAATAACAGTGTTGCAATAGCTAGCCGATGGTGAGTACGGGTCATCCATAGGAAAATGGTGAACTATTTTTTCTTATTTTAGACGAGTTAATAGAAGAAATGTTGGATTTTTATCGTTTTATACTAAAGAAATTTGAAATTTTTATAAGAAAAGGGCTTGTAGGGTTTTTCGGATTGAGTAGTAAATGGATGGAGTTTTAAAAATAATTCTTTTTATTTTTTAATTATTTAATACTAGAGAAATAACGATGAATGTGGATTAGGGTACTTGGAGGGTTTAGGGATTCCCTCTACTGACCTTTATCCTTCCATTGATCCCTATTTATCTCAAGCCCTCAAAAAAGCAAATATTAACGAATCTCAAATCAAGCTTGCAACTATCATGAATTGGTAGCAAGCCCGAATAAAAGGGTTAACACTCTTTTTTTTAAAGTTTATAAAAATTAGAACATAAGATGATGAAGGATTTTTTTCTTCATCCATTATACCACCATTTCCTACAAACCCTAACAAGCGAGAATTTACTCGCTCATTGGGAAAAACAAAGTAAAAGAATAAATGTGGAAGAATACAGAAACCATAAGTTAAACAAAAAAGAAAAGTGTGGAAAATAAATGCGAAAAGTAATGAGACAAAATAAAAAGAAACTATCTTTTATTGAAACTTTTGCATTACAGAATTTGATTGCTGAAAAAACTTAAAGAACTAAAAACCCTTGATTGCTCGATAGATAAATCAAATGAAAGATAGATAGAAAGATAGATAGATAGATAGATAGATAACCCTAGATTGTTCTCGGTCCTTTATATAGGCTCTAAAACTTAAAACCCTATACGTCATCTCGATGTATGTGAAAAGACGATCATGCCCATGAAATTGCACATTGAACGACCTTTAATTGACCGTGGTTCCGCCGCCATATGCTTCATTCCTCCGCAGTTCCGCCGATGTTTGATGTTATCGCGCCTCCAGATTTTTTGTGTTTTCTTCTCTCGATTTTAGGAGATTTTTCTGATGAATATATTTTGAAAATATCTCTTTCTCTCTGCGGTTGCGAGAATCTTCAATTTGCTCCTAAAATTTGGCAGATTAGGTTTGCTAACTTGATTTGATTTGATGTGGTTTGCTAACTTGATTTGATTTGATGTCTTACTCATGTTTGCAGCCTTGAACTGATTTGTTATTTTAATATCTGCATAATATTTCAAATCAAATCATTAGTAGCATTTATCTCATTTGAGATAACATTTCAACCAATTTTAATTAAATTACTTAATGGATATGATATGATATAATATGCATATCTTAATAATAATAGTTAAGAATCACATGGATATTTTATTTAAATATGATATACATATATTACCCCCAATTATATTAATTATACGTTAAGAAATATATGACAAAATCTTTTTACACATAAATCCACATATGTTCTTAAATTACAAATAACACCATTTAGTAATTAATAATAATAGGAAAAATGACCGTAAAATTGTGCAATAATTATGACTGATCAATGCCGGTTCAAGCTTTAGCTTCAAAGAAGCAACTAAAGATCAAGTCTTGCTAAAAAATGATGCTCAGGGATGTAGTTATAGTGTCAAGATGCTCCCTTTATTGTTTCTCAAAACTCAAGAGAAATGAGGAAGAAGTTGAAGATGGCTACTAAATTATTAAAACCATAATAATCTTCTCTCTCTCTCTTCTTATCTCTTCATATATCCATATAAAAATCAACAAGTGGGTGGGCTAATGACTCACCAGTGTGATTCACAAGTCCACACACATCTCCAAGAATCAAGAAGAAATGAGAAGAAGAGAATATCCACCTCACATGGTACACACACACGAATATATATATATATATATATATATATATATATATATATATATATATATGTATGTATGTATGTATGTATGTATGTATGTATGTATTGTCACGACACGGAAAAGGCACATGACCAACACCTGAATCACGTGAAGTTCATAGGACCCCATCGTAACCAAAGTAAGCCAAAAACACGAAATCTAAACCTTTTTAAAGAATAGTGGAAATGAAGTTTTAAAAAGAGTTACTAAATGGAATCAAGTTTCTTTCTAAAGTATAAGTAAGTTTGTTTGAAAATGCCTGTGTCGTTTGAAAATTGGGCAGCACATCTTTTGTAAATTTTGAGAACAACCACATACAAAACATAATATATTTAAAGCATCCGTAACAGGAGCTAACTTATACGCCCAAACGGCGGAGCAACCACGCAAATAATATACGACGCCCAAGGCAAAGAAATTGAAAGCGAAATATAACCAACAACAATATAAATTCGACTCCAAATGAGTACGACGCCCAAAACACACAAAAAAGTCTCGCTTCTAAGTTCACAAATATATAAGTTTTGGTCGATGGAGTTTTTAACTATATCCAAAAGAAAATACATATACAATGGGTGATTACGATCCAATATATAACTTACCTACCAAAGCAATCACCGAAGTAAGAAATATGCCAGCAAGCCACTACTGATCCGAGTGGTCAATCCTGCAAGAAACTGGGGCACAACGGGGGTGAGTTGCCAACTCAGTGAATAAAAGTATATCGCAAGGTAGAAATCGAAATGCATAACGATCTACCTAGGTCATAAAGTATAGTACTATCATATCCTGTACTAAAATATGTATCAGCACAAGTACTATAAACGTATCAATATCGATCATGTAAACATGGAAATATATCAACATATCATATATATAGCATGCATCCATGTATAAGCCTATAGAGTAGCCGAAAGATGTATGTATGGCCCTTTCAAAATAGCCATATGATACGTATATCACGGCACAAGTAGCATACATAGTTTTATGAAGTTTTATATGCGTTTGATTAAAGTATCGTCTCACTTTTTAGAAATTAGTTTTAAGAGGGTTTCCGTTTAAAAGTTTCTTGTGTCGCCCAAGACACGTCAAAATAGTGAGACTATATCTCATTTGGAAATCTCTTTATGTGCATCTATATGTGAAATATTATTTAGGTACTGTCCCATGAATCAGACAGACCTGTTCAGCTACTATGGTATAATCTATAACAACGCATCTCGACGGATCGCGCACATATTGACATAGGAGTGTCCAGCATCGATACTCAAACTCATCATCCATCGAGTGTCCATCACCGACACTCAAAATCATCATAAATCTCGTATCTATCACCGACACGTAAATCCAGATATCGTAGGCACCGTCTCGTCAGACCGGTCCTCTCTTGATATCAATAGCCTTGGTCGGTATCTTCCGTATATCCGCTGTGCTCTAATACTCTATCCGGTATCGATCCACCTCGCTAGGCTCCCCGTACCCCCCTACGGACTTCCTGCCCCTCGGTGTCGTACCGGATCCACCATGTACCCGTAATCAGTTAACCTCTCTCTCGATTCGGATATCTCATCATAAAAACCAAAACTCATGGTGGACGCTAAATCTTTATATCACGAGAAAATCGCATTTAAAAACATTCACAAGTTTTATAAATCCCACCACGGCTTTTCAAATCCATGAAAAACAATAAGTTTTGAAGAACACACACACACACACACACACACATAATATGTCTCGAGTTCATAAAAACATAACGCATATATCATCTTTGCCTTATTCGAAACAATCATATACGAATATCCATGACGAGGGTATTCATATATCAAAATCATTAGAAGTATCATCAAATCTATCATGGATATCTAGAACACAAGTAAACATGGCAGTCCTACTGTGTTATGGCAATACTAATGATGTGTAGTATAGCATATATGTCTGTGCTTGTGTCACATGGCAATCATTAGTATTTGTGCAAGTGTTCTATCAAAAGTGTTCGAACATCGCTATCACATGGATATGTTAATCATCGTATTCATATAATAATATTAATGCAATCAAGCATTAAAATCCTACAGTGTCATGGCAGTCCCAATGAGGTGTAGTGTAACATATGCGTCTGTGATTTGTGCAACATAGCAATTATTGGTAGTTGTGCAGTGTTCTATCAGTGTGTTCATATGAGAATAATAACACAACTAGCATATATAACAGGTAATCAAAACATAAGCGTATAAAAAGGTTGTCCTAATCGTAACATGAATAATCGTTAAACATAGCTGACTTTTATGAGCTATACGGTTATTGTTTAAAATAGAACGAAATGTTGTTTTACAATTAAGGAGGCTACAATGTGTTTTGAAATAGATATTCATTTAAAATTTATAGCACATCCTTGATATTACCATATAAAAGTAGGAAACAGATTATTAGTTTTTAAAAAGAGTATAACTCAACAAATATAACAATATCCCAATCGGGATATAGCAAGACTCCGCGAGTCAAATACATATCGGCCGTATCCGGCAATCTATCATCATCATAACCATATCTTAATCGATATCGTACGGATCTATCTGCGTACGCATATCACAATAACCGTATATAACTATATATCAACGCATACATACATCCTACTGGATACAAACTATATACTAACTTAGTTATAAACCAAGTTATCCAATATAACACTATAGCCTAGATATATAGTATAGATATCCTAGTTAATTGGTTGCGGGGGTGCTAAACGCCATCCACTCGACATCCCCCGTAGATATAAATATATCCACCGACATCTTGATCTAGTAGAAACCCACGATCGCTCTGCCCGTCCTCCCTGTCTCGGAAATCCCAATGATCGTACTTACAATCGAAATCATGACACAACGACATGAATATCCAAATCGAAAATGAAAAAACGAACAAAGTGCACATAGGTTAGAACCTATGGCCAACATACACTAAATACGACCAAATATCCCCGACGTTGTTGCACGAACGTCGAATAACCGAGTCAACGCATAAAATACAAAATCCAAGTTTCAAATATCGGAAAATATCGCCAAAACCACACAAAAACACTCCCAGATTTCTCTATATGAAACCTGGAACGAAGACCCTAATACAGTAGCTTAATTACCACAAGATGAAGCTACAGACAAAAAACCAAGACCTAATTCAAAAGTGGGGCCGCAAATTGCAGTTTTTAGCAATAAAATTGCAGCTAAAGAAGGGAGTTAAGGGCTCGAGCTTCTAGGATAGTCTTCTACTGCTTCAAAAACCTCACAGTACTTGCTAAATAATTTTCAGAGAACCCTACTTGCTCCAGATTCAATTTTAACATCAAAAGCTTCATGAAAACCATACTTAAAAGGTTAAAACACATTCAAAACTTATTTTCCAAGTACCAAAACACCACTCTCTCCTTCTAACAAGTAGTGATCAACAACTAAACCCAACCACTAGGCAAGACATAACAACATGAATAAAAAAGAAAGGATTTTTACCTCATATTGTAAAGAGAAGAGAGATCCAAGCATAAGAGATGACTATGTGAAGATCTTTGAGATGTTCTTGGTATAGCTTGATGTCTTGATCCATTTGTGTGAAAGAACTATCAAGAACCATGGTGATTTGTTGAAGGGAGACTAGGGTTTAGATGAAGGTTGAGAGAGTTAGAGAATATGTTGAGAGATAAGGATATTTTTGTAGAGAATAATGGGAGGAAGATAGAGGGTGTGACATATAAGTAGGATATTATGTTAGGATATTTGTGTGAAGTTGTGGCGAGGGTTAGATATAGCATAAGCTAACATATACCCTCACTCTCTCTTTCTCACAAAACCATATAAAACATACACAATTCATTTAAATCACATATATTTTCTCAAAATAAAACACACGCCATCTTTAAAATATTTCATATTTTTCATTTTTCCCAAAATAGTTATATTTTTATGGATACCAATCTGAAAACCCAAAATCCATACATGATATTATTTTCGTAAACTTATAATATTCATATTTAAATTATAAAATAATATTTATAATTTTCAAAATGTTACATGTATGTATATATAATCAAGTATACTAAAAATACACGTATTTATAATAAATATGTATACCTATATTTCTACCAAAAAATGAATACCGTATTTGTATCAAAAATACAAAATACGCGTATTCATATTAAGATACAAATACATGTATTGTATCAAGACACAAATATCCGTATTCATACAAATACACGTATTCGTATAAATACCGTATTCGTGTTAAAATACAACAACAACAACAACAACTGAGCCTTTTATCCCAAGCATATGGGGTAGGCTACATGAACCAACATGAGAATCACGCCGGGTCCAGCACATGAATCCTCCGTCTCCACTCACTCATATCGAACAGTATACTTTCATTGAGGCCTTTGGCAACCATATCGTTTCGTATCACCTCCATCTATGTTTTCTTCGGTCTCCCTTTTGCCTTTTTGCCATTGCTCATATCGAGAGTATCTATTCGTCGAACCGGTGGTTCCACTAGTCTGTGTCGCACATGACCAAACTATCTTATCAGGTTTTCCCGTATCTTCTCCTCCGTAGGTGCTACACCAACTTTTGTACGAATATCCTCATTTCGCACATTATCTTTTCTAGTATTACCGTACATCCAACGAAGCATGTGCATCTCCGCTGCGTGCATCTTCTGTGTATGATGCTTCTTAGGAGCCCAGCATTCTGTACCATATAATAAGGTAGGCCAAATAGCGCTCCGATAAAACTTCCCTTTCAATTTTAACAGAAAGTTACGATCACACAAAATCCCTGTTGCACTCCTCCATTTCAACCAACCAGCTTGGATCTTTGATTAACATCACTATCGATCTCCCCATCTTTTAGGATGATGGAATCTAGATATCTAAACTGTTCGCTCGGTGATATCTCTTGCCCTTTCAATGTTATACCAATATGGTTTTGACTTCTCTGTTTACTAAATTTGCAATGCATATATGTTGTCTTGGACCTGCTCAATCTGAACACCCGAGATTCCAATGTTTGCCTCCATAATTCCAATTTGGCATTAACCCCTACTTTCGTCTCATTTACTAGAACAATATCATCAACAAATAGCATACACCAAGGTACCTCATCTTGGATAGTTCTAGTAAGCTCACCCATCACGATGGTAAACAGGAATGGACTTAATTCAGATCCTTGACGTAAACCAATTGTAATCGGGAAATCACTCGTTAGGTCGCCGCATGTTCTGATATTTGCCACTACTCCATCGTACATATCCTTGATTATGTCAATATACTTGACGGGGACCCCCTTCTTCTTCATTGTCCCCCATAATACCTCTCTAGGTACCTTGTCGTACGCTTTCTCTAAATCAATAAATATCATATGAAAATCTCTTCTCCTCTTTCGAAAACGCTCGACAAGTTGACAAAGCAAATGAATAGCCTCTGTCGTCGATCGTCCAGGCATGAACCCAAACTGGTTCCCTGTTATCTTAATATCCTTCCTTAGCCCATGTTCAATCACTCTCTCCCAAAGTTTCATAGTGTGACACATAAGTTTTATTCCACGGTAGTTTGAGCAACTTTGAATGTCACCCTTGTTCTTGTAAATAGGTACAAGGATACTTTTCCTCCATTCATTTGGCATCTTTTTTGTCTGCCAAATCTTATTAAATAGATCTGTCAGCCATTTAACGCATATTTCTCCTAAGCATCTCCAAACCTCGATAGGTATCCCGTCAGGATCAACCGATTTTCTTAAACTTATTTTATTCAAAGCTTCTTTAATCTCAGGTAGTCTTATTTTACGCATGAAATCACGGTTTATATCTTGAGATTGAATGACAAGTCCATCCAAATTCTTAGTAAAGCTCTCATTGAACAATTTGTCAAAATAATCTCTCCACCTTTCCTTGATATCCTCATCTCGAACTAAAACCTTCTGATTTTCATTTTTGACACACTTCACCGCACATAAGTCTCTATTTCTTCCTTTCTCGCATCCGAGCAATCCGATATATATCATTTTCAGCCTCTTTAGTGTCTAATTTCTCGTACACCTCCTTATAGACCTTAGATTTAGCTTCCTGAACAGCTTTCTTAACTTCCTTTATAGCCATTTTATACTTCTCAAATCTCTCCACATCTCTACTTTTCTTCAAATCTTTATAAGAATCCCTTTTAATTTTAATAGTAGCCTTTACTTCTTCATTCCATCATGATGTGTCCTTAGATGGTAGAGCACCACCTCTCAACTAACCAAGAAGATCTATAGCATCCTCTTAATACAACTAGCCATTTTGTTCCACGTTCTGTCTGAATCATCTTCCGACTGCCAATCCTCTTCTTGGACTACACGATCTATAAAAGCCTTTTGGTTACCTTCTTTCAATCGCCACCATTTAATTCTAGGCTCTACCATACGTCTAATCTTCCCAGGTCTTCTTCTAAATCGAAAATCTAGAACTAAAAGTCTATGTTGAGTGGTTACATTCTTACCTGGCACTACTTAACAGTCGATACAACAACCACTATCTATTCTTCTCGTCAGAAAAAAGTCTATTTGACTAGCACTTGATCCACTCCTAAAAGTGATAAGGTGGGACTCTCTTTTCCTAAATCAGGTGTTTTCTAAGATCAAGTCATAAGATAAGGAAAAATATAGAATCGAGCCACCTACTTCATTCCTTTGTTCAAAACCAAAACCTCCATGGATAGTGTCAAACCCACTACGACTAGTACCTACATGTCCATTGAGATCACCACCAATAAATAACTTCTCTCAACTAGGTATACTTTGCACCATCTCGTCTAAATCCTCTCAGAATAGACACTTACTAGAGTCATCCAGACCTATCTGTGGTGCATAAGCACTAATAACATTAAGGATATCTCCACCTAGAATAAGCTTAAACAGTAAAATTCTATCACGTTTTCTCCTAATCTCAACTACATCCTCAAGCAACCGTCTATCTTAGATTATGCCTACCCTATTACGATTTTTTTCTCTACCCGTATACCAAAGATTATAACCCCAAGGATCTATGACTCTCCTCTTTTCACTTACCCACTTAGTTTCTTGTAAACACATAATAACAACTCTCCTCCTAATCATCACCTTCACTAATTCTATTAGTCTATCCGTAAGGGAACCTATGTTCCAGGAATTTAGACGGATCCTATGAAACCCTTACATATTTGTCACCACACCCGGGGTCGGATGTAGCTCGCCGTTTCTGGACGACGAACCTCAACTACATCCTCAAGCAACCTTGATTAATCGGACTATTCGTGTTAAAATACAAATACCGAAAAGAGAGCAATATAATACTAGCTCCATATCTGGCTATCTTTCAAACCTGCTAGTATTACTAAATAGTTCGATTAAAACACGTGTATAAAAATACACGTATTCAATCGAACACCCGAGCGTATCTAAATACACATACTACACCGTATCGCCTGAACCGGGAAACCCTCTGTGTGGGACTCTAAACACTCGACAATATTCTGGCAGTGGGTTTAACCACAAGCATATCAGTGGCACTAGCTGTACATAACAACTACCCACGTATCTGTCGAAAGGAAGATCGATAAGCAAACTCGTCCGAACCCCTACTGACCTTATAGGTGATATTATCCGTACAATCCGGTCTGTTCATTTAAGTGTATTGCAAATCGAGCTTAGGGGGATGGTAAATGTCAGACCTCTATTAGCGAGATAAATCGTATCGGTATGGAACCCAATACAACCTGAGAAACTACTGGTGTACCTATCAATAAATCTCACTTGCATTGGCCAAGAACCTATAGTATCGGAAAACCGTGCACTGCGCGATATCGACTCCTAATACCGGAAGAGTCGAACCCCTTCTTTCACTTACTACCTCCAAGTTTTCTACGGGACTGCACCCAACTACTACAAGTTTGCATGACTCTTTAAACCCATGGTAGGGTAGTAATATAAGTACAATGGGAACACACTCGAAACTAATAGTGAGGTCAAGTCATCAGACTAACATGTACTAATTTCACTAAAGAACTGCTATCCGACAATATGTATAATACCAACTAGCAGTTCCCAGCGAGTCCGTCTAGTGTAACTCATAACCTAATGAGCACCCGTATACTATTTTTTGTACCGTATACCAATGGTGCGGGATTGGCCATCTCCCCTGACGATGATAAGAAACGTATACACTAGTCTACTCGGGAGTATCGATGCCTAGTCTCGATAATCTTACGACTAAAAACTATTATAAGGATGCGCTTATAGACTACCCAGCCCCCACAAGCATGATTGTCATCATAATGTTGGTAGTCAAGCAAAGATCCTACGGGCTCTATCAACATGTATTAGCGATTCGTAAAAAGGAACATATACTCATGTTAAGATAGATACAAACTAGATAGTATACTATCATATCGAGTAAGACTATTTTATACATATATATCCCAAGCATCCAAAATATACTATACAATCCTGTATTGTACAATAATGGCCTCTAGGGCATATATACCTAACAATATCCTACTTGTACTAAGGCCATGTATTTGTGTATCACAGACCTATCATCTCGAATAGCCTCTTGAACCGCCTCAGAGGATGGCCTTTGTGAGTGGATCTGCAGTGTTTTCTTTCATATCTACTCTCTGCACCTCGATCTCCTGACGATCCACAATCTTCCTGATCAGGTGATACCGCCTCAAGATATGTCTGGATCTCTGATAGGACCGTGGCTCCTTCGCTAAAGCAATAGCCCTGTTGTTGTCACAATACAAAGGTATCAGGTCAACAATGGATAAAACCACCTGAAGTTCTGAAATGAACTTCTCCATCCAGACTGCTTCTTTTGCGGCATCACAAGCAGCGATATACTCTGCCTCCATTGTCGAGTCAGTAATAATGTCCTTTTTGGAGCTTTTCTAACAGACCACCCCTCTATTGAGGGTGAATACATAACCCGACATGGATTTGGAGTCATCCTTGTCACTCTGAAAGCTGGAGTGAGTGAAGGCCTCGATCTGGAGGTCTTTACTGTCGTATACCAAGAATATCTCCTTGGTCCTTCTCAGGTAGTATATAATATTCTTTACTTCTATCCAGTGCTTCTCTCCCGGGTTTGAATGATACCTTCTTACCACGCTCAGTGCGTAAGCTACATCGGTCCGGTACATAACATTGCATACATTATAGATCCTACCCCCGAAACGTAAGGTATAACGCTCATGTGATCCCTTTCCAAATCAGTCTTGGGAGATATTTCTTTGGAGAGGATGATTCCGTAACAAGCGGGTAAATTACAGCACTTGGAATCTTCTATACTAAATCATTTTAGTATGGTGTCAATATACCTAGACTGTGAAAGTCCCAACATTCTCTTAGATTTATCACGATAGATCTTGATCCCTAAATGTAGGAGGCATCACCCAGGTTTTTCATGGAGAACTTCTGTGACAAGAAGCTTTTGACTATATAAACACTCTTTCACGTACAAGACGAGGAATTCTACAGTTCTTGCTACAATTTTCTTATAAATACATGGTTCATCTACATTTTTGATAAAGTCATATTCTTTGACCATCTCATCAAAGCAGATGTTCCAATTCCGCGATGACTTCTTTAATCCATAAATGGTTTTAAACAACTTGCATACTCTTCTCCTGCTCCTACTCTCTATGAAGCCCTCTGATTGATCCATATAAACACTCTTCCAAACTTCCATTCAGAATAGCGGTCTTTATGTCCATCTGCCAGATTTCATAATCATGGGAGATAACAATAGCAAGTAGGATTCAAATGGATTTAAGTATAGCCACTAGAGAAAAGTTTTTATCCGAATCTAAGTCAGGTCTTTGACGAAAACCTTTTTCTACAAGTCTAGCTTTATAGGTTTCAACCCGTCCATCTGCACCAATCTTCTTTTTGAAGATCCATTTACAGCCTACGGGTTTTACCCCTGGAGGTGCAACGTCCAAAGTCTAAACTTTGTTGGTGTACAAGGATTCCATCTCGGACCGCATAGCATCCATCCACTTTACTGAGTCTCTGCTCGTAATGGTCTACTGAAAACTAGTAGGCTCATCATCATCGACGATGCAATCCTCTCCATCCCCGTCTACGAGAAAACCGTAGTATCTCTCGGGCGGATGAGACTGTTTACTAGATCTGCAGAGTGGCGTAGGTACATCCAGTTCTTTTGAAACTTCGGGTTCTACTAAGCTTTCGGTAATAGATTGTGCTACTGGAATTTCTTCCAGTTCTACTGCACTCCCACTTATTTCTTTTTTAATACATTGAGTCTCCGGAATGTAGGCATGTCGAGAAATAAAAACCTTTTTTTCCTCGGCATAATAGAAAAGATACCCCCTGTAATTCCTTGGGTATCCTACAAACTTACATAATACTGATCGTGTTTCGATCTTGTCTACATACTGTTTTTTGACAAAAGCTGAACATCCCCATATCTTAAGATATTTAAGACAGGTTTTCTTTCCACTCCACATTTCATATGGAGTGTAGGTACCGATTTAGTCAAATTTTTTTTCAAAAGATATGCAGCAGATTATAGTGCATAACCCTAGATAGATCGTGGTAACTCAGCATTACTCATCATGAAACGCACCATATCTAGTAAGGTGCGGTTCCACCTTTCCAATACATCGTTGTGTTGAGGTGTGTATGGAGGAGTAAGTTGAGAGAGAATTCCATTCTCTTTTAAATATCCCAGGAATTTGGTACTCAAGTATTCACCATCCAGATCAGATCAAAGTGTCTTGATACTTTTTCTTGTTTGTTTTTCCACTTCATTCTTGTATTCCTGGAATTTCTTAAAGACCATGGATTTATGTTTCATCAAGAATACATGTCCATACCTTGAGAAATCATCAGTAAAAGTAATGAAATAGAAATAACCACTTCTTGCATGTGTAGACTATCATACCCCGCTTCCCGGTGTACGACGAAGGGGACACGACGAGGCTGCTACATATTTACTCTGAAGAAAATACGCTAAGAATATCTAAGCAATATAAATATAAAGCACAAGAGACAAAAGATATAATTGAACAACAACTTTATTTATTCACATTCTTTTTACAATACATGTAAAAGTAAATACATCTGGATGAAGGCAATGCCTAAACAGCGGCATAACAGAAATGCAAAGTACTGAAAATGAAATGTGTACAATGAAACTAAAGCTCTGGATCGTAGGCTAGCTGATCCAAGTTTTCACTAGTGGGCTCGATCTCCTGAAGATCCAGATCACCTGACAACATTCCAAAGAAGAAAGAAAAGGAATGTCGTCAGCGAACAATCGCTCGGTAAGTCCCAAAAATAAGAGAGAAATAGAATAGACAGAGAGAGATAGTAGCTTTTAAAGTTGTATTATATGGTTAGCGTTGTTGTTTGTAGCTTGGTACAGAAGGATACCAGTGTATACGAGAGGAGTTTCAGTAGACCAGAGACTAAGGTGAACGGAATGTACAAGGAACCGTTATGCCACGGTACAACAGCAACGGAATACAGGTTATGTGTCTTAACTCTTGCAGTGTCTTACCACTTCTAACACCTTCCGTACCAATCTACCCCTTAAAAACCCCGTGATATTGTTTGTATTGTATTGTAACTTGTATTGTCTTGTAATTTGAATTGTATAGATGGATGACTTGCCGAAACTATGATATCAGTAAATGGATCTAACTGGAGAATCATGTAGATGGAAAGTATGTTCATGGTTCGGTTCGGTTCAGTCAATACATATTGAATAGATTGAATATATGGATTCATGAATTTACATTGAATTGTAGTTTGTACTTGAATCATTTTCAAGTCAGCTTATTTATAATGAGACTCAGTCTGAGTTAGAACAATTAGAAAAGAAATTGAAGTCCTGAATTAAGTTTTGATGTTATCGGTAACCGCTGCACATGGACGGCAGGATTTGTGTCTTTTTCAAAGACGATTACCTTGTTGATAACACCGTTTATTAAGTTGTCTACCTTAAATAGGCAAGCACCCACTCCTCCAGCTCCCTGAGGCTCAAGAGATTGGTTCTGCTTAAACCTATATTTACTAGGGCCCTTACGGTAATTTATAGAACTTGAGGGGTTTTATATAAAAATAATTTTGTATAGTTTTCAAAATACAACTCAAGTATTTAATTATCGTCTTTATGTACATACAACAATTTAATGATCAAGATAAATATGTATACAAGTTCGAATAGCATGAAATGAGTCAAGTATATTATATGAGTAACTACCAAAAACAATGCTGTACAGAAATATTATGCAAGACTAATTAATCAAGTCGAACGAATGCGGAATATAAACAGAAATATGGTTCTATGTGTTTTCCATGTGTGTGTTTCAGTTTCACCTAAATACGACTACCAGTTTGGGAGGTATATATGTTTTCGTATTGTCGCGAAAATCAGATCAGAATCTATTCGACACCGTCACATATTTTTAAAACATAGTTTCAGTCAATTTCCATTAGGTTTCAGATTAATAAAATTATTAGAAAATTGTAGGTCTTTCGATCTACTTATCCAAAACACTAAGATTCGCACGATTTGGATTTCTTAAACTCTAGTTATGATCATTTTAATATCAACGTTTAAAATAGAAATTCAGATTTCTGGACATCAACTATATGTTATATTGCAAAGCCTATATCGGGTTGTTTCATGCATTTCTAAGTAATCTAATATACAGAAAATTATAGCTTTATCAATTATGGATCTACACATCTAAAGTTTGTCATGAACGGACATCGAAAGTTTGAGTTATGTCTAATTTAAAAACAGTATGCGAACCAGGACAGATTCTGTCCAGATTCGTCACTTAATATTGTAAAACAGTTTTCTATATTTTACGTCGTTTTCAGTAAAAACATAAAACAAAGAAAATCTAGATATTTCGAATTAGATGTTCAAAACATCTGTAAACACTTAATTTGGATTAAAGATTACAGAGTTATGGTCTTTCGAAGAAGACCCTTATTGGCGGTTTTCTGGTTTTAAAAATAGTGAATAAAAAATTATGTAACTCCTAAACCGATTTTTCGGTTTGATATGAAATTTTTACAGCGTGTACAGAAGAATATATTCTATCATATGTAAATTTCCTGAAATTTTCAGAAGTAAAAATTAATTTCTAAAAATTATTTTAAATGTAAAGGTATTGATATGTCATATGTGAGAAATGAGAAAACCATGGTATTTATTCGTAACTTCATTTTTTTTTTACAAACTTTAAATAAAGTAATTTAAAATACAACAACAAAAGATGCAATCCTAATTGGTTACTATGAAATCTTAACATATGTATTGAGAGTAATGAAAAAGACTTTACAAAAATATATATGTGTGTATGTTTATGTGTGTTCATTATTTATATATGTATCCATTTAATTAATTATTTAGGGACTATTATATGAAAAGGAAAGTTTTTCATGGCAATATAAAAAAAATAAAGAGAAAGAGAAAGAGATGGATGGAGGGAAAAGAGAAGAGACTTACATACACAAGCCGGTATTGTCACCAGGCTTGTCTATCAACCGATAGCCTCGCGTTTCTAGCGAGACTTCCTTGAGAGTTTCTTCATGTTCTTCTTTGGGGAATTTAGATGAAGTGGGATTTGTGAAATAATAGAAAGGTGTGATAATGAAAAGAAAGAGGAGTGAGATATAAAAAAAGTATATGTCCACCATAATTCTAATAAATCATGGCTCATAACCATTCTAATTATTTTGGGAGTTAAAAAGAAGATGAAATGAAAGGTCTCATTTGTAAGTTATGAGAAGAATAAAAAATTGATAAAAAAATTAATTGCAAGAATAGAGATTTAAACATGTGACTTATGAAATAACAATGCAAGGACTTAACCAATGTGCTACAAGGTTGTTCATGCACATATTTAATTAGAATTAAATATATTTTGTTTCTTGAAAAGAAAGTGGGCTTTGGGGATCATAGTTTTATAAAAGAAAATGAAAATGAGATTCGATTTGGGTTATGGGCTTGGTCAGGTCTTGCGTTTAATTTGAAATAGGTTAATATTTAGTTTAAAGAAATGAGTTTGGGAAAAATAGATGGAATAATAAAATAATATATTTAATAGAAAACAAAATATACGGAAAAATACTAAGAATAAATAAATACAATATTTTACTAAAGAAAGAAATCTCGAAGGTATAGTAATATTATGGTCGTTACATAGATATTGGACCACACATGTCGTTATGTATGAGTCCCAAGAGCTCGGTAGCTCTTTCTTCGTGTCCAGTGAACAGAGTATTTGTCATCTTTCTTTTGATACATGATTGATAAGTTGCATAAGATAGATACTCAAACGGATCTAAATATCCATCTATATATAACTTCGTCCACCGTGTTTCGTTGATATGACCTAGTCTAAAATACCACAAGAAAGCTTGATTTAATTCTGGAATCTTTCTTTTAAGTGTGTTCTGAATATTGAAAACTTGATGTTGATTTAATACGTATATATCATTGTCTAGTGTACCGGACCCAATCAAGTTATGATTAAGGTGAATGTTAACAACATCGCTTACAAATGTAAAATCATAACCTTCTTTAGATAATAAAGATACAGAGATGATATTACATATCATACTAAGTACACAAAAACAGTTGCGTAAAATCAAAATGTTTCCACTTGTCAATCCTAAGTCATATTCCCCTACGGAAACAGCATCCACGCTCGCTCCGTTTGCAAGCCTGAGGGTCATATCACCTACCTTCAAAATAGCATCCACGCTTGCTCCACATTTCTGAACTCTTCCTCTTACGTGTATTTTGTATACTGAAAACTGCGTTTTGATTTAGAATATCGATACCATTAAACAGTGTACCTTCTGCAACCAGTACCTTATCAAGGTAAATGTTCATGATATTTCTATCAAGAACAAAGTTATATCCATTTTTATCAAGTAAAGAAACTGATATGATGTTGCAAACCATAGAAGGTACATAGTAGTAATTGTTCAAAATCGTAGTATTGCCATTTGGCAATGCTAGGTGATATTCACCGACGGCAGAAGTATCAACTTATGCTCTATTCCCTACTCTGAGGGACATATCAACTGGTCCAACCATCCTACTTTTTCTCAATCCCTGTAATAAATTACAGATATGAGATCCCCATCCGGTATCGAGTACCCAGGAGGTAGGACTGACCAAAAAATAGTTCTCAATAACAAGAACACCTGAAGAAGACACAATAGTATATTTCTTCTTCGATGGGGTCATCAAGGAATTCAAACAATGCTCTTTCTTTTGCTCACATTTATGACTGTTGTCATAAGTTAGAGCCGAACCGACGTTACCCAGTCCCGAATAAGAATTCGGATCGGTCAAGTGATACATTTTATTATCTTGATTAGGGCGTGAAGTGGTTGCTACCTGGAGAGAGAGAAAAGAAACACTCAGCGTGCGCTCTTACAAGATTAGATTGGTTATTAGTTTATCTAATCAGGATGGCTCCCACTGTTTTCTCGAATTCTTCTTCAAACCTTAATAGAAGAATTAGTTAGGATTAATTGCACGTCACAATACTTGATTAACCTTTCGGCCAGGCTGGTGTCGGTACTTCGAGGGAGGTTTTCCAACGCTTTCGCGAAGTTTCTTAACTACATAATCTCTTTTCGCTGGAGGCATAGCCTCGCTAACACCATTCTAGACACCTACTTGGTTTATAGCATTGATTGTTAAGTGAGAAAATCTCCCAAGAGTAATCCTACTAATCAGTGGGACCATGATCCAACTATCATCGCATGATAACCTAGATTGAAGCCACTATCATACTCCAGAACGCATGCAACACTAGCAAGTTTCCTATATATTTGAAACTCCCGATGTGGTTTTTTCCCTTAACGACTTTATGACCTTGACAATGCCAACATATCATAAGCTGCTAGTTGATTCGTATCTCAAAAACTATCTATAACCGCAATGAAGAACGGCGTCGCTTGGTAGCTAGCCGGTGAGTACGGGTCGGTCCACAGGGATGTTGTGAATTTCCTAGTCGCTCTAACGAGTTAATTCCGAAGGGAGCCGGATTGGTTATTAAATCTAAAAACTAAATCTATCTATACTAAGATTATCTAGATCTAATTCTTGCTTGGGTTAGGTTTAGGAATGGTTTGGAAATGTAAATAAATCTCAACGCTTTCTATACCCAAATTAGGATCTAAGAGGAGTTATGGTAATTATTAATAAAGGGGATTAGATCCATTCGGGAAGGTGTTCGTTCCTCTAGGTTCTTGTCCTTCCTTTATCAATCCTTACCCTAACCTCCATGGAAAACACGCGCAACCGGGCCTTTATACTACGGTATCACCGCTACCTCGAAAGATAGGGTGCCGTAGGGCGCGGTGTGTGCGTGTATGCATGGAGTCCTATTAATTATATGTGATGGGTAAGAAAGGGATGAGAGATCTCATCTCTCAAAAGCCTTCCCCAAAGCTAACTCTAACAATTATCTAGGGAAAGGAATTAAAATCTAAACTAGAGCAATTAAATAAAACTACTTATAGATGGCTCTCTCCAAACATCAACACAGGGTCGTCAGATCTGAACTCATGAAATGAAAAGAGGCATCAATGCTCTCCAAAAGATTTCAAAATTTTATTCATAAAAAGAGGCATAGGGAGGCATACAATGATTTGGAGTTCCTATTTATAGAGGATATGAAACCCTAGGTTACAATTGATTCGCACGTCTGCATTTACAAGAATACCCCTAGGTTGACTAGTCATAGCCGTCAAAAAAATATGGTAAAATTTGCATCCTTTAATCTCTCAAGCCCTCCGCGGAACCGCGGCCCGAGGCCCTGTTTGGCCGCGGTTCCGCGGCCAAAAGAAGGAATTGGACTCTTAACTTTTTTGGACGGGCTCTGGTTGTTTTGGGCTTCCTGTATCTTTGGTTCTTTTCTCAGATTGGTTTCTCGTTCTCTTCCAGATCTTCCAGTGAATAATTGTGGTGGACTTTACCCGTTCGCTTTGTAATCTTGGACCTTGCGTTGCCTTGTACTGATCTTTTGTGTAGACTTAATTAAGATCCTTCTGTTTGTTGGTCAAAGTCCCACTTTTGCATCTTCTTTATATCTTTTTCACTGTTTTAGATCCAAGAACCTGTAACCTGTAATATGTAGCAGATATGCGTCAAAAGCACCTGTTTATTTATTAAACGAATAAGAATGGGGAATATAATAATGCAATATTATGGTATGAACAAATACCCCCAAACTTATCTTTTGCTCGTCGTCGAGCAAACTTATTTTTTTCTTCTCGACAAAAAACCTAACCGCACTTTCGCAGGGAAACGCGATTGCACTGAGCTCGTGCAATAAGCCGTTAAACCTCTAGGTGTCCCTAGTAGGAGGAGTGTTGTCTCCTGAGTGTTTTCAGCGGATACTACCCACAAAATCCTATCAATTCGGCCCATTGAATTTATTCTCCAATAAGGTTTTCTAACATGGTATTCTATTATCTTCAACTCGTAAATTATCCACCCATATTCTTCACACTTCCTCATCATTTAACTTAAGATTATATATGTTCTGCAGACCTACTTAGCTTTCGGCATCTCTTAAGTTTTCCTTCTAAGGTTCCATCTCCACTTAGGAATTTTTATCAACTCTACTAAAGATACAAGTTCTATTCTTCATTCCTCTCTCTTATCTAAACTCCAATCACATATCCCCATGTGTGTGTATAAATCACCCCTACACTTGGAAATTCAAATCAAGCAATCATACTCTCGTCCGTTGTCCAAAGCACTTCTTAATTGGTGAATTTTTGCTTACACATCCTTCATGCGACCGTTAATACTTCTTGAGGTACCAACGACCGATTACAAAATGCGTTTTCACTTTAAAGCGTAATTCCTAGTCTTGCAACACCTAAGACTTTTAGCAGTGACTCTCAAACCAGTTGGTCTAGGGCACTAGGTGATGAAGCACCCTCGCTAAATATTTTTCTATTTTTGCAGCCTTAAGTAATCACAAAAACCAGTGTTCATTTTTTTTCTTTATTCACACTTGTATATTTTTTTTTTATTTTTCATCGTACTAAGAACTTTAGACAAGAGCATTTCAAGGTCTCTTCTACTATTCCAAGTTTCAAGGTGCGTGTTAGTGCAAATTGTAGGGTATACATTTTCAGAATCTAGACTTAAGCTAGAAATTATTTTTCAAATTTATACTCTAATAAAAGTATCAATACTTTTCCTTTGCTTTGACTTAGCCCAAGAACTGAACTCAAAATTTGCCTATTTCGAAATAAGCTACAAAAACATATACTTTCTACCGTTAAACTTTAAGGGAGGTTATTTTTAGGATTTTTAATTTACTAAGTCTAAGATCTAGTTGTTCCTAGCCAGTTAACCTATTTGTCAAACTCAAGTCAATTAGGCCAAAATTGAATACATTAATTTTTATAATTTTTGAAATTTTCAGTTTTTATGGGTTTTAAAATAAGTATGCAAATGCAAAAATATACATATGAATGCGAAGGAAGAAGACTTACCGAGCATATCCCCAAACTTAAACTTGACAGTGTCCTCACTGTCATGCTACACCAAGAGGGTCAAGATGTCGGCACTCCCCTGTTTATTTATTTATAATATATTTATTTTTTTTTGAATTTTTTATTATTTTTTTATTGTTAAAAGAAAAACAAAAATATATATACAACAAGGTTCCTCCCAAACTTAAACTTGGCCTTACATAAGCCAAAGGTTAGCACCAACCATTCAAAAATCTTATCATGGTAATGGTAGGGTTGGTGAAAGAATGGGGTGGAAAGACAAGAAATGAGAAGCACACGAGACCGTGTGGAGATAGAAACGGTATACGGTCTCGGTGGAGGAGAAGAATGGCGGAAAAGAGAAAGAAGTGTAGTGCGATCTTGAGGGTGTAAATCGAGTGAATAAATTAGCACAATTTTTGATGACCGATGTGTTAAAAGCGATTGTGCTAATCTATCAACCTGTCGAGAAATGGGGTCAAATCCCTCAAGATTTGCAAGAAAACATGGGTACATCGAACTTGGTATAGGAGATGAGAGCGTAACATTCTCTTGTAAGGTCGGAACGATAGGAAGGACGAAAGGGAGTGAATTAGGGATAGTCTCATTCTCACCGTAGTAAACTGTCTCGAACGTGAAAGATTCCATCAATGGTTCGAAACAACTGTAAGCAACCGAGTCTGATGGCTCAACTAACTCATCTGAAAATTCAAAGGATTCAAACTCGGGAGGTGAGTTTTCAACATCGTCCGAAAAAGTGAAACACTCATAATCATTATCGTCTGTGAGAACTGTGTCAGATTCAAAGAGAAATTTTTCAAGTTCACAGTCTTCAAACGTGATCTTTTGCGTGGTCGGAACGATGGAAAGGAGGGAGGGTGATTTAGGAAGTATTACAGTTAAATGTTCA
This sequence comes from Agapanthus africanus, assembly GCA_030015575.1. NCBI lineage: Eukaryota > Viridiplantae > Streptophyta > Magnoliopsida > Asparagales > Amaryllidaceae > Agapanthus > Agapanthus africanus. The sequence continues at coordinate 554,421,954 of JASDDO010000022.1, read as the reverse complement.
GGAGGATGAATTGGAAAATCCGACACATCAAACAAAAATGGTTCAACCTCAATATTATCCTCAATACTCTCCTCAATATTATCCTCATAATTCTCCTAAATATTTAACTCATCCATGCTATTATTATCAAAATCAAGACACATATGAAGTTCGGGGGAAACATTTAATGACTCGGGATGATGATTTGGACATAAAATTTCAATCAAATCGACGGGTTCATCATCCAAAATATTCCGGGCGTCTATATCCTCAATCAAGTGAAAATCAATTTTTTTTGACACCTCATCAAAAGCATGGATATTTATCAATTCAGGTTCTAGATTGGAGGTGTAAAGATCGAAAGGGTTAAGTGTGGTTTCACTCGAAAGGGGTTCTTCACAATCTGGTAAATCAAGCACTACAAAATCACACAACTCGTTTTTATTTTCAAATTGTGAACTATTTGGGACAATCGATGGAAAACCGGAGTTGTGGGATGGAATTGGGTATGGGTAGGTTTGATTTGGAAAGGTGTCGAACTCACTTGATCCTCTCAAATTCTAACTCTGTTCAACCGCCTCCTCATATATTGGAAAATTTGGAGCTAATTGGAAACTAGCTACCGGTTCACTAGGTTGCATTAGTGCGGCAATGGACGCATCCACATTCCTAACCATTTTGTTTGTTGCTGAAATATAAGCTTGAAACGACTGTTCCAAACTAGATTTGGGTGGTGAGGGGGTTTCGGTAAAAGATTCGAAATTATTTGGATACGTGAAACTCCTAAAAGGCTGTGTAGAAACAATGTCTAGTGAAGGTGGGAAAGTCGGGTAGGAATTGGATGGTTGGACATGAGTAGGATCAACATGTGGATAAAAAGGTGAATGGACTTGTTGATCCCTATAACTGGATGTGTGGAGAGGAGTGAAAGATCGGCTACAAGATTGAGCAATATGCTCAGCAATGGACATCGGTTTAGGAGTTACAGCAGGATTTGGAAAAGTGGTGTCAACGTACGAAGGTGGTGAAGGTTGACATGGTTGACACAAAGTGGGTTGCAAAGTCGAACTGTTTCTCCTAAACGCTTCTATTTGATCTTTCAAAGAAATTTTAGGTATGGAGGGATCTTCTTTAAATCGACCGAAACAATTGACGTACGAAGCAAAATTAGGTTCAAGATACCAAAGTTCGGAAAGTGATTTATGATGTGGGGTACCCATGATAGAAGAAAGAGAAGAGAAAGTAAGTGGTGCAAAGATTTCTTAGCGACAAAAGTTTGCAAGTTTTCTAATAAAAATTTTCCTTTTTTTCTTTTTCTCTTTATTTGGAATTTTTTTTAGCAAAAAGATTAAGGATATGCAAATCAGAAAAGATCACTTGCAATCAGTTATTATTTTCAGCATATCACAAAGAATCCTGCATAAGATTTGTTATTTGGAAAGGAAAGGATTTTTGAGCGCAAAGAATTCCTGCAGGCATTTTTCAGAAGATATATTGAAATTTGCAGAGGAGAAATAACAGGAAGCTTACAGTGCAAATTCCAGAGGATGACGTCACCTATACGCAGCGTTTCCGCGGCAAAAGAGATCTCGTGCGGCGAAACCGCGGTCACACGAGCAGATCACGTCTTCAAATTTTTCTGACGTCACTAGGAGGCCGCGCTTCCGCGGCGGGAGCAGCCTAATGCGGCGGATCCGCGGTATGACCGTTGACTTGGCCCTTCAACTTCCTACTGTTGTTCTGTTGCCAAAATTCTCTGCTGTTTAGATCGTTTGTTTTCTGTTTTGCTTTCTGTAGATTTTCAGATCCGAACTCGATTGTTGTTCCTGCAAAATTCACACAAAAATACCCTTTCCAAAAATAACAGATGATATATTTTTATATTTTTTGGGATTTTTCAGATTTTTATGATTTTTTAATTTTAGATTAACCCGAAATTGCAAAAAGGAAATACTACGCCATCCCCAGCAACGGCGCCATTTGATTCGTATCTCAAAAATTATCTATAACCGCAATCAAGAACGGCGTCGCTTGGTAGCTAGCCGGTGAGTACGGGTCGGTCCACAGGGATGTTGTGAATTTCTTAGTCGCTCTAACGAGTTAATTCCGAATGGAGCCGGATTGGTTATTAAATCTAAAAACTAAATCTATCTATACTAAGATTATCTAGATCTAATTCTTGCTAGGGTTAGGTTTAGGAATGGTTTGAAAATGTAAATAAATCTCAACGCTTTCTATACCCAAATTAGGATCTAAGAGGAGTTATGGTAATTATTAATAAAGGGGATTAGATCCATTTGGGAAGGTGTTCGTTCCTCTAGGTTCTTGTCCTTCCTTTATCAATCCTTACCCTAACCTCCATGGAAAACACGCGCAACCGGGCCTTTATACTACGGTATCACCGCTACCTCGAAAGATAGGGTGCCGTAGGGCGCGGTGTGTGCGTGTATGCATGGAGTCCTATTGATTATATGTGATGGGTAAGAAAGGGATGAGAGATCTCATCTCTCAAAAGCCTTCCCCAAAGTTAACTCTAACAATTATCTAGGGCAAGGAATTAAAATCTAAACTAGAGCAATTAAATAAAACTACTTACATATGACTCTCTCCAAACATCAACACAGGGTTGTCAGATCTGAATTCATGAAATGAAAAGAGGCACCGATGCTCTCCAAAAGATTTCTAAATTTTATTCATAGAAAGTGGCATAGGGAGGCATACAATGATTTGGAGTTCCTATTTATAGAGGATAGGAAACCCTAGGTTACAATTGATTCGCACGTCTGCATTTACAAGAATACCCCTAAGTTGACTAGTCAGAGCCGTCAAAAAAATATGGTAAAATTTGCATCCTTTAATCTTTCAAGCCCGCCGCGGAACCGCGACCCGAGGCCCTGTTTGGCCGCGGATCCGTGGCCAAAAGAAGGAATTGGGCTGGCCCTGTTTGGCCGCGGATCCGTGGCCAAAAGAAGGAATTGGGCTCTTAACTTTTTTGGATTGGCTCTGGTTGTTTTGGGCTTCCTGTATCTTTGGTTCTTTTCTCAGATTGATTTCTCGTTCTCTTCCAGATCTTCCATTGAATAATTGTGGTGGACTTTACCCGTTCGCTTTGTAATCTTGGACCTTGCGTTGCCTTGTACTGATCTTTTATGTAGGATTAATTAATATCCTTCTGTTTGTTGGTCAAAGTCCCACTTTTGCATCGTCTTTATATCTTTTTCACTGTTTTAGATCCAAGAACCTGTAATCTGTAATATGTAGCAGATATGCGTCAAAAGCACCTGTTTATTTATTAAACAAATAAGAATGGGGAATATAATAATGCAATATTATGGTATGAACACTAGTCAAGTTCGGCCCGTCATTATCTTGATTAACTTAGACCCACCCGCATAACCCTTGATAATGCCAACATAGCTATGTGACCGTCCTAAATAATTGGAAACAAAGCTACAAACAAGCGATACTCAGCTACCGATCACTATGCCTTGACAATGCCAAAATACGTAGCTCGAATACTAAGTAGTACTTGTAGGAAATGACGGAGGGCTACGGCTGGATTTTTGGCGAAAATCCAGTTAACGTAATGAACTTGATATCGTTGAAGGAACCTGATAGTTTTGAAAAGGAGTGGTTTAAGCTTCGCATTTTGAAAATTTCTAGTTTTGGAAAAAACCGAGTAATCTATAGTATAGTCTTTTTCTCAAGAGGTCACTCTCCGTGAAGGGATCTCGGCTCTTGCCTCTTGGAATGAGTTGCTGGATATTCATAACCGAATACCACTATGCAAAGCGAAAGAATATAGCTATAGTTTTTCGAAATTTGTTCCAACAACATCTTTTAGGTTTTCTTATCTTGCATTAATCAAAATTAATGTGGTCCCATCAGTTAACCTATCACACCAGAAAAGAACGAAAATATGATGTACGTATATGCCATCCGCATTCGCCACTGGGCCTCAAGTGTGTTCCCACTGTTCTTAGATTGCTACCCTACCACGGCTCTATTGAGTCGTGAAAACAGGTAGTAGTTGGGTGCAGTCCCGAAGCACTTGGAGGCAGTGGCGGTTAGATAGGATTCGTCTCTCCCGGTATTGGGGGTTGATATCGCACTGTGTTTAGAGAGCCATTACACAAAGTCCCTGGCCAGGGCAAGTGAGATTTACTGGTAGGTATTCCAGTAGTTTCTCAGGGTGTTCTGGGCTACACTCCGACATGACTTATACCGCTATTAGGGGTATGACGTTTGCTACCCCCTAGGCCCGATATGCGATACTCTTAGACGAACAGACCGGATTGTACGGAGATTGCCACAGAAAGGCTCAGTAGGAGTTTGGATGAGCTTGCTCGTCGACCTTCTTATCGACAGATACCTGGGTAGCCGTTACGCACAGCTAGTGTCGCTGATGTGCTTGTGGTTAAACCCACTGCCAGAGTACTGTTGAGTCTTTAGAGTCCCACATAGAGAATTTCCCAGCTTCGGGCGAAATGAGTAGAGGTCGTATGGTTCTACGACAGGGTTCGATCACATACGTGTACTTGTTCGCGTGTGGTGATTCGAGCGGACAATACTAGTAGGCTTTGGTTTAAGCCGGATCCTAGTATTTGATTATTGGATTATCTTCGTCTCATAGTATTCGTGTTTCTCGGAACACGGATGCGGGTTTGTATATACGGATGAGAGGAGGTATAGAAGGAGACACCTCATTAGGGTTTTAACCATTGACTTGGGTCAAAACAAATATGAGGTAAAGAAAAGACTTTGTTATTTTTGATAAATGATAATTATTGGCATGGCTACTTGGGTTGACCTTTTGACTTGGCTTGACTTGTTGACCTTAGATATTTTTGTGAGATATTTTTGAGCACTAGATAATTTTGTGAGATATTTTCCATGCCATTCTTGAGGTCATATAAAAGTTAGCCATTCTATTTTTATTATCATTATCACAAATACTTTCTCTTTCTTCAAGCTTGCTCTCTCCTTCTTCCTCTCTCAAACCCTAGTGTATCATGTGTTGATAATCAAGGGTTAATGAGACTTAGCTACTCTAAATCACACTCTACTCACTCTAATCTACTTAGATTAGAAAGCTAAGTATTCTAGTTACCTCAACTAGGAGGTTTAGGTCAAGGTTGGAACTCTCAGGTGGATCATCGTTGACACAAGGAGGCCGAAGTTTAAGCACGATCCATACTTCCATCGAGGAGCTTAAGGAGATGATCGAAGACCCGAAGGACTTAGTTTCTTTAGGTATACTTTCTATTATAGTCGATAGAACCCTAACATCCTAACTAAGTTTATGGTAAAGATCCGGTTTTTGTGTTATCCTAGCGCCAAGTTTATGATCGCAGTAAAATTTTTGTTCCGCATTTGGCCACGGAAGTTGGTCGGGACGCTAGCATAACCCTTCATGGTATCAGAGCCAGCCTATAAATCCTAGACTAGAAAGTTTAAACATTGTTAAAACAATAAAACCGAAACGACTCCGTAACATCAAAACCCAAACTGCAATTTCTGTTGATTTTTTAAAGGCTTCAATTTTTTTTTTTAAACAAGTGCAGAATGCTCTTTACACTGTGAGATGAACAATGACCAAAAACGAGACAATACCAACACTTTTTGGATGGACAGAACCCTCAAAAATCCGGCCTGCTCGGTTTTGTCTTGGAGAATTGCATCGTGCTTTGGTCTGTGTTCTCATCCAGTGGAGTTTGGGTTTCTGGTGTTGCTAGTTTTTTTTGCCCAAGTTTGATTCTCTGTTGTTTTCAGTATGGGGAAATTCAGAGTGTTTCGAAGTCGTTATATTTGACACTGTTTAATAGTTTACAGTACATTCACTTTTATCTGTGACCGTGAATGTCATTCGATCGGTAAACCCGTCTATCTGCTATATGTCCTTTTAGACGATTTGCGAACGTGACATCCGCATTGATATTTTGTGCTTGTACTGTGATTGTGGTTGGATAGTCATGGTGGATAGCATGTGATGCAATGTTAGTAGTACAGTTATATTTATTTGTACATTTGATATTGTGGGGCGAGCGTCCAACATGTGGACCGCCGTCTTTGCCCGGTTGTATATTATTTTGGGGCACGACCGGGTTGATGTCGATGTCACCTTTTGTACATATTATTTTCTTTTTCTGTAATAGGATTACCTCACGGTGGAGTGCACGGATAGCCGGGTTCTAGAAGGCAACAAGTCCGCATCTCATGGCGTTGAGACGAAGGGGGCTTCATTCTAGAATTGGCGGGCTATTCGCCACACTCGTAGGGGGTATATTTTGACCAATGGAGGGGAGCCCAAGTTACCGGATTCCGTGAAGTGTTGGGTGGCCCATTTACTTTGTTGAAGGGGGCTGCCTCACTTCTGGGATTGGCGGGTAACTTTCCGCGCTCGTAGGGGTCCACATTTTCATTGCACAGGCTATCCACACGACCAGGAACGTCGGGTTTTATTTGCGGCTCAAATGATACCAGGGGCTCCAAGATTATCTACCATTCTGTATTGTTGGCTGAGATTCTGTGATGTTGATTATTATCATGCCTGGGACGAATGTTGTATATACTTATATATATACTAGTAGATGTTGTATATGTTTTGCACCCGCGCTAGTCCTGCCCCCGCTCTGTCATTAGTTAAGTAACCTAACGGGTGATGACGGGTCCCGTGGCGAATACGGATGGCATATACGTACATTGTATTTTTGTTCTTTTCTGGTGTGATAGGTTAAATTGATGGGACCGCATTAATTTTGATTAATGCAAGATAATAAATCTAAAAGATGTTGTTGGAACAAATTTTGAAAAACTACAGTTATATTCTTTCGCTTTGCATAGTGGTATTCGGTTATGAATATCCAGCACCTCATTCTACGAGGCAAGAGCCGAGATCCCTTCGTGGGGAGTGACCTCTTGAGCTAACTTCTATACTATAAATTACTTAGTTTTTTTCAAAACCAAAAATTTTCAAAAGGCGGAGCTTAGACCACTCATTTTTCAAAAGCTATCGGGTTCCTTCAACGATATCAAGTTCATTACGTTAACGGGTTTTTCGCCAAAAACCCAGCCGTAGTCCTCCGTCGTTTCAAATAATTACTACTTAGTATTCGTGCTACGTTTGTTGATTATTCGTCAAGGCACAGTGAACGGTAGCTGAATAATAATTCTCTGGTGCACTGATAGATGAGATTGGTTAGGACGGTCGCATGATTTTGTTGATTATTCATCAAGGATCATGCGGATGGGTCTAACGCAATCCAGGATAACGATGGGTTGAACTTGACTAGGAACTTTTGATTTGTTGATTATTCATCAAGGTCACTTGGGTCCTAGGGGTAAAAACCGCATCGGGAGTTTCAAATATACAGCAAACTTGCAGATTTAGCATACCTTACAGAGTGTAGTGACTAGAGTGGATTCCATCTAGGTCATCACACAATGATAGTTGGATCCCGATCCCACTGATGAGTTGGATTACTCTCGGGAGATTATTTCACTTAACAATCAATGCTATAAACCAAGTAGGTGTCTAGAACGGTGTTAGCGGGGATACGCCTCCAGGGAAAAGAGGTTATATAATTAAGGAACTTCGCGAAAGCGTTGGAAAACCTCCCTCGAAGTACGAACACTAGCCTGGCCGAAAGTTTAAGCAAGTATTGTGACGTGCGATTAAATCCTGACCAGTTCTTCTTTTAGGGTTTGAAGAAGAATTTGAGGAAACAGTGGGAGCCATCCTGGTTAGATAAATTAATAACCAATCTAATCTTGTAAGAGCGCACGCTGAGTGTTTCTTTTCTCTCTCTCCAGGTAGCAACCATTTCACGCCCTAATCAAGATAATAAAATGTATCGCTTGACCGATCCGAATTCTTATTTGGGGTTAGGGAATGTCGGTTCGGCTCTAAACTGTGACAGCAGTCATAAGTATGAACAAGGGAAAGGGGATTGTATGGATTCCAAGAATACCCTAATGAAGAAGAAGCATACTATTGCATCTACTTCAGGTGTTCTTGTAGTTGAGAACTGCTTTTCAGTCAGTCCTACCTCCTGGGTACTAGATACCGGATCAGGATCCCATATCTGTAATTTATTGCAGGGACTGAGAAAAAGTAGGATAGTTGAACCTGGTGATATGTCCCTCAGGGTAGGGAACGGAGCACAAGTTAATGTTGCAGCCGTCGGTGAATATCACCTAGTATTGCCAAATGGCAATACTATGATTTTGAACAATTGCTACTATATACCTTCCATGGTTTGCAACATCGTATCAGTTTCTTTACTTGATAAAGATGGATATAACTTTGTTCTTGATAGAAAATCATGAACATTTACCTTGATAAGGTACTGGTAACAGAAGGTACACTGTGTAATGGTATCTATGTTCTAAATCAGAATACAGTTCTCAATGTACAAAACACACGCAAGATGAAGAGTTCAGATATGAACGAATCCTACTTATGACATTATAGACTTGGTCATATCGGAGAGAAAAGACTAACTAAGTTACATAAATATGGACTCTTGAATACGTTCAAATTTTCATCTTATGAAACTTGTCAGTCTTGTCTCAAAGGAAAGATGACCAAATCTCCGTTCACCGGACATGGAGAAAGAGCAGCAGAGCTCTTGGGACTCATACACAGTGATGTGTGTGGTCCGATGTCTATACATGCAAGGGGATGGTTCTCGTACTTCATCACATTCACTGACGATCTCTCTAGATTCGGATATATGTATCTTATGAAACACAAATCTGAAGCTTTTGAGAAATTCAAAGAATTCAGAAACGAAGTAGAGAACCAGGTTGGCAAAAGTATCAAGATCCTCCGATCTGATAGGGGAGGGGAGTACTTGAGCACGGAATTCCTAGATTATTTAAAAGAGAATGGAATTCTCTTTCAGCTTACTCCTCCTTATACACCACAGCACAACGGTGTATCGGAGCAGAGGAATCGTACCCTATTGGATATGGTTCGCTCCATGATGAGTAGTGCTGAGTTGCTTCTTTCATTCTGGGGACATGCACTTCAGAAAACGGCATACCTTTTGACTCAAGTTCCGTCCAAATCTGTGCCCAAGACTCCGTATGAAATATGGAGTAGTAAGAAACCATGTCTTAAATTTATTGAGATATGGGGTTGTCCAGCCTATATGAAAACACAGAAACTGGACAAGCTTAAGGCACGTTCAGTTCTATGTAAATTTGTGGGATATCCTAAAGATTCACTAGAATATCTATTCTACCACACCGAGGAACAGAAGTTGTTTGTATCTCGCCATGCTACCTTTTTAGAAAGGGAGTTTCTTGCAAAAGAAACTAATATGAGTACGGTAGAACTGGGAGAAATTCATGAACCACAAAATATAACAGAAGATTTGGAGGAACCGCTAGATTCAGTAATCCCAGACGAACCTCAGCCACTCCGCAGATCTAGTAGGATTTCTCATCCGCCCGAGAGATACTATGGTTTTCTCATAGACGGGGATCGAGAGGATTGCATCTTGGAAGAAGATGACCTTACCAGTTTCAGGCAGGCCATTATCAGTAGGGACTCTGATAAGTGGATGGATGCTATGCGATCCGAAATGGAGTCCATGTACACCAATAAAATGTGGACTTTGGATATTGGTCCACCAAGGGTAAAACCCGTTGGATGCAAATGGATCTACAAAAGGAAACATGGTGGAGATGGGCAGGTGGAAACCTATAAGGCTAGACTCGTTGCAAAAGGTTTTCGTCAAAGACCAGGTGTAGACTATGATGAAACCTTTTCTCCAGTGGCTATGCTCAAATCCATTCGGATCCTACTTGCCATTGCTTCCTTCTATGACTATGAGATATGGCAGATGGACGTAAAAACGGCTTTTCTAAATGGCAGTTTAGAAGTGTGCGTTTATATGGATCAGCCAGAAGGTTTTGTAGACAGTGGGAGCAGCGGGAAGGTGTGCAATTTGCTTAAATCCATTTATGGATTAAAGCAGGTATCGTAGAGCTGGGACATCTGTTTTGATGAAACAGTCAAGGAATTTGACTTCATCAAGAACGAGGATGAGCCTTGTATTTATAAGAAGATTGTAGGATGAACTGTCGTATTCCTAGTCTTGTACGTGGACGACATTCTTTTAATAGGAAATGATATTCCTATACTACAATCGGTCAAGCTATTCTTGTCACAACGGTTCTCCATGAAGGACCTGGGCGATGCCTCATGCATTCTAGGGATCAAGATCTATAGAGATAGATCTAAGAGATTACTGGGACTTTCGCAGTCCAGGTACGTAGAGACCGTACTAAAGAGATTTAGTATGTAAGATTCCAAGCGCGGTAATATACCCGCATTGCACGGAATCACCTTCTCTAAGAAGATGTCTCCTGAGACTGACGAGGAGAGGGTTCACATGAGCACTATACCCTACGCTTCGGCGGTAGGATCTATAATGTATGCGATGCTATATACAAGACCAGATGTAGCTTACGCGCTAAGCGTAGTGAGCCGGTATCAGTCAGACCCAGGTGAGAACCACTGGACAGCAGTGAAGAACATTCTCAAGTACCTGAGAAGGACTAAGGAGATGTTCCTGGTTTACGGTAATGGAGACCGCAGGGTTGAGTCCTTTACCGATTCAAGCTTCCAAAGTGACAAAGACGACAGCAAGTCTGTCTCGGGTTTTGTGTTTACCCTCAACGGAAGGGCGGTGTGTTGGAGGAGTTCCAAACAGAACACCGTCGCAGACTCGATGATGGGGGCTGAATACATTGCTGCAAGCGATGCCGCAAAAGAGGCGGTCTTGATGAAGAAGTTCATTAGTGAACTTCAAATAGTTCCGTTCATTGTTGACCCAATACCTTTGTATCGCGATAACAATAGGGCTATAGCTTTAGCGAAGGAACCGCGGTCTCATCAGAAATCCAGACACATCTTAAGGCGGTATCACCTGATCAGGGAGATCATTGATCGCCAGAAGATCGAGGTACGGAGAGTGGACACTAAAGAAAAGACGGCGGATCCAATCACAAAGGCCTTCCCTCAAGCACAGTTCGAGCGACTTTTTTAGCTATTGGGTATGCGGTACGCCAGCAGCTGGCCTTAGTGCAGACGTTGGGTATGTGGTACACCAATTACTGTCCTTTAGTGCAAGTGGGAGATTGTTGGTTATGTATGCCCTAGAGGCCATTATTGTATAGTACTAGTTTGTATATTACATTTTGGAAGTTTGGGATATATACACGGATTGACGACAGTCTTGCTCGATATAGTAGTATGCTACTTGGTTTGTATCTATCTTAATTTGTGTATATGTTTCATTTAACATATCGCTAATACATATTGATAGAGCCCTTAGGATCATTTCTTGACTACCAGCGTTGTGATGGCGGTCACACTAGTAGGGGCTAGGTAGTCTATAATCACATTCTTATACAGGTCCCTAGTCGTAGGATTATCGAGACAGGAAATCCATACTCCAGAGTAGACTAGTGTATATGTTTCTCATCCCAGTAGGGGAGATGGTCTGTCCCACAGCCATTAGTACGTCGTACTGGAGATAGTATGCAGGTGCTCGTTAGGTTACGTACACTAGACAGGACTCGTCGGGAAATGTTGGTTGGTATTATACCTTTTCGTCAGGTAGCAGTTCCCAGGTGACATGAGTACAGCTTAGTCCGTTGAATTGAAACTGCTATTTCGCCTCAAGTGTGTTCCCACTGTTATTAGATTTCTACCCTACCACGGATCTATTGAGTCGAGCAAACATGTAGTAGTTGGGTGCAGTCCCGAAGCACTGGAGGCAGTGGCGGTTAGATAGGATTCGTCTCTCCGGGTATTGGGGGTTGATATCGCGCTGTGTTTGGAGAGTCATTACACAAAGTCCCTGGCCAGGGCAAGTGAGATTTACTGGTAGGTATTCCAGTAGTTTCTCAGGGTGTTCTGGGCTACACTCCAACATGACTTATACCGCTATCAGGGGTCTGACGTTTGCCACCCCTAGGCCCGATATGCGATACTCTTAGACGAACAGACCGGACTATACGGAGATTGCCACAGACAGGCTCAGTAGGAGTTTGAATGAGCTTGCTCGTCGGCCTTCTTATCGACAGATACCTGGGTAGCCGTTACGCACAGCTAGTGGCGCGACGTGCTTGTAGTTAAACCCACTGCCAGAGTACTGTCGAGTCTTTAGAGTCCCAAACAGAGGGTTACCCAGCTTCGTGCGAAACGAGTAGTGGTCGTATAGTTCTACGACAGGGTTCGATCACATACGTGTACTTGTGCGCGTGTGGTGATTCGAGCAGACAATATTAGTGGGCTTTGGTTTAAGCCAGATCCTAGTATTTAATAATTGGATTAGCTTCGTTTCATAGTATTCGTGTTTTTCGGAACACGGATGCGGGTATGTATATACGGATGAGAGAAGGTATAAAAGGAGACACCTCATTAGGGTTTTGACCATTGACTTGGTCAAACCAAATATGAGGTAAAGAAAAGACTTGGTTATTTTTAATAAATGATAATTATTTGGCATGGCTACTTGGGTTGACCTTTTGGCTTGGCTTGACTTGTTGACCTTAGATATTTTTGTGAGATATTTTTGAGCACTAGATATTTTTGTGAGATATTTTCCATGCCATGCTTGAGGTCATATAAAAGTTAGCCATTCTATTTTTATTATCATTATCATAAATACATTTGCTTTCTTCAAGCTTGCTCTCTCCTTCTTCCTCTCTCAAACCCTAGTGTATCATGTGTTGATAATCAAGGGTTAATGAGACTTAGCTACTCTAAATCACACTCTACTCACTTTAGTCTACTTAGATTAGCAAGCTAAGTATTCTAATTACCTCGACTTGGAGGTTTAGCTCAAGGTTGGAACTCTAGGGTGGATCATCGTTGACACAAGGAGGCCGAAGTTCAAGCATGATTCATACTTCCATCGAGAAGCTTAAGGAGAGGATCGAATACGCGAAGGACTTGGTTTCTTTAGGTATACATTCTAGCATAGTATATAGAACCCTAACTTGCTAACTAGGTTTATGGTAAAGATCTGGTTTTTGTGTTATCTTAGCACCAAGTTTATGATCATGGTAAAAATTTTGTTCCGCATTTGGCCACGGAAGTTGGCCGGGGTGCTAGCATAACCCTTCAAACCTCAAGCCGGTCATGCCCCAAACAAATAATATACAACCCGGCAAAGACGGAAGTCCACATGTCGGACGCTCGCCCCGAAATAACAAATGTATAAATGAATACAAACTGTACTAAATCATTGCACCACCGACTATCCACAACGACAATCCAACCACAATATCAGCACAATCACAGAACATCAACGTGAATGTCATGTTCGCAAACTTGTCTAAATGGACATATGGCAGATAGACGGGTTTACCGATCAAATGACATTCACGGTCGTAGATACTAATCTAAGTACTGATAATAATTAAACAATTGTTAAAATAAACGACTTCGAAATACTCCGCAATTCCCCAAAACACAAGTTAACTGAAAATTCATTCTGGGCAAAAACAAACATATCCTGAAACCCAAAATCTAAGAGTTAGAGAGCACCAAACAAAAACGACTCGATTCCCATTCACAAAAAACGGCGAGGCCGGTTTTTTTCATGATTTGGCCGGTCCAAACATGTTAGAATCGCTTCGTTTTTGTTCTGGGTTCATCTCACAGTCAAAGGATCACTCTGCACTTGCTTAAAAAAATTTCAGAGGCCTTTTAAAAATTGACAGAAACTTGATTTCAAGGTTTCGTGTTTTGGAGTTATTTTGGTTTCGTTATTTTAAACAATGTTTAAAAAGCCAGTATAGGTTTTATGGGGCGGCTCGATACCATGTTGGGTTAGCTCAACGCTGGAGCCATCGAACGTGGCGATTTGCGGAACAAAAATTGTCTTACTAGTTTAAAAACGACGCTATGCTAACCCAATGAAAATCCAGATCTTTCCATAAACCTATATAGCAAAACTAAAAGAGTTGAACTAACTACTATGAAAGAAGTCTTACCAAACGATCCAAGTCCTTCGATCTTCTTTCCTCTTCGTTAGCTCCAAGTGGCCACCTTGAACATGCTTGATCTTCTTTGTCGGCTCCTTTGGTTCTCCGTGATCAATCTTGCACTCCGGTCCTCCTTTGTCATAGATGATTCACCCGAGGGATACGATCCATGGCTTTAGCTCCACACTATATGTCAAGTGGAGCAACTAGAGAGATTGGGTTGCTAAACCAAGTAGTCTAGGATGTAGTGTCATGATCTAAGTGTTTTGCTATCTATTTTTTACCGCTTCACTTGTTTCTCAACTCATGAGAGGGTAGTGAAGAAGAAGATGATGAAGGTGGAGGAAACTCAAGAGGAGGGAGGAGGGTGAAGCAAAAATGGGAGCTTAAGAATAATGAAGCATGCAAGTGAGAGAAAATCAACACCAAGGTTCTGTGTATCAATTTCTTTCAATAAAAAAGTGTAGCCATGCCTCAATAGTAACCACAAATGAATAAAGAATTCATTTGTGAACTATTAAAGCCACGCCACACACCATGCCTCACTCTCCTTAATTTCCACCTCATTTCCATTTATCAATAAATGGAAAAGTCCATGATGAGGTGTCCACCTTCTAGAAGGAATCTGTAATAAAAATATGGATTACAGTCTGCTGTATGTACATACCTGCATTCGGATAAAAACACGAATGCCCAAAGAGATAGAATAACACGAAGAACGTAATACTAGAATATACATATCGAAATACATTTATGTAAACTATTCAATCAATACCTGATTTAATAATCCGGCTCAAACCCGAGCCGGCTAGTATTACCAACTGTCCGATAAAAAATCCGAGTACAAAGCACATCAATCGATCGAGACCCTGCATGTATCCAATACGGCTACTACATCATTTCGCCTGAACAAGGAAAACCCTCTGTGTGGGACTCTAAAGACTCGACAGTACGCCGACAATGACTTACTGGATAAATTCATAACCACATGCACGTCAGCGGCACTATTTGTACATAACGGCTACTCGGGTACCTGTCGAAAAGGAAGGCCGACGAGCAAACTCATCCAGATTCCTACTGAGCCTATTTGTGACAATCTCCGTACAGTCCAGTCTCTTCGTCTGATAGTATCGTATACCGGGTCTAGTGGGTGGTAAACGTCAGACCCTAATAACCTGGTAATTCGTTCTGATGCGGCTCAGGACCAATCCGGGAAACTACTGATCTACCTATCAGTAAATCCAAACTGTCTTGGCCAAGGTCTTATGGTCCTGACTAATTGAACAAAGTGCGATATTGACTCCCAATACCAAGAGAGACGAATCCCTGACAATCGCTCACTGCCTCCATATGGCTCGGGACTGTACCCAACCAAAACCTATTTGCACGACTCAGTAGAGCCGTGTTAGGGTAGTGATCAAAGCATAGTGGGAACTCATACGAGACAAATGACGATCTCAGGTCTAAAGACTAACCTGTACTCATGTCACCTGAGAACTTCCATCTGACGATATGTATAGTACCATCTGGAAGTTCTCAGCGAGTCCGTCCAGTGTACTCACCCCCAGTGAGCACCTGTATACGATCTTAGGTGCGAAAGACCAATGGTTGTGGGACCAAGCCATCGCCCCTCTTCGAGGTCTAGAAACGTATACACTAGTATACTACGGAATATCGATGCCCAATCTCAATACTCCCACGACTAGGGACCATTTAAGGATGTGTGTACCGACTACCCAGATCCCACAAGTATGATCACCATCACAACGCAGGTAGTCTAGCAATGATCCTACGGGCTTTATCAACATGTATAAAAGATATGTAATAGCAGGTAAAACATACACATGTTAAGATAAAGTCAAACCAGATAGCATACTATCATATCGAGCAAGACTGTCCTGTACATATATATGTCCAAGCATCCACTTGAATACATATACAATAATGGCCTCTAGGGCATACATATCCAAAAATCTCCCACTTGCACTAAGGCCATATATTGGCATACCGAGTATCCAACGTCTGCTCTAGGGCCAGCTGTTGGCGTACTACATACCCAACATCTCAAAAAATCTTTCGAACTTTGCTTGAGGAAGGGCCTTGGTGAATGGATCCGCAGTGTTGTCTTTTGTGTCCACTCTCCACACCTCGAACTTCCGGCGATCAATGATCTCCCTGATCAGATGATACCGCCTTAACATGTTCCTGGGTTTCTGATGGGAATGTGGTTCCTTCGCTAAAGCTATAGCCGCATTGTTATCACAATACAAAGGTATTGGGTCAAAAATGGACGAAACTACCTAAAGTTCACTAATGAACTTCTTCATCTAGACTTCCTCTTTTGCGGCATCGCTCGCAGCAATGTATTCAGCCTCCATCGTCGAGTCTGCAATGGTATCCTGTTTGGAGCTCTTCTAACACACTGCCCTTCCGTTAAGGGTAAACACAAAACCCGAGACAGACTAGCTGTCATCCTTGTCACTCTGGAAGCTTGAATCGGTAAAGGACTCGACCTTTAGGTCTCCATTACCGTAAACCAAGAACATCTCCTTAGTCCTTCTTAGGTATTTGAGAATGTTCTTTACTGCTATCCAGTGGTCCTCACCTAGGTTCGACTGATACCGGCTCACCACGTGCATAAGCTACATCTGGCCTTGTACATAGCAGCGCATATATTATAGATCCTACCATCGAAGCGTAGGGTATAGTGCTCATGCGAACCCTCTCCTTTTCAGTCTTGGGAGACATATCCTTGGAGAGGGTGATTCCGTGCAATGCGGGTATGTTACCGCGCTTGGAATCTTCCATACTAAATCTCTTTAGTACGGTCTCTATGTACCTGGACTGTGAAAGTCCCAGTAATCTCTTCGATCTATCTCTGTAGATTTTAATCCCCAGAATGTACGAGGCATCACCCAGGTCCTTCATGGAGAACCTTTTTTATAAGAATAACTTGACCGATTGTAGCATAGGAATATCATTTCCTATCAAAAGAATGTCATCTACGTACAAGACTAGGAACACGACAGTTCGTCCTACAATCTTCTTATAAATACAGGGTTCATCCTCGTTCTTGATGAAGTCAAATTCCTTGACCGTTTCATCAAAACAGATGTTCCAGCTCCGCGATACCTGCTTCAAACCATAAATGGATTTAAGCAACTTGCACACCTCCCCGCTGCTCCCACTGTCTACAAAACCTTCTGGCTGATCCATATAAACGCACTCTTCCAAACTTCCATTTAGAAATGCCGTTTTTACGTCCATCTGCTAGATCTCATAGTCATGGAAGGCATCAATAGCAAGTAGGATCCGAATGTATTTGAGCATAGCCACTGGAGAAAAAGTTTCGTCATAGTCCAGACCTGGTCTTTGACGAATACCTTTTGCAATGAGTCTAGCCTTATAGGTTTCCACTTGCCCTTCTACACCAAGTTTCGTTTTGTAGATCCATTTGCATCCAACGGGTTTTACCCCAGGTGGAGCAATATCCAAGGTCCACACTTTATTGGTGTACATGGACTCCATTTCGGATCGCATAGCATCCAGCCACTTATTAGAGTCCCTACTGATAATGGCTTGCCTGAAACTGGTAGGGTCATCTTCCTCCAAGATGCAATCCTCTCGATCCCCGTCTATGAGAAAATCGTAGTATCTTCCGGGCGGATGAGAAATCCTACCAGATCCGCGGAGTGGCTGAGGCTCATCTGGGATCATTGAATTTTCTGGTTCTACCAAATCCTCAGTTTGAGTTTGTGGTTCTGATATTTCATCCAGTTCCACCGTGCTCCCATTTATTTCTTTTGCAAGAAATTGCCACTCTAAAATAGTGGCGCGACGAGCAACGAACACCTTCTGTTTCTCAGTGTGGTAGAACAGATATCCCAGAGAATTTTTAGGATATCCCATAAACTTGCACAAAACTGACCGTGCCTGTAGTTTGTCCGAATTTTGTACCTTTACATAGGCCGGACAACCTCATACCTTAATACGTTCAAGATATGGTCTTTTACCACTCCATATTTCATATGGAGTCTTACGCACTGATTTAGATGGAACCTGATTGAACAAGTACGCTGCTGTTTCAAGCGCAAGTCCCCAGAATGAAAGAGGTAACTCAACACCACTCATCATGGAGCGAACCATGTCCAATAGGGTACGGTTCCTCCGCTCCGATACGCCGTTGTGCTGTGGTGTATACGGAGGAGTAAGCTGAGAGAGAATACCATTCTCTTTTAGAAAGTCCCTGAATTCAGTGCTCAAGTACTCACCTCCTCTATCAGATCGGAGGATCTTGATACTTTTGTCAGTCTGGTTCTCTACTTCGTTTCTGAATTCTTTGAATTTCTCAAAAGCTTCAGATTTGTGTTTCATCAGATACACATATCCGAACCTAGAGAGATCGTCAATGAATGTGATGAAGTACGAGAACCTACCCCATGCATGTATAGACATTGGACCATATACATCACTGTGTATGAGTCCCAAGAGCTCTCCTGCTCTTTCTCCGTGTCCGGTGAACGAAGATTTGGTCATCTTTCCTTTGAGAAAAGACTGACAAGTTTCATAAGATGAAAATTCAAATGTATTCAAAAGTCCATCTTTATGCAACTTACTTAGTCTTTTCTTTCTGATATGACCAAGTCTACAATGCCACAAGTAGGATTCGTTCATTTCGGAACTATTCCTCTTGCGTGTATTTTGTATACTGAAAACTGCGTTTTGATTTAGAATATAGATACCATTAAACGGTGTACCTTCTGCAACCAATACCTTATCAAGATAAATGTTCATGATATTTCTATCAAGAACAAAGTTATATCCATTTTTATCAAGTAAAGAAACTGATATGATGTTGCAAACCATAGAAGGTACATAGTAGCAATTGTTCAAAATCATAGTATTGCCATTTGGCAATGCTAGGTGATATTCACCGATGGCAGAAGCATCAACTAATGGTCTATTTCTTACTCTGAGGTACATATCACCTGGTCCAACCATCCTGCTTTTTCTCAGTCCCTGTAATAAATTACAGATATGAGATCCCCATCCGATATCGAGTACCCAGGAGGTAGGACTGACCGAAAAACAGTTCTCAATAACAAGAACACCTGAAAATAACACGATAGTATATTTTTTCTTCGATGGGGTCATCAAGGAATTCAAACAATCCTTTTTCCTTTGCTCACATTTATGACTGTTGTCATAAGTTAGAGCCGAACCGACGTTACCCAACCCCGAATAAGAATTCGGATCGGTCAAGTGATACATTTTATTATCTTCATTAAGGCGTGAAGTGGTTGCTACCTGGAGAGAGAGAAAAGAAACACTCAGTGCGCGGTCTTGCAAGATTAGATTGGTTATTAGTTTATTTAATCAGGATGGCTCCCACTGTTTCCTCGGATTCTTCTTCAAACCTTAAAAGTAGAATTAGTTGGGATTAATCGCACGTCACAATACTTGCTTAACCTTTCGTCCAGGCTGGTGTCGGTACTTCGAGGGAGGTTTTCCAACACTTTCGCGAAGTTCTTTAATTACATAATCTCTTTTCCCTGGAGGCATAGCCCCGCTAACACCGTTCTAGAAACCTACTTGGTTTATAGCATTGATTGTTACATAAGAAAATCTCCCAAGAGTAATCTTACTCATCAGTGGGATCGGGATCCAACTATCATCGCATGATAACTTAGATTGAAGCCACTCTAGTCACCACACTCCAGAAGGTATACAACACTAGCAAGTTTCCTGTATATTTGAAACTCCCGATGTGGTTTTTGCCCGTAACGACTTTATGACCTTGACAATGCCAACATATCATAAGCCGCTAGTCAAGTTCGGCCCGTCAATATCTTGATTAACTTAGACCCAACCGCATAACCCTTGATAATGCTAACATAGCTATGCGACTGTCCTAAATAATTGGAAACAAAGTTAAAACAAGCAATACTCAGCTACCGATCACTATGCCTTGACAATGCCAAAATACGTAGCTCGGATACTAAGTAGTACTTTTAGGAAATGACGGAGGGCTACGGCTGGGGTTTTGGCGAAAATCCCGTTAACGTAATGAACTTGATATCGTTGAAGGAACCTGATAGCTTTGAAAAGGAGTGGTTTAAGCTGCGCTTTTTGAATATTTCTGGTTTTGGAAAAAACCGAGTAATCTATAGTATAGTCTTCTGCTCAAGAGGTCACTCCCCGTGAAGGGATCTCGGCTCTTGCCTCCTAGAATGAGGTGCTGGATATTCACAACCGAATACCACTATGCAAAGCGAAAGAATATAGCTATATTTTTTTGAAATTTGTTCCAACAACATCTTTTTGGTTTTATTATCTTGCATTAATCAAAATTAATACGGTCTCATCAGTTAACCTATCACACCAGAAAAGAACGAAAATATGATGTATGAATATGCCATCCGCATTCGCCACTGGGCCCCGTCATCACCCGTTAGGTTACTTAACTAAAGACAGAGCGGGGGCTGGACTAGCGCGGGTGAAAAACATATACAACATCTACTGATATATATCTAAGTATATATAACATTCGTCCCAGGCATGATAATAAGCAACATCACAGAATCTCAGCCAACAATACAGAAAGGAGGATAATCTTGGAGCCCCGGGTTTTATTTGAGCCGCAAATAAAACCCGACGTTCCCGGTCGTGTGGATAGCCTGTGCAATGAAAACCTGAACCCCTACGAGCGCGACAAGTTACTCGCCAATCCCAGAAGTGAGGAAACCCCCTTCAACAAAGTGAATGGGCCACGAAGCACTTCACGGAATCTGGTAACTTAGGCGCCCATCTCTGGGTCATCCTATACCCCATACGAGTGCGGTGAACAGCCCGCCAATTCTAGAATGAAGCCCCCTCCGTCTCAACGCCATGAGATGCGGGCTTGTTACCTTCCAGAACCCGGCTATTCGTGCACTCCACCGTGGCGTAATCCTAGTATAGAAAATGAAAATAATATGTACAAATGGTGATATCGACCTCAACCCGGTCGTACCCCAAACAAATAATATACAACCCGGCAAATACGGTAGTCCACATGTCGGACGTTCGCCCCGTAATAACAAATGTACAAATGAATACAAACCCTACTAAATCATTGCACCACCGGCTATCCACCACGACAATCCAACCACAATATCAGCACAATCACAGAACATCAACGTGAATGTCATGTTCGTAAACTCGTCTAAAAGGACATATGGCAGATAGACGGGTTTACCGATCAAATGACATTCACGGTCGAAAATGCTAATCTAAGTACTGATAATAATTAAACAGTTGTTAAAATCAACGACTTCGAAATACTCCGTGATGCCCCAAAACACAAGTTAAGTGAAAATTCATTCTGGGCAAAAACAAACATATCCTGAAACCCAAAATCCAAGAGTTAGAGAGCACCAAACAAAAACGACTCGATTCCCCTTCACAAAAACCGGTGAGGACGGTTTTTTTCATGATGTGGCCGGTCCAAACATGTTAGAATCGCTTTGTTTTTGTTCTGGGTTCATCTTACAGTCAAAGGATCACTCTGCACTTGCTTAAAAAAATTTCAGAGGCCTTTCAAAAATTGACAGAAACTTGATTTCAAGGTTTCGTGTTTGGAGTTATTTTGGTTTCGTTATTTTAAACAATGTTTAAACAGGTAGTATAGGTTTTATGGGGTGGCTCTAATACCATGTTGGGTTAGCTCAACACCGGAGCCATCGAACGTGGCGGTTTGCGGAAAAAAAATTTCTTACTAGTTTAAAAACAACGCTAAGTTAACCCAATGAAAAACCCGGATCTTTCCATAAACCTATCTAGCAAAAATAAAAGAGATGAACTAAATATTATGAAAGAAGTCTCACCGAACAATCCAAGTCCTTCGGTCTTCTTTCCTCTTCGTTAGCTCCATGTGGCCATCTTGAACATGCTTGTTCTTCTTTGTTGGCTCTTTTGGTTCTCCGCGATCGATCTTACTCTCCGGTCCTCCTTTTTCATAGATGATTCACCCGAGGGATACGATCCATGGTTTTAGCTCCACACTATATGTCAAGTGGAGCAACCAGAGAGCTTGGGTTGCTAAACCAAGTAGTCTAGGATGTAGTGTGATGATCTAAATGTTTTGCTATCTATTTTTTACCTCTTCACTTGTTTCTCTACTTATGAGAGGGTAGTGAAGAAGAAGATTATGAAGGTGGAGGAAACTCAAGAGGAGGGAGGAGGGTGAAGCAAAAATGGGAGCTCAAGAATAATGAAGCATGCAAGTGAGAGAAAATCAACACCAAGGTTTTGTGTATCAATTTCTTTCAATAAACAAGTGTAGCCATGCTTCAATAGTAACTACAAATGAATAAAGAATTCATTTGTGAACTATTGAAGCCATGCCACACACCATGCCTCCCTCTCCTTAATTTCCACCTCATTTCCATTTATCAATAAATGGAAAAGTCTATGATGAGGTGTCCACCTTCTAAAAGGTAATCTGTAATAAAAATACGGATTACAGTCTGCTATATATACATACCTGCATTCGGATAAAAACACGAATGCCCAAAGAGATATAATAACATAAAGAACGTAATACTAGAATATACATATCGAAATACATTTATGTAAACTATTAAATCAATACCTGATTAAATAATCCGGCTCAAACCCGAGCCGGCTAGTATTACCAACTGTCCGATCGAAAATCCAAGTACAAAGCACATCAATCGATCGAGACCCTGCACGTATCCAATACAGATACTACATCATTTCGCCTGAACCAGGGAAACCCTATGTATGGGACTCTAAAGACTCGACAATACGCCGGCAGTGAGTTGCTGGATAAATCCATAACCACAAGTACGTCAGCGGCACTAGCTGTACGTAACGGCTACCCGGGTATCTTTCGAAAAGGAAGGCCGACGAGCAAACTCATCCGGATCCCTACTTAGCCTATCTGTGACAATCTCCGCACTTTCCGGTCTCTTCGTCTGAGAGTATCATATACCGGGTCAAGGGGGTGGTAAACGTCAGACCCTAATAACCTGGTAATTCGTGCTAATGCGGCTCAGGACAAATCCGGGAAACTATTGATCCGCCTATCAGTAAATCCCAACTGCCTTGGCCAAGGTCTTATGGTCCTGACTAATCGAACACAGTGCGATATCGACTCCCAATACCGGGAGAGACGAAACCCTGACAATCGCTCACTGCCTCCATGTGGCTTGGGACTGTACCCAACCAAAACCTATTTGTACGACTCAGTAGAGCCGTGGTCGGGTAGTGATCAAAGCACAGTGAGAACTCATACGAGAAAAATGACGATCTCAGGTCTAAAGACTAACCTGTACTCATGTCACCTGAGAACTTGCATCTGACGATAGGTACAGTACCATCTCGAAGTTCTCGGTGAGTCCGTCCGGTGTACTCATCCCTAGTGAGCACCTGTATATGATCTTAGGTGTGAATGTACAATGGTTGTGGGACCGTACCATCGCCCCTCGTCGGGGTCTAAAAACGTATACACTAGTCTACTCCGGAATATCGATGCCCAGTCTCGATACTCCCACGACTAAGGACCATTTAAGGATGTGTGTACCGACTAACCAGCTCCTACAAGTATGATCGCCATCACAACGCAGGTAGTCTAGCAATGATCCTACGGGCTTTATCAACATGTATAAGAGATATGTAATAGCAAGTAAAACATACACATGTTAAGATAAAGTCAAACCAGATAGCATACTATAATATCGAGTAAGACTGTCCTATACATATATATGTCCAAGCATCCACTTGTATACATATACAATAATGGCCTCTAAGGCATACATATCCAACAACATCAGCACTTTTTACTTACTCATTTCCATGACCACTTATATACCCAATTGCAAACAACACTATGATATTCAATGTTTACTGCACCATGCGGAAAAATGGTGCGCACAAGAAACGGACGAGTCCAACGTGACTTCAATTTCCCTGGAAATAGATGAAGTCTGGAGTTGTAAAGAAGAACTTTTTGGCCTACGGTGAAAGTTTTTCGGAGAATCACCTTGTCGTGAAAGACTTTCGTCTTTTCCTTATAGAGTTTGGCGTTCTCATACGCGTCATTGTGTATCTCGTCAAGCTCATTTAATTGAAGTTTTCGTGCCTCACTGGCTTTTTCTAGGTCGACATTAAGCTATTTAATTGCCCAGAATGCACGGTGTTCCAATTCAACAGGTAGATGACACGCTTTTCCGAAGATGAGTCGGTATGGCGACATACCTAAATTTGTTTTGAAGGCGGTACGAAACGCCCAAAGTGCGTCATTTAATTTCAACGACCAATCCTTGCAGTTTTGGCTGACAGTCTTTTCCAGAATCTGTTTAATTTTTCTATTGGAGACTTCAACCTGACCGCAAGTTTAAGGATGGTAGGGTGTTGACAATTTGTGGCTTATGGAGTATTTCATCATCACCGATTCGAAAGATCGGTTGCAAAAATGCGTTCCATTATCGCTGATGACGGTACGAGATGTGCCGAACCGAGAAAAGATATTCTCTCTTAAGAATTTTACGACAACCTTGTTATCGTTGGTTCAACAAGGGACGGCCTCCACCCATTTGGACATACAGTCCACAGCCAACAAAATGTACAAATTCCCGAAAGAGTTTGGGAATGGCCCCATGAAATCGATACCCCAGACATCAAAAATCTCTACAATCGGAATGGAATTTAGGGGCATCTGATTCTTTTTTCCAATTTTTCTCATGTGTTGACATCGGCTACAAGTTTTGCAATATTCCAAAGCATTCTTAAAAGCGTCGGCCAGTAGAAACTGCTTTGTAAAACTTTTTCAGCCGTCTTTCTGGGTCCAAAATGACCCCCACGAGCTTGGTCATGATAGAAAGGTAAAACACTTCTCGTTTTAGAGTTGGAAACGCATCTTCTGATGATCTGATCAGGACAGTACTTGAACAAGTATGGTTCATCCCAATAAAAGAATTTGATTTGGGAGAGAAATTTTGATTTGTCCTGATTTGACCAAAAAGAAGGTGTTTCTCCGGTGACAAGATAGTTCACAATATCAGCGAACTAGGGTTCGACTGATACGGAGAGAAGTTCTTCATCTGGGAATTGTTCGTTGATTGGAGTTTTCTCAATTGGTGCATTTGTTAAGCGAGACAAATGATCGGCAACAACATTGTCGGTTTCCTTCTTATCCTTGATGGTCAAGTCAAACTCTTGAAGAAGGAGAATCCAACGTATCAATCTGGCTTTGGCATCTTTTTTTGCAAAGAGGTGCCTAAGTGCAGAATGATCAGTGTAAATTGTGACGTGGGTCCCGATCAAGTATGGACGGAATTTTTCAAGTGCGTATACGACTGCTAAGAATTCCTTTTCAGTGGTGGTGTAATTCATCTGCTTACCATTCAACGTCTTACTCACGTAGTAGATAACGCGCGGCTTCTTTTCAAATCGCTGTCCTAAAACAGCGCCTATCGTAAAGTCAGAAGTATCGCACATCAGCTCGAAAGGTTCATTCCAGTCTGGTGCACTTAAGATCGGAGCGGAAGTGAGTTCCAATTTCATAAGTTTGAATGCAGTAAGGCACTCAGAATTGAACTCAAAGGGAATATCCTTATCCAGCAAAGAAGTTAAGGGTCTTGCCATTTATTAAAATCCTTGATGAAACGCCTATAAAAACCGGCGTGGCCTAATAATTCCCTGATGTCACGAATAGTCCGTGGAGGTGGGAGGCTTAAAATGATGTCGATTTTTGCTTTATCGACTTCGATGCCATTTTCAGAAATGATATGACCTAACACAATGCCGTGTTTGACCATGAAATAGCACTTCTCCCAATTGAGTGTGAAATGTTTTTTCATGCATCGTATCATTACAAGTTCAAGATGCCTCAGACACTCAGAAAATGAATCTCCAAAGACGGAGAAATCATCCATGAATACTTTCAAGAATCGCTCTACCATGTCGGAAAATATACTCATCATGCACCGCTAAAATGTTATAGGTGCATTGCACTGCCCAAAGGGCATGCGACGGTAGGCGAATGTACCAAAAGGACAAGTGAAAGTTGTCTTGTCCTGATCCTCTGGATTGATCAGGATTTGATTGTAGCCGGAATATCCATCAAGGAAACAATAGTAGGCATGGCCGGCTAGGCATTCAAGCATTTGATCAATGAAGGGTAGCAGAAAATGGTCCTTGCGAGTTGCTGTATTGAGCTTTCTGTAATCAATACAGACTCTCTAACCCGTCTATGTGTGGGTTGGGACTAGCTCGTTTGCTTCATTAGTGATCACCGTGATACACGATTTTTTTGGTACAACATGAATGAGGCTTACCTATTTGCTATCAGATATGGGATAAATGATCCTATTGTCAAGACACTTCAGCATTTCATTCCGCGCTGCTTCTTTCATAACTGGGTTAAGCCGGCGTTGAGGGTCTTTGAAGGGTTTGGAATCATCAGTCATGTGGATTCTGTGCTGACAGGTAGCGAGGCTGATTCCTTTGATATCAGCCATCGACCAACCAATTGCTTCCATGTTCTTTCTCAGAACATTCATGAGTGCCAACTCTTGCTCAGGCACAAGGTCGGTTGCGATTATAACTGGAAGCGTTTCGTTATCGCCTAAGTATGCATACTTGAGGTGGTCAAGAAGAACTTTGAGGTCAAGTCTGGGTGGCTCCTCCACTGATGGTCGCACTTCAGGGGTTGGTTAATTACGAAGTGTTTCAAATTGGGGCCCCCAATGTGCGTAGGAAGCCTGTTCAGGACTTAGCTTCTCAAGCAAAAGAAATTCCTCAGAAAACAGTTCTTCAAAAGTTTCTTCAAGACACGCATTTTGAAGTCAAATGTCTCCTCCTCAGACATATCATGTACATCGTTGACTTCATATGTGTCGTCATGTCATTCACTCGCTTGGTTTCCTAGCATGAAGATGTTGAGGTTAATCGTCAAATTTCCAAACGAAAGTTTCATGGATCCATTATAACAATTGATCAACACGTTGGACGTGGCTAAGAAAGGCCGCCCCAGTATGAATGGAATCTGACCACTGGGTTTGGTGACGGGTTTAGTCTCTAATACGATGAAATCTATGGGGAATATGAATTTCCCGACCTTAATCAGAATGTCATCGATCTCTCCCCTCGGTACCTTCATGGATCGGTCTGCCAATTGCAGAGTCACTTTAGTCGGTTTTAATTCTCCTAAACCCAGTTGTTTGTAAACTGAGTAAGGGAGAAGATTCATGCTTGCCCCTAAGTCTAACAAGGATCGATTGATTTGCTTATCCCCGATAGTGCAAGAAATAGTTGGACAACCAGGGTCCTTATATTCTACCGGAATAGATTTAGACAAGACATCGCTTAGAGTG
Organism: Agapanthus africanus; assembly: GCA_030015575.1. Classification (NCBI taxonomy): domain Eukaryota; kingdom Viridiplantae; phylum Streptophyta; class Magnoliopsida; order Asparagales; family Amaryllidaceae; genus Agapanthus; species Agapanthus africanus. Next base: position 554,394,586 of record JASDDO010000022.1, on the reverse strand, counting down.
GCGGCCAAGAAGAAGGTTTTGGGCACATTCGTGTGTCGTTTCTGCATCCATAAATACCTAAGGAATTTTGCATACGTCGTGACTTGTTGGACCATGTCCAACAACGGAATGTTGACTTCACAGCGTTTGAAAACTTCTTACACCTTTTCCATACTTGCAGAGGGCTTCTTTGATTTTAACCTATTAGGATAGGGAACCTTAGGCTCAAACATTTGGTTCGAAAAAGTTGCAGATGGAAGAGGTGTAGCAGGCATGAGTGTTCTAGCTGGAACAGTTGGATGAATTTGCGGCGATAGATCTGGTTGTTTTGAAGGATATGCAGCTGACGACGAAGAAGAAGGTGAAGGTGAAGAGGAAGACGGTATAGAAGACGAAGAAGTAGACGGGCCGTAAGAAGGAACAGGTGATGAGACATGTGCCGGTAAATTGACAACCGCACATTTGGATGAGTCGTTAGGTTTGACAACCTTGTTGTCAATCGTGCGTCCTGATCTTAGGACGATGACAACATCCGCATTCTCAATGTTGATTCGTTGAACAACATGAGCGTTGTGGTTTCTTTGTTCTCTTAGATTTGTCACCGGTTCGGACGGGAATGTTCCCTTTTCACGTTCATTCACTATAATAGCTAGTTGCCTAATTTTAATTTCTAGTATGACTATCGCTTGTGTGTTAGCGCTATACAACTGACCAGATGTTTGCATAAAAGTAGCAAGACTAGACGTAGTCTGCGCAGAGGTTTTAATCAAAGCTTCCAACCCCTTTTCAATAGATGGTACCTTCTTATCGTCTTGGACAAACCCATGGGGTGTAAAGGTTGGGTTGGGATGATTCGGATATTAGAGCCGGTTGTTAGAGTATCCTACTTTATGGTTTTGAAGATTCAAATTTTGAAACTGTTGGAATGGTGGGTTTGAATTGTTGTTTTGAAAAGGTGCCTGGTTCTAAGCGAAATTGGGATGATTCTTCCAACTAGGATTGTACGTTTGTAAGAAAGGGTGATTCCTGAGATGCTGGTTCTGATACAGTTCATTAACGTTTTCGTGTCCCTAGGACCCGACGAGAAACAGACATTCATCCGCTATGTCTCTAGGATGCTGACAATTAGCACATACGGTTTGAGAAACTTGGTTGACTGATAATGGTGAATTTTTTCCCTCTAAAACTTCCATTCGCCGTACAAGAGTGGCGATTTTTTCTTCGGCCTCTATAGAGGTGTCAACTATGTGTGCACCGTCCCTAGTCACAGATGATGGTTTCTCACTCACACTCTTCCATTGAATGGTTTTATCAGCCAGTTCTTCTAAAACGTTCCATGCGTCTTTAGCACCATAACTCAGAAATTTGTATTGACACATGGATTCTAACATCATGCGTGAACTGGAGTCTAAACCCTCGTAGATAATCTGACAAAGCATCCATTATTCTAACCCGTGATGGGGACATTTGATTAAGATGTCCTTAAATCTTTCCAAGCATTTCCAAAAAATTTCACCCTCTTTTTGTTTGATCGAATCCACGTCGTTTTGTGAATAGGGTAAAATTTCTTTAGAAATACTTTCATAAAGTCGTCTCATTTTGTAATCGATCGAGCTAGAAAACCGTTTAACCAACTCTTCGTATTGTCTTTAAGTACAAAAGGAATCAACTTGAACTTAACGACATCCTCACCTACTCCGTGGATTTTCATCATAGCTCATACTCCTTCAAATTCACTGATTAGGCGGTAAGAATCCTCGGACTCGAGTTCATGGAATTTTTGGAGTAGCAGTATGAATTGAGGCTCGATTTCATAATTGTTTGCCGTAATGGTGGGCAATACTATGCACAAAGGTAGGGATGAACGGTGAGGGTAGCATCTGTCCTGCAATGCTGCTTCTTGCTACTCTATGATTGTTTGTTCCATCATCATCGGTGATGTAGGAGAAGAAGAAGGTGAAGGTGAATGAAGTGTAGAATTGGATGGCTCCGATAAAGCAGAAGGTAAGAATGTCTCGGACGATTCCAAGAAATCTGAAGGTACAGAAGAGTCGGAAGATACAGTCACGAACCGGACTAATCGAGATTTTGAATCTCTAGTCCAAGCTGACATGCACTATCCGAACGTGGTTAGGGAAAGACTAAGGAAATGGAAGAAAGTGTAGTTTACAAATCCTAATTTTTTTATATATGTATTCACAAACAAGAAATATCACACAAAAAGACACAACAAGAACACAATCAAGACACTTCACACACCTACACAATTTAGGGTTCACCTAGGTCAACTAGACTTGCTCAAAAACTTGATTTATGAAGTAAAAGTGTATCACGAAACGGGCCCAAGATAGACTGATCAAGAAGCCAGGTAACTGCAGAGAGGAAGGGAGGTTGTCCAACGCTTTCGCGAGATTTCTTAATTATAATAACCTTCTCTCTTTCGGCGGTTACGCCTTTCACACTTTTTGAGACACTTCTTGAACAATATAACAATGGGCGGTGTTCGAAATACAATCAACTTTTCCCTATTGAGCGCGAAGTCCTTAGAGGTTGAAAGTCTAATTTTTTTTAATATTAATTGGGGTGTGAAAAATGCTCTGGTTTGTGGGCCACGGAGAAGGGTGATGAAATCCCTTACCGTATCTTATTGGGGTTCTTTGCCCTTAAATTTGTATTAAATTTATGCAATGCGCAAACAGTTAAAAAGTTGTTCAAATCATCAATCAATCGTTTTTTAAATTTTAAGCGGCATGCTGTACAAAATACGGTTAGTTTTCTTTGGCACTTGTGCGGCAGAGTTTGCAAAAGAAATCCAGCAGAAAATCGAAATATTGGAATGCCGAATTGGAGAGGAAGTGTTTTTAGAAAAGTACGCATCTTAAATTCTTGGGTTGAGAAACCCTCGTTGACTTGATCCGAGATTTCTTGAGTGTTCGGTTGCGCGGATCAAACTATCCGGATCTTTGGCACTGTAACTTCTTAACGCCTTGTTCTTGAATTTTGCTCCTAGCTCCGCATGATCGTTGTTCGTAATTCCGAAGAAATATGAAAATGTTGGAAAATACGATATTTAGTGCACAATATGATATTTATGGCCAAAGTGTTGTAAACACCTAATTATGAAATTTTTTATACAACAATAGATTAATAACAGAAAATTGAGAAAACACAAAAGAATTCGGGCAAACTGTCACAATCAGGCCGCAAATTGCGGCCAAAATGTTTAAATTTGCGGCCAAGTTGTGGTGGTTTGATTCTAGTTGCTTGGTATGTTCTCATAGTTCTATTAGTGTCCCCTTTTTATATGCAAAATATTTTAATAACATTCATATCAACAGATCAAAAAACAGAGAGCAAAAAGTCGTATTATTTGTGTTGTTTTGGTGTTTTTTGGATTTTGTTTGTTTTTCTCAAAGTATATACAGAGATAACTCAAAATAAACTTCGTGATGTTGCCACTCCCCGGCAACGGTGCCAAAAAATTGTTAGAACTCACGATGTCGTGCTTTTGAAAAGGATATGGTCAATATCGGATATGTCGGTTTTTTTGATAAATAGTAGTGCAAAACATGATTCTCGAGTTATAAAAATACCGCAAGTGCACGGTGTGCTGATGCAAGCCGGCAAGTATGGGTCGATCCATAAGGAGTGGATATCACGATATTCTTTTGAGTTAGAAAACAATGGTTTTGAGTTTGATGTTGTCACGTTTTTATATAAAAGAAACAATGTACGGATAAAGCGATATGTATGGAAACTTAAGCTAAGATATGGTAAATTGAAATACGGCATTATCCCCAACTCTCAATCTTGATTCAATGTCCATTTCTAGTTTCTAATTGACTTAAAAAGCATGCCGTATCTAACCCGATAACAAGTATCGTTTTAGGATACGATATCAACATAGGTACAAAAGAAACTAAAAATTTAAAGTTTTTAGATGAAATGAGTTAAGTGAAGTTAGCAAGTATAGAATATATGCTTGTATGGCCACATGTTCTATCTAGCTAGTTTACTATGCTTAGCTAAATTTGATACTCCTTTCAACTTCCATTCTTAATATAACAACAATAATATGTATAGAAGGAATAGGATATACGTGAAAGGTTGATTTGTAACCATTCAAAAAAAAATATATGTTAGGAATATGTATGCCCTAGAGGCCATTATTATATGATATAGTGGATTCTTGGAAATATATAGAGGACTTTCTTGCACGACATGATAGTATGCTATTTTGTTGCTCTTTATCTTAACATGTGCACTTGTATTATACTGTTTCTCTGATACATGTTGATAAAGCGTTTAGGATGTAGGCTTGACTACCAGGACTATAATGCAGATCATACTAGTAGGGCTTGTGTGGTCCACAAGCACATCCTTTAACAGTTCCTAGTCAAGGGTGTATCGAGACATGGCATCGATATTCCAGAGTAGAATAGTGTGTAAATTTTTTGAACCTATATGGGGAGATGGTTGATCTCACAACCATTGGTGTTAGACACCAAAGATTTTACATAGGTGCTCATTAGAGAATGGGTACACCAAACAGGACTCGCCGAGAACTCCTAGATGGTACCATATCTATTGTCAGATAGAAGTTCTCTAGTGACACTTGTACAGGTTAGTCTGTAGACCCGAGATCTTCATAGAGTCTTGTGTCGTTCCCACTGTGCTTTGATTTCTTCCCTACCATGGCTCAAAGGAGTCGTGCAAACCGTTAGTGAGGTATACCCTAGAGGCCATTATTGTATCATACTGGATTGTATATTACATATTGGAAGCTTGGGATTTCACAGTTATAATAACAATCTTGCTCGAAATGGTAGTATGCTACTTGGTTTGATTCTATCTCAATATGTGCATGTATTTCTTTTAGAATATCGCTTATACATATTGGTAGAGGCCTTAGGATCTTTGCTTGACTACCAGCGTTGTGATAGCAGTCACACTAGTGGGGGCTCGGTTGTCTATAAGCACATCCTTATACAGGTCCCTAGTCGTAGGATTATCGAGACGGGGAATCGATACTCCAGAGTAGACTAGTGTATACACTTCTCATCCCAGCAGGGAGATAATCTGTCCCACAGCCATTAGTACGTCGTACTGGAGATAGTATACAGGTGCTCATTGGGTTATGAGTTACACTGGACATGACTCGTTGGGAACTGCTGGTTGGTATTATACCTATCGTCAGGTGGCAGTTCCCGGATGGCATTAGTACAGGTTATTCCATGGACTTGACATCACTACTTCGTCTCGAGTGTGTTCCCACTGTTCTTAGATTACTACCCTACCATGGCTCAAAGGAGTCATGCAAACAGGTAGGTTGGGTGCAGTCCTGAAGCACTTGGAGGCAGCAGCGGATAGATAGGATTCGTCTCTCTCGGTATTGGGGTTGATATCGCGCTGTGTTCGGAAAGCCATTACAAAAAGTTCCTGTCCAGGGCAGTCGAGATATACTGGTAGGTACTCCAGTAGTTTTTCAAGGTGTATTGGGCCCTATCCCGGCACGAATTATTACGTTGTTAGGGGTCTGACGTTTACCATCCCCCTAAGCACGATATGCAAGTATCTCAGACGAATATACCGGACTGTACGGAGATTGTCATAGATTGACTCACTAGGAGTTCGGATGAGTTTGCTCATCAACCTTCTTATCGACAAATACCTGGGTAGCCGTTACGTGCAGCTAGTACCGCTGACATGCTTGTGGTTAAATCCACTGCCAGCGTGCTGTCGAGTCTTTAGAGTCCCACACAGAGGGTTTCCCTGCTTCGGACGAAACGATGTAGAGGCTGTATGGTTTTACGGCAGGGTTCCGATCACATATGTGTACTGGCTACATGGAGGTCGTTTTGGACGAATAATACTAGTGGGCTTTGGTTTAAGCCGGATCCTAGTATTATATTATTGGATTGTTATCATCTTATTGTATTCGTACTTTTCGGAATACGAATATGGGTATGTATATACGGTGAGGCTATTCTTATAATTTTACAAGGCATGCCTGTAGAAGGGGACACCCCATTATTGGATCATCTATTTATACAAAATAGATTAATGATGTGTAATTGGAGATATTTGTGGCATGGGTGTGAAGCTTGACTCAGTGAATTATTTATTGGTTTGGATGCACTATTGAAGTATAGCTACTATTTTCTATGTGAAAATAATAGATGCTTCATTATTGAAAGTATGAGCCATTCTCTACACTTAGCACATTACTTGCTCATTTGCATCTTGGCTTTCTCTCTCCAAAGTTTCCTCCTTCTTCCATAAAGAGATCCTTACCCTCACATGTGTTGTGAAACAAAGGATCTCATGAGATAATACACTCCATTAGCTACTCTACATCACCTAGTCAACTTAGATTAGCGAACTAAGTAATCTAGTTACCTCGGTTTAGAGGTAGGAGCTTGAAGTACAAACTCTCGGATGGATCATCTTCGACACGAGGAGGCCGACGTTGCAACCTCCATCCGTTCTTCGAGGAGCTCAAGGAGAGGAGGAGAAGAAGACCCAAAGGGTTTGTTCTAGGAGGTATAACCATCTATCATAGTAGTTAGATCCTCCTAGTTAGTTTAGCTAGTTAAGGTTCCGTAAAGATCCTGGAGTTTAGTCGGTGTTGCGAAGCTCGTTATAATCATTTTTTGAAAATCCCGCCTCCCCGCGAACTCGCGGGGTGCGCAACATCGACTTACAGTGGTATCAGAGCCTACTAAACCTTAACTAGCTAGTTAGCAAGTAGTTAGAAACTCGATCGATGAAACAGTGCACGAAATCACGATCCGGAATATGCTTACTGTCGATTTTCAAAAGTGCTCTAAAAATTATTTCAAAGGCCTTAAAATTATAAGCAGGGTTTTCTAAGAACACTGAAGAAAAACGAGAGGGTAACTCCCCAAGACCACCGTGGAAGCACGGAGAAACAGTGTGTTTCGCCGTGGTTCCGCGGCCGAGTCGAGGCCGAGTTGCTCCTATTTTCTTCAATGGGTCTTAAACATGGGATTGTGATTTTTGGCATATGTGGCTTCTACCCAGATTTGTTTGTGTATTGGATTGTGCATGGGGTAGACACGGATTTAGTTAATCGATCGAAATTCTAAGTTACTTGGCTAAACGGGTTTTCTGTGTTTGGATATATGATGCTAAACGTCTGCTAATCGCTATACGTCGATTAGTAGGGGTTGCACATATCTGTGATCTGTGATTGTGGTTTGTGTATATGGAGTATTGGATCGTCGTGGATGAATAGCCAGGGGATATGAGAAGAGTGTTTTCTTTTCTTTCATTCATGTAATTTGTAAATATGATGTAATATTATTTTGCGGGGCACATCCGAGTTGAGGTTGTAGCCACCATTGTATTATTTCATTTACTGTTTTTTCTCCTAGGATAGATCCAAGGTGGGTGAACAAACTACCGGGTTCTTGAAGTGCGAAGTGCCGAGTGGCCTACTCATTTTACTGAGGGGATTGTTTCACTTCGGGAATTTGGCGGGTAGTTTGCCGCATCCATCGGGGTCTAGGATGGGGTTTGGCTATTTATCATGACCGTGGAATCTGTCTTTCATTATAGGCTTAAACGAAACGCGGAATTTCTAGTATATCCAATATATTCATCTGTGATCTGGAATGCCTATTATTGTGTAAGACGAATGGATATATATATATATAGTAGACGTTGCTTATGTTTTGCACCCATGCTAGTCCACCCCCGCTTTGCCGTTAGTTAAGTAACCTAACGTAGCATGACGGGGCCCCATGGCAATGCGGATGGCATACGCGTACGCTGTATTTTCGTTTCTTTTCTGCAATGATAGGATTAAATGATGAGACCGTATTAACATTGATTAATGCAAGCAAAACAAACCAAAGCTTAATCGTTGGAACAGTTTCAAAACCACTCGATTTTCATCAAAAAGAAACTTTTAAATGCGGAGCCTAAACCACTCCTTTTAAAGCTATCATGGTTCCTTCGACTATATCAAGTTCATTACGTTCACGATTTCGCCAAAACCATTCGTAGCCCTCCGTCATTTCAGATGGGCATTCAATAGTATTCAAGCTATGTATTTTGACCTTCGCCAAGTTATAGTGATTGGTAGCTGCTGGGTATTCATATGTAGCATAGATAGATGCATTGGTTTGAAACTTCTGTACTACTATTTTGGCCTTCGTCAAGGGTATGTACGGGTGGGTTCAAATTAACCTGGACAATGACGGGTAGAATTTGATTTGCGACTTATGATTTGTTGGCATTCGTCAAGGTCATAAGAGCTTGGGGCAAAAATCCACATTGGGAGTTTCTAAAGAAGTTGAATCTTTCTAGTATTGCATACCATTTAAAGTGTGATGATTTTGATAGGATTCCTTCAAGTTTGTCACATGATGATATTTGGATCCCGATCCTACTGTGAGTATCCGCTACTCTTCGGGAGATTTTTCCACTAAAACAATCAATGCTATAAACCAAGTAGGTGTATAGAACAGTGTTAGCGGGGCTACGCCTCCAGGGAAAGAGGTTATGTAATTAAGAAACTTCACGAAAGCATTGGAAAACCTCCCTTGAAGTACCAACACTAGCATGGCCGAAAGGTTAAGCAAGAATTGTAAGAGTGGGATTAATCCTGACTAATTCTTCTTTTATGGTTTGAGGAAGGATTCGAGGAACAGTGGGAGCCATCCTGTTTAGATAAACTAATAACCAATCTAAACTTCCAAAAGCATCATGCTGAGTGTTTCTTCTCTCTCTCCTAATTGCAGCGACCACAATGACCGGACTTAGATTACTACTAGATAATAATAAATTGACTGGGCCAAACTATAAAGATTGGCTAAGGAATATTCAGATGGCCATTACCTATGACAACCTGGGATACCTCCTTACTACTAAAGCCCTCGCCGTCCCAGGTCCTGATTCCACCTTCGCGGATGTTGATATCCGTAAGACATGGGAAAAGGATTGTGCGAGAGCTAAGTTCCCGTGTTAGCCTCAATAAATTATGAACATTAGAGGCAGCACGAGAAGATGGACTTAGCTTCCATCTTCCTCCATACTAAAGTTTTATATGAAGAGCAATCTCGTATTGCAAGATATGAGACCTCGAAGAAATTGATTCAGGCGAGGTTGGCTGTCGGATCATCTGTAGGGGACCACATCCTTACGATGATTAGCTATATTAAAGAGCTCGCGGACCTTAGGACCACGTTGAAGAACGAGTTATTTACTGACTTGATTCTACAGTCTCTCCCCTCCACCCGCACCCAGTTTATCTTGTATTTCAACATTCAAGGGAAGGAAGTTTCACTTTCAGAACTCCTCAACATGTTAAGGAGTGCTGAGGGCACCCTGCAGGAATCCAGGGAGACACCCGCTCTGCTCATTAAAGAATCTTCCTCTTTTAGATCCAAGGCGAAAACCAAGAGAAAGAAGAAGAAGGCCTCCACCAAGCTGATAGGCGGTGTCAGTAAGGTAGAGGGAAAGGACAGGGCAAATGTTTCAGGGCTAACATTAGGGAAGGAGGAATGTTTCTATTGTCACGGGAAAGGGCATTGACAGAAGAACTGCAGGGCTTGAAAAGCCAGAAACCGGGATTCGAAGCACATTGTGGCTTTAGCTTTGGGGGTGTTTATGATTGAAAACTGTCTGTCAATTAACTCTACTTCCTGGATACCAGATACTGGATCATGATCTCATATCTATAATTCATTACAGACTCTAAGAAACTGTAGAGTTATCAAAGGCAGGTGATATGACTCTCAGGGTTGCTAATGGAATGAGCGTGAACGCTGTATCCGTAGAGGAATATCATCTAGGATTGACAAATGGACAGATTTTGATTTTGCGTAACTGTTTGTGTGTACCTAGTCTGACATGTAATATCATTTATGTATCTTTACTTTCTAAAGAAGGTTATGATTTTATATTTGTAAGCAATGTTGTCAACATCCACCTAAATCAAGCTTTGATTGGGTCAGGTAAACTAGATAACGGTATATACGTATTAAATCAAGCTTAGGTTTTCAACGTCCAGAACACACTTAAAAGAAAGTCTCCGGAATTAAATCAAGCTTTCTTATGGCATTGAAGACTGGGTCACATCAATGAAACACGGTTGACAAAATTACATAAAAAGGGATATTTGGATCCGTTCGAATATCAGTCCTATGCAACTTTTCAATCATATCTCAAAGGAAAGATGACAAAGACTCTGTTCACTGGACACGGGGTAAGAGCGAGCGAGCTCTTGAGACTCATACACAGCGACGTGTGTGGTCCAATGTCTACACATGCAAGAAGTGGTTATTCCTACTTCATTACTTTTACGGATTATTTCTCAAGGTATGGACATGTATTCTTGATGAAACATAAATCCGAGGCCTTTGAGAAATTCCTGGAATATAAGAATGAAGTGGAAAAACAAACCGGCAAAAGTATCAAGACACTTAGATTTGATCGAGGTGGTGAATACTTGAGCGCCGAGTTCCTGAATTACTTAAAAGAGAATGGAATTCTCTCTCAGCTTACTCCTCCATACACACCTCAACTCAACGGTGTATCGGAAAGGCGGAACCGAACCTTATTGGATATGGTACGTTCCATGATGAGTAACGCTGAGTTGCCGCAATCCTTCTGGGGTTATACACTAGAATCAGCTGCATATCTTTTGAACAAGGTTCCTACTAAGTCAGTGCCTAGCACACCATATCAGATGTGGAGTGGGAAGAAACCCTATCTTCAGTATCTGAAGATAGGTGGATGTCCAGCTTTTGTAAAAAAAGCAGTATGCGGACAAGCTCGAGGCACGCTCGGTACAGTGTAAGTTTGTGGCATACCCAAAGAACTCCAGGGGGTATCTTTTCTATTACGCAGAGGAACAAAAGGTTTTTGTTTCTCGGCATGCCCACTTTTTGGAAACTCAATTTTTAGAAAAAGAGATAAGTGGGAGCGCAATAGAACTGGAAAAAATTCCAGAACCACAAGCTATTACTGAAAGCATGGTGGAACCAGATGTTTTGAAAGAACCGAACATCCCCGCGCCACTCTGCAGGACTAGTAGGCAGTCTCATCCGCCCAAGAGATACTACGGTTTTCTCATAGACGGGGATAGAAAGGATTACATCATCGACGATGATGAGCCATCCAGCTTCCAGCAAGTCATTCTGAATAGAGACTCGGTAAAATGGCTGGATGCAATGCAGACCGAAATAGATTCTATGTACACCAACAAAGAATGGATTTTGGACATTGCTCCAGAAGGGGTAAAACCCGTAGGCTGCAAATGGATCTTCAGTAAGAAGATTGGTGTAGATGGACAGGTTGAAACCTATAAGGCTAGACTTGTTGCAAAAGGTTTTCGTCAAAGACCTGGTTTGGACTATAATGAAACCTTTTCACCAGTGGCTATGCTCCAATCCATTCGGATCCTTCTTGCCATTCCGTCATCCATGATTATGAAATTTGGTAGATGGATGCAAAGACCGCTTTTCTGAATGAAAATTTGGAAAAGTGTGTCTATATGGATCAGCCGGAGGGTTTCATAGAGAGTGGGAGCAGCGGAAAAGTGTACAAGTTGCTTAAATCCATTTATGGATTAAAGCAGGCATCGCGGAGTTAGAACATCTGTTTTGATGAGACAGTCAAGGAATTCGACTTTATCAAAAATCTAGATGAACCGTGCATCTATAGTAAGATTGTAGCGAGAAGTGTGGTATTCCTCATCTTGTACGTGTATGACATTCTCTTGATAGGAAATGACATTCATGTCCTATAATCAGTCAAAAGATTCTTGTCACAAAGGTTCTCCATGAAGGACCTGGGTAATGCCTCCTACATTCTGATGATCCAGATCTATCGTGATAGATGTAAGAGAATTTTGGGACTTTCACAGTCAAGGTACATCGACACCATACTGAAAAGATTTGGTATGGAAGATTCAAAGCGCGATAATCTACCGGCTTGTCACAGAATAACCCTCTCCAAAGAGATGTCTCCCAAGACTGATTTGGAAAAGGATCGCATGTTTACTGTACCCTACGCTTATGCGGTAAGCTCTATAATATATGCGATGTTGTGTACCAGACCAAATATAGCTTACGCGCTGAGCGTTGTAAGCAAGTATCAGTCAAACCCATGGGAGAATCACTGGACAACAGTAAAGAATATTCTCAAGTACCTGAGAAGGACTAAGGAGATGTTCATGGTGTACGGCAGAGAAGACCTCCAGGTCGAGGCCTTCGCCGATTCCAGCTTCTAGAGTGACAAGGATGACTCCAAGTCCATGTTGGGTTATGTCTTTACCCTTAATGGAGGGGCGGTCTGTTGGAAGAGCTCCAAGCAGGACACCTTTGCTGACTCGACTATGAAAGCGGAGTATATCGCGGCATGTGACACCGTGAAGAAGCAGTCTGGATCAGGAAGTTCGTGACAGAACTTTAGGTGGTTCTGTCCATTGTTGATCTAATACCGTTGTATTGTGACAACAACGGCGCTATAGGTTTAGCGAAGGAACCAAGGTTCCATCAAAAGTCCAGACACATCTTGAGGCGGTACCACCTGATCAGGGAGATCGTTGATCGCAGGGAGATCGAGGTGCGGAGAGTAGACACGGAGAACAACACTGCAGATCCACTCACAAAGGCCATCCCTCAGATGCAGTTCAAGAGGTTGATCGAGATGATAGGTCTGCGATATGATAATATATGGCCTTAGTGCAAGTGGGAGATTGTTAGTGAGGTATGCCCTAGAGGCCATTATTGTATCATACTGGATTTTATATTACATATTAGAAGCTTAGGATATTCACAGTTATAATAACAGTCTTGCTCAAAATGGTAGTGTGCTATTTCGTTTGATTCTATCTCAATATGTGCATGTGTTATTTTTAGCATATCGCTTATACATATTGGTAGAGGCCTTAGGATCTTTGCTTGACTACCAGCGTTGTGATGACAGTCACACTAGTGCGGGCTGGATAGTCTATAAGCACATCCTTATACAGGTCCCTAGTCATAGGATTATCGAGACGGGGCATCGATACTCCAGAATAGACTAGTGTATACGCTTCTCATCCCAGCAGGGGAGATGGTCTGTCCCACAGCCATTAGTACGTCGTATTGGAGATAGTATACAGGTGCTCATTGGGTTATGAGTTGCACTGGACAGAACTCATTAGGAACTGCTGGTTGGTATTATACCTATCATCAGGTAGCAGTTCCCAGGTGGCATAAGTATAGGTTAGTCCGTGGACTTGACATCGCTTCTTCGTCTCGAGTGTGTTCCCACTGTTCTTAGATTACTACCCTACCACGGCTCAAAGAAGTCATGCAAACAGGTAGTAGTTGGGTGCAGTCCCGAAGCACTTGGAGGCAGTAGCGGTTAGATAGGATTCGTCTCTCCCGGTATTGGGGTTGATATCGCGCTGTGTTCGGAAAGCCATTATACAAAGTCCCTGGCCAGGGAAGTCGAGATATACTGGTAGGTACTCCAGTAGTTTCTCAGGGTGTATTAGGCCCTATCTCAGTACGACTTATTGCGCTGTTAGGGGTCTGAAGTTTACAATCCCCTTAGGCCCGATATGCGAGTATCTCAAACGAACAGACCAGACTGTTCCGAAATTGTCACAGATATGCTCAGTAGGAGTTCGGATGAGTTTGCTCATTAGCCTTCTTATCGACAGATATCTGGGTAGTCGTTACGTGCAGCTAGTACCGCTGATGTGCTTATGGTTAAACCCACTTCCAGTGTACTATCGAGTCTTTAGAGTCATACACAGAGGGTTTCCCTACTTTGGGCGAAACGATGTAGAGGCCGTATGGTTTTACGGCAGGGTTCCGATCACATATGTGTACTGGCTACACGGATGTCGTTTCAGGTGGATAATACTAGTGGGATTTGGTTTAAGTCAGATCCTAGTATTATATTATTGGATTGTTATCATCTCATTGTATTCGTACTTTTTAGAATATGAATACGGGTATGTATAGGGCATTCTTGTAATTTTACAAGGCATGCTTCTAGAAGGGGACACCTCATTTTTGGATTATCTATTTATACAAAATAGATTAATGAGGTGTAATTGGAGATATTTATGGCATGGGTGTGAAGCATGGCTCAATGAATTGTTTATTGGTTTGGATGCACTATTGAAGTATGGCTATTATTTTCTATATGAAAATAATAGATGCTTCATTATTGAAAGTATAAGACATTCTCTACACTTAGCACTTCACTTGCTCATTTGCATCTTGGCTTTCTCTCTCCAAAGTTTCCTCCTTCTTCCTCAAAGAGATCTTTACCCTCACATGTGTTATGAAACAAAGGATCTCATGAGATAATACACTCTATTAGCTAGTCTACATCATCTAGGCTACTTAGATTAGCGAACTAAGTGTTAAGAATATGTATGCCCTAGAGGCCATTATTATATGATATAGTGGATGCTTGGACATATATATAGAGGACTTTCTTGCTCGACATGATAGTACACTATCTGGTTGCTTTTTATCTTAACATGTACACTAGTATTATTATACTGTTTCTCTGATACATGTTGATAAAGCCCATAGGATGTTAGCTTGACTACCAGGACTATGATGCAGATCATACTAGTGAGGCTTGGATAGTCCACAAGAACATCCTTTAACCGTTCCTAGTTGAGTGAGTATCGAGACAGGGCATTGATATTCCAGAGTAAACTAGTGTGTACGTTTCTTGACCCTGTATGGGGCGATAGTTGATCCCGCATCCATTAGTGTTTGACATCAAAGATTGTACACAGGTGCTCATTAGAGAATGGGTACACTGAACAGGACTCACCGAGAACTCCTAGGTTGTATTATACCTATCGCCAGATAGCAGTTCTCTGGTAACACTTGTACAGGTTAGTCTGTAGACCCGAGATCGTCATAGAGCCTTGTATGGTTCCCACCGTGCTTTGATTTCCTCCCTACCACGGCTTAAAAGAGTCGTGCAAACATGTGGATTTTGGGCACAGTCCTGAGTCACATGGAGGCAATGAGCGATAGGATGGGTTTCGTCTCTCTCGATATTAGGAGTTGATGTTGCGCTGTGCTCGATTGGCTATAACAGCAAGTCCCTAGCCAGGGCTGATGAGATTTACTATTAAGTGTTATCAGTAGTTTCTCGAACGGTTATAGGCCACACATCGGTATAACTTATCAAGTTACTGGGGTCTAACGATTCCACCCCTAAACTTGATATCCGACAACCCCTAGACTTGATATGCGACATATTAGATGAAGAGACCGGACTGTACGGTAAGTGTTGCTAATAGGCTTTGCAGGAGTTTGGATAAGTTTTCTTGTTTATCTTCTATTCGCTCAATACCGGGGTAGCCGTTACGTCCAGCTAGTACCGCTGATGGCTTGTAAGTGACTGATGTGATCATTACCTATTGCTGGCGTATTGACGAGTCTTTAGAGTCCCACACAGAGGTTTCCTAGCTCAAGAGAAATGAAGTAGGGCACATATATGATATGTGCAGGACATTGATTAAATACATGTATATGTTACCGTATTCTAATCTCGTGATATATTATATCGGTCGGTTATATGTGATATGACCGGTTATTGAATCAAGTATTGATTCGATAATGTGATATTAATATAAATGATATTAGTCAGTTATATGTGATATAACCGGATTATTAAATCAAGTGTTGATTTAATAATTTGATATATATTAATATATTTGATATATAAATATATATTAAATAATATAATGCTCACTAAAGATTTTCTTCTCTTTAAAATACATTTAATATATATGTGATATATATTAATATATGTATTTATATATTGTGTCATGGTGGATGATACATAGAACATGGGTGTATGAGACTCACACCAAAACTAAAGATAATTTTGGTGTTTATTTATTAAGAGTAATTCAAAAATTAGGTGAAAATAAGCATGGCTTAAGATGCTTGTAGAAGAATGCAGAAGCCATGACTCACTCCACTAATTTTTGTTTTACTCTAGATATTTTATAACCCAACAATTATCTTTAGCGTATGGTTAACTCTCTATATGATCACTTGAGATATTTTTCTCACCCTAGTTCATCTTCTTCATTTCATTTTTGCTCTCTAGTTTTTCATGAGGTGAGAAAAGAAAATGAGAAAGTGATTTCTAAAGTGAGCAAAATTCCTACTTCATCAGCGTACTCTCATCTAGCCCATAAGATTAGGTTGTTTGCTACACTAATTCCTTATTAGTGAAGAGGTAGCTTGAGTTGGAGTAACTTCAAGGTGGATCATCTTCGTCCTCGAAGACGATATAGAAAGCTCGTTCCTTTCATCAAGTGGAGCCTAAGAAGAGTTCTAGGGATCACTACTTGGAGCTAAGGGACTACTACTTGGAGCTTTAGAAGTGAAGGACCGGTCTAAAAAGGTTGTATTCTCTATTCACTTAGTGTAAAGTTTGTTTACATGCATAGAAACCCTAATTCTCTATTTCGATTCTAGGTTAGTATAGCTTAGCCCACTAGATTTTTTAAAATTGCATACTTGATGCCTTTAGAAACCTAGTAGTGGTGCTAATACATACTTTCACTAAGTACCCTAGTTACCTCGGTTTAGAGATAGGAGCTTGAATTACAAACTCTCGGGTAGATCATCTTCGACACGAGGAAGCCGACGTTGCAACCTCCATCCATTCTTCGAGGAGCTCAAGGAGAGGAGGAGGAGACACCCGAAGGACTGTTTCTAGGAGATATAACCATCTATCATAGTAGTTAGAGCCTCCTAGTTAGTATAGCTAGTTAAGGTTCCGTAAAGATCCTGGAGTTTAGTCGGTGTTGCGAAGCTCGTTAAAATCGTTTTTGAAAATTCCGCCTCATCACGAACTCGTGGGGTGTGCGACATCGACTTACACAAACATGTGGATTTTAGGTACAGTCCCGAGTCATATGGAAGCAATGAGCGATAGGAGGGGTTTCGTCTCTCCCCGTATTAGGAGTTTATGTTGCGCTATACTCGATTGGCTATAACAGTAAGTCCCTGGCAAGGGCTGATGAGATATACTGATAAGTGTTATCAGTAATTTCTTGAACGGTTATAGGCCACACATCGGCATGATTTATCAAGTTACTAGGGTTTGACGATTCCACCCCCAGACTCGATATGCGACATATCAGACGAATAGACCGGACTGTTGATCTTCTATTCGTTCAATACCTGGGTAGCCGTTACTACCAGCTAGTACCGTTGATGGCTTATGGGTATCTGATGTGATCATTACCTACTGCCGGCGTATTGACGAGTGTTTAGAGTCTCACACAGAAGTTTCCTAGTTCAAGCGAAATGAAGTATGGCATATATGGTGATATGTGTGGGAGCTTGAATAAATATGAGTATGTGATACCGTATTCTAATCTCGCAATATTTGATATCAGTCAGGTTATATGTGATATAACCGGATTATTGAATTAAGTGTTGATTCAATGGTATATGTATATATTGTTAAAATACATACATACATATATATATATATATATATATATTTGTATATTTGATATTAGCCGGATTGTATTTGTTATAGCCAGATTATTGAATCAAGTGTTGATTTAATAATCTGATATATATATATATATATTATATGTTATATATATATATATATATATGTTATATATATATTAACTAGTGTTGAATATTAGACGGTTATATGTGATATAACCGGATTATTGAATCAAGTGTTGATTTAATAATGTGATATACATATATGTGTGTGTGTGTGTGTGTGATATTAGTCGGTTATATATGATATGGCTGGATTATTGAATCAAGTGTTGATTTAATAATTTAATATATTTGATATATGTATATATATTAACTAATATTATCTCACTAAACATTTTCTTCTCATTATACATATTAATATATATAATTATATGTATTATTTATTGTATCATGATTGATAATACATAGAACTAGGAAGTATGAGAATTACACATGAGATTGTGATGAGTGGATAAATGGTTTAATTTATGGATTAATAAAAAAAATAAGAATGAGCCACCTATTCTTGGACGCTTGTGGAAGCATTGAGAAGCCGTAACTCATCTCTTGTTTTTGTTTTATTCATAGATATTTTTCATGCTCATCTTATCACTTCACATCATGGTTCTCTCTCTTATTCCAAGTTCATCTCATCTTCTTCTTCACTTACTCTTTAGAAAATTCTTGAGGTGAGAAAGAAAAAGAAAAGAAGAAAATAAAGAGAGCAATATTCCTACTTCATTAACCTACAATATTCTAGACCTTTAGTATAGGTTGTTTGCTTCACTAATACTTTGATTAGTGAAGAGTGAGCTTGAGTAAGAGAGACTTCAAGGTGGATCATTTTCGGCCTCGAAGACACGAAGAAAGCTCGTTCCTTTCACCAAGTGGAGTCTAAGAAGAGTTCTAGGGACTACTACTTAGAGCTTTAGAAGTGAAGGACCGGTCTATAAATGTTGTATTCTCATTTCACTTAGTGTAGAACTTGTTTGCTTAGACTAAAACCCTAATTCTCTAGTTCGATTCTGTTGCGCCACGGCAGCGCCCCGGCCGTCTATCCGAGGCCAAAATGCGGAATCAAAATTTTTTCTTACTTTCAAACTGGCGCTACCGCGGACAATACACCCGGATCGTAACCATTAACCGATACTAGCTATCAAGAGAAAGGGTGAGAGATATACCGAGTGATCCGAGTCCTCCGGTCTTCTCGCCATCGTCCCGATCTCCCGCGGAAAGTCTTGTCTCCATATCGTCGCCTCCTCGCCGGAAAGGGCATCACATCGCCTGCATCTTTTACGGGCTCCCACCTCAATACCGAGGCAACTCGAGCGCGAAGTTGGCTGGCCGACGCGTCCAAGATTTGCTGTAGAATGTGTAGGGTTGAAGCTATGTCTCATTTGGGGTTTGTTACCTTTGAAGATGATGGAGGAATCAAGATAAGAAAAATGGTGCTTGCATTTTTCTTGACATGAAATGAGATCAAAAACTACACTCTCAAAAATGAAGCTCTCTTCTTCTTCTCTCTCAAATGTCTTCAACCATATCATAATGAGAATGGTGGAGGAAAGAATACCAAAATGCAAGAGGGAGGTGAGTGTAGGATAAAGATAATGGTGACCATATCCAAACCCCATCATAACAAACTCACATCAAACATATATCAATCCTAATCACCTTTTACAAGAAATGATGATAGAAAAGAAAGGAATAAAAAAGATGCTTTCATAATTAATACATTTGCAAGGAACCCCTCCACAATGTGTTATTTGCAAACTTGCAAATAACACCCTCCATCGGAAAAGTCCGGCCGGGAAAGAACAAAGGAAAACCGGCCGGAACGGAATGCAAACTGGAAACTCCAGAAAACTGGTCCCGTAATAAATTACAGGAAAACCCCAATACTGTGCATACACACCCGCATCTGTATTCTGACCGGATACAAATGCAATGAGACAAAATCTACACTGTACTAAACTAGGATCCGTCTTAAACCAAAGCCGGCTAGTAATATCCGTCCGATCCTGATCCGTGCAATACCGCACGTATCTGATCGAACCTTGCCATATAACTATACGACCACTAGTACAAACCGTCCGATCCTGATCCGTGCAATACCGCACGTATCTGATCGGACCCTGCCATATCTCCATACGGCCTCTACAGCGTTTCGCCCGAAAGCTTGAGTAACTGAAAGTGTGGTAGACTCTAAAGACTCGTCAATACTATGGCTGTGGATTTAACCACTAGCACGTCAGAGGTATTAGCCAATACGTGACGGGCCACCAGCTATTGACCAAAAGGGACGTCGATGAGCGAACTCATCCTGACACCCTACTGAGCCTGTCAGTGACAATATCCGTACAGTCCGGTCCGTTCGTCTATGAGCATCGCATGTCGGGCCTAGGGGGTTGGTAAAAGTCAGACCCCCAAAAGCGGTACAAGTCGTGTCGGAGTGTAGCCCAGAACGCCCTGAGATACTACTGGAATACCTACCAGTAAATCTCCTGCCTCGGCCGAGGGCTTTGCGTAATGGCTCTCCTAGACACAGCGCGACCTCACCCCCAATACCGGGAGAGACGAACCCCTGAAGATCCGCTCACTGCCTCCATGTGGCTCGGGACTGTACCCAACTAAAACCTGTTTGCACGACTCCTTTGAGCCGTGGTTGGGTAGTAATCAAAGTACAGTGGGAACTCACACGAGACAAATGACGATCTCAGGTCGATGAACTAACCTGTACACATGTCACCAGGGAACTGCTATCTGACGTCAGGTATAAGACCAACTAGCATGTTCCCGGCGAGTCCTGTCCGGTGTACTCATAACCCAATGAGCACCTGTATACATCTTAGGTGAACCAACTGACACCAGTGGCTTATGAGACCGGCCACCGCCCCTCGTCGGGGTCTCGACTGTATACACTAGTCTACTCTGGAGAATCGATGCCCTGTCTCGAAACTCCCACGACTAGGGACCTTTTAAGGATGTGCTTATGGACCACCAGCTCTCACATATATGATCGCCATCATACTGCCGGCAGTCAAGCAAGAATCCTAGGGGCTCTATCAGCGTGTAATAGCGACCTGTAAGGTCACCTGAAGCAGTACACGATGATAAAGGTAAACCAGATAGCATACTATCATCTCGAGTAAGACTGTCCTACCGGGATAAGTCCTCCCTCAATCATTGCAATCACGTGCCTGTGATCCAATAATTGACTCTGAGGGCACTATCTCCAACAATCTCCCACTTGCACTCAAGGCTGATTATTGCGATGCCGCATACTCGCAGCCCGTGTGATACCGAACACCCAACTCCTCTATTAGTCAGTCTCACAAAGCTCGTTTGCGAAACTATTGCATTCGAGGAATAGCCTCAGTGAGTGAATCCGCTGTGATGTTTCTTTTTATGTCTCTCTATATCTCAAGATCGCGGAGAAAGCCATCTCCCGAAATGAGCAATACCTGTCTTAGAATGTCTGGATGTCTGATGGGACCTAGCTCATAAATGAACTCCAAATCCAAACTTCTTAGACTGTATCGTCAACTGAACTTAATCAGTATCCTGCGCCATGCCACCCTCAGTATTGCCTTGGACCACCTGTCCAAAATACTGCCCTTCGTCAGAAGGAAAACTATAACTCTGACAACCTCCTTGTCGTCCATGTCACCTTGCAAGCCTGGAATGATAACTGTCTCCCAAATGAGGCTGTCGTTAACATATCCCTAGAACATCCACTTATGTTCTAAAACTGCTTCCGACTGTTTCCCCAGGATTGGATCAATGTCAACTTATTGCATCTAGTGCAAGAACAACATCTGGTGTGGTACTTGACATCTCATGATTGACTCAATTGCCTAAGCAAGTGATCTGCCAATCATGAGTATCCCTCTCCCCTTTAGTCTATAAGACACCTTTAGAGAGGGTGACTCCATCAACTGCAGGTGCACTACCGTGCCAGGAGTCGTCCATTCTAAATACTCATAGAATGCTGCCAAGGTACCCAGATTGGGACACCACCCAAATCTAGATCTAAAACCATAGATCTAGTAACCAGTATGTCAGATATTATGTCCAAGTCCCATGTGGGGAAACCACTGTGTGACGACCAAAGTATAACCGATCGTAGTATAGGAGTTTCTTTTCCTACTATGTGTATGTCATCCAAATACCAGGACATCACACCCTACTACCTTCTCAACAGATCCATCCCCTATTCTGATGAAGTCAAACCTATGACTGTCACATCAGAAATAGATGATCTATCTCCGCTGTAACTGCTTTAGTCTATAAATAGACATAAGCCTGATGACCACCAATGCTTCCGCTGCTCCCACTGACTACGACAACCCTCTGCCAGTCATATAGACGTGCACTTCTAAAGCTAGTTTAGAACGACGCTATACTCATCCTCCTGCCGGGTCTCACAGTCTGGAACAACAGCAATGGTAAGTCTGGGTAAACAAGAACCTCCCTGCCACCGTCCTTGAGCATACCGAAGTACCTCTCGAGTGCCTGAGGTTACCCATCATATCTGCGGAGTGGCCAATGGAATGTCAAATAAGATTGAATCTTTAGGTTCTTATCAAATCTTCAGTAATCGTTTGCGGTTCTGGAATCACTTCTAGTTCTACCATACTCCCACTACTGTTTTCTGAAAAAATCCATTTTTATTAAAACTGTGGCGAGTCTAGAACAATATTACTATTGATCTCCCAGATGGTAGAAAGTCAACCCTCGTCATAGCCTGGGTCAACCCACAAACAGCCATTACAGAAACGTGCCTTGAGTGTCCAGTGTCTGGTTTTAAGCATAAGCCGGACAACTCCCCGTACCTTAACAATGTCAAGATATGAACTGTTCTATATCCAATATAGAAACAGAGGCACTGATTTAATTGGAACCAGATTCAAATCATGCAGCTGTCTCCAGTGCATGTCAACTAAATGGAAGGAGGCCGATCAGCGTTACTCAACTTAGGAATGTTTCCAATTATGAGTAACCTGAAAGAGAAGCTAGTTCTCTTAATCATTACTATCAACTGAACACCATACACAAGTATCTACATCTTCGATCACTTTGAAGAATCCCGATACTTGCTACACCTGGTTCTCTACTCTATTCAAATACCTATAACTCCTCAAAACTTAGACCCTGTGTTCCTACGAAACACATGTCTAAGAACTAGAGAAGTTAAAAGTAAACAGAATATAGTATGAGGACCAACCCCTCTGTCCTAATGGACACTGGACAACATACAATACTCTGTATAAGTCCGCTGAGTCTAATAACTCTTTCACTGTGCGTCGTAGGTTGAAAACTGTACTTATGGTTAAGAAGAATTACACCGCTGTTTAATGCTCCTTACCTAACCATCCACTGATATAGGTAAATGTCATCGACATAATATCAAAAGGTATATTTCACTCTATGAAAATAGACGTACAGATATATCAATTTGAAATTGGTGCACAACAGCGGATATTCAAAACCAAATATTTGCCGACCGGCAAACAGCCCAGATGATCTCCTCAAATATCACCGATTACAACGAATCCCGATATAATGAGGATGATTACCCTATTCCCAATAACTTACTCCCACTCATTATCTGTAAAACCATACAGATGTGAGAATAAAACCTGGTAAATACATACCCTGGAGCAAGTGTCCAATCGGGAAATCAGTTTTCTTTTAACAGTACACAGCTGAACTGAAATATTGAAATGTTTCGGTGGGGTATTCTGGTATTCCTAGTAATGCCTCTTCCATTATCCAGATTCATAACTGTAACCGTATCATTCTTTGCCACCTCTCCAAATCCCTTTATATGTCTTTAGTCATTACCTTCTGCACACCCCTTAGGCCAAATGGTTTTCTTCCTTCCCTACCGTTCGGCACCAGCCTATGGTTTGGAAGAAGACTATCCAATAAGCATAATGGGTGTACTGTCCTAGTCCTAGGAGCACCCGCAATGCGAGAGAAGGTGAAGATAAAAGACAACCGAATAAACCTTATTCCTATTTCTCCTGGACCAGAATCCATCCCCGAACTGGAACAAGTTCCTTTCGAGTTCGTATATAACCATACGATGGAGTATCCAATAAATTGTGGATCTTCGCAGTGATACGGAGTGTCCTGGAGAAATACAAAGGTGATTTAGGATTGGCGAAGAAATACTTGGTTTGGTCGTGAATATCAGTCGCATTTTACTTTGCCCTCTTACTAATCCCTTGCTTTGTCTTAATCTTAATACCTTCTGTACACCGTTTAGGCTAATTGGTATTCTTCATTCCCCACCGTTCGGCACCAGCCTAAGGTTTGGAAGAAGACTATCCAATTTGCGTAATAGGTGTACTATCTCCTAAACCAAGGAGTACTCGCAATGAGAGAAGGTGAAAAGAAAAGACAACTGAATAATCCTATTCGTTTTCTCCAGAACCAGAAACCATCCTCGAAGTCCTTCGAGTTCGTATATAACCATACGATGGTTTTGTCCAATGGAAGTGGACGTTTGTAGTAATACGGGGTGTCCTGGAGAAAAGGGTAAAAGTAGGAGTGGCAATGAGGTTTGCAACTCTGACAATCCAAAAGCCAGTGTTAAGAAAGTTCGGTCAACTTGGTCACTGAGTCATAGTCCAGGGTCGGGTCAATGGTCGCTGCCAAAGAGAGAGAGAAAAGAAACACTCAGCGTGCACTCTAACCTAGATCAGAATGGTTACCAATTTATCTAATCAGGAAACCTCCCACTGTACCTCAAATTCTCCTCCAAACCTGAAAGAAGAATTAGTCGGGGTCACCCGAGGAGTAAACTAACTCATCAGTGGGAATCGGGATCCAACTATCATCGCATGATAACTTGACGGAATCCATTCAAGTCACCACACTCCAGAAGGTATGCGTATGCCTGGCAAGTTTCAGTTCTTTTGAAACTCCCGATGTGTGTTTTTACCTCTAGGACCCAAGTGACCTTGACTGAGCCAACATATCAAAAGATCCTAGTCAAGTTCAACCCGTCATTATCTTGATTGCATTAGACCCACCCGCACGAATCCTTGACTGAGCCAAAATGACCGCACGACTGTCCTAACCAATCTCATATCCATGCAACAGAAAAGCATTACATAGCTACCGAACACTACGCCTCAGCTAAGCACGACATACGCAACACGAATACTAAGTAATACTAATCTGAAATGACGGAGGGCTACGAATGGTTTTTGGCGAAAAACCTTTTACCGTAATGAACTTGATATCGTTGAAGGAACTGGATAACTTTTTAGAAAATATAGTGACGAAAACCTTTACTAAAGAGGTCACTCCCGGTGAAGGGATCTCGGCTCTTTCCCCGTAGAATGAGGTGCATGATATTCTAACTGAATACCACGATGCAAAGTAAAAGTAATCGGCTATAGTGAAGTTAATGCCCTGACGCAAACTTCTGTCCAAGGGGTCACTCCCGGTGAAGGGATCTCGGCCCTTGCCTCGTCGAGTGAGGAGCAGGATATTCCAAATGAATACCACGATGCAAAACAAAAGTGAACGTCATTGCAATAACAGCTTTTTGAAAAGTGTTCCAACAACATCAGAATAGGTTTGTTTATCTTGCATTGATCCGAATCAACGCAGTCCCATCAATTGATCACACCACAAAGAACGAAAATATACTGATGTACGTATATGCCATCCGCATTCGCCACTGGGTCCCGTCATTACCCGTTAGGTTAGCTAACTAACGACAGAGCGGGGACTGGACTAACGCGGATGTAAAACATATACAACATCTACTAATATATATACCAATATATTATATTCGCTCAAGGCGTGATAAGAATGCAACATCACATAAATGTACAACATCACAGAACAATACAGATATCTGGGATCCCCGGGTTTCACAGAGCCGCTGCTGAAACCCGACGTTCCCCTGGTCGTGTGGATAGCCTGTGCAATGAAATCCTAGACCCCTATGGGTGCGGCAAGCCACCCGCCAAAACCTGAAGCGAGGCAGCCCCTTCAGCACCGTGAATGGACCACCCAGCACTTCATGGAATCCGGTAACTTGGGCACCCCTCCTGGGTCAACCTGTACCCCCTACGAGTGCGGCGAATAGCCCGCCAATCCTAGAGTGAAGCCCCCTCCGTCTCAATGCCATGAGATGCGGGCCCGTTGCCCTCTAGAACCCGGCTATCCATGCACCCCTCCGCGGGGTAATCCTAGTACAGAAAGTAAAATATACATACAACGAGTACATCGACTGCAACCAGGCCGTGCCCCAAAAAAATAATACAAACAGGCAGTGACGGCAGTCCACATGTCGGACGCTCGCCCCGCAATATCAAATGTACATAATACAAAAAAACTGTACTAGCATTGCATCCAGGCTATCCCCCACGACCGATCCGCAACAACACAGCATAAACATAGAACATCAACGTGAAAGTCACGTTCGCAAATCCGTCTAACCGGGCTATAGCAGTTAGACGGGATTTACCGATCAAGTGACATTCACGGTCGCAGATATAATGTAAATAATGTGAAATAATGTGTTTAAAATATCCAATCGATCAAAAATTAACAAGTGGGCCCCCAAGTAATACTGTAGTACTCACAGAAATTCTGGGCCCAAAAATAATATTCCAAAACCCCTATTTTCAACACTTGAGCATTCTGCAAAATTTTGAAGTTGCGGGGGAACCGCGGCCCAAGCATGGATTTGGCCACGGTTCCGCGGCGTTATGAACTGTTCACGAGCCCAAATTTTTAGATAACTCTTAGAATGTTCTGTACATCATTCTGCAATCACCTGAAAAATTTTTAGAGCCCGGAAAAAATCGACAGAAAACTGATGCATGCAAAAACGCGGTTTTTGGAATTTTGGTCGATCGGATAAGTAAAACGCATTAGAACAAGCTAGGCAAGGTTAATGGCGTGGCTCTGATACCATGTTGCGCTACGGCAGCGCCCCGGCCGTCTATCCGAGGCCAAAATGCGGAATCAAAAATTTTCCTTACTTTCAAACTGGCGCTACCGCGGACAATACACCCGGATCGTAACCATTAACCGATACTAGCTATCAAGAGAAAGGGTGAGAGATATACCGAGTGATCCGAGTCCTCCGGTCTTCTCGCCATCGTCCCGATCTCCCGCGGAATGTCTTGTCTCCATATCGTCGCCTCCTCACCGGAAAGGGCACCACATCGCCTGCGTCTTTTACGGGCTCCCATCTCAATACCGAGGCAACTCGGGCGCGAAGTTGGCTGGCCGACGCGTCCAAGATTTGCTGTAGAATGTGTAGGGTTGAAGCTATGTCTCATTTGGGGTTTGTTGCCTTTGAAGATGATGGAGGAACCAAGATAAGAAAAATGGTGCTTGCATTTTTCTTGACATGAAAAGAGATCAAAAACTACACTCTCAAAAATGAAGCTCTCTTCTTCTTCTCTCTCAAATGTCTTCAACCATATCATAATGAGAATGGTGGAGGAAAGAATACCAAAATGCAAGAGGGAGGTGAGTGTAGGATAAAGATAATGGTGACCATATCCAAACCTCATCATAACAAACTCACATCAAACATAAATCAATCCTAATCACCTTTTACAAGAAATGATGATAGAAAAGAAAGGAATAAAAAGGATGCTTTCATAATTAATACATTTGCAAGAAACCCCTCCACAATGTGTTATTTGCAAACTTGCAAATAACACCCTCCATCGGAAAAGTCCGGCCGGGAAAGAACAAAGAAAAACCGTCCGGAACGGAATGCAAACTGGCAACTCCAGAAAACTGGTCCCGTAATAAATTACAGGAAAACACCAATACTGTGCATACACACCCGCATCTGTATTCTGACCGGATACAAATGCAATGATGCAAAATCTACACTGTACTAAACTAGGATCCGGCTTAAACCAAAGCCGGCTAGTAATATCCGTCCGATCCTGATCCGTGCAATACCGCATGTATCTGATCGAACCTTGCCATATAACTATACGGCCACTAGTACAAACCGTCCGATCCTGATCCGTGCAATACCGCACGTATCTGATCGGACCCTGCCATATCTCCATACGGCCTCTACAGCGTTTCGCCCGAAAGCTTGAGTAACTGAAAGTGTGGTGGACTCTAAAGACTCGTCAATACTATGGCTGTGGATTTAACCACAAGCACGTCAGAGGTATTAGCCAATACGTGACGGGTCACCAGCTATTGACCAAAAGGGACGTCGATGAGCGAACTCATCCTGACACCCTACTGAGCCTGTCAGTGACAATATCCTTACAGTCCGGTCCGTTCGTCTATGAGCATCGCATGTCGGGCCTAGGGGGTTGGTAAAAGTCAAACCCCCAAAAGCGGTACAAGTCGTGTCGGAGTGTAGCCCAGAACGCCCTGAGATACTACTGGAATACCTACCAGTAAATCTCCTGCCTCGGCCGAGGGCTTTGCGTAATGGCTCTCCTAGACACAGCGCGACCTCACCCCCAATACCGGGAGAGACGAACCTCTGAAGATCCGCTCACTGCCTCCATGTGGCTTGGGACTGTACCCAACTAAAACCTGTTTGCACGACTCCTTTGAGCCGTGGTAGGATAGTAATCAAAGTACAGTGGGAACTCACACGAGACAAATGACGATCTCAGGTCGATGAACTAACCTGTACACATGTCACCAGGGAACTGCTATCTGACGTCAGGTATAAGACCAACTAGCATGTTCCCGGCGAGTCCTGTCCGGTGTACTCATAACCCAATGAGCACCTGTATACATCTTAGGTGAACCAACTGACACCAGTGGCTTATGAGACCGGCCACCGCCCCTCGTCGGGGTCTCGACTGTATACACTAGTCTACTCTGGAGAATCGATGCCCTGTCTCGAAACTCCCACGACTAGGGACCTTTTAAGGATGTGCTTATGGACCACCAGCTCTCACGTATATGATCGCCATCATACTGCCGGCAGTCAAGCAAGAATCCTAGGGGTTCTATCAGCGTGTAATAGCGACCTGTAAGGTCACCTGAAGCAGTACACGATGATAAAGGTAAACCAGATAGCATACTATCATCTCGAGTAAGACTGTCCTACCGGGATAGGTCCTCCCTCAATCATTGCAATCACGTGCCTGTGATCCAATAATTGACTCTGAGGGCACTATCTCCAACAGATTCTAGGTTAGTATAGCTTAGACCTCAAAATTTTTTAAAATTGCATACTTTATACTTGTATAAACCTAGCAGAGGTGCTAAAACATACTTTCATGGTATTAGAGCCAAGCTAGATGCTCAGGAGAAGTCTAAACGACGTTAAAGTATTCGATCGAAGTTTCAAAACCCGAAAATCATAAGTTTCTGTCCAATTTTTCAAAAGTTGAAAATTTTCAGATTAAAAATTCTCAGAAAATCATGCAGGTTATTTTATGGAGCCCCAAGAAGTACGAGGCCCTATCTCTACCAAGTCACCGCGGAACCGCCGCCTAACCCATGGTTTGGCCGTGGTTCTGCCGCAAGCTTGAGGAGTTAAGGGCTCATATTTCTTCTGCTGCTCCATTTTGTTATTTTGTACTTTCTGGGTATTTTTAGTGAGGCTCAAGTTGTTAAGATCTCTTTGATTTTCAGTTGTCTAAAATATTGATCGAAATGTTCAACATCGCCTAGATAGTTTTGATATGTGATACAATTTTTGGAATCCACATTGATTAGTTTTGTGAAAACTAGTTAGCGTTTTGTAAATCTAGCATTTTAGTCTCATTTGATGGATTTCCACGGAGTTTCGATTCGGATCAAAACTCCGTCGTAATCTCGTATCGTACGCGAATAGTCGTCCGGAAACACTATTTGACAGCTACGTCCCATAGCCCCGACCAAGTGACTATAGGAGAACCCCATGGCTAAAAGCATCCACTCGGGTGCTCGCGGCCACGGTGTTCCGCCCAAGTGCACTTCGTTGACGGCATCGGGGGTGCAGCCATCTACTAAAGTTCCCGATGAGCATTCGATCATATAATCGGGAATCTTGTTGAATTACCCGACATGGTTTTTGAAAAGTGTTTTCAATTCGAGACTTAAATGCAAGGTTTATAGATGTTAGGCATGAAATCCGGGATATGTGTTAATCCGGGTTTATGATATTAAGGATGATGTGGATTCTAATTATTGTAGTTTTCATTTCTTTTCTGCGACCTTAAGTGTAATATGTGGGGTATCCCCGATCTCGTCGTTATACGTCAACGACATTAGGAATACACATATTTACTTACGTTGATGACATGTGATGTTATGGTGTTGCTGGTTGATAAGTTATATTGGATCGTCGTGGATGAATAGCTGAGGGTTTTTGCCTGAGATGAGAGTTTTTTTATTTTCATTCATGTAAAATTTCTATATAATATTCTTTTATTGGGACATTTCCGTGTTGAGATTGTTGTCTCCTTTGATGTATATTATTTACTTTTCCACATTAGGATAGACCCAAGGCAGGGAGCAAAAGTAACCGGGTTATATAGTTCAGTAGGAGTCCATCTCGAGGAGTCGAGACCGGGTCACCTAACACTAGAATCGGTAGGGTTGCTTGCCTCTCTCGTAGGGGTCTAGGGTTGTGGGTTTGGCTATTCATCACGACCGTGGAACCCATGTTTTTCATTACTGGTTTAATTTATAACACAGACTTCCTAGCATATCCTATATTTCATATGTTTGATTCTGCTAATTCTATGATATGATTGTTGGATATAGTGCCCTCTAAGTCAATTATTAGATCGCAAGCACGTGATTGCAATGATTGAGGGAGGACCTATACCGATAAAATAGTGTTACTCAAGATGATAGTTTCCTATCTAGTTTGTCTTTATCATCATGTAAATGTTGATAGAGCCCTTAGGATCGTGCTTGACCACCAACAGTATGATGGCGATCATATATGTAGGAGCTGGGGTCTATAAGCACATCCTTAAAGTGTCCCTAGTCGTGGGAGTTTCGAGACAGGGCATCGATTCTCTAAAGTAGACTAGTGTATACATTCGAGACCCCGACGAGGGGCGGTGGCCGGTCTCACAAGCCATTGGTGTTAGTAGGATCACCTAAGATGTATACAGGTGCTCATTGGGTTATGAGTACACCGGACAGGACTCGCCGGGAACATGCTAGTTGGTATTATACATATCGTCAGATAGCAGTTCCCCGGTGACATGTGTACAGGTTAGTCTGTCGACCTGGGATCGTCATTTGTCTCATGTGAGTTCCCACTGTGCTTTGATTTATACCCTACCACGGGTCAAAGGAGTCGTGCAAACAGGTATATTTTGGGTACAGTCCCGAGCCACATGGAGGCAGTGAGCGGATCGTCAGGGATTCGTCTCTCCCGGTATTGGGGGTGAGATCGCGCTGTGTTTAGGAGAGCCATTACACGAAATCCATGGCCAGGGTAATCGAGATATACTGGTAGGTATACCAGTAGTATCTCAGGGTGTTCTGGGCTTCTCTCTGACACAACTTATATAGCTATTGTGGGTCTGACGTTGACCAGCCCCTAGGCCCTATATGCGATGCTCATAGAAGAATGGACCGGACTGTATGGATATTGTTACTGTCAGGCTCAGTAGGGTTTATGGATGAGTTCGGTCATCAGCTTCCCTTCCGATCAATACATAGGCAACCGTTATGTACAGCTTGTACCTCTGACGTACTAGTGGTTATACCCAGTGCCAGTGTGTTGATGAGTCATTAGAGTCCCCCACAGACATTTTCCCAAGTTCGGGCGAAACGTTGTAGATGCCGTATGGTTTTATGGAAGGGTTCGGAAAATGCACGTGCGTTTTCGCACGTGTCATATTTCGAGCAGATAATACCGGTAGGCTTTGGTTTAAGCCGGATCCAAGTATTATAATGTGTAGACATAATATCTTTGTCTCAGTTGCATTTGTATTCGGTCGTAATACAAATGCGGGTATGTTTATACTGTTACGGAGTTATCCTGAAATTCGTTTCGGGATCACTTTTGGAAGTTGCCAGTTTCCAGTTTTCTATCACCCGTATTTAAAATTCGGTTAAATACGGATTTATCTTTTCATCTTGTGGGTGAGTCATGGTTCTAGAAGATTCTAGAAATGGTGACTAGATTCATGATTCATTTGTAAGCATTAAATGAGTGGTGATGTGTTTTGATGACTAGATTATGATTCAATGTTTTCATTAATTACAAATGCAAGGTGTTAGATGACTCATTTCTTGTTTAATGCTTATGATCACCTCTTCCTTGCTCCTACACTCACCCCCTCCTTGTTAAAAGTGGCCGGCCCCTTCTTTGTGGGGATGTGGGATTCATTTTGGAAAAAGATGATGATAGTTTAGTGTATGGAAATTTCATAGCTCATTTTATTCCATCACCCGATTCAAAAGGCAACTTCATTAACCGTTCGTCCATAGCGTCGGACGTAACGAGACAAAGTGTTCTAATCATTCTCTACATCAATCTTGGTCATCTCTTTTAGCAAATTTGATGATCGAGTTGCCTCGGTTCAGAGGCGGGAGCCCGTTTAAAGATCCGTCGACGTGGTGCCACCTGGACGACGAGATCGGAGATCGAGCGAGTTCGAATTAACTGCAACAAAGCGTGGGATGATGGTTGAAGACCGAAGGACCCGGATCGTTCGGTATAACATTTCTACCCACTTTGTAATTTGTTAGTTTAGCGTTAATGGCAGATCCTGGGATATAGTATACGATAACTCCGGTTCTTAAAAGTTTTTGTTCCGCATTTGGCGTCTGAAAGACGGCCGGGGCGCTACCGTAGACTTACAGTGGTATCAGAACCTCGCCATTAAGCTTTACTAACTTGTGCTAACGCGTTTAAAACATCAATCGAACGGATTTTCGAAAATCACATTTTTCATGTGTTAAAGTTTCTGTTAATTTTAAATCTGTTCTAAAAATTATTTTGAGCACTTCAGAAAATAGAGCATGCTTTTTTTAAGCAAATTGTACAAAATTGGTCACGTG
Source organism: Agapanthus africanus (assembly GCA_030015575.1). NCBI lineage: Eukaryota > Viridiplantae > Streptophyta > Magnoliopsida > Asparagales > Amaryllidaceae > Agapanthus > Agapanthus africanus. The sequence goes on along the minus strand of JASDDO010000022.1, from coordinate 554,362,091 downwards.
ATCCTACAGTGTTACCGCGGATCCGCGGTCAAACCTAGGGATTGACCGCGTTTCCGCGGCCGCTTAGTGGGAACAGTGATCCAAATTTGTACAGGGGCTTCTACACAGTGAATTGTGGTTTCTGGAAAATTTATTTTGGGCCCATTTTTTGTTACTGTACAGCAGATGTATGTGGGGCCCACTTCGGGAAATTTTGTCGATCGAAATTTTAAACTTGTTAGTTTACAGTACTTACTTTATATCTCCGACCGGGAATGTCATTTGAGCGGTAAACCGTGTCTGATTGCTATAGTTCTTTTAGATGGGTTTGTGAACGTGACATTCACGTTGATGTTTTGTGTTGTGCTGTGATGTTGCGGATATGTCGTGGTAGATAGCAGTGTGCAATGGTAGTGCTGTTTGGATTTAATTGTACATTTGATATTGTGGGACGAGCGTCTGACTTGTGGACTGCCGTCACTGCCTGTATGTATATTATTCTTTTGGGGAACGACCGGGCTGAAGTCGATGTACCCGTTGTATATATTTTTTCTTTTCTGTACTAGGATTACCCCGCGGTGGGGTGCACGGATAGCCGGGTTCTGGAGGCCAACGGGTCTGTATCTCATGGCTTTGAGAGGCAGATGGGCCTCACTCTAGAATTGGCAGACTATTCGCCTCACTCGTAGGGGGTACAGGTTGACCCAAGGTGGGGTGCTTAAGTTACCGGATTCCGTGAAGTGCTGGGTGGTCCATTCATTTTGCTGTAGGGGGCTGCCTCGCTTTAGATTTTAGCGGGTAACTTGCCACACCCGTAGGGGTCTAGGTTTCATTGCACAGGCTATCCACACGACTAAGGGAACGTCGGGTTTCAATAGCGGCTCTGTGAAACCCGGGGATCCCAGATTATCTGTATTGTTCTGTGATGCTTATTACTTTTCTGTAATGTTGCATATTATCACGCCTGGAGAGATTATTGTATATTAGTATATATACTATTAGATGTTGTATATGTTTTACACTCGCGCTAGTCCAGTCCCCGCTCTGTCGTTAGTTAAGTAACCTAACGGGTGATGACGGGACCCAGTGACGAATGCGGATGGCATATGCGTACATTTTATTTTCGTTCTTTTCTGGTGTGATTAACTGATGGGACTGCATTGATTCTTATCAATGCAAGGATAAAACAAACCTATATTTGATGTTTTTGGAACAAATTTTAAAAAAGAGTTATTACAAAGACGTTTCCTTTTGTTTTGCATAGCGGTATTCAGTTAGAATATCCTGCACCTCAATCGACGAGGCAAGGGCCGAGATCCCTTCACCGGGTATGACCCCTTGGGCAGAATTTTACGTCAGGGTAATAACTTCAATATAGTCGATTACAAGTTGCTTTGCATCGCGGTATTCAGTTGGAATATCCTGCACCTCATTCCACGAGGAAAGAGCCAAGATCCCTTCATCGGGAGTGACTTCTTTAGCAAAAGGTTTTCGCCACTATATTTTTATAAAAATCTATTAGGTTCCTTCAACGAGATCAAGTTCATTACGTTAAAGGTTTTTCGCTAAAAACCAGCCGTAATCCTCCGTCATTTCTTATGGATGGTCAGAAGTATTCAAGCTATGTTTGTTGGTCTACGTCAAGGCATAGTGTTTGGTAGCTGCTGGGTATTCATTTGTTGCATAGATAGATGCATTAGTTTAGGACAGACGTACAGCCTTGTTGGCCTACGTCAAGATCATGTACGATGACCTAAATTAATCAAGAGAACGACGGGTAGAACTTGACATATGGCTTATGATTTGTTGGCCTACGTCAAGGTCATAAGAGCATGGGATAAAAATTATATCGGGAGTTTCAAACATACAGGAAACTTGAAAAACTTGAGCATACCTTCTGGAGTGTGATAACGTGAGTGGATACCGTCACGTTATCATGCGATGAGAGTTGGATCCCGATTCCCACTGATAAGTTAGTTTACTCTTCGGGTGATCCCGACTAATTCTTCTTTCAGGTTTGGAGGAGAATTTGAGATTACAGTGGGAGGTTTCCTGATTAGATAAAGTGATAATCATTCTGATCTAGGTTAGAGTACATGCAGAGTGTTTATTTTCTCTCTCTTTGGCAGCGACCTTTGAGCGACCCTAGACTATGACTCAGTGACCAAGTTGACCGAACCTTCTTTAAATACTGGCTTTTGGATTGTCTATAGTTGCATAAGTCATTGTCACTCCTTCTTTTACCCTTTGTATTTCTCAGAACACCCCGTATTACTACGGACATCCACTTCCATTGGATAGATCCATCGTATGGTTATATACGAACTCGAAGGGACTTCTTCGAGGATGGATCCAGGTTCAGGAGAAATAGAATTGGTTTATTCAGTTGTCTTTTATTATCATCTTCACTCAGGTTGCGAGGGCTCCTTGGTTTAGGAGAGTACACCTATTACGCTTATTGGATAGTTTTCTTCCAAACTATAGGCAGGTGCCGAAAGGTTGGGAATGAAGAAAACCAATTAGCCTAAGTAGGGTGTTAGTTGTATGTATGCCCTAGAGGCCAGTATTGTACAGATGATGTATATTATATTGGATGCTTGGACATATATAGAGAGGACTTTCTTGCTCGATATGATAGTATGCTATCTAGTTGCTCTTTATCTTAACATGTATACTTGTCTCTTGATACTGTCTTATAGTTATATGTTGGTAAAGCCCTTAGGATGTGTACTTGACTACCTGGACTATGATGCGGATCATACTAGTGGGGACATGGTAGTCCATAAGCACATCCTTCAAGGTCCCTAGTCGTGGGTGTATCGAGACGAGGCATCGATATACCAGAGTAGGCTAGCGTATACGCTTCTCGACCCATGAGATGGGCGATGGATGATCCCATATCCATTGGTGTTTGACATCAGAGATGTTATACGGGTGCTCAATGGAGACTGGGTACACTGGACGGACTCGCCGAGAACTCCCAGACGGTATTATACCTCACGTCAAATGGCAGTTCTCTGGTGACACTTGTGCAGGCTAGTCTGTAGACCCGAGATCGTCATAGAGTCTTGTGTGATTCCCACTGTGCTTTGATTTCCACCTTACCAAATCCAAGAGGGCGTGCAAAACGGTGATTTTTGGGTACAGTCCCGAGTCACAAGGAGGCAATGAGCGATAGGAAGGGGTTTCGTCTCTCCCGATATTAGGGGTTGATGTTGCGCTGTGCTCGATTGGCCATAACAGGGAAGTCCCTGGCCATGGCTGATTTAGAGATTTACTGGTAAGTGTTACCAGTAGTTTCTCGACCTGTTGTGAGCCTCATATCAGCATGACTTATCGGTTGTTGGGGTCTGACGTTTACCACCCGTAGACTTGATATGCGACATATCAGACGAGGAGACCGGACTGTATGGGAAGTGTTGCCGGCAGGCTTTTACAGGAGTTGGAGTGGGCTTGCTTGCTGATCTTCTGATCGCTCAATACCCGGGCAGCCGTTACATCCAGCTAGTACCGCTGATGGCTTGTGGGTGTTTGATGTGATCATCACCTACTGCCGGCGTATTGACGAGTCTTTAGAGTCCTACACAGAGGTTTTACTGGCTCAGGCAAAATGAAATATGAGCGCATATGTGATATGTGCGGGACCAAGAATAATGTGTGTATGTGATACCGTATTCTATTCTCATGACTTTTTGTATCGGTCGGTTATATATGATATAGCCGGGTTATCGAATCAAGTGTTGATTCGATAAGTCGATACAATGGATGTTAGTCGGTTATATGAGATATGACCGGATTATTAAGTCAAGTGTTGATTTAATAATTTAGTGTATAATTGTATATTAGATATACTAATTTACATTAACTAACATTTGTTCACTTATGGATTTTTCTCACATGTGCACAACTTTAATATATATGTGATATATATTAAAATGTGTTTTCTTTTTTGTATCATGGTTGATGATACACTTTACATGGGTGTGTAAGACATACACCATTCTATTTATTATGGTGGGGTTATGTCTCTACATGAGTTAGTATATGATACTTACTCACCATGGTTAGCTCACTCACTTGATCATTATCCTTATATTTTCTTTTGTTCATATTTTTCTTCTTCTTTGAGCAAAAGAAAAGCTTGCTAGGGTTTCAAAAAGAGAGTGAAAGATTGTGAGAAATAAAATTCTAAAGAGAACTCACTTCCTATTTCTCCATCCTCTACTAGACTAGCACTTTAGTTTAGGGTGTTTGCTTCACTAATTCTCTAGTTAGTGAATTAGTAGCTTGATTCGGTATTCCCTCGACGTAGATCATCTTCGGTCTCGAAGACTTCAAGCAAGGACGCATCCTTCGCCTCGTGAAGCCATACAAAAGCCCGGGAAACCCATGATCGCAGCGAAGAGACTACGACAAGGAGCTAATGAAGTGAAGGACCGATCTACAAAGGTTGTATTTCGTATTCACTTAGTCATAGATTCTATTTACTTGCATGTGAAACCCTAATTTTCTAGCAAAGATCTTGTTTAGGGTTGTTAGGCACGGCTAAAATTTTAAACGGGCATGGTTGATGCATTGTAGAACCTTATTAGAGTGCCTAGTAACCCTACATAGGGTGTGCAGAAGGTAATATGTAAAGACAAGATAAAGGAATTAGAAAGTGGGCAAAGTAAAATGCGACTACTTACATTCACGACCAAACCACGTATTTCATCGCCACTCCTACTTCACCTTTCATTTCTCCAGAACAACCCGTATCACTATGAACATTCAATTCCATTAGATAAATCCATCGTATGGTTATATATGAAGTCGAAGGATATTTTTTCGAGAATGGATTCTGGTTCAGGAGAAATAGGAATAAGGTTTATTCAGTTGTCTTTTATCATCACCTTCTCTCAAGTTGCGAGTACTCCTAGGTTTAGGAGGGTACACCTATTATGCTTACAGGATATTCTTCTTCCAAACCATAGGCTGGTGCCGAACGGTAGGGAAGGAAGAAAACCATTTAGACTAATGATGGTGTACAGAAGGTAACGACTAAAGACAAATAAAGGGAATTGGAAAGATGGCAGGGAAATATACGGTTAAAGTCATGATTTGGATTATGGAAGAGGCATTACTAGGAATACCAGGATACGCCTACGAAACATATTTATGTTTCATATTCACTGTGCATTGTTAATAGAAAACCGATTTCCCGATTGGATATTTACTCCAGGGTATGTATTTACCAGGTATGATTCTCACATCTGTATGGTTTTGTAGATGATGAGTAGGAGTGAGTTATTGGGAATTAGGTGATCATCCTCATTATATCGGAATTCGTTGTAATTGGTGATATTTGAGGAAATCGCCTGGGTACAGTTTTCAACCTACGATGCACAGGTTTTGAGTTATTCAACTCAGCGGACATATACAGAGTATTGTATGTTGTCCAGTGTCCATCCGGACAAAGGGGTTGGTCCTCGTACTATGTTCTGTTTACTTATGACTTCTCTAATTTTAGACAAGTGTTTCGAAGAAATACAAGGTTTAAGTTTCGAGAAGTTGTGGGTATAAGAATAAAATAGAGAACCAAGTGTCGCAAGTATCGGGATTCTTCAAAGAAATCGAAGATGTAGATTCTTGTGATTGGTATTCAGTTGATAGTAACGGTTTTGAGAAACTTATTTTTCTTTCAGGTTACTCATAATTGGATGGATTCCTAAGTTGAGTAATGCTAATTAGCCTCTCTCCATTAAGTTAATATGCACTGCAGACAACTGCATGATTTGAATCTGGTTCCAATTAAATAAGTGCCAAAATTTTCTATATTGAATATAGAATGGTTCATATCTTAACGCTGTTAAGGTAAGGGGAGTTGTCCAGCTTATGCATAAAACCAGACACTGGATAACTCAAGGCACGTTTCTGTAATGGCAGTTTGTGGGTTGACCCAGGATTTGACGAGGGTTGATTTTCTACTATCTGGAAGATCAATAGTAATATTGTTCTTGACTCGCCACAGTTTTAGAAAAATGGATTTTTTCAGAAAACAGTAGTGGGAGTATGGTAGAACTGGAAGTGATTCCAGAACCGCAAACGATTACGGAAAGTTTAATAGGACCTATATATTAAATCAGGCTTGACATTCCAATAGCCACTCTGCAGATATGGTGGGTAACCTCAGACACCCGAGAGGTACTCTGGTAGCCTCAAGGAAGGTGACAAGGAGGTTCTTGTTTACCCAGACTTGACACTACTGTTGTTCCAGGCTATGAGACCCGGCAGGAGGATAAGTATAGCGTCATTCTAAACTAGCTTTAGAAGTGTACGTATATATTATTCTGCCAGAGGGTTGTTGTAGTCAGTGGGAGCAGCGGAAGCATAGTGGGCAAGTAGCTTAAGTCTATTTATAGACTAGAGCAGAAATAGCGGAGATAGATCATCTAATTTTTGATGTGACAGTCATGGGTTTGACTTCATCAGAATAGGGGATGGATCTGTTAAGAAGGTAGTAGGGTGTGATATCCTGGTATTTGGATGACATACACAGAGTAGGAAGTAAAATTCCAATACTATAATCGGTTATACTAAGGTTGTCACACAGTTGTTTCTCCACAAAGGACATGGATATAATATCTGAAATTCTGGTTACAAGATCTATGGTTTTAGATCTAGATTTGGGTAGTTCCCCAATGTGGGTACTTTGACAGTATTCTAATAGTATTTTAGAATAGATGACTCCTGGCATGGTGGTGTACCTACAGGTGATGGAGTCATCCTCTCTAAAGGTGTCTTACAGACTAAAGGGGAGAGGGACGTGCATGATTGGCAGATCACTTGCTTAGGCAATTGAGTCAATCGTGAGATGTCAAGTACCACACCAGATGTTGTTTTTGCACTAGATGCGATAAGTTTATATTAATTCAATCCTGAAGAAACATAAGGAAGCAGTTTTAGAACATAAGTGCATGTTCTAAGGATTTGATGACGGCCGCCTCCTTCGGGAGACGGTTGTCATTCCAGGCTTCAAAGGTGACACAGATAACAGAGTGATTGTCAAAGTTATAGTTTTCCCTCTGACGAGGGACAGTATTATGGACAGGTAGTCCAAGAGGATACTGTGGGAGGCATGGTGCGCGATACTGATTAGGTTCAGTTATCAATACAGTCTAAGATGTTTGGAATTGGAGTTCATTTATGAACTAGGTCCCATCAGATATCGAGGCATATTCTAAGACAGGAATTACTCGATTCGGGAGATGGCTTTCTCCACGAACTTGAGATTAAAAGAGACATAGAAAGAAACATCAGGGCGGATCCACTCACTGAGGCTATGAGTGTGCGACATCGCAATAATAGCCTTAAGTGCAAATGGGAGATTGTTGGATATAGTGCCCTCTAAGTCAATTATTGGATCGCAAGTATGTGATTGCAATGATTGAGGGAGGACCTATACCGATAAAACAGTCTTACTCGAGATGATAGTTTGCTATCTGGTTTGTCTTTATCATCATGTAAATGTTGATAGAGCCCTTAGGATCGTGCTTGACTACCAACAGTATGATGGAGATCATATATGTGGGAGCTGGGGTCTATAAGCGCATCCTTAAAGTGTCCCTAGTCGTGGGAGTTTCGAGACAGGGCATCGATACTCCAAAGTAGACTAGTGTATACATTCGAGACCCCGACGAGGGGCGGTGGCCGGTCTCACAAGCCATTGGTGTTAGTAGGATCACCTAAGATGTATACAGGTGCTCATTGGGTTATGAGTACACCGGACAGGACTCGCCGGGAACATGCTAGTTGGTATTATACATATCGTCAGATAGCAGTTCCCTGGTGACATGTGTACAGGTTAGTCTGTCGACCTGGGATCGTCATTTGCCTCGTGTGAGTTCCCACTATGCTTTGATTTAAACCCTACCACGGGTCAAAGGAGTCGTGCAAATAGGTATATTTTGGGTACAGTCCCGAGCCACATGGAGGCAGTGAGCGGATCGTCAGGGATTCGTCTCTCCCGGTATTGGGGGTGAGATCGCGCTGTGTTTAGGAGAGCCATTACACGAAATCCCTGGCCCGGGTAATCGAGATATACTGGTAGGTATACCAGTAGTATCTTAGGGTGTTCTGGGCTTCTCTCTGACAAGACTTATATAGCTATTGGGGGTCTGACATTGACTAGCCCCTTAGGCCCTATATGCGATGCTCATAGACGAACGGACCGAACTGTATGGATATTGTCACTGTCAGGCTCAGTAGGGTTTATGGATGAGTTCGCTCGTCAGCTTCCCTTCCGATCGATACATAGGCAACCGTTACGTACAGCTTGTACCTCTAACGTGCTAGTGGTTATACCCAGTGCCAGTGTGTTGATGAGTCATTAAAGTCCCCCACAGACATTTTCCCAAGTTCGGGCGAAACGTTGTAGATATCGTATGGTTTTATGGCAGGGTTCGGAAAATACACATGCGTTTTCGCATGTGTCATATTTCGGGCAGATAATACCGGTAGGCTTTGGTTTAAGCCGGATCCGAGTATTATGCTGTGTAGATATAATATATTTGTCTCAGTTGCATTTGTATTCGGTCGTAATACAAATGCGGGTATGTTTATACTGTTACGGAGTTATCCTGAAATTCGTTTCGGGATCGCTTTTGGAAGTTGCCAGTTTCCAGTTTTCTATCACCCGTATTTAACATTCGGTTAAATGCGGATTTATCTTTTCATCTAGTGGGTGAGTCATGGTTCTAGAAGATTCTAGAAATGGTGACTAGATTCATGATTCATTTGTAAGCATTAAATGAGTGGTGATGTGTTTTGATAACTAGATTATGATTCAATGTTTGCATTAATTACAAATGCAAGGTGTTAGATGACTCATTTCTTGTTTAATGCTTATGATCACCTCTTCCTTGCTCCTACACTCACCCCCTCCTTGTTAAAAGTGGCCGGCCCCTTCTTTGTGGGGATGTGGCATTTTGGAAAAAGATGATGATAGTTTAGTTTATGGAAATTCCATAGCTCATTTTATTCCATCACCCGATTCAAAAGGCAACTTCATTAACCGTTCGTCCATAGCCTTGGACGTAACGAGACAAAGTGTTCTACTCATTCTCTACATAAATCTTGGTCATCTCTTTTAGCAAACTTGATGATCGAGTTGCCTCGGTTCAGAGGCGGGAGCCCGTTTAAAGATCCGTCGACGTAGTGCCACCTGGACGACGAGACCGGAGATCGAGCGAGTTCGGATCAACTGCAACAAAGTGTGGGATGATGGTTGAAGACCGAAGGACCCGGATCGTTCGGTATAACGTTTCTACCCACTTTGTAATTTGTTAGTTTAGCGTTAATGGCAGATCCTGGGATATAGTATACGATAGCGCCAGTTCTTAAAAGTTTTTGTTCCGCATTTGGCGTCTGAAAGACGGCCGGGGCGCTACCGTAGACTTACAATGATGTGATCATAGAATTGCGTAAGATGAATGCTACTTATATATATGATATACTAGTAGACACCTATATATGTTTTGCATCCGTGCTAGTCCTGACCCCGGCCTGCCGTAAGTTAAGTAACTTTACGGTGAAGACCCGGGTTCCTATGGAGAATGTAAATGGCATATATTTGTGTTTTATTTTCGTTTCTTCTGTGATGTTTAGCAAACATAAACGATGGGATGTTATTAATGACATTAATGAAAAGAAAAGAAACCTAAAAATGTTGTAGAATCAAAATTTTCAAAAAGATAGCTCTAGTTCTTACTTTTCATAGTGGTATTCTTTTATGAATATCCAGCATCTCATTCGATGAGGAAAGAACCTAGACCCCTTCACCGGGAATGACCTCTTTAGAAAAACTAGCATATGCTACAACCCACTCGGTTTGTTTTGAAAACTACTCGATTTTAAAAGCGGAGCTTAAACCACTCCATTTCAAATCATTAGATTCTACAACGATATCAAGTTCATTACGTTAATGATTTTCTACAAAACCAGTCGTAGCCTTCCGTCATTTCAGATAAGGACTATTTAGTATTCGTGCTATGTTTGTTGGCCTCTGTCAAGACGTAGTGTACGGTAGCTGATTAGTGTTTATCTGCAGCATATGATGCGATTGGATTAGGTTAGTCGTACGGAATTGTTGACCATAGTTAAGGATCGTGCGGGTGGGTTTAATTTAATCATGAAATGACGGATAGAACTTGACTAACGCTTATGATTTTTTTACCATAGTTAAGGTCATAAGTCGCTAGGGGTAAAAAGCAGATATTGGAAATTTCAAGCGTTGAAATTTGCAATGAGATTGCATACCTTCTTTATGATAGTTGGATCCCGATACCCACTGCGAGTAAGAGTTACTCCTGAGAGAGTTTTTCACTTTACAATTAGCTGATCCAGTAGGTGTCTAAGAAAGGTGTTAACGGGGTTATGCCCCAGCGGAAACAAGATTATTTAATTAGTTCCATGCGAAATCATGGGAAGACTCCCTCGGAGTACTAAGACCTGCCTGGCTGACCGATTGGTGAACTTGTAGGGTATAATTAATCCCGGCTAATCTTACCTTTTAGGGTTTGAATGAAGATTTGATAAAAACAGTGGGAACCATCCTGATTAGATAAGATAATAACCAATCTAATCTTGTAAGAGCGCACGCTAAAGTGTTTTCTTCTCTCTCTCCAGGTAGCGACCATGACACACCTTAATCAAGATAATAATATGGATGTTTTGACCTAACCCGCTTATTATACTGAGCTGGGGAACGTCGGTTCTGCTCTATCTTATGACTATCATAAGTCTGAGCAAGAGATAAAGGAATGCATGGATTCCCATGCAACCCGAATGAAGATAGGGCATGCTGATGCATCTTCTTCGGGTGTGTTTGTTATTGAGAACTGTTTTTCAGTCTGCTCTACGTCCTGGGTATTAGATACCGGATCAGGATTAAAAGTGTTTCTTAGCACCACCACTAGGTTTATACAAGTATCAAGTATGCAATTTTTAAAAATCTAGAGTGTTAAGCAACACTAACCTAGAATCTAACTAGAAAATTAGGGTTTTATAAGCAAGTAAAGACAATCTAAACTAAGTGAAGAGGGTTACAACCTTTGTAGACCGGTCCTTCACTTCTAAAGCTCCAAGTAGTAGTCCCTTAGCTTCAAGTAGTGGTGCCTAGAACTCTTCTTGGGCTCTACTTGGTGAAAGGAACAAGCTACCTCTTCCCTAATAAAGAATCAGTAAAGCAAACGATCTAATCTTATGGGCTAGATGTGAGTAAGTTGATGAAGTAGGAATTTTGCTCACTTTAGAAATGATTTCTCTTTTTCTTTCTTTCACTCAAGAAAACCTAGAAAGTAAGAAGATGAACTTGGGTGAGAAAATAAAACAAGTGGGATAATGAGAGAGTTAACCATGGGCTAAAGATAATGGTTGGGTGAGAAAATTATCTAGAGTAAAACAAAATTTGTGTCATGGCTTCTACTTGCTTCCATAATTTATGCCATGCTCATTTCCACCTCATTTTTTTATTTTCCTCTTAATAAATAATCACCCAAATAATCTTTAGTCTTTGTGTGAGTCTCATACACTCATGTTCTATGTATCATCCACCATGACACAATAGTATTTTATATATAAACAAATATATATATATATATACATATATATCATTATATATAATCAAGAGAAGAAAATCTTTAGTGAACACAATATTAGTTAATATATAAATATATCAAATATAAATATATATTAAATTATTAAATCGGCACTTGATTCAATAATCCGGTCATATCATATATAACTGACTAATATCATTTATATGTATATCAAATTATCAAATCAACACTTGATTCAATAACCCGGTTATATCACAAATAACCGATAACATTCAATATACTATATCAAATCAACACTTGATTCAATAATCTGGTCATATCATATATAACCGGCCAATATCAAATATATATACATGTAACATATCATTGAATCAACACTTGATTCAACAATGCTGTTATATCACATATAACCTAACCGATATCAAATATCACGAGATTAGAATACGGTATCACATACTCGTATTTAATCAAGCTCCCGTACATATCACCATATATGTCCTACTTCGTTTCGTTTGAGCTAGGAAATCTCTTTGTGGGACGCCAGCGGTAGGTAATGATCACATCAGTTACCTACAAGACGACAGTGGTACTAGATGGACGTAACGACTACCCAGGTATTGAACGAATAGAAGATCAACAAGCAAGCTTGTCCAAACTCCTACAAAGCCTATAAGCAACACTTACTGTACATTCTGGTCTCTTCGTCTGATATGTCGCATATCGAGTCTAGAGGTGGAATCGTCAGACCTAGTAACTTGATAAGTCATGCCGATGTGTAGCCTATAACCGTTCGAGAAACTACTGATAACACTTACCAGTAAATCTCATCAGCCCTGGCTAGGGACTTGCTGTTATAGCAAATCGAGCATAGCGCAACATCAACTCCCTATACCGGAAGAGACGAAACCCCTCCTATCGCTCATTGCCTCCATGTGACTCGGGACTGTACCCAAAATCCACCTGTTTGCACGACTGCTTTAAGCCGTGGTAGGGAGGAAATCAAAGCACAGTAGGAACCACACAAGACTCTATGACGATCTTGGGTCTACAGACTAACCTGTACAAGTTTCACCAGAGAACTGCTATCTAACGATAGGTATGGTATCATCTAGGAGTTCTCGGCGAGTCATGTTCGGTGTACCCATTCTCTAATGAGCACTTGTGTACAATCTTTGATGTCAAACACCAATGGTTATGGGATCAACCATCGTCCTTAACAGGGTGAAGAAACGTACACACTAGTCTACTCTGGAATATCGATGCCCTTTTCTCGATACTCGCTCGACTAGGAATAGTTAAAAGATGTGCTTGTGGACTACATAAGTCCCAGTAGTATGATCCGCATCATAGTCCTGGTAGTCAAGCAAACATCCTAAGAGCATTATCAATATGTATCCGAGAGACAGTATAATAATACAAGCGTACATGTTAAGATAAAGAGCAACCAGATAGCATACTATCATGTCGAGCAAGAAAGTCCTTTATATATATGTCTAAGCATCCACTATATCATACAATAATGACCTCTAGGGCATACATATCCATTATATGTATTATTTATTGTATCATGGTTGATGATATATAGAACTAGGATGTATAAGAATCACACATGAGGTTGTGATGAGTGGATAAATGGTTTAATTTATGAATTAATAAAAAAATCAGAATGAGTCACATATTCTTGGATGCTTGTGGAAGCCTTGAGAAGTCATGACGCATCTCTTGTTTTTGTTTTATTCATAGATATTTTCCATGCCCATCTTATCAGTTCACTTCATGTTTCTCTCTCTTATTCCAAGTTTATCTCATCTTCTTCTTCACTTGCTCTTTGGAAAATTCTTAAGATGAGAAAGAAAAAAGAAAAGAAGAAAATAAAGTGAGAAAAATTCCTACTTCATCAACCTATCATATTCTAGCCTTTTAGTATAGGTTGTTTGCTTCACTAATACTTTGATTAGTGACGAGTGAGCATGAGTAAGAGAGACTTCAAGGTAGATCATCTTCGGCCTCGAAGACACGAAGCAAGCTCGTTCCTTTCACCAAGTGGAGTCTAAGAAGAGTTCTAGAGACTACTACTTGGAGTTTTAGAAGTGAAGGACCGGTCTACAAAGGTTGTATTCTCGTTTCACTTAGTGTAGAACTTGTTTGCTTAGACTAAAACCCTAATTCTCTAGTTCGATTCTAAGTTAGTATAGCTTAGACCTCTAAATTTTTTAAAATTGCATACTTGATGCTTGTTTAAACCTATTAGAAGCACTAAGACATACTTTCAATATACTATCAGGCAAGACATAATAACATTGCATATATTAAGAAAAGAAGTGCAAAAAATGTTAAGAATCAAGAATGAGGAGTTGGAAGGCAAGCCATTCAACAACTTACCTCACCATTGCCTAAGTGCAATACTACTCACAAATCATGTAATAAGAACACAAATGAATAAATATAAAAATGAATTTCAAGCAAGGAAAATAGAGAAAAGATACAAGAACCAAAACTTGAACTCAAAGAAGCTTTTATTGAAATGGTATCCAAATACAAGCAAAATGAGTTCAACTACCAAAATCTAATCTTGCAAGCTCAAGGATAGAGGTTGCAAGACCATAGGAAGGAAAAGAACTCAATCTAATCCAAAGAACTACAAAATTTTATCAAAATAATTACAAGTTGTGAAAATGTATGTTTCTCCTCACAGACTGATCTGTAGTTTATAAACTTTGAAGAAATAGAAGTAGCATATACCAATGAACTGACAAAACCACCAGGGGCCCACCAAACTTGTACGAACTAGGCAATGATATGGCCGCAATTTGCGGCCATAATGAATAAATCTACGGCCATTTCTTACAGACTGAGGCCCACCTTTGGTCTGTAGTCATCTAGTCACTTGATCATCTCTCTGTAGTTGTAATTTGTTGTAATTTGTATATGGGTGAATTCTAAGGTGATGAATAGAGAAGACACTAGATCAAGTTGCAATGGTTCATAACACATCAACACTTTTTACATACTCATTGCCATGCCCACTTGTGCACCACCCACTTGCAAAAAGCATCATGATGGTGTTTGCCCACTTGTGCACTTGGTCAAGTCCATGTTCACACTTGTTCACATATGGTCATGTTGAACCAAACAAAAGTTCTTTTTGTACTCTTTATTTGTTGCAAACTCTTTTAATCTTGATCTGTATTCTCTCATGTTTGCAGTTCCGGCTAAAACTGTCATATATGTGTATGTTGTATACCATTTCCAGTGTTTTTACTTGCGTACATGTAATCTGTAGTAATGAGCAGACACAGATTAAATAGCACTATTTATTGACAAAATGATAGAAAATGGGTGGTATTAAAATGTAGTAAATCATGCGGAACACCAGGTAAAGACCGAGCATGGAAGGGACCGGCCTCATGACAAAAGGAATGAAGCCATAAATTAGTTAAATGTGATCTTTTTCTTTTAGAAATAAATGTATGTAAAATGGGGGAAAAGCCAAAATTTTGTAACCCCTATAGCTTATGTGCAAAAATGAGATAAGCACATATGGCATAGGGTGACACAAGTGCCATTTGGTAAAACTCAAGGGCCTATATATAAAGTGTGTAGCCTATAAAAGCAAATATGATGAAAAAATCAACAACTCTTTCATTCTCTCAAAAATTAGGGTTTGTGCCTCCATCCTCACTCTCTCAAGTTCTCCCTCTTCGTCTTCATTTTTCAATTAAATCAAGAGCTCAGCTCTCTTTTTTTCAAAACTAAATAAAGTTTTATCATAAACCCATTGAAGGAGAGTTTAACTCTCATATCCAATCAAAAAAAAGAAAGAAGAAGGGAAACCCACCTCCCAAGACACCATCAAGAGAAGAAAAAATATCTATTTTCATCACCTAAGATCTAAATCTTAGAGTTTCAAGAGAACCCATTTGGGTTTCTTCTCAAAGGAGAAAGGTGGAAATCTTTTGGAGTTTAACTCCATAATTAAAATTCTTCGGAGTTTAACTCCACAATAAAAATCCTTGTAGGATTTCAACTCCGTTTAAAATATTTTGGAGTTTAACTCCATAATAAAAATTCTCTTGGAGTCGAACTCCACAATAAAAATCCTTTTAGGAATTTAACTCTATTTAAAATCTTTTGGATTTTAACTCCATAATAAAAATTCTTTGGAGTTTAACTCTACAATAAAAATCCTTTTGGGAGTTTTACTCCATTTAAAATCTTTTGGAGTTTAATTTCATAATAAAAATTCTTTTAGAGTTGAACTCCATAATAAAAATCATTTTGGGGAGTTTAAGTCCACTTAAAATATTTTGGAGTTTAACTCCATATAAAAACTTTTGGGAGTTTAACTCTAAATAAAATTATTTTGGGTGTTTAATTCTAAATAAAATTTTTTGGAGATTAACTCTACTAAAAAAAGAGAAAAAAGAGTCTTTTGGGGCCCAATGAGGAGAGTGGGAGCTTTCCCCCCCTCACGTGAGGGGGAGGCTCCCACTAAGTGGAAGCCCCTGCCCCCTCTCATGTGAGGGAGAAGGAGCTCCCACTAAGTGGGAGCTTTACACCCTCTCACGTGAGGGGGAGACTCCCACTTTGGGGCCCCTGCTCCCTCTCACGTGAGGGAGAAGGAGCTCCCACTAAGTGGGAGCTTCCCCCCTCTCATATGAGGGGTAAGCTCTCACTCCCTCACATGAGGGGGAGCCATCCATGGGAGCCCCCTCTTCCCTCTCACATGAGTGAGAGGGGACTTCCCCCTCCTTGTTTTAATTTTTTTAAAAATAAATAAAATAAAATAATATTTTAAAAAAATGTTTCTTTGAATAATGTTTAAAAATATTATTTTTCACAAATAGAACAAAAAAAATGAACGCGTCCCTATTGTTAAAAAACACATCACATTGATTTCGCATGACCAGTTTGACCTGTCAATCGAAGGTTCTCTCGCTCCAAAAGAGATGGGTAATTAATGGCAATTTAGTCCGCGGTTGCCGGAGATTTGGATCTCCACAATCAATAAAACCCCAGCCTCTTCCAGGAAGGAGGAATCTGTACATGCCTGACAAGTGCGCGCATTCCCATCTCAATGGGGTGACGAAAAACACCATGCAGATTCTGGCACACCCGGTGGGACCTTTTCACTCCTCCCATATTTCGGGTTAAATGTTCATGCAAACTCATTCAACATATATATCGATTGCCTGTACTGAAGTCATTTTTTTTGTGTGTACATGTTAACAAGCTTTTAGTCACAATCTCGAACTCAGCAATCATGTCTCCCAAGACGGGCTTCGTTTCTGACGCGACTCCGATTCCCTACGTGGTCAAAATCAATGCCCGCATGGTTCTCCCTGGAAGTCTCAACCGGCAATGGGAGGAGTCACCCTGCCAATTTGGTTCTTTCATCATCTACCCTGCCGGAAGCGCCCATCTGGCAGAAATCCCGACAAACTAGGCGGCCAAGCTGGTCTCAAGGGGCTAGAGGCCGAACGTTGTGATCACTAAGGCACCACAACCTAAATTTAAGACGGTGTCCGAACGACTCTCGGGTGCTCCAGCCAAGGGCAAGAATTCCGGTACAAAGGGCATCATCAAACGTTGCGGACGAGCTCAGACGACGACTCCAACAAGTGCACAATCAGGCATATCTCCAAAGCCCTCCATCGCCCGGTCTACGGCGGCTTCCCAAAGAGCCATAGCTAGCTAAGTGCTCAAAACAGAAAGGTTGAGACAGAAGCAGCTCAGGTATCGAGCCAACAACAGGGCAAGGACTCTGGACAAATGGAAGCTTGTGAGGTTCTAAGAGCAGGGTCACCTCGCGATGACAGCTGAGTCGGCCTTAAAAGTCAGCAATTCTTTCGAACCTCTGAAGTGGGTTCAGAAAAACTCCATGACCACCAAAATCAAGAAGATAGCTGTCCGAATGATGCTACAAAGAGATGTATCCCAGCCCCAACCAAGAAAGAATGACACCATCTCTTCAAGAGTCTATCAAGCGCTTCGTGCCGCGTGAAAACAGCGGGGCAAAGCCAAAAAGGAAGTGCCAGCACCATTCAAGAATCCAGTCAGGCCAGCCGCCTTCAGTCGATTACCCATTACCGAAAAAGAAGGGCTATGACATCAATCCGCAAAATCAGCTGCCAATAGTGAAAAGATGGCTGGATATGTTATCCATATAGTCTATATGGCGGGCGGGCGTCCCAGCGACAACTTGCACAGCAAAAATTAGGATGGGGCCACCACATCCCAAGCCCAATCTGGCTTGAATGTGGTTGCCGCTTCCAAAGATCGGCTGCCTCCGCTGGATGATGAAAATCCTCTCGATGAGGCTAATAGGCAGAAAGACCCCTCAGTCCATGTGGAGTCAATCTCGGACAGTGAAGAAGAGCCGAATTTCCGCCTCAGGACTCCAGAGCAAGAGCTGCTTCAAGAGCTTCGAAAACAGCTCAGGAGTAAAGATAAAGAGATGGCCAAGATCTATTCAAAAATTGATGACCTAAGGAACGTTGTGATGCAGCTCATGGCTCAAATTGCTCGGGCGCCTCCAAATCAAGCACAAGTCTCTACTGATGAGCCAGGTGATGACAACCCAAAGCAACCGATGCCTGTCCCATTAGGTTCAAGATTGGACAAGCCGCATGAGAGCCGGCCACATTTTTCTTCTGGGACGCCCTGGCCCCAGATAACACCATCCTGTTAACATAAGATCGGATAATGGATTTGGTCACTAGCAAGGTTAAAACATTTGTGGTCGAAGCCAAAGCTCAGAAAGAAATTGGCAGTAGTGGGCGGCCATATCCCGCACAATACGATATGATTGAATTCCCGAGCGGGTGCGTCATTCCTAAGTTCGGAAGATTTGACGGGACGGAAAACGAAAATTAGCACGTCGCCCACTTTAAACCGTCATGCGAAAATACATGGGGCAATGATGTGCTCCTTCTTCATTAGTTTGTCAACAGCCTGACTGGTGTCGCTTTCGACTGGTACGCGAGTATACCAAATCGGCCCGTCACCACTTTCGCCCAAATGGAGTCTCTGTTTCAGCAAAGATTCATGAGTGTTAGTGACAAAATCTCCATTGCTGACCTTGTGAGAACCAAGCTGGAGAAAAACGAAAGCAACAAGGACTTTATTGCCCGATGGCGCAACCTCACCGTCAATTGCTAACCGCCGCTAGAGCAGTATTGGCTATAGTGCCCTCAAGTCAATTATTGGATCGCAGGAATGTGATTGCAATGATTGAGGGAGGACCTATACCAGTAGAATAGTCTTACTCGAGATGATAGAATGCTATCTGGTTTGTCTTTATCATCATGTACATGCTTCAAGTGACATTACAGATCACTATTACATATTGATAGAGCCCATAGGATTCTTGCTTGACTACCGGCAGTATGATGGAGATCATATACGTGAGAGTTGGGTAGTCTATAAGCGCATCCTTAAAGTGTCCCTAGTCGTAGGAGTTTCAAGACTAGGCATCGATACTCCGAGAGTAGACTAGTGTATACGGATCGAGACCCCGACGAGGGGCGATGGCCGGTCTCACAAGCCATTAGTGTCAGTTGGTTCACCTAAGATAGTATGCAGGTGCTCATTGGGTTATGAGTACACCGGACGGACTCGTCGGGAACATGCTAGTTGGTATTATACCTATCGTCAGATAGCAGTTCCCTGGTGACATATGTACAGGTTAGTCTATCGACCTGAGATCGTCATTTGTCTCGTGTGAGTTACCACTATGCTTTGATTACTACCCTACCACGGCTCAAAGGAGTCGTGCAAACAGGTTTTAGTTGGGTACAATCCCGAGCCACATGGAGGCAGTGAGCGGATCGGCAGGGGATTCGTCTCTCCCGGTATTAGGGGTGATATCGTGTTGTGTCTGGAGAGCCATTACACAAAGTCCCTAACCAGGGCAAGTGAGATTTACTGGTAGGTATTCCAGTAGTTTCTCAGGGTGTTCTGGGATACACTCTGACACGACTTATACCGCTATTGGGGGTCTGACGTTTACCATCCCCCTAGGACCGATATGTGAAACACATAGACGAACGGACCGGACTGTACGGATATTGTCACCTACAGGCTCAGTAGGGTTTCAGGATGAGTTCGCTCGTCGGCCTCCCTTTCGCTCAATACCTGGGTAGCTGTTACGTACAGCTAGTGCCACTGACATGCTTATGGTTAAACCCACTGCCAGCGTATTCTAGAGTCTTTAGAGTCCCACACAGAGAGTTTCCCAATTTCGGGCGAAACGTTGTAGAGTCCGTATGGTTTTATGACAGGGTTCGATCATATACGTGCACTTGTGCATGGATCATGATCGGACGGATCATACTAGTGTGCTTTGGTTTAAGCCGGATCCTAGTATTAGATTGTTGGTTTACTTTCATCTCGTTGTATTCGTATTAAGTCAGAATATGGATGCGGGTATGTATATACAGATGAGGGGTATTCTTGTAATTCGTTACGAGTTTACTTTAGAAGATGCTATTCTCTTTTTTGTTTAAACATTTGGTTTAATATTTATTTGTGATGGAATTGTAAGCATAAGTTTTGGTATGAGACATTGATGGTAGCATGTGCTCAATTATGATTCATGGTGTTGGGTCTTGTATGCATTGATGGTGGAACATGTGTACAAGGTGACTCATGGGGTGTGTGAGATATTTGTGTTGTGCTAAGATTTTTCTTTGCTTGGCTCATAACAATTACCTCACACTCACTTGAAAAAAAAGTGGCAGATATTTTTCCTTGCTTGGTTTTCTTTAGCCAAAGTCTTGTGCTCACAACTTCTTCTTCACTTGGCTTCTTCTTCACCTCCATTCATTCCATCTCATGTGTTGAGAATCATTGAGTGGATTGAGACAAAGTATTCATACAAACACTCTACTTCATCTTGGGCACTTAGGCTAGCAAACCAGTTGCTCGAGTTGCTTCGCTTTCTGAAGCGGGAGCTCGTATAAAGAATCCTCGATGTGGAGCCTCTTCGACAAGCGAGAGCGGACTTCGTCAAGGTAGCAACGACAAGCTAGGGACAGAGGTTGAAGACCGAAGGACACAGATCGATCGGTATAACCTCTCTAAACTCTTTACAATATAAATAGTATAGGGTTAATGGCACGATCCGGGATTTAGGGTTAAAGTTTTTCTTCCGCATTTGGCCTCGGATTGACGGCCGGGGCGCTGGCGTAGCCTTACAAGCAGGACCAGTCCATCAGCCTCCTCATTAGGAACCTCAGCAATTGGATGGTCTCATTATTATGTACAATAGGCCTCAAGACGTTTCAAGAGCTGACCAAGAGAGTACAAATGTTGGAACCCTTGAAGCAAGAGTCTACCCCGGACTCTCAGGATGACAAGTCTTGGAAGAGAAGAAAAGACGATAACTGTAAAAGTGGGATCTCCAACAAGACCAATGCCTTCAATGCGTGTGACTGTGAAGATAAGAGAAAGGAGGGCTGGTCAAAAATATACCGGGCCCGAAAGCCAGTGCTAGGAGGAGAAGGGCCTTCCCTAGAGGAGAAAAAGAACAAAATCTACTCTTTCAGGAGGGACAAGGTCCGCAAGATATTCAAGGATGTCCTGAACAACGGTCTACAATTGCCGGAGTCGAAAAGACCTCACGAAGCAAAAATGACCGACAATCCCATGTATTGCCCGTACCACAGAGTAATGAGCCATGCGATCGAGAATTGCTACATTCTCAAAGATTGGGTTGAAAAGAAATACAAGACTGGAGAGATCAAGCTATCCAAGAGTGTGTTGGTGAACAACCAAGCTGCAACCACCAACTTTATACAAACAGGAGCTGAAACCTTGTGGTAGAAGATAGCTGAATCCGCTGCCCCGAGAAATGAATCCGACTCGCCGCAACCTCCATAGAGTATGCACATGTCCAAAAAGATGAATAAGATGCTAAAGCTACTTCAAAAAAAGCCCAGAACAGAATGGGAGGGGCAGAAAGAGCCTACCGTTCCAGCTACCACTTCGGCTCAATCAGGCTCAAAATCTAAAAAACTCAAGAAGAAGAAAAGTGCAGCTCGATGCGAAAAAGAGTCTGTAGGGAGATCGACCATTCAAAAATATATCGATTCCCTTGAGGACTATGAACAAAAGGAAAGAACTCTAATTCAATTGAAGGAGTTCTTCCCCGTAGAAGCGGCTGAGATTCTGGATGAGTTAGAAGAAGACTCCGATGATGAGATCCCTATAGTGACATGCTATGTTGTCCACCTCGGTAGCGACTTTGAGGAGGGACTTTGTTTTCCTGAAGAGGACGAGGAGCTCACCACGAAGGCCAACCAAATCCAGCTTAGAAGCAGCAAAGCTTTACCGCCAAATCAAGGCAATGCCGTAAAAGGGAAAGAAAAACAAGTCGCTAATGAAGAAGGTGGCAAAGAGCTTGCTCATGAAGACTCGAGTCCTTCCCCAGTGGACTATAATGTCTTGGCTCATCTCCGGAAGCTTCCGTCTCTCTTAAGCATCTATGATGCTCATGTGACCAAGGATCTTAGAGATATTCTCATTCATGCTTTACAAAATCCCGAGTGTTACCAGGCTAGCTTTGCGAAAATTAATATGAAAGTGGCCCAGTACACTCAGCATATAGCCACAGTCACATTTAAAGATGAAGACATGTTACTGGGAACAGCTGAGCATAACCGATCGCTTTACGTGATAGGGTACAGTGACGGAGATCGGATTAATCGCATATTAATTGATCCGGGGTCCTCGGTGAACATCATGAACTTTTGGACTATAAAGAGTTTATCAATGGACGTCCAATACCTGTCAAGGGAGAGGATTGTCATCCAGGGCTTCAATCAAAACTGTCAGTAAGTTCTGGGATCCATAGCTTTGCCGATCAGGTTTGGAGACCTGCAAACCGAAGCTAAGATATACGTGATCGACGTCGACACGTCCTATAAGATCCTCCTGGGACGACCGTGGCTTCACGATTATGGTATCGTTTCGTCAACTCTCCATTAGTGCATGAAGTATACCAAAAATGTAGAAGAAAGACGCATTGACGGGGACATATAACCATTTGGTGTTCATGAAGTCCGATACGAAGATTCTCGGTACTTTGTGAACCTCTAAAGTGCTGAGCCACAGCTGACCAAAGACAGAATGTCCACGAAACTCAAAAGCAAATATAAGTCGGCTGTCACTTTCAATAGAAAAATCCCCATGTGTGTCTGCGTTTTGGCAGTGACACTGATGAGTCTGACGCTGGAAGTCCGTCCTTCCGTAAAACTCGCCATCATTTTGGTAGCGATACGGATGAGTCTGATATTGAAGGCTCATCCAGAATAAAAAATCGCCCTCATTTAGGCAGTGGCACTGAAGAATCAGATAAGAGGATCCGTCTTGCAACAGCTGCGCAAATCAGGCTCTCGTGCGAAAAGAGAAGCTAAGAGAGACCTTCGAAGTTATGGAAGGGTCCCTAGCCGTCACAAGGGTGCCGGAGAAGATGTGCAAAGAGCTCGATGCATTGTCAGTCTCTACCGTGGACCAGCTGAAGACCTTCTACGTTCCCAAAAGAAAGAAAGGACAAAAGAGCATCATGTTTTATGGGTCAAATCCAGTCGTGCATCCGGACGATTTGTCTGTCATGTGCCTTCATTATGAAAGAGGCTTAAGAGCCATCCTAAACCCTAGATATTATGCGTCCGAGATGCGGAAGTATTTTAAAAAGCGCGGATGCCGGTTATATCAAACGGACTCCAAAGCGAAGTTTTATGAAGGGTTGTGGCACCTGCCTCAGGTCCGAGCACTCATCGATGGACGAATCCCACATAGACAGGGTATAGGTTTCATTCAACCTGACGTCAAAGCATGCTCCATGATCCATATTAGTGAAGCCAGCGAAGAGTCAAATGATGAAGACGAGCTAGCTGAGCTAGAAGTAGCCCCTCAAGAGTTCGAAGATGGCGGACAAGCAACCTTTGACGAGCTAACCGAGGTTGATTTGGGAATGCCCGATAATCCATGGCCAACCTACATCAGCTCACTCTTGTCAGAGGAAAAGAAAGAGTAGATAATCACCCTGCTGCATGAGTTCGACGACTGTTTCGCGTGGACATACAAAAATATGCCTAGCCTCTCCCCTGAAGTGGCTATGCATAAGCTGGCTATATATCCTGATGCCAAGCCAGTCAAACAAGCTCCTCGAAGAATGAAAAGAGAACCGAAAGAAAAGGTCATCGAGGAAACCAAGAAACTCATCGATACTGGTTTCATCAGAGAAGAGAAATATGCGGATTGGATCGCATGCATCGTCCCTATAAAAAAGAAGAATGGACAGATCCGAGTCTGTGTCGATTTTAGAGACCTTAATAAGGCATGCCCTAAAGATGATTTCCCGCTACCGATCATGGAAATGATGGTCGACAATACCTCAAATTATGAGCTATTCACCTTCATGGATGGCTCGTCTGGATAAAATCAGGTCAAGATGTCGCCCGAGGATGAGAAACACACAGCGTTTCAGACCCCGATCGGGATATACTTCTACAAGGTGATGTCGTTCGAACTGAAGAATGCGGGCGCAACATATCAAAGGGCAATGACCAAAATCTTTGATGACTTAATCCATAAGGTCGTCGAATATTTTGTTGATGATTTGGTCATCAAGACAAAAACCAAGGCCGATCACATCCGAGATCTTAGTGTCGTTTTCACCCAACTGAGGGAATATGATCTGAAGATGAATCCTCTGAAGTGCGCTTTTGGCGTGTCGTCGGAAAAATTCTTAGGCTTCATAGTCCGACATCGGGGGATCGAAGTTGACCCATCAAAGATAAAGGCCATCATGGAGATGGAACCTTCGAAGAATCTGACGTGGCTAAGATCCTTTCAAGGCGAACTCGCTTACATATGAAGGTTCATCTCGAACCTATCAGGGAGATGTCGGCCTTTCTCAAAGCTCATCAAGAAGGAAGCTCACTTTGTCTGGGATGTCGAATGTCAAGAAGCGTTCGAAAGTATAAAATAGTACCTTTTGCACCCTCCAATGCTTGTTTCTCCTATTCCAAATAAATCGTTGATTCTCTATATGCCGCGCTAGATGAGTCGCTCGATGCACTCCTTGCCCAGAACAATGAGGATGGAAAAGAAAATGTCCTCTACTACCTCAGTCGAATTTTAGTCGAGGCGGAACACAACTATTCCCCGACCGAAAACCATTGCATGGCTCTGATATTCGCTGTGAAGAAACTGAGGCACTATCTGCTTGCTCATCGGGTTATGCTGATCTCCAAGGTCGACCCGCTCAAACACTTAATGAACAAGGCAAGCCTAACCGGTAGAATGGAAAGAAGGACTGTTATTGTGATGCCCCGCTTCCCAATAGACGGAAACGGTGACGTGGCAAGCCCGCGACGTATTTATTTCGATAAGGTCATTTTCCGGAATAAATACGCTAAGCGTACTGGAGCAATATAAAATGACAAGGAATAAACATGAGATTTAAACTTCAACAACTTTATTTACATTCAACTTGAAACATTTACAATACACGAGTTCAACTGAAAGGAAATACAATACAAGAAGAGAAATGCCTAAACAAGTGGCATACACAAACTGAAAAAGATAGCTAGTCTAGTCCTGAGTCATGATCTGGTTGTGCTCCTTCTCGGTGATGTCCACCACCTCAGTCTCTACAGTATCTGACGAACATTCCAAGAAACAAAGATGGATGGAATGTCCGTCAGCGAATTTTCGCTCAGTAAGTCCCCAAGAAATGGTGTGAAGTATAAAGTATAATGATAAAAATGTATACCATGAATTAATGGACTAGGAGACATGTTATTTAAACATGTCATTTACTATAAGCATGGCATTTCTATTTAACATGCAGTTCTCTATATATATCATGGCAAAATAATATGAGCATAGTATAGCATGGCCGTGTGGTGTAGGTATAGCGGACATGAAGTGAATGTAAGTGTCCTAAAAGGTTTTTACATGGGTCAACTAATGTAACGTAATTTCAAGGGTGAATGTCAATCAATCTCAAGAGTGTTCTCGAACCCAACAGACTGTAATCCAGGGGTAAGAAACCACCGGCCCAAATCAAGTGTTAGTAACAGGACTTCAACCTAATGTTGAAGTATTCCAAACTAAACAGGCTATAATCCAGGAGCAAGGAAACACGGACCCTCATGATAGCTTGCTTGTGTTAGTAGACATGGATTCATGATCTAGGGGGACTCCTGAGATTTCGTTGGATTCACACATGAACCACCCCAACACCGCGTGTATTCTACGTTAAAGTTAAAATTACTAGTCTTGTTCGAATCCATGAATACATCAAGTGGCAAGATTGAGTTCATGTCAATATCAAGTGTTCATGTATTCATGTCAAATTGTATTCATGGTTCGAGTCAAGTCAGTTTCAAGAGCAACCATTGTATTCTGGTGTTCATGTTAAGTTCAAGTCAAAGTATACATGTTTGATTTGATGTTGATTTCGAGTGTTCAAGTTCATGATCAAGTATTCGTGTTTGATTTTGGATTCAAGTTTGAGCTTGGACTCAGACTGAGTCTGACGCTTGTTTTGATTTAACTCTTGAATTCTTAAGTTTAGGACTCATCGGCAACTGCTGCACATGGACAACAGGATTTGTGTTTTTTTCAAGAGAATTGCCATTTATAACACCGTTAAGTTGTCTACCTTAAATAAGCAAGCACTCACTTTCTCCGGCTCCCTGGGCTCAAGAGAATTGATCTCGCTTAAACCCATATTTACTAGAATCCTTAAAATATTGTTTTTATATATCCCGAGGGGGTTTTATGAAAAATATTTTAATATGAATAAAAAGTCAACCTCGAGGGTGATTAGTATTACTTAGGGTTTTCATGAGCATGCATTTTAAGTATTGTGGTATTTTAATGACAAACACTAAGCATTTGAAAGTTCATGGTATTTTATTGAAAAACTTGTCCTTTTTGGTATCTTGACGGTATTTTATTGGCATTTGTTAATCTTTCATTTTAAGAAAAAAATATAGGTTTATTATATTTAGAAAATATGGAATTATAATTTTATATAATTTTTAAAATTAGTTTTTATTTTAGAAATTCGTTTTTCTTAAAAACCGTATTTATATCCTTTCGAGATCGAATGCTCTATAAAGAGATCTGCATCTCGCTCTACTATCCTCAGGATGTGCGATAATCCGCACCATCCATTTGCGGGCCCCCTAAAGAGGGTTGTAGATGCATAATCGCAAAGGAAATGAAATACCACTTTAAAAGAAACCCGGTTTTAAATTATGTGGTATTTTATTGTAAATACTATCTTTGAACCAAAAATACATACCATTAGGCATTGTGCTTAAAACCAAGTGTGCGTGTGGGGTAGGTCGTTACCCCGTGAAATTTTTCCTAAAGGTGTTGTTTAAACGATTAGTCGAAAAGGCGTGATAACAAAGTTCAAGGTATTTTAATGTAAAAGTTTAATTAGAGTTGTTTCACATGAGATTCTTGTTTAAAATTGATTCTAAACATTGATATTAAGATTACAAGTGAAGTGGTAAAATTTGTTTGACCAAATGATAAAATAAAATGGAGTTATAGTTTTAGAAATGATGATATCGGTAATAACTCCACTTTTACCGATATTTGATTTAAAATGAGTGTTAATGAAAAAGAGAAGAATTGGGAGGGACTTACCGTTTGGAAATGTCATGAAGAGGTTAAAGAAGAGGAGGGAGGCTTTGTGGTGTCGCGGGAGTTTCGGAATCGGCTTCGATTTTCGACAGAAGAAGCTTGCTTTCTAACTCCACTTTACTCCACTTGCACCTAGGAAATTTTTGAGAGAATTTTGCTATAATTTTCAGAATGGTGATGAGCCAAGGTAGGGGTGGTATTTATAGTGCAGAATTAGGGTTTGGGAATTAAAATTGTGGATTAAAAAGCATTAAAATGGATTTTAATTGTGAAATGAAAGGTTTTTGTTTGATTGCAGGAAAATCAAACAGTGCAGAGGAGTTGTGGGGAGTTGAAGAGGTGTGTGTGCAAAGCACGGATCCAATTGGGCCCAATCCGTTCGTCCTCGCCAGCCCAAAAGCAGCTTCCGCTGGTCGATCTAGGGATTTTGGTCTCGAGATTCGTGCCATGTGGATTTTTCTGTGTTTACACCATTTTGCACATGTTTTATTTTTTCTGAACTTTTCATTTCCCCGTATATTGCACGTGCAATCTTTTGGGCTTCTAAAAAGTTAAAAAGAAAAATCAGAAAAAAATAATTGTGTTTGATAGGAACCGAACAGATGGGCTACATCACAGCAGTGCAAGACTTTACCAGTGTGCTGCAAGTGGCTTCTTGCTGTTGTTTAACAAAAATAACTTAACTCAAACTCAGGCTGTCAACTCTTTTCTGTATATTAACAGAAGAATTTCCGTACAGAGATTTCAGAGTCGTTACATTCTACCCTCCTTATAAAAAATTTCGTCCTCGAAATTTATACAAGGATGTTGTAACAGATTCAAGAAAAATTTGATTACAGCAGTGGTGAAAGAACTACTGATATTGTACCGAAAGTGCATGAAAAGGTTTAGGTAAATGAAAGAACGAAGGAATGTAAGAATTTGAAAAGGCTGAAATGAAGGGTTCCCTAGGCGGCTGCTGGGTTTCGGGAGGCATCGACCATGCCGTTTTCAAAAAAATGGCGCGCTAAAGAACCCTAACGCTAGAATCTAAACTAGAGAATTAGACGAACAAGCATGTAAACATCTTTACATCTAAGTGAATAAGGAATACAATCTTTGTAGACTGGTCCTTCACTTCAATAGCTCCGTGTAGTAATCTCTTCGCTCTAAGTAGTTATCTCCCGAACTCTAGTGAGTCTCCACCAGGTGAAATGAACAAGCTTGCTTGAAGTCATCGAGGCCGAAGATGATCTACGTCGAGGAGACGCTAACTCAAGCTACCTCTTCACTAAGTGATGAACTTGGAGAAGAAACAACCCAATCTAAATGGCTAGTAGAGAAGAGGTTGATGAAGTAGGAATTTTGCTCACTTTAGAAATGATTTTCTCACTATATTTCTTCACCTCTTATGAAGCTAGAAAGCTTTTTGGTGATGAGGAAGAAGATGAAGTGTGAATGGAATAATGAGTGAGAATAGCAACCATGGGTGAGTTTATGTCATATACTAACTCATGTAGAGAATAAACCATGGGTAAACAATAATGGTTGGGTTAATAAATATCTTCAAGTAAAACAAAATTAGTGGACTTGGTCAATGGTTCCACAAGCTTCTACAAGTTTCAACCATGTGACAATTTCCAACTAACTAAACAAAACCTCACATTATTATATGCATTGTGCGAGTCTCATACACCCATGTAGCATGTGGCATCAAGAATGACACAAAATAATGTACATTAATATATATCACATATATACTAAATGTACACTGGTGAGAAAAAGAAATCTTAAGTGAGCTAATATTAGTTAATGTAAGATAATATATCAAATATATAATTATACATTAAATTATTAAATCAACACTTGATTTAATAATCCGGCTATATCACATACAACCGACTAATACCAAATGTATCAACTTGTCGAATCAACACTTGATTTGACAGCCTGGCTATATCACATATAACCGACCAATATCACATATCGCGAGAATAGAATACGGTATCACATACTCGTATTAATCTCGATCCCGCACATATCACATATGTGCTCCTACTTCGTTTTGCCTGAGCCAGGAAACCTCTGTGTAGGACTCTAAAGACTCGTCAATACGCTGGCAGTAGGTGGTGATCATATCAGTCACCCATAAGCCGCAAGTGGTCTGCTAAACGTAACGTCCACCTGGGTATTGAGCGATCAGAAGATCAACAAGCAAGCCTGCTCATACTCCTGCGAGTCCAATCAGTAACATTACCATACAGTCCAGTCTCTTCGTCTGATATGTCGCATATCACAGCCTGGGGGTGGTATAATGTCAGACCCTAATAGCCCGATAAGTCATGCCGATGTGAGGCTCATAATGGTTCGAGAAACTACTGATAACACTTACCAGTAGATCTCAGCAACCCTGGCTATGGATTTCCTATTATGGCCAATCAAGCATAGCGCAAGGTCAACCCCCAATACCGGGAGAGACGAAATCCCCTCCTATCGCTCATTTCCTCCATGTGACTCGGGACTGTACCCAAAAACCACCGTTTTGCACGATCTCTTGAACGTGGTAAGGTGGAAATCAAAGCACAGTGGGAATCATACAAGACTCTATGACGATCTCGGGTCGACAGACTAACCTGTACCAGTGTCACCAAAGAAATGCTATCTGACGATAGGTATAATACCATCTAGGAGTTCTTGGCGAATCCGTTCAGTGTACCCAGTCTCCACTGAGCACCCGTATACCTTCCCTGATGTCATACACCAATGGATATGGGATCATCCATAGCCCATCATATGGGTCGAGAAGCGTATACGCTAGTCTACTCTGGAATATCGATGCCCCGTCTCGATACTCCCACGACTAGGAACAATTGAAGGATGTACTTACCGACTACCATTGCTCCACTAATATGATCTGCATCATAATCCTGGTAGTCAAGTACTCGTCCTAAGGGTTTTATCAACATGTAATAGAGAAACAATAAGTGTACGTGTAAAGATAAAGAGCAACCAGATAGCATACTATCATGTCGAGCAAGAAAGTCCTCCCTATATATGTCCAAGCATCCACTATAATATACATCACATGTATAATAATGGCCTCTCGGGCATACATATAACTAACAATCTCCCACTTGCACTAAGGTCATTTGTTATAGTATCTCATACCCAACGTTCCATAAAAGTCTCTCTAGGGAAAGGCCTCTGTGAGTGGATCCGTCGTGTTATCCTTCGTGTCAACTCTCCTGACCTCGATCCCTTGGAGATCAACCATCTCCCTGATCAGGCGATACTTGCCTCAGAATATGTCAGGATCACTGATTGGACCAGTGTTCCTAGGCCAAAGCCACAACTCCATTGTTGTCACAATAACAGTTATTGGACGCTCAATGGTAGGAACCATGTTCATCTCATGAACAAGAAATTCCCAGACAGCCACTTTGGCAGCATCGTTGGTAGCGATGTATTCAGCCTTTATCGTCTAGTATGCCACGGTATCTAGCTTGGAACTCTTCCAACATACCGTCCCTCCACTGAGGGTAAAGACAAATCCTGTGATTGACTTTCAGTTGTCCTTATCACTCTGGAAGCTCGAATTGGTAAGGACTCCCACTGGAGTTCACAGTTACCAAAACCCCAAGAACATCTCTTTAGTGCTTCTCAAGTACTTAAGAATGTCCTTCATAGCTGTCCAGTGATTCTCCCAAGATCCGATTGATTATGATCACTACACCTAGTGAGTTAGCTACATCTGGTCTGGTACATAACATCGCATACATGATAGAGCCTACTGCCGAAGCATAGGGTATCCCTTGCACGCGAGCTCTCTCCAAATCAGTCTCGGGAGATATCTTTTTGGAGAGAGTGATTCATGAGTAAGTGGGCGAACCACCACACTTAGAATCTTCCATACTAAACCTCTTTAGTATGGTGTTAATGTACCTGGATTTGGGACACTCCTAACATCCACTTAGATCTATCACCATAGATCATAATCCTCAAGATGTAGTAGGTATCATCCAGATCTTCCATGGAGAATCCTCGTGATAAGAGGAGCTTGACCGAGTGTAGC
This sequence comes from Agapanthus africanus, assembly GCA_030015575.1. Lineage (NCBI taxonomy): Eukaryota > Viridiplantae > Streptophyta > Magnoliopsida > Asparagales > Amaryllidaceae > Agapanthus > Agapanthus africanus. The sequence continues at coordinate 554,330,789 of JASDDO010000022.1, read as the reverse complement.
ATAGGAAACCATTTCCTATCAAGAGTAAGTCATCTACGTAAAATACATGGAAGACAACCTTACTCTCTACAACCTTCTTGTATATACAAGGTTCATCTATCTTTTTGATGAAGTCAAACTCTTTGACAGCCACATCAAAAAAGATGTTCCAACTCCGCGATGCATGATTTAATCCTGAAGGACTTAAGCATAGCCACTGGAGAAAAGGTTTCATCATAAACCACACCTGGTTATTGACAATAGCCTTTTACTACAAGTCTAGCTTTGAAAGTCTCAACTTTTCCATCTACACCAAGAATTTTCCCAAGATCCATTTGCTCCCAATGGGTTTTACCCCTTCAGATGCAATGTACAAAGTCATACTTTGTTGGTGTACATGGATTCCATCTTTGATCGCATAGCATCCAGCCATTTCATAAAGTCCCCACTCGTGATGGCCTGCTTGAACCTGGTCGGGTCATCATCTACCATGATACAATCCTCTCTCCCACCGTCACCGAGGAAACCGTAGTATCTCTTAGGTGGATAAGGAACCCTATCAGATTCGCGGAGAGGCTGAGGTTCATTGGAGACTATTGAATCCTTTGGTTTCACCAAATCATCAGCTGTTAGTTTTTCTAGCTGGAACTCCTTCCAGTTCTACCTCATGACCACTAATTTCTTTACAAGAAATTCTTTTTTTTAAAAGGTGGCATGCTGAGAAATAAAACACATTTTGCTCCTCAGTGTGGTAAAAGATATTCCCTCGCAAATGTTTGGGATATCCTAACAAACTTATACAGAACTGATCTTGCCTCGAGTTTGTCTGGATTTTGCTTTTTAACATAGGCCGGACAATCTCATATCTTAACTCGTTTAAGACATGGTCTCTTCCCATTCTATATCTCATATGGAGTGGTAGGCACTGATTTGTATGGAACCCCATTCAATAGGTATGCAGCTTCTCAAGTGGATAACTCCAAAAGGAAATAGGTAACTTAGCAATACTCATCATAGAGCGCGCCATATCTCATAGGGTGCGATACTTCTGCCCCGATACACCGTTGTGCTGTGGTGTATACGAAGGAGTAAGATGAGAGAGAATCTCATTCTCCTTATAGAATCTCCAGGAACTCCATGCGCAAGTATTCTCCTTCTCGATCACATCGTAGGACTTTAATACTTCTACCCGTTTGGTTCTCAACTTCAAGCTTATATTCCTTGAATTTCTCAAAAGTTTCAGACATGTGTTTCAACAGGAACATATGTCCGAATCTCGAGAGATGACCAGTGAATATAATGAAGTATGAAGAACCAACCCTTGCATTAGTAGACATAGGACCGTATACATCATCATGTATCCGTCCTAAGAGTTCAGTAACTTTTTCTCTGTTTCCAGTAAACGGAGAATTGGTCATTTTACCTTTGAGACAGGACTGGCAAATATCATAAGATGAAAATTCGAACAGATTCTCATATTCATCCTTATGTAACTTAGCAAGTCGTGTCGCATTGATATGACCTAGTCTAAATGCTACAAGAAGGATTCGTTCATTTCTGAACTATTCCTATTGTATGTGTTCTACATACTTTGAACTGTGGTTTGATTTAGAACGTATATGCCATTATATAACGTGCCTGATCCAATCAACTCTTGATTAAGGAAAATGTTCACAACATTTATCCAGCAATACAAAATCATTTCCTTCTTTAACTCAATAACGAATTTGATGTAATGTTGTATATTAGGTTCGGTATCCAATAACATTTGTTCCGAATCAGTATATTTACATTTGGTAAAACAAGGTGATATATGCCAACTGACTTGGCTACAACAATTGCACCATTCTCTAACACTTAGAGACATATCACCCAATCTCAGTTCTCTACCTTTCTGTAGCCCATGTAACATATTACATTTGTAGGATCCTAATCCAGTATCTCATACCTAGGACATAGAGAATACTGAGAAACAGTTCTTGGTAACGAACACACCCGAAGAATACGCATCAACATGCTCATTCCTCGAATGGGTCGCGTAGGAATCCGGATATTCCCCTATTTCCTGCTCGGACTTATAACAATTATAAGATAGAACGGAACCAACATTCCCCAGCTCAGTATAATAAGCAGTTTTGGTCAATACATATAATTATTATCTTGATTAAGGCATGATATGGTCGCTACCAGGAGAGAGAGAGAGAAGGAAACACTCAACGTATTCTCTTTCAAGATCAGATTGGTTAATATTTTATCCAATCGGGATGGCTCTCGCTGTTTTTATCAAATCATCGTTCAAACCCTAAAAGGTAAGACTAGCCGGGATTAATTACACCCTACAAGTTCGCCAATCTTTCGACCAGGCCAGTGTCGGTACTTTAAGGGAGGTTCCCCGTGCTTTCACACGGACCTAATTAAAATAAACCCCGTTTTCCCAGGAGTGTAATCCCGTTAACACCTTTCTAGACACCTACTTGATCGGCTAATTGTAATGTGTAAAACTCTTCCAGGAGTAACTCTTACTCGCAGTGGGTATCAGGATCCAACTATCTCATAGAAGATATGCAATCTCATTGCAAATTTCAACACTTGAAATTCCCAACAATATTCTTCCCCTAGTGTCCTATGACCTTGAATTAAACCCACCCGCACGACCCCTGACGGAGGTCAACAAGGTCGTACGACTACCCTAATCCAATCGCATCATATGCAGCAGATAAGCACTAGTCAGCTACCGCACACTACGTCTTGATGGATGTCAACAAACATAGCACGAATACTAAGTAGCACTTATCTGAAAAGACGGAGGGCTATGACAGGTTTTTAAGAAAACCCTTTGCGTAATGAACTTGATATCGTTGTAGAATCGAGTGATTTTGAAAAAGGTGTGATTTTAGGCTTTTACTAGTTTTGCTAAAGAGGTCACTCCCGGTGAAGGTATCTCGGCTCTTTCCTCATCGAATGAGGTACTGGATATTTCACAAATACCACTATGCAAAGCATGAACTAAAAAGGAAATAAAAAACAATACCGAGTGGGTTGTAGCATCTGCAAGTTTTGCTAAAGAGGTCACTCCCGGTGAAGGGATCTCGGCTCTTTCCTTATCGAATAAGGTGCTGGATATTCTATAAGGAATACCGCTATGCAAAGCAAGAACCAGAGCTACCAGTTTTTAAAACAAGATTCTACAACATCTTTAGGTTTCTATTATTTCATTAATCCCATTAATGAAGTCCCATCAATTATGCTTCCTAAGCATCACAGAAAAAACGAATGCAGCAATATTTATTATATATCATATATATAATATAAGCATTCGTCTCAACATATCAAGTGATCACATCAGAGAATATCAGCAGCAGAAGAACACATATGAAATATTAGATATACCAGGAATTCCGTGTTTTAATTAAGCCAATAAAAAACACAGATTCCACGGTCGCGATGAATAGCCAAACCCGCATCCCTAGACCCCTACGAGAGCGGCAAGCATCCCTACCAATTCTAGAGTTAGGAGAACCGGTCTCGACTCCTCGAGAAGGTCTCCCACTGGACTCTAGAACCCGGTTACTTGTGCTCTCTTCCTTAGGTCTATCCTAATGCGGAAAAGTAAATAATATACATCAAATGTGACATTATCCTCAACCCGGAAGTGCCCCAATAAAAGATTATTACATACAAGTTTTTACATGAATGAAAATGAAAAACTCTCATCTCACATAAAAACCCCAGGCTATTCAAAACACGACGATCCAATATAACATATCACAGCAACACATAACATCATATGCCATCAACGTAAGTAAATATGCGTATCCCAATTGTCGTTGACATATAGCAACGAAACCGGCGATACACCGCATATTACACTTACGATCGCAGAAAAGAAAGTGAAAACTACAACAATTGGAATCCGCAACCACCTTAGACATCATAAACCCAATGTATCACATACTTTAGATTTCATGCCTAACAATATGAATTCCTTAGACATCACATGCCTAACAATTATAAACCCCGCATTTTAGTCTCGATATTGAAAAAACTTTTCAATAACCAGTCGGGTAATTCAACAAGATTTCCGACATTCTGATCAAATGCTTGTCGGAAACTCTAGTAGACGGCCGCACCCCAGATGTTGTCGACGAAGTGCACTTAGGCGGAACCCCGCGGCCACGAGCACCCTTCCGGATGCTGTTGGTGACGGGGTTCACCTACAGTCACTTGGTTGGGGCTATGGGGCGTGGCTATCTAGTAAGGTTACCCGGCGAGTATCCGCGTGTTAGTTATATGTATGCCCTAAAGGTCATTATTGTACATATGATGTATATTATAGTGGATGCTTGGATATATATAGAGAGAACTTTCTTGCTCGACATGATAATATGCTATCTGGTTACTCTTTGTCTTAACATGTAGACTTGTATTGTAATACTGTCTTGCTCTCACATGTTGATAAAGCCCTTAGAATGTGTACTTGACTACCAGGACTATGACAGAGATCATACTAGTAGGGCCAGGGTAGTCCACAAATACATCCTATAATTGTTCCGAGTCGAGCGTGTATCGAGACAGGGCATCGATACTCCAGAGTAAACTAGCGTATACGCTTCTTGACCCATATGATGGGCGATGGATGATCCCACATCTATTGGTGTTTGACATCAAAAATGATATACGGGTGCTCAGTGGAGACTGGGTACACTGAACGGACTCGCCGAGAACTCCTAGTTGGTATTATACCTATCGTCAGATAGCAGTTCTCTGGTGACACTGGTACAGGTTAGTCTGTAGACCCGAGATCGTCATAGAGTCTTGTGTGATTCCCACTGTGCTTTGATTTCCACCTTACCACGTTCAAGAGAACGTGCCAAACAGTGCCTTTTGGGTACAGTCCCGAACCACATGGAGGCAATGAGCGATAGGAGGGGTTTCGTCTCTCCCGATATTGGGGGTTGATGTTGCGTTGTGATCGATTGGATATAACAGGAGGTCCCTGACCAGGGCTGATACGGAGATCTAATGGTAAGTGTTATCAGTAGTTTCTCGACCCGTTATGAGCCTCAAATAGGCATGACTTATCGGTTACTGGGGTCTGACGATTACCACCCCTAGACTGGATATGCGACATATCAGACGAAGAGACCGGACTGTACGGTAGTGTTACTGACAGTCTTTACAGAAGTATGAGCAGGCTTGCTTATTGATCTTCTGATCGCTCAATACTCGGGTAGCCGTTACGTCCAGCTAGTACCGCTAACGGCTTGTGGGTGATTGATATGATCATCACCTACTGCCAGCGTATTGACGAGTCTTTAGAGTCCTACATAGAGGTTTCCTCGCTCAGGCAAAACGAAATAGGAGCACATATGTGATATGTCCGGGACCGAGATTAATACGAGTATGTGATTCTGTATTCTATTCTCGCGATATGTGATATTGGTCGGTTATATATGATATAGCCGGGTTATCGAATCAAGTGTTGATTCGATTAGATGATATATATTATATTAGTCGGTTATATGTGATATAGCCGGATTATTAAATCAAATGTTGATTTGATAATTTAATGTATAATTGTATATTTGATATGCTAATTTACATTAACTAATATTTGCTCACTTATACTTTTTTTTCCTCACATGTGCACACTTAATATATATATGATATATATTATTTGTGTTTTCTTTTTTGTGTCATGCTTGATGATACACACTACATGGGTGTATGAGACTTATACCATGCCATTAGATTATTAGGGTTTTATTTATTTAATGTAAATTTAAATTGGTGGGAATTAAGCATGGTTGCAAGCTTTGGAAGCTTGTGGAAACCCTTGACTTAGTCCACTAAATTTGTCTTGCATTAGATATTTATTAACCTAACCTTAATCTTTAGCCATGATTATGTCTCTACAAGGGTTATATGAGATATTTCTCACCCATGGTTGCCATTCACTCTCTCATCTATTATTCTCTTCATCTTCATCTTCAATAAGAGAAAACTCTTTAGGTTTTGGTGAGGTAAAGAAATAGAGTGAGAAAAAGAATTCTAAAGTGAGCAAAATTCCTACTTCATCATTGTCTACTAGATTAGCCATTTAGTTTAGGGTGTTAGCTTCACTAATCCCTAATTAGTGAAGAGGTAGCTTGAGTTGGTGTCTCCTCAAAGTAGATCATTTTCGGCCTCGAAGATCATTGAGCAAGCTCGTTCATTCGACTACTGGAGCCTACGGAGAGTCCGGATCACCACTACTTGGAGCGGAGGAACTTCTACATGGAGCATTTGAAGTGAAGGGCCGGTCTACAAAGGTTGTATTCCATATTCACTTAGTCTTAAAGTTGTTTACATATTATATTGTCTAATTCTCAAATTAAGATTCTAGGGTTAGGGTTAAGTAGCATGGCAAATTTTTGGAAAATGGCATGGATGGTACGTCCCGAAACCTTATTGTCGTGCTAAGTAACCCTACAGTGGTATCAGAGCCAAGCTTGAGAATTAGACAATGTTTGTTAGATTATGAAACCGAAACTACTCCGTAAATTAAAACATTGAAATCAAGTTTTAGTCGATTTTTAAATGGGCTCTAAATTTTTTTTAAGCAACTGCAGAATGTTGTATGTGATATAACATGAACGCCACAGAAAATTAAAGCAAGACGGTCGGAAAATGGCCGGCCACATGCACATATAATCTGAGCAGGCCGGTTTTATAGTGGGTTTTGGGCTTCAAATTTTTGTGGTGTTCCAGTCTCGGGGTTTTGGTGTTTCAGGTGTTGTTTGTTTTTTCTAAAATTGCATGAGATATTAATTTTCTATAAAAGCAATTCGGAGTGTTTCGTAGTCGTAATTCTAATATTATTTCAAGTTATTTAGACAGCGTTAAAAAGTTCGAACGGATATCAATAACCCAATTTTTCCCTCGACGGAAAATTTTCCAAGAGTTGGATTTTTTTCAAGTTAAAGAACATTCAAAAATCATGCAAGTAATGCGATGGACCCTCTAGAAAAACGAAACCCTAACTCGATTCTGTGATCGTAATAATCGCCACCAAACCCTAGGGTTTGCGGTAGTTCCGCGGCGCTATAGGTGAGGCAAGGGTTGACCCTTCTACGGTTGGTTCATAGGTAATGTGGCATGAACTGAGTATTTTTAAACTACGCTCAAGTGTTGAGCTTTTTGGGAAATTTTGGGTGTTTGTTGATTCAATCAGAATGTTTAACATTGTCTAGCTTTTTCTGGAATGTGATACAATATTTAGAATTCATTTGGTTAGGCATGAAATCCGAAGTATGTGATATTTCGGGTTTTTGATGTCTAAGGTGATTATGGATTCCAAATGTTGTAGTTTGACATTTTCTTTTCTGCGACCGTAAGTGTAATATGTGGTGTATCGTCGGTTTCGTTTCTATATGTCAACGACAATTGGGATACGCATATTTACTTACGTTGATGACATATGATGCTATATGTTGCTGTGATATGTTATATTGGATTGTCGTGTTTTGAATAGCCGGGGGTTTTATGTGAGATGAGAGTTTTTATTTTCATTCATGTATTTACTTTTCCGCATTATGATAGACCCAAGGTGGGGAGCACAAGTAACCGAGTTCTAAAGTCCGGTAGGAGACCATCTCGAGGAGTCGAGTCCGGGTCTCCTAACTCTAGAATTGGTAAGCTTGGTTGCCGCTCTCATGGGGGTCTAGGGATGTGGGTTTGGCTATTCATCACGACCATGGAATCTGTGTTTTATACTGGATTAATTTAAAACACGGAATTCCTAGTATATCCAATATTTCATATGTTATCTTCTGCTGCTGATAGTCTGTGATGTGATCACTTTATATGTTTGAGACGAATACTTTATTATTATATATATGATATATGATATATAATAAACGTTGCTTATGTTTTGCACCCGCGCTAGTCCCGCCCCGCTATGCCGTTAGTTAAGTAACCTAACGGTGCATAACGGGACACTGTGGCGAATACGGATGGCATGAGCGTACGTTGTATTTTCATTTCTTCTATGATGCTCAGGAAGAATAAATGATGGGATTTCATTAATAAGATTAATGAAAGAAAGAAACCTAAAAGATGTTGTAGAATCAAATTTTCAAAAAGGGTAGCTTTAGTTTTTGCTTTGCATAACGGTATTCCTTATAGAATATCCAGCACCTTATTCGATAAGGAAAGAGCCGAGATCCCTTCACCGGGAGTGACCTTTTAAGAGAAACTAGCAGATGGTATAACCCACTCGGTTTTGTCTTTTGATTGCTTCTTTTAGTTCTTACTTTACATAGTGGTATTTGTGAAATATCCTGCACTTTATTCGATAAGGAAAGAACCGAGATCCCTTCACCGGGAGTGACCTCTTTAGCAAAACTAGTAAAAAGCCTCAAATACAGCCTTTTCAAAAATCACTCGATTCTACAACGATATCAAGTTCATTATGCAAAAGGTTTTCATAAAAACCTATTGTAGCCCTCCGTCATTTCAGATAAGTACTACTTAGTATTCGTGCTGCGTTTGTTGACTATGTTAAGGCGCAGTGTGCGGTAGCTAATTACTGCTTATCTGCTAAAGCATGAGATGTGATTGGATTAGGGTAGTCGTACGACTTTGTTGACTATGTTAAGGATCGTGCGGGTGGGTTTAATTCAATCAGGAAATGACGGGTTGAACTTGGCTAGCGCTTATGATTTGTTAACTATGTTAAGGTCATAAGTTGCTAGGGGAAAAATGTTTATCAGGAATTTCAAGTGTTGAAATTTGCAATGAGATTGCATACCTTCTATGAGATAGTTGGATCCCGATACCCACTGCGATTAAGAGTTGCTCCTGAGAGAGTTTTACACATCACAATTATCCAATCAAGTAGGTGTCTAGAAAGGTGTTAACGGGGTTATGCCTTTGGGAAAACGAGGTTTATTTTAATTAGGTCCGCGCGAAAGCACGGGGAACCTCCCTCAAAGTACCAACACTGGCCTGGCTGAAAGATTGGCGAACTTGTAAGGTGTAATTAATCCCGGTTAGTCTTACCTTTTAGAGTTTGAAGGAAGATTTGATAAAAATAGTGGGAGCCATCCTGATTAGATAAGATAATAACCAATTTAATCTTGCAAGAGCATACGCTAAAGTGTTTTCTTCTCTCTCTCTCTCTCCAGGTAGTGACCATGCCAGGCCTTAATCAAGATAATAATATAGATGTATTGACCGAACCAGCTTGTTATACTGAGCAGGGGAACGTTGGTTCCGCTCCAACTTATAATTGTTATAAGCCCGAGCAGGGAATAGGGGCATATCCGGATTCCCATGCCGCCCAAACGAAGAATAAGCATGTTGATGCATCTTCTTCGGGTGTGTTAGTTACCAAGGAATGTTTCTCAGTTCACTCTACGTCCTGGGTATTAGATACCAGATCAGGATCCCACATATGTAATATGTTGCATGGGCTAAAGAAAGATAGAGAACTGGGAATGGGTGATCAATCCGTAAGAGTAGGGAATGGTGCAAATGTTGCAGCCAAAGCAGTTGGCGAATATCACCTTGTATTACCAAATGGTAATACATTGATTCTGAACGAATGCTATTACATACCGACCCTGATATGCAATCTTATATCAGTTTCTTTATTAAGTAAAGAAGGATATAATTTTGTAGTACATGATAATGTTATGAACATCTTCCTGGATCAAAAGTTGATTGGATCAGGCTCGTTAAATAATGGCATATACGTTCTAAATCAAACCACGGTTCTTAACGTACAAAACACACACACGAGGAAGAGTTCAGAAATGAATGAATCTTTCTTGTGGCATTGTAGACTAGGTCATATCAATGCGATATGACTAGCTAAGTTACATAAGGATAGATATTTGAATCCATTCGAATTATCATCTTATGAAACTTGTCAGTCATGTCTCAAAGTCAAATAACTAAAACTCCATTTAGTGGACACAGAGAAAGAGTTACAGAACTCTTGGGACTGATACATAGTGATGTATGAGGTCCAATATCTACACATGCCAGGAATGGTTTCTCGTGCTTCATTACATTCACTGACGATCTCTCAAGATACGGACATGTGTTCCTAATGAAACACAAGTCTGAAGCTTTTGAGAAATTCAAAGAATATAAGCATGAAGTCAAGAACCAGACGGGTAAAAGTATTAAAACCCTACGATCCGATCGGGGAGGAGAATACTTGAACACGGAATTCCATGACTATCTAAAAAAGAATGGGATTCTCTCTCAGCTTACTCCTCCGTATACACCACAGGACAACATTGTATCGGAGCGGAGGAATCGCACCCTATTAGATATGGTGCGCTCTATGATGAGCACCGCTGAGTTGCCTATTTCCTTTTAGGGTTATGCGCTTGAGACGGCATCATACCTATTGAATCAAGTTCCATCTAAATCGGTACCTACCATACCATATGAGATATGGAGTGGGAAGATACCATATCTTAAACGTGTTAAGATATGGGGTTGGCCTATGTCAAAAGGCAAAATCTAGACAAACTCGAGGCACGATCAGTTCTATGCAAGTTTGTAGGATACCCAAAGAATTCACAAGGATATATTTTCTACCACGCTGAGGAACAAAAGGTGTTTGTTTCTCAATATGGCACCATTTTATAAAAGGAATTTCTTGTAAAAGAAATTAGTGGCGAAGAGGTAGAGCTGGAAGAAGTTCCAGCGGCAGAAACTACAAGTGATGATTTATTGGAACAAGAGAATTCAGTAGTTCCCAACGAACCCCAGCCTCTCCGCCGATCTAGTAGGGTTCCTTATTCACCTGAGAGATACTACGGGTTTCTCATTGATGGTGGAAGCGAAGATTGCATCATGGAAGATGATGACCCAACTAGATTCGAGCAGGCCATCACGAGTGGGGACTCTGTGAAATGGCTGGATGCAATGAGATATGAGATGGAATCCATGTACACCAACAAAGTATGGACTTTGGAAATTGCTCCCGAAGGGGTCAAACCCATTGGGAGAAAATGGATCTTTAAGAAGAAACTTGGTGTAGATGGAAAAGTTGAGACTTTCAAAGCTAGACTTGTTGCAAAAGGTTTTCGTCAACGACCAGGTGTGGATTATGATGAAACATTTTCTCCAGTAGCTATGCTTAAGTCCATCCGGATCCTACTTGCCATCGCTGTATACCATGACTACGAAATCTGGCAAATGGATGTTAAGACCGCCTTTCTAAATGGTGATTTAGAAGAGTGCGTGTACATGACTCAGCCAGAGGGCTTCGTAGACAGAGGGAGCAGCGAAAAGGTGTGCAAGCTACTTAAATCCATCTACGGGTTGAAGCAGGCATCACGGAGTTGGAACATCTATTTTGATGTGGTAGTCAACGAGTTTAACTTCATCAAAAACGTAGATGAACCTTGTATATACAAGAAGGTGGCAGAGAGTAAGGTTGTCTTCCTCGTATTATACGTGGATGACATACTCTTGATAGAAAATGATGTTCCTTTGCTGCACTCGGTCAAGCTCTTCTTATCACAAAGATTCTCAATAAAAGATCTAGATGATGCCTCCTACATCTTGGGGATTAAGATCTATAGAGATAGATCTATACGGATACTGGGATTGTCCCAATCCAGGTAAATCGACACTATACTAAAGAGGTTTAGTATGGAAGAATCCAAGCGTGGGAATTTACGCACTATCACAGGACTCGCTCTTTCTAAAGAGATGTCTCCCAAGACTGATTTGGAAAGAGCTCACATGCAAGGGATACCCTATGCTTCGGCAGTAGGCTCTATCATGTACGCAATGCTATGTACCAGACCCGATGTAGCATACTCACTATGTGTAGTGAGTAGGTATCAAGCAGATCCAGGAGAGAGTCACTAGACAGCTGTGAAGAACATTCTCAAGTACTTGAGAAGGACTAAAGAGATGTTCTTGGTGTATAGTAACGGTGAACTCCAAGTGGAGACCTTTACCGATTCCAGCTTCCAGTGTGATAAGGACGACTCTAAGTCGGTCTCGGGATTTGTCTTCACCCTCAATGGAGGGGCGGTTTGTTGGAAGAGTTCCAAACAGGAAACCGTGGCAGACTCGACGATGGAGGCTGAATACATCGCTGCCAACGATGCTGCCAAAGAGGCTGTCTGGATGAAGAAGTTCATAAACGAACTTGGTGTGGTTCCATCCATCAAGCATCCAATACCTCTGTATTGCAATAACAATGGAGCAGTGGCTTTGGCCAAGGAACCTAGGTCCCATCAGCGATCCAGGAATATTCTGAGGCGGTATGACCTGATCCAGGAGATAGTTGATCGCTGGGAGATCGAGGTCAGGAGAGTTGACACGAAGGACAATACAGCGGATCCACTCATAAAGGACATACCCCAGATATAATTTGAGAGACTCTTCGGGATGTTGGGTATGAGATACTACAACAACTGGCCTTAGTGCAAGTAGGATATTGTTAGTTATATGTATGCCTTAGAGGCCATTATTATACATATGATGTATATTATAGTGGATACTTGGATATATATAGAGAGAACTTTCTTGCTCGACATGATAGTATGCTATCTGGTTACTCTTTGTCTTAACATGTAGACTTGTATTATGATACTGTCTTGCTCTCACATGTTGATAAAACCCTTAGGATGTGTACTTGACTACCAGGACTATGATAGAGATCATACTAGTGGGGCCAGGGTAGTCTACAAATACATCCCATAATTGTTCCTAGTCGAGGGTGAATCAAGACAAGGCATCGATACTCCAGAGTAGACTAGCGTATATGCTTCTTGACCCATATGATGGGCGATGGATGATCCCACATCCATTTTTGTTTGACATCAAAAATGATATACGGGTGCTCAGTGGAGACTGGGTACACTGAACGGACTCACCGAGAACTCCTAGTTGGTATTATACCTATTGTCAGATAGCAGTTCTCTGGTGACACTGGTACAGGTTAGTCTGTAGACCCGAGATCGTCATAGAGTCTTGTGTGATTCCCACTGTGCTTTGATTTCCACCTTACCATGTTCAAGAGAACGTGCCAAACGGTGGCTTTTGGGTACAGTCCTGAACCACATGGAGGCAATGAACGATAGGAGGGGTTTCGTCTCTCCCGGTATTGGGGGTTGATGTTGCGCTGTGATCGATTGGATATAACAGGAGGTCCCTGGCCAGGGCTGATATGGAGATCTAATGGTAAGTGTTATCAGTAGTTTCTCGACCCGTTATGAGCCTCAAATAGGCATGACTTATCGGTTACTGGGGTCTGACGATTACCACCACTAGACTAGATATGCGACATATCAGACGAAGAGACCGGGCTGTACGGTAGTGTTACTAACAGGCTTTACAGGAGTATGAGCACGCTTGCTTGTTGATATTCTTATCGCTCAATACCTGGGTAGCCGTTACGTCCAGCTAATACCGCTGACGGCTTGTGGGTGATTGATATGATCATCACCTACTGCCAGCGTATTGACGAGTCTTTAGAGTCATACACAGAGGTTTCCTGGCTCAGGCAAAACGAAATAGGAGCACATATATGATATGTGAGGGGCCGAGATTAATACAAGTATGTGATGTCGTATTCTATTCTTGCGATATGTGATATCGGTCGGTTATATGTGATATAGGCGGGTTATCGAATCAAGTGTTGATACGATAAGATGATACATATTATATTAGTCGGTTATATGTGATATAGCCGGATTATTAAATCAAATGTTGATTTGATAATTTAATGTATAATTGTATATTTGATATGCTAATTTACATTAACTAATATTTGCTCACTTATACTTTTCTTTTCTCACATGTGCACACTTAATATATATGCGATATATATTATTTGTGTTTTCTTTTTTGTATCATGCTTGATGATACACACTACATGGGTGTATAAGACTTATACTATGCCATTAGATTATTAGGGTTTTTGTAACATATCAGAAAATATAAAATATTATTTTTGGAATTTAATATTAAAATAATATATTTCGCGAAAACTATTCGATTTGCGAATTTAGGTTATTCGTAAAATGGTATAAATATATACCAATAATTGTGAAATAATTGGAGATTAAAATGATTTATTCATTTAAAAATATATTTATCGGATTTTGGCATTTTTATAATTAATTATTTGCAAGTTTGAAATTAAACTTGATTAGTGCACTACTAATCGCGATTAGGCCAATTCCGTGTTTCTACATTTTCCATGGTTAGTGCACCATGACATGTTGTATGTTGTTTCATTTGTATTGTTGATATTTGGTTTTAAAAGAAAAAGAGAAAAGAAAAGGGGACAATTATTGAAGAAAGAGAGTGTTGTTAGTGTATATGCCCTAGAGGCTATTATTGTACATACTGGATTGTATATTACTTAATGGAAGCTTGGGATATTCACAGTTGTATTAACAGTCTTGCTAAAAATGGTAATATGCTACTTAGTTTGTATCTACTTTAATATATGCATGTGTTTCTTTTAACATATCTCTTATATATATTAGTGGAGCCTTTAGGATCTTAGCTTGATTACCAGCGTTATGATGGCAGTCACACTAGTGGGGGCTGGGTAGTCTACAAGCACATCCTATATAGGTCCCTGGTCATAGGATTATCGAGACGGGTCATCGATACTCCGGAGTAGACTGGTGTATACGCTTCTCATCCCAGGTCGGGAGATGGCTTGTCCCACGGCCATCAATACGTCGTTCTGGAGATAGTATGTTGGTGCTCGTTGGGTTACGAGTACACTGGACAGGACTCGTCGGGAACTGTAGGTTAATATTATACCTGTCGTCAGATTGCAGTTCCAAGTTGACATGAGTACAGCTTAGTCCGTCGACTTAACACTGCTACTTCGCCTTGAGTGTGTTCCCACTGTAATTAGATCGCTACCCTACCACGGCTCAAAGGAGTCGTGCAAACAGGTAGTAGTTGGGTACAGTCCCGAAGCACTTGGATACAGTGGCGGTTAGACAGGATTCGTCTCTCCTGGTATTGGGGGTTGATATCACGCTGTGTTTGGAGAGCCATTACGCAAGGTCCCTGACCAGGGCAAGCGAGATTTATTGGTAGGTGTTCCAGTTGTTTCGCAAGGTGTAATGGGCTTCACTTCGACACGACTTATACCGCTATTAGGGGACTGATGCTTGCCGCCCCCTAGGCCCGATATGCGATAGTCTTAGACGAACAGACCGGACTGTACGGAGATTGTCACATCAAGCTCAGTAGGAGTTCGAATGGGTTTACTCATCGACCTTCTTATCGACATCTACCTGGGGACCGTTACGTACAGCTAGTATCGGTTGCGGCCTATGGTTAAACCCACTACCAGCGTAGTGTCGAGTCTTTAAAGTCCCACACAGAGAGTTTCTCTGCACCGGGAAAAAGTTGTAGTGGCCGTATGGTTTTACGGCAGGGCCGCGATCACTTACGTAAACTTGTGCACGTACTATGACCGGGCAGATAATACTAGCGGGCTTTGGTTTAAGCCAGATTCTAGTATTATACAGATGGATTTATTCAGTCTCAAATTATCCGTGTTTTTCGGAAATACGGATGGGAGGGGCAGTCTCGTAATTTTTCGGGAAGCTTCTAAAAGGAGGTGACTCATTTGTGTTTATTTCTTTTTAGATTTAAACTAAATGAGGTGGAGGATAAGATGTAAGTTTACATTAAATGATTCATGACTCATGAGGTGATTCACCATTTGAATTAAATGAAGCATGCTAGATATTATCTTGATTTGATCAAGAGAGATGTTGGTATGCTTCATATTATTCAAGCATGATACATAATTCATTTGATTATCACAAAACACTTTCTCTCTCCTCAAGTCTTCATCTTCTTCATCAAACCCTAAAAGCTCTCATGTGTTGAGAATCCTAGGGTTTAAAGTGACTAAGTACTCCATCTAAATACTTTACACCCTCTAGGACTTCTAGATTAGCAAACTAGAAGTCGCAGTTATCTCAGATTCGAGATAGAAGCTTGGTCTATAGACTCTCGGGTGGATCGTCTTTGACTCAAGGAGGCCGTTGAGGTACCCATGTTCCATAGAGCCGACGACAGGTGGAGGACAGCTATGAAGACCTAAAGGACATGTAACGTGAGGTATAACTTCGAATCCGAGTAGTTAAACCTCTCGTAATTTGCTAGTAATGGTTTAAACACGATCCGTGTTCTCAAGTCCGTGTTACGAAGATTTGATAATTGTTTTTCATATATTCCGCCTTCCCGCGAACACGTGGGGTGCGTGATATAGACTCACAGTTGTATCAGAGCCTAATAAACCTTTACTAGCTTGTCAGCAACTTATTAGAACTTCGATCGTCGAAAAAACACGAAAACTTAACCCCGGATCCCTCAAGTTTCTGTCGATTTTAAACCTGTCGAAAAAATTATTTCAGAGGCATGAAAATTCATGGCAGGTAATTATAAGAATACTGTAGAAACACTAGTTCCTAACTCGGCTAGACGACCGCGGAAGCGCGGCGGATTGGTGCAATCCGCCGCGGATCCGCGGCCGAGTCAAGCCCGAGTTGGCTCGTTTTTCCACAGTTTCTCTTATTTTTAGGTATTTTGTTTTCTTGTATATTTGGTTTCTACCCAGGTTTTTTGAGTGCTGCCTTGCATTTGGGTAGACACGAAAAATAGTTTTCGATTGAAATTCTAAGTTATTTGCTAATAGGGTTTAATTTATGATGTTAAATATGTTCGTAAACCTCCGCTAATTGCTAGTATGTCGGTTAGTTGGGGGTTGTACATTTCTGTGATGGATATTGGTTTGTGTATATGAACTCTATTGGATCGTTGTGGATGAATAGCCGGGAATGTAAGATGAGGGTTTTTTTTATCTTTCATTCGATGTAAATTGTAATATGTTGTAATATTCTTTTGCGGGGAACATCCGGGTTGAGGTTGTAGCCACCGTTGTATTATTTCATTTACTGTTTTTTGCTCCTAGGATAGACCCAAGATGGGGTGCACAAACTACCGGGTACTTTGAAGTGTTAAATGGCCTACTCACGTTGTTGAGGAAGACTGTTTCACTTCTGGTACTAGGAGGGTAGTTTGCCGCACCCGTAGGGGTATAGGGTGGGGTTTGGCTATTCATCGCGACCATGTAATCCTTCTTTTGTTGCAGGCTCAAACGAAACGCGGATTCCTAGAATATCCAATATGTTCATCTGTGATCTGGAATACCTATTATTGCGTCTGATGAATGTACAATATCTATATATGATGTCTAGTAAGCGTTGCTTATGTTTTGCATCCGTGCTAGCCCAGCCCCCGCTCTGTCGTTAGTTAAGTAACCTAACGGGTGAATGAAGGGATCTAGTGGCGAATGCGGATGGCATAAGTGGACGTTGTATTTTCGTTATTTTCTGCAATGATAGGATAAATGATGGGACGCATTATATTAATGCAAAGAAAATAAACCAAAGATGAATCGTTGGAACAATTTAAAAGAAACCACTCAGTTATTTTAAAAACAGCAGATTTTTAATTGCGGAGCTTTAACCACTCCTTTTAAAAGGCTATCAGGTTCCTTCGATTATATCAAGTTCACTACGTTCACGGTTTCGCCAAAACCAGTCGTAGCCTTCCGTCATTTCATATGGATATTCAATAGTATTCAAGCTATGTTTGTTGACCTTCGTCAAGGCATAGTGTTTGGTAGCTGCTGGGTGTTCATGTGTAGCATAGATAGATGCGTTGGTTTGGGATAGTCGTATTACCTTGTTGACCTTCGTCAAGGGTATGTACGGGTGGGTTCAAATTAACCTGGACAATGATAGTTAGAACTTGACATGTGACTTATGATTTGTTGACCTTCGTCAAGGTCATAAGAGCATGGGGCAAAAATCCGCATCAGGAATTTCTAAAGAAACTGAAACTTGCTAGCGCTGCATACCATTTGGAGTTTGATAATGTTGGTAGGATTCCTTCAGCATTATCACACGATGATATTTGGATCCCGATCCTACTGTGAGTATATGCTACTCATCAGGAGATTCTTCACTTAACGATCAATGCTATAAACCAAGTAGGTGTCAAGAACAGTATTAGTGGGGCTACGCCTCCAGGGAAAAGAGGTTATTTAATTAAGAAACTTCGCGAAAGCGTCGTAAAACCTCCCTCGAAGTACCAACACTAGCCTGGCTGAACGGTTAAGCAAGTATTGTACGGTGAGATTAGTCCTGACTAATTCTTCTTTTATGGTTTGAGGAAGGATTCGAGAAACAGTGGGAGCCATCCTGTTTAGATAAACTAAAAACCAATCTAAACTTACAAGAGAATCATGCTAAAGTGTTTTCTTCTCTCTCTCTCTCTCTCTTAATTGCAGCGACCCTGTGACCATGACTAGGTTACATTTAGATAACAATTTGACTGAATCTGACTTTTATGACTAGCAAAGGTCTGTCCAGATGTCCATTCCCTATGACAAGATGGACCACCTTATTACTACTCAAGCCCCCACCGTCCCAGGTCCAGTTTCCACCGTCGCGGATATGGATATCCGTCAGACAAGGGAAAAGGACAGTGCGAATGCCAAGTGCCTCGTGTTGGATTCAGTTAATGATGTATACCAGAAGCAGCACAAGAAGATGGACTTAGTTTCCATCTTCCTCTATAACAAAGATTTATATAGAGAGCAATCTCGTGTCGCAAGATATGAGACCTCAGACGAATTGCTTCAAGCGAGGTTGGCTGTCGGGTCATCTGTAGGGGACGACGTCCTTACGATGACTAGCTATATTGATGAGCTTACGGACCTGGAGACCACATTGGGAAACAGGTCATATGGTGACTTGTTTCCACATTCCCTACCACTTACACCCTGAAGGAATCCAGGGAGACACCCGCTCTGATTAATGGACCTTCTTCTTATACATCCAAGGCAAAAGCAAAGGGTGAAAAGAAGAAGACCTCCACAAAGCCGATAAGTAGTGTCAGTAAGGTAGAAGGAAAGGGAAAAGAAAAGGTTTCAGGACTTGGTGTAGGGAAGGAGGGATGTTCCTATTGTTATGGGAATGGGCATTGGCGGAAGGATTGCAAGGCTTTGGAAGCCAGTAGCCAGGATTCGAAGCATGTTATGGCTTCGGCCTCGAGTGTATTTGTAATTGAGAACTGTTTGTCAATTAACTCTACTTCCTGGGTACTAGATACCGGATCAGGATCTCATATCTTTAATTCATTACATGCTTTGAGAAACTGTAGAGTCATCAGGGTAGGTGATATGTCTCTCAGAATTGCGAACGGAATGAGCATGGACGCTGAATCCGTGGGGGGATATCGTCTAAGATTGACAAGTGGGCAGATATTGATTCTACGTAACTGTTTGTATGTAATATCATATCAGTGTCCTTATTTTCTAAAGAGTGATATGATTTTACATTCGTAAGCGATGTGGTACACATCCACCTAAATCAAGTACTGATTGGGTCTGGTACATTAGATGACGGTATATACGTATTAAATCAAGCTCAGGTTTTCAATGTCCAGAACACACTTAAAAGAAAGTCTCCGGAAATAAATCAGGCTTTCTTATGGCATTGTAGACTAGGTCACATCAATGAAACACGGTTGACTAAGTTACATAGAGAAGGATATTTGAAACCGTTCGAATATCAATCTTATGCTACTTGTGAATCTTGTCTCATGGGAAAGATGACAAAGACTCCGTTTACTGGACACGGAGTGAGAGCGAGCGAGCTCTTAGGACTCATACACAGTGATGTGTGCGTTCCAATGTCTACACATGCGAGAGGTGGTTATTCCTACTTCATTACTTTTATGGATGATTTCACAAGGTATGGACATATCTTCTTGATGAAGCATAAATCCGAGGCCTTTGAGAAATTCCAGGAATACAAGAATGAAGTGAAAAACCAAACAGGCAAAAGTATCAAGACACTGAGATCTGATCGAAGTGGTGAATACTTAAGTGCCGAGTTCCTGGGATACTTATAGGAGAATAGAATTCTCTCACAGCTTACTCTTCCATACACACCACAACACAATGGTGTATCGAAAAGGCGGAATCGAACGCTATTGGATATGGTTCATTCCATGCTGAGTAAGGATGAGTTACCGCGATCCTTCTGGGGTTATGCACTAGAATCAGGTGCATATCTTTTGAACAAGATTCCAACCAAGACTGTGCCTACCAAATCATATCAGATGTGGAGTGGGAAGAAATCCCATCTTCAGTACCTGAAGATATGGGGATGTACAGCTTTTGTAAAAAAGCAGCATGCGGACAAGCTCGAGGCACGCTAAGTACTGTGTAAGTTTGTGGGATACCCAAAGAACTCCAGGGGGTATCTTTTCTATTATGCAAAGGAACAAAAGGTTTTTGTTTCTCAGCATGCCCACTTCTTGGAAGCTGAATTTTTAGAAAATTAGAAGAGTGGGAGCGCAATAGAACTAGAAGAAATTCCAGAACCACAAGCTGTTACTGGAAGTTTGGTAGAACCAGAAGGTTTAGAAGAAAGGGACATCCCAACGCCTATCCGCAGAAGTAGTAGGCAATCTCATCCGCCCGAGAGATACTGCAGTTTTCTCATAGACGGGGATCGAGAGGATTGCATCATTGATAATGATGACCCTACTAGCTTCCAGCAAACTACTCAGAGCGGCGACTCGGTAAAATGGCTGGATGCAATGCGGATCGAAATGGAGTCCATATACACCAACAAAGTATGGACTTTGGACATTGCTCCAGGTGGGGTAAAACCCGTAGGCTGCAAATGGATCTTCAGAAAGAAGATTGGTGTAGATGGACAGGTTGAAATCTATAAGGCTAGACTTGTTGCAAAGGGTTTTCGTCAAAGACCTGGTTTGGACTATGACGAAACATTTTCTCCAGTGGCTATGCTCAAATCCATTCGAGTCCTTCTTGCCATTGTTGCCTTCCACGATTATGAGATCTGGTAGATGGACGTAAAGACGGCTTTTCTAAATCATAATTTGGATAAGTGCGTCTATATGGATCAGCCAGAGGGATTCATTCAGAGTGGGAGCAGCGGGAAAGTGTGCAAGTTGCTTAAGTCCATTTATGGACTAAAGCAGGCATCGCGGAGTTGGAACATATGTTTTGATGATACTGTCAAAGAATTCGACTTTATCAAAAATCCAGATGAACCATGCATATATAGTAAGATTGTAGTGAGAACTGTAGTATTCCTCGTCTTGTACGTGGATGACATTCTCTTAATAGGAAATGATATTCCTATACTACAGTCAGTCAAAAGATTCTTGTCACAGAAGTTCTCCATGAAGGACGTGGGTGATGCCACCTACATTCTGAGGATCCAGATCTATCGTGATAGATCAAAGAGGATGTTGGGACTTTCACGGTCCAGGTACATAGACACCATATTGAAAAAATTCAGTATGGAAGATTCTAAGCGCGGTAACCTACCGGCTTGTCACGGAATCACCCTCTCCAAAGAGATGTCACCCAAGACTGATTTGGAAAGGGCTCGCATGTCAATTATACCCTACGCTTCTGCGGTAGGCTCTATAATGTATGCGATGTTGTGTACCAGATCAGATGTAGCATACGCATTAAGCGTTGTAAGCCGGTATCAGTCCAACCCAGGGGAGAAGTACTGGATAGCAGTAAAGAACATTCTCAAGTACCTGAGGAGGACTAAGGAGATGTTCTTGGTGTATGGCGGAAAAGACCTCCAGATCGAGGCCTTTGCTGACTCCAGCTTCCAGAGTGACAAGGATGACTCCAAGTCCATGTCGGGTTATGTATTTACCCTCAATGGCGGGGCGGTCTGTTGGAAGAGCTCCAAGCAGGACACCGTTGCTGACTTGACGATGGAAGCGGAGTACATAGCTGCTTGCGATGCCGCAAAAGAAGCTGTCTGGGTGAAGAAGTTTCTCACAGAACTTCAGGTGGTTCCTACCATTGTTGATCCAATACCTCTGTATTGCAACAACAACGGCGCTATAGCTTTAGCGAAAGAACCAGGTCCCATCAGAAGTCCAGACACATCTAAAGTCGGTATCACCTGATCAGGGAGATCATAGATCGTCGGGAGATCGAGGTGAAGAGAGTAGATACGGAGAATAACACTGCTGATCCATTCACAAAGGCCATTCCTCAGACGCAGTTCGAGAAGCTATTTGAGATGATTGGTCTGCGATATGCCATCACATGGCCCTAGTGCAAGTGGGAGATTGTTAGTGCATATGCCCTAGAGGCCATTATTGTATCATACTGGATTGTATATTACTTAATGGAAGCTTGTGATATTCACAGTTGTATTAACAGTCTTGCTAAAAATGGTAGTATGCTACTTGGTTTGTATCTACTTTAATATGTGCATGTGTTTCTTTTAACATATCGCTTATACATATTAGTAGAGCCCTTAGGATCTTAGCTTGATTACCAGCGTTGTGATGGCAGTCACACTAGTGGGGGATGGGTAGTCTACAAGCACATCCTATACAAGTCCCTGGTCATAGGATTATCGAGACGGGGCATCGATACTCCGGAGTAGACTGGTGTATACGCTTCTTATCCCAGGTCGGGAGATGGTCTGTCCCACAGTCATCAGTACGTCGTACTGGAGATAGTATGCAGGTGCTCGTTGGGTTACGAGTACACCGGACAGGACTCGTCGAGAACTGTAGGTTGGTATTATACCTGTCGTCAGATTGCAGTTCCCAGGTGACATGAGTACAGCTTAGTCCGTCGACTTGACACTGCTAATTCGCCTCGAGTGTGTTCCCACTGTACTTAGATCACTACCCTACCACGGCTCAAAGGAGTCATGCAAACAGGTAGTAGTTGGGTACAGTCCCGAAGCTGGCAGTGGCGGTTAGACGGGATTCATCTCTCCCGGTATTGGGGGTTGATATCGCGCTGTCTTTGGAGAGCCTTTACGCAAGGTCCTTGGCTAGGGCAAGCGAGATTTACTGGTAGGTGTTCCAGTAGTTTCTCTAGGTGTAATGGGCTTCACTTCGACACGACTTATACCGCTATTAGGGGACAGACGCTTGCCGCTCCCTAGGCCCGATATGCGATAGTCTTAGACGAACAGACCGGAATGTATGGAGATTGTCACATCAGGCTCAGTAAGAGTTCGGATGGGTTTACTCATCGACCTTCTTATCGACATCTACCTGGGGACCGTTACGTACATCTAGTACCGCTTGCGGCCTGTGGTTAAACCCACTGCCAGCATAGTGTCGAGTCTTTAGAGTCCCATACAGAGAATTTCCCTGCACCGGGCAAAAGGTGTAGAGGCCGTATGGTTTTACGGCAGGGCCACGATCACTTGCGTACACGTATGCACGTACTATGATCGGGCAGATAATACTAGCAGGCTTTGGTTTAAGCCAGATTCTAGTATTATACAGATGGATTTATTCAGTCTTAGATTATCCGTGTTTTTCGGAAATACGGATGGGAGGGGCAGTCTCGAAATTTTTCGGGAAGCTTCTAGAAGGAGGTGACTCATTTGTGTTTATTTCTTTTTAGATTTAAACTAAATGAGGTGGAGGATAAGGTGTAAGTTTACATTAAATGATTCATGACTCATGATGTGATTCACCATTTGAATTAAATGAAGCATGCTAGATATTATCTTGATTTGATCAAGAGAGATATTGGTATGCTTCATATTATTCAAGCGTGATACATAATTCATTTGATTATCACAAAACACTTTCTCTCCCCCCAAGTCTTCATCTTCTTCATCAAACCCTAAAAGCTCTCATGTGTTGAGAATCCTAGGGCTTAAAGTGACTAAGTACTCCGTCTAAATACTCTACACCCTCTAGGACTTCTAGATTAGCAAACTAGAAGCCATAGTTATCTCAGATTCGAGATTGGAGCTTGGTCTATTGACTCTCGGGTGGATTGTCTTTGACTCGAGGAGGCCGTTGAGGTACCCATGTTCTATTGAGCCGACGATAGGTGGATGACAGCCATGAAGACCCGAAGGACATGTAACGTGAAGTATAACTTCTAATCCGAGTAGTTAAACTTCTCATAGTTTGCTAGTAATGGTTTACACACGATCCTTGTGCTCAAGTCTGTGTTACGAAGCTTTGATAACTGTTTTTCATATATTCCGCCTCCCCGGGAACACGTGGGGTGCGTGACATGGACTCACAAGTGTAGCATGGCATGTGCTAATTGAGAGAGAGTGAGGATAAGAGAGAGAGAGAGAGAAAGTGGGCTGCCTCATTCCCTCCCCTTTTAGTTTTCTTCTTCTCCTTTTTCAACTCTTCCTCAACCTCCTATACCTCCATGGATCATCTCCAAAACCTTGCCAAAACCCTATACTTCCTTCATTAAAAATGATCCCCACCTCTCTACAAACCCATTGGACCTTTCAAAGTTGGATTTTGAAGACTTTGAGCAACTCAAGAAAATTCTTAAGTTGCCAAATGAGGTAATTCCTACACTTCTAGTTTAGTTTTTAAGTTTCCTAGCATTCTATAATAGTTTAGAGTTAAATCGATTTAGATTAGTGATGTTTGGAAATTCCAAGAGAGGGTTTAGGTGATTGTGTGGACTTGTGTTATGTAGTGGCTGTTTACAAGACCTTAGTGTTGATTTTACTGGCCAAAACCCGAGATTAGCACCAAAATACGAACTTAAAAATTTCCTCGTGTCGGTTTTGTGATGTTAAATTGTCTACAGGGTATCTGGAGCTATCTGGGATAGTTTCAAGAAAATCTAGCAAGTCCAGTGACATATATAAATGACCAGAAGACCACCACCAAAGTTCGAACCAATTTCACCCCTATCTGGACGGCGAGCTCGGATCATTTGGCATTGTCGCCGGATTTCCAGTGGGTTCTGGGGTTGGGTTTTTGGCTGTAGCTCCTAATCCCTATATCCTATCCCCTGTACTTGCTTGTTTATTCCCAATTGAGCTGAGCCAAAATCTGGAAGCATATTGTGTTGGTTTTGGATATGTTTTCCGATATTGGAATTCTTAGTTTTGATATTTGATATTGTATTTGGTCGTTGGATGTTTGTACGTCGACGACGAGGGTTGTTTGGTTGTTTTTGCATGCGTAAGCTATAGGTTCTAACCTATGAGTGCACCGTGTGCCGTATCGGTTTTCCGGACTTGATTTTAATAGCTTTGCGACAGTGTATTTATTGTAAGTACCTTCGCGTGGATTCCGAGACGATGAAGCACATCGACTACGGCTAAACAAAGAGTTCCGCAGGTGAGTAAATTTATATCTAAGGGGGAAGTCGGGTGGATGGCATATAGCACCCCCGCAAACATTGATATGTGATTTATAGTTGGGAGACAAGATATGCCACGACTTAAGGTTATAGTTTATGGCTTAGTATGAAAATTGATATATAAGGATGTCTCGAATTGATATATACATATATAGTTGCAAGAGAATAAGTATGAGATTATTGTGGCATGTAATGAGGTCGATAAATACGACATGAGATTTATAAGATGACTTGATGTGAGATATTGATATGATGAGAAGAGTATACGATGAGATATGATGACTTGTTTTGATCTGTCGTTATACGGATGCGAGTCGATATGAGATAATTGATAACTTTGTCGGTCCCGTGATATGAGATTAATACGGATGTGACCTGAGATATAGGTATATATATATATATATATAATTATGAGAATAATGAGTGATATACCGTACGAGACTTTAGATCCGTACCCTCATTGTTGTATAGGTCGATAGAATCCTTATTCTATTTGTTGTCGCTGCAGGATGGTTTACCGTACGTGATGTTGTGAGGCCGGATGCCGATTGATAGATTCACCGACTCGGAGATGCTATAGATATCTAATCCATGTCTATACCGCTTAGTTTAGCCTTTACGTAGATGTTAGATTAGATACGTATACCCTATAGTATTTCGCGTACGATGTACCTTATGGTTCGTTCATGATATTCTCATTGCATTACATATACATGTGCCAGTACACCTACACAATTATCGATGATGCATATGTTACACTTACACAGACTGCCGACTCATACACTTTCATCATCAATAATTGATGTCACTCACACAGTAGAATTGCCACATCATTATGCTATGTTGCATGATATACTTACTATGCTCACATCACCATAAAGACCGTGAGCAGGAGGCAAGCGATTGTTCTTGCTCTGCCAATTTTGGACGCACCGGCAATTTTCGACATTGTAGGAGGTGCACCTCAATGTCATTCGTTGCAATTTGCGTTTGTGATCCGAGTATCACGCTTATATCGCTTGGATTTGAGTTTTGATGATTGAGTTTCATGATATTGTTTTCATGCACCATGGCTGCACCTACTGGGTATTTACATTTTGTGCATAATTATTGCACTTGAGATATGCTTTATACACCGTTGTGTTGCTTTATGATTTGTGCATATCTGTTGCTCTTTATATCGATTAGTACCTTCGTAGCACGTATTTATGGTTTCGTGGATTCGATACTGTTGCTTTGATTTCGTGCATGTTGTATGCACTTGCCTTTACGTATGCACTCGGTATAGCTTATGTGTGCTTGCAGTGCATTGGGACGGATTTTGTGCACATAGTTGCACACGTATATGATTTTATACACCTTGGTACACTCGGTGTTGTTTTTATACGCATTTGAGTTATTGATGAGTTTACGTGCACTTGTTGCACCCGAATTGTATTTTGTGCATTGATTGCACCAGATTGGTATTTCGTGCATTGGTTGCACTAGATCTATACCCCGTACATTGGTTACGCCGGATTTATGTTTTTGTACGTGTTTGCACTTGACGTTCATTTTCGTGCATGCTACTGCACTAGATACTTTTTACGGATCTGGCGCGCTTGGGTTGGATTTTTGCGCATATTAGGCGCTTGGTATTAGATTTTGTGTGCACCGGATGCACTTGATTTAGTTTTTTATTCGTGCATGTTGGATGCACTTGATTAAGATTTTATTCGTGCATGTTGGATGCACTTGATTTAGATTTTATTTGTGCATGTTGGATGCACTTGATTTAGATTTCATTCGTGCATGACGGATGCACTTGATTTGGATTTTCACGCATGTTGGGCGCATGATATGAGATGGGATTTTGTGCACACCGGATGCACTCGATTGGGATTTTCATTCGTGCATGTTAGTTGCACTGGGTTGAGATTTTCATGCACTATAAATGCACTTGATATTATTGTCGTGCACATCCATTGCACTGGACAGATGCTTTCGTGTACACCCGTTGCACTTAGTTTTGCTTTTGTACATATCGTAGCACTTGTATTTTGTCTTTGATTTCCGTGTGCACCATACGCACATGATTGTAGGATACGCCTTCCGAGGCTGATTTTGCTCATGAGCACTTTGTTTTCATGATGGGCACTTTATTATGTAATAGCCGAACATGACTGATCTGAGGACAGTACCTGAGTACTTGCATGCATTAAAAGTTTAACAAGAGGTTTTTAAAAAGGAGCTATAGTCTCGCTATTTCCTACGTGTATGCGAGCGACACAAACGTTTACAAAGAAAAACCTTTTGAGATATTTAAAAAGGGCGGAACGTATATTTAAGCAAAACATATATGAACATATATTTATTACTTTACAAATGAGCGTCCGTCACTTGTGCCGTAAGTTACGCATCACACGGCGATTCAAAAAAGATTTTGCATGAGTTTTATTCGGTTTTAGGAGATTTTTCCAAAGATGCGTACTATATACGTATTATAGTATTTGACTATTGCATATTGGATTTCGAGATCTGTATCTCCATTGTAACTCCGATGATTTGCGTGCAAATCCGATGATTTGCGTGCAAATCCGATGATTTGCGTGCAAATCCGATGATTTGCGTGACGCTTGACGGAGTTTGATTTTGAGTTTCGTACACGTTTTCAGGCGCACACAATGGCGCTGTGGTATTTCTATATCTTCCGTGATTTCGGAGCCCCGTTGATTTGAGCTGATTATTGAAATAGTATTTGGGGGTTTAAATTTAAATTCGGGGACCGAATTTATTTAAGGGGGGAAGATTGTAACATTTCAGAAAATATAAAATATTATTTTTGGAATTTAATATTAAAATAATAAATTTTGCGAAAACTATTCGATTTGCGAATTTGGGGTATTCGTAAAATGGTATAAATATATACCAATAATTGTGAAATAATTGGAGATTAAAATTATTTATTCATTTAAAAATATATTTATCGGATTTCGGCATTTTTATAATTAATTATATGCAAGTTTGAAATTAAACTTAATTGGTGCACTACTAATCGCGATTAGGCCAAATTCGTGTTTCTATATTTTCCATGGTTAGTGCACCATGACATATTGCATGTTGTTTTATTTTTATTTGTTGATATTTGGGTTTAAAAGAAAAAGAGAAAAGAAAAGGAGACAATTATTGAAGAGAGAGTGTGTAGCATGGCAGTGATAATTGAGAGAGAGTGAGGATAAGAGAGGGATAGAGAAAGTGGGCTGCCTCATTCCCCCCCTTTAGTTTTCTTCTTCTCCTTCTTCAACTCTTCCTCCACCTCCTCTACCCCCATGGATCATCTCCACAATCTTGCCAAAACCATATACCCCTTCATTAAAAATGATCCCTACTTCTCTACAAGCCCATTGGACCTTTCAAAGTTGGATTTTGAAGACTTTGAGCAACTCAAGAAAATTCTTGAGTTGCCAAATGAGATAATTCCTACATTTCTAGTTTAGTTTTTAAGTTTCCTAGCACCCTATAGTAGTTTAGAGTTAAATCAATTTAGATTAGTGATGTTTGGAAATTCCAAGAGAGGGTTTAGGTGATTGTGTGGACTTGTGTTATGTAGTGGCTGTTTACAAGACCTTAGTGTTGATTTTACTGGCCAAGACCTGAGATTAGCACCAAAATACGAACTTAAAAATTTCCCCGTGTCGGTTTTGTGATGTTAAATAGCCAACAGGGTATCTGGAGCTATCTGGGGTAGTTTCAAGAAAATCTAGCAAGTCCAGTGACCTATATAAATGACCAGAAGACCACCACCAAAGTTCGAACCAATTTCACCCCTATCTGGCCGACGAGCTCGGATCATTTGGCGTTGTCGCCGGATTTCCAGTGGGTTCTGGGGTTGGGTTTTTGGCTGTAGCTCCTAATCCCTGTATCATATCCTATGTACTTGCTTGTTTAGTCCCAATTGACCTGAGCCAAAATCTGGGAGCGTATTGGGTTGGTTTTGGATATGTTTTCCGACATTGGAATTCTTGGTTTTGATATTTGATATATATTTGGTTGTTGGATATTTGTACATCAACGACGAGAGTTGTTTGGTTGTTTTGCATGCGTAGGCTATAGCTTCTAACCTATGAGCGCACCGTGTGCCGTATCGGTTTTCCGGACTTGATTTTAATAGCTTTGCGACTGTGTAATTATTGTAGGTACCTTCGCGTGGATTCTGAGACGACGAAGCACATCGATTGCGGCTGAACAAGAAGTTCCACAGGTGAGTAGATTTATATCTACGGGGGAAGTTGGGTGGATGGAATATAGCACCCCCGCAAACATTGATATGTGATTTATAGTTGGGAGACAAGATATGCCACGACTTAAGATTATAGTTTATGGCTTAGTGTGAAAATTGATATATAAGGATGTCTCGAATTGATATATGCATATGTAGTTGCAAGAGAATAAGTATGAGATTATTGTGGCATGTAATGAGGTCGATAAATACAACATGAGATTTATAAGAGGACTTGATGTGAGATATTGATGTGATGAGAAGAGTATACGATGAGATATGATGACTTGGTTTGATATGTCGTTATACGGATGCGAGTCGATATGAGATAATTGATACCTTTGTCGGTCCCGTGATATGAGATTGATACGGATGTGACCTGAGATATAAGTATATATATATATATATATATATATACACACATATATATAATTATGAGAATAATGAGTAATATGACGTACAAGACTTTAGATCCGTACCCTCATTATTGTATAGGTCGATAGAATCCCTATTCTATTTGTTGTCGTTGCACGATGGTTTACCGTACGTGATGTTGTGAGGCCGGATGCCGATTGATAGATTCACCGACTCGAAGATGTTATAGATATATAATCCCTGTTTACACCGCTTAGTTTAGCCTGGCAGAGGGACTACCACCTACCGGTGATTGGTTGGACCTGGCGGTTATCCGGAGGATACCGACCGGAGTCATGAGATGGATATGGGCCGATCCAGACTGACGGAACCCATAGGCCGATCCGGACTGACGGAGCCCGAGATATAAGTATTTACGTGTCGATGATGGACACGGGTTTCATGAGGTTTCGAGTATCGGTGTTAGGCACTCAGGTTCCATGATTTTGATGTGTCGTTGATGGACACACGTTGGTTGTTATCCTCATATATACATGCTTATGCTTTTATGATGTTTCGAGTGTCGATGTTGGACACTCAGGTTCCATGATGTTATTGTGTCGTTGATGGACATGTGGATGATATTCACATGCATACAAGCATTGATTATTGTTGGCATATATGCAGATACGGTCACCCTAGATATCATATTTTTACCTTTATGATATAGTTGACCTAGGAATCGTTGTTTTATTCGATTTCTACCTACTGATGTTTTTTACTCATGAGTTGGCAACTCACCCCCGTTGTGCCACAGTTCTTGCAGTTTTGACCGCATAGATCAGTAGCGGTATCACTGGCACACAGCTTGCATTCAGGTGATTTGCTTTGGTAGGTGGGACACCTTGGATCATGCCCACTCTTTTATTATTATTCCTGTTGTATCTAGTCAACTCCATCAATCAGAAACTAGTATTTGTATAAGTAGTCAGACTTAGCAAGGCTTGTGGTTGCGAGACTTAGAGCGATGGGTTATATGTTCGCTTGGTGGGTTGATGTCTTGATTTATTCATTATCCTTTATTTTGATCTTCGTCGTTGGGCATCGTATACTTATATTTCTGACTTGTGTGGTTGTGATTCCGCCGATTGGCGAAGGGTTAGCTCCCACTTAGGGATGCCTTTTATCTTATCATGTATATGTGGTTTTGGATCAAAATATACAAGGGAGGTGCTGCCTAAATTTTTAAAAGACGAAACCTGTTTTTCAACTTGTATAATCCACTTGCATTTTCATGTCCCGTTATCTATGCATTTAAGAAAATGTTTGATTTTATCATACCTTTATTT
Organism: Agapanthus africanus; assembly: GCA_030015575.1. Lineage (NCBI taxonomy): Eukaryota > Viridiplantae > Streptophyta > Magnoliopsida > Asparagales > Amaryllidaceae > Agapanthus > Agapanthus africanus. The sequence goes on along the minus strand of JASDDO010000022.1, from coordinate 554,299,600 downwards.
CAAAACTTCACCTCTTTTATTTTCTTTAAAAAGGTTTAGATTTCTGGGCTTCGGCTTACTTAAGTTACGTTACGCCTTTAGACGTTACGTGATTTAAGTGCCGGTCACGAACTCAATTTTGGGTCGTGACAGTTTTATTTATTTAATGCAAATTTAAATTGGTGGGAATTAAGCATGGTTGCAAGCTTTGGAAGCTTGTGGAAACCCTTGACTTAGTCCACTAAATTTGTCTTGCATTAGATATTTATTAACCTAACCTTAATCTTTAACCATGGTTATGTCTCTACAAGGGTTATATGAGATATTTCTCACCCATGGTTCCCATTCACTCTCTCATCCATTATTCTCTTCATCTTCATCTTCAACAAGAGAAAGCTCTCTAGGTTTTGGTGAGGTAAAGAAATAGAGTGAGAAAAAGAATTCTAAAGTGAGCAAAATTCCTACTTCATCATCCTCTTCTAGATTAGCCATTTAGTTTAGGGTGTTAGCTTCACTAATCCCTAATTAGTGAAGAGGTAGCTTGAGTTGGTGTCTCCTCAAAGTAGATTATCTTCGACCTCGAAGATCATTGAGCAAGCTCATTCATTTCGACTAGTGGAGCCTACAGAGAGTCCGGATCACCACTACTTGGAGCGAAAGGACTTCTACACGGAGCATTTAAAGTGAAGGACCGGTCTACAAAGGTTGTATTCCATATTCACTTAGTTGTAAAGTTGTTTACATATTGTATTGTCTAATTCTCAAGTTAAGATTCTAGGGTTATGGTTAAGTAGCATGGAAAATTTTTGGAAAATGGCATGGACGACGCCTCCCGAAACCTTGCTGTCATGCTAAGTAACCCTACACTGCGTACACTACGTAATTGCGACGAACTTTTGATCCACATCAAAATCCCGTGGCAACTGATCAAATGAGTCTAACATGCTAGATTCATAAAATTCAAATTAGTTTTCACAAAACAAATATGTGTATTCCAAATATTGTATCACAATCACAGATAATTAGACGATGTTAAACTTTTCGATCGAATCAACAAACACCCAAAATTTCCCAAAAAGCTCAACACTTGAGCGGAGTTTAAAAAGTATCCATAATATGCCACAGCACCTATAGACCAACTGTAGAAGGGTCAACCCTTGCCTCACCTGTGGCGCCACGGAACTACCACAAACCCTAGGGTTTGATGGCGGTTCCAACGGTCACAGAATCGAGTTAAGGTTTTGTTCTTCTAGAGGGTCCATTGAAAACACCTGCACGATTTTCGGAAGATTTCAAACTTGGAAAAATCCAACTCTTGGAAAATTTCCAGCAAAGGAAAATATGGGTTATTGATATCCGTTCGAACTTTTTAACGTCGTCTAAATAACTCGAATAGATGTTAGAATTACGATTACGAAACACTCTGAATTGCCTTTACAGAAAGTTAACATCTCATGCAATTTCAGCAAAAACAAGCAACACTTGAAACACCAAAACCTAGAGACTGGAACACGATAAAAATTTAAAGTCCAGAAGACTTCCCAAAACCGGACAGGTCGGATTTTCCTCACATGCGGCCGGCCAAATCCGGCGAGGAGGGCTCAAATTCTATGGTGTTCATGTTACATCTCATGCAACATTCTGCAACTGCTTAAAAAAAATTTTAGACACTCTGAAAAATTTGACAGAAATTGGGTTTATGTTTCGAGTGTTTCAGAGTTGTTTCGGTTTCGTAATACTACAACATCGTCTAATTCTATAGTATGGCTCTGATACCACTGAAGGGTTCCCTAGGCGGCCGCTGGGTTTCGGGAGGCATCGACCATGCCGTTTTTAAAAAAAATGGCGCGCTAAAGAACCCTAATGCTAGAATCTAAACTAGAGAATTAGACGAACAAGCATGTAAACATCTTTATATCTAAGTGAACAAGGAATACAACCTTTGTAGACCAGTCCTTCACTTCAATAGCTCCGTGTAGTAGTCCCTTCGCTCCAAGTAGTTATCTCCCGGACTCTAGTGAGGCTCCACAAGGTGAAATGAACAAGCTTGCTTGAAGTCTTCGAGGCCGAAGATGATCTATGTCGAGGAGACACTAACTCAAGCTACCTCTTCACTAAGTGATGAACTTGGTGAAGAAACAACCCAATCTAAATGGATAGTAGAGAAGAGGTTGATGAAGTAGGAATTTTACTCACTTTAGAAATGATTTTCTCACTATATTTCTTCACCTCTCATGAAGCTAGAAAGATTTTTGGAGATGAGAAAGAAGATGAAGTGTGAATGGAATAATGAGTGAGAATAGTAACCATGGGTGAGTTTATGTCATACACTAACTCATGTAGAGAATAAACCATGGGTAAACAATAATGGTTGGGTTAATAAATATCTTCAAGTAAAACAAAATTAGTGGACTTGATCAATGGTTCCACAAGCTTCTACAAGCTTCAACCATGTGACAATTTCCAACTAATTTGATTTACTTTAAATAAACAAAACCTCACATTATTATATGCATGGTGTGAGTCTCATACACCCATGTAGCATGTGGCATCAAGCATGACACAAAATAATGTACATTAATATATATCACATATATACTAAGTGTACACTAGTGAGAAAAGAAATCTTAAGTGAGTTAATATTAGTTAATGTAAGATAATATATCAAATACATAATTATACATTAAATTATTAAATCAACACTTGATTTAATAATCCGGTTATATCACATACAACCGACTAATACCAAATGTATCAACTTGTCGTATCAACACTTGATTCGACAGCCCGGCTATATCACATATAACCGACTGATATCATATATCGCGAGAATAGAATACGGTATCATATATTCGTATTAATCTCGATCCCACTCATATCACATATGTGCTCCTACTTCGTTTCGCCTGAGCCAGGAAATCTCTGTGTAGAACTCTAATTACCCGTCAATACGCCGGCAGTAGGTGGTGATCATATCAGTCACCCACAAGCCGCAAGCGGTCTACTAAACATAACGGCCACCCGGGTATTGAGCGATCAGAAGATAAACAAGCAAGTCTGCTCATACTCTTGCGAATCCAATCAGTAACACTACCGTACAGTCCGGTCTCTTCGTCTGATATGTCGCATATCACATCCTGGGGGTGGTATAACGTCAGACCCTAATAGCCTGATAAGTCATGCCGATATGAGGCTCATAACGGTTCTAGAAACTACTGATAACACTTACCAGTAGATCTCAGCAACCCTGGCCAGGGATTTCCTGTTATGGCCAATCAAGCATAGCGCAACATCAACCCCCAATATCGGTAGAGACGAAATCCCCTCCTATCGCTCATTGCCTCCATGTGACTCGGGACTGTACCCAAAAACCACCGTTTTTCACGATCTCTTGAAAATGGTAAGATGGAAATCAAATCACAGTGGGAATCACACAAGACTCTATGACGATCTCGGGTCGACAGACTAACATGTACCAGTGTTACCAGAGAACTGATATCTAACGATAGGTATAATACCATCTAGGAGTTCTCGGCGAGTCCGTTGTGTTTACCCAGTCTCCACTGAGCACCCGTATACCTTCTCTGATGTCAAACACCAATGGATATGGGATCATCCATCGCCCATCATATGGGCCAGGAAGCGTATACGCTAGTCTACTCGGTAATATCAATGTCCTGTCTCGATACTCCCACGACTAGGAACAATTGAAGGATGTACTTTCCGACTACCATTGCCCTACTAGTATGATCTGCATTATAATCTTGGTAGTCAAGTACTCATCCTAAGGTCTTTATCAACATGTAATAGAGAGACAATAAGTGTACATGTTAAGATAAAGAGCAACCAGATAGTATACTATCATATCGAGCAAGAAAGTCCTCCCTATATATGTCCAAGCATCCACTATAATATACATCACATGTATAATAATGGCCTCTAGGGCATACATATAACTAACATGAAAAAGATGGGAGGAAATTTACCGGTGTTATCTTGACCTATAGCTTCGGCCTCTACAGCCGCCAAAGTGAAAGTCTGACGTCTCTGTACATTTCTCTGTGCATACTGGTACATCGATGGCTGACGAGGTAAAGGTGGTATGCGTGGAAGTGGTGCAGGAAGAGCTAACCGAGTAGGTGGAGCTTGAATAGCTGGTCTAGCTGCGGAGGCTCGGCCAGTTCGATTGTGTGGGCAAGTTCTTACATTGTGTGAGGGTGATCCACATATTAAACAAAGACCATTTACTCGACGGCAATCCTTGACTTGGCGTCCGGTCCTCTTACAATAGATACAAAAGTTTGGTTCAGTCTGGAAAAATGATCCTCCTGTCCTCATAGTTGATGCTGGGAGAGTTGGCCTGGATGAGTCTCATCCAGTAATCTGGTTGGCGGAACGTTTCATACCGACCGACTGTGGCATTCCCTTCTTCTTAATGACAGCTTCATAGCGACAGGTTGACTTCAAAGCTGCTTCACGTGTTAGGTATTCTCCCGTTGCTAGGGAAGCCTGGATCTCAGGGTCTAATCCTTGCTGGAAGCGACTGGCTCTGATTTCTGCAGTAAGAAATAGATGGGCGGAAAATCTACCGAGCATGGTGAATTTTGCATCATACTCATCCACCGACTTCTCCCACATGGATCCTTGTTGCAGGCGAATGAACTTCTGTTCCATCTTGAAGTGCGTGGTTTTCGGAAAATACTAGGCATCAAAGAGATCACGGAAAGTCTTCCACTCGATTTGATGCTTAAGACGGCTCTCCTCGGCCTTCCACCAGACTCTGGCATTGTCAGTAAGTTGGAGTTTTGCTATTCTGACCCAAGCCACCTCTAGAACTTGGGTTGCGGCTAGGTCGTCTTCTATTCTCTGAGCCTATTCCTCGGCTTCAAGCACTTTCTCTTTCCCTGAGAAGTTCTTCGGGTGTAATGCTCGAAATTGTTTCACTCCCGGTGCTTCTACTTTAGAGTAGATGAAACTCTGTTGAAGGAGAGCAGTCTGCTCCTGCAAAATCGTGCTTTGAGCCTGCTGACCCTCAAGTAGGCTTTTGATAGCCTTCAAAAGCAACGTCTTTTCTGTGAGTGGAGCGGCTACGGTAGGTGGAGGTGGTAGAATAGTAAGGGTAGGTTGTGGTAGTGTACTTCCATTGATGTTGGTGCTAGATTTGTTGGGAGAATCCATCACCTTAGATATAGAAGAAAGATTAGGATAGATTCAACGAAAATGGATTTGCAAGGAATGTAAAGTTGTTGAATTTCGTATTTCTTGTGATATATTGCTTAAGACTTCATGCAGAATGGACCTGCATGGGCCGCCAACAAAACCTGTCATGCCCCGCTTCCCAATAGACGGAAAGCTGACGTGGCAAGCCAATGATGTATTTATATCGAGGCCATTTCCCGGAATAAATACGCTAAGCGTACTGGAGTAATATAAAATGACAAAAAATAAACATGAGATTTAAACTTCAACAATTTTATTTACATTCAACTTGAAGCATTTATAATACATGAGTTCAACTGAAAGGAAATACAATACAAGAAGAGAAATGCGTAAACAGGTGGCATACACAAACTGAAAAGGATAGCTAGTCTAGTCCTGAGTCGTGATCTGGTTGTGCTCCTCCTCGGTAATGTCCACCTTCTCAGTCTCCACAGTATATGACAAACATTCCAAGGAACAAAGATAGGTGGAATGCCCGTCAGCGAATTTTCGCTCGGTAAGTCCCTAAGAAATAGGTGTGAAGTATAAAGTATAATGAAAAAATTGCATACCATGTATTAATGGACTAGGTGATATATTATATAAACATGTCATTTACTGTAAGCATGGCATTTCTATTTAACATGAAGTTCTCTATATATATCATGGCAAAACAACATGAGCATATTATAGCATGTCCGTGTGGTGTAGGTATAGTGGACATGAAATGAATGTAAGTGTCCTAAAAGGTCTTTACATGGGTCAACTAATGTAATGTAAGTTCAAGGGTGAATGTCAACCAATCTCAAGAGTGTTCTCAAACCCAACAGGCTATAATCCAGGGGTAAGGAACCACGGGCCCGAATCAAGTGTTAGTAACGGGACTTCAACCTTGTGTTGAAGTATTCCAAACTCAACAGGCTATAATTCAAAAGCAAGGAAACACGGGCCTTCATAATAGCTTGCTTGTGTTAGTAGATATGGATTCATGAACTAGGGGGACTCCTCAGATTTCGTTGGATTCACACATGAAATACTCCAACACCCCGTGTATTCTACGTGACAGTTAAAATTACTAGAATTGTTCGTATCCGTGAATACATCAAGTGGAAAGATTGAGTTAATGTCAATATCAAGTGTTCATGTATTCATGTCAAGTTGTATTCATGGTTCGAGTCAAGTCAGTTTCAATAGCAACCATTGTGTTCTGGTATTCATGTTATGTTCAAGTCAAAGTATATATGTTTGAATTTGATGTTGATTTCGAGTGTTCGAGTTCATGATCAAGTATTCATGTTTGATTTTGGATTCAAGTTTGAGATTGGACTCAGACTGAGTCAGACGCTTGTACCGATTTAAGTCTTGAATTCTTAAGTTCGGGAGTCATCGGCAACTGCTACACATGGACGACAGGATCTGTGTCTTTTTCCAAGAAAGTTGCCATTGATAATACCATTAAGTTGTCTACCTTAAATAGACAAGCACTCACTTTCTCCGGCTTCCTGGGGCTCAAGAGAATTAGTCCCGCTTAAACCCATATTTACTAGAATCCTAAAAATATTGTTTTTATATATCTCGAGGGGTTTTATGAAAAATATTTTAATATAGTTAAAAATTCAATCTCGAGGGTGATTAGTATTACTCAGGGTTTTCATGAGCATGGATTTTAAGTATTGTGGTATTTTAATGATAAACACTTAGCATTTAAAATTTCGTGGTTTTTTATTGAAAAACATGTCTTTTTTGGTATCTTAATGGCATTTTATTGGCATTTTTTAATCTTTCATTTTTAGAAATAAAATAGTTTTATTATATTTTGAAAATATGGAATTATAATTTTATATAATTTTAAAAATTAGTTTTTATTTTAGAAATTTGTTTTTTTTAAAAACCGTATTTATATCCTTTCGAGATCGAATGCTCCGTGAGGAGGTCTGCATCTCACTCTACTATTCTCAGGATGTGCGATAATCCGCACCATCTATTAGCAGGTCCCATAAAGAGGGTTGTAGATAAATAATCGTAAAGGAAATGAAATACTGCTTTAAAAGAAACCCGGTTTTAAATTATGTGGTATTTTATTGTAAATACTATCTTTGAACCAAAAATACATACCATTAGGCATCGTGCTATGAAACCAAGTCTGCATATGGGGTAGGTCGTTACCCCGTGAAGTTTTTCCTAAAGGTATTGTTTAAACGATTAGTCGAAAAGGTATGATAACAATGTTCAAGGTATTTTAATGTAACAGTTTAATTAGAGTTGTTTCATATGAGATTCTTATTTAAAATTGATTCTAAACATTAGTATTAAGATTACAAATGAAGTGGTAAAATTGATTTGACCAAATGATAAAAGAAAATGGAGTTATAGATTTTAGAAAAGTTGATATCGGTAATAACTCCACTTTTATCGATATTTAATTTAAAATGAGTATCCATGAAAAAGAGGAGAATTGGGAGGGACTTACCATTTGGAAATGTCAAGAAGAGCTTAAAGAAGAGGACGGAGGCTTCATGGTGTTGCGGGAGCTCCGGAACCGGCTTCGATATTCGACGGAAGAATCTTGCTTGCTAACTCCACTTTACTCCACTTGCACCTAGGAACTTTTTGAGAGAATTTTGCTATAATTTTCAGAATGGTGTTGAGCTAAAGTAGGGGTGATATTTATAGTGGAGAATTAGGGTTTGGGAATTAAAATTGTGGATTAAAAAGCATTAAAATGGTGTTAAATTAAGAAATGAAAGGTCTATGTTTGATTGCAGGGAATCAAACAATGCAGAGAAGTTGTGGGGAGTTGAATAGGTGTGTATGCAAAGCACGGATCCAATTGGACCCAATCGGACCTTCCCCGCCGGCCCAAAGGAAACTTCCGCCGGTCGATCTAGTGTTTTTGGTCTCGATATTCATACCACGTGGATTTTTCTGTATTTACACCATTTTGCACATGTTTGATTTTTTCTGAACTTTTCATTTCCCTGTGTATTGCACGTGCAATCTTTTGGGCTTCCAATTAAAAAGAAAAATCAGAAAAAAATAATTGTGTCTGATGGAAATCGAACACAGGGGCTACATCACAGTAGTGCAAGGCTTTACCAGTGAGCTACAAGTGACTTTTTGTTGTTATTTAACAAAAGTAACTTATAACTCAAACTCAGCCTGTCAACTCTTTTCTGTATATTAACAGAAGAATTTCCGTACAAAGATTTCAGAGTCGTTACAGTCATGCTGCTTGAATTCGACATAATCTATACTCCTCAGAAAGCAGTAAAAAGGCAAGCCCTTGCCGACTTCCTTGCTGCTCATCCCATACCAGAAAGGTCACCGCTCAATTGCGAGTTACCCGATGAACAAGTGATGCACCTCGAGGATGACGAGCCATGTTTAGAGCTCTACTTTGATGGAGCCTCATCAATAAGGATCTCCAGTAAATCAAGCATCCCGGAGATAAAAGCAGGGATAGGATTGGTGTTCGTCATGCCATCAGGAGGAACCCTACGACGTTCCTTTGCTCTTACCGAGCCTCGAACAAACAACTAGGCTGAGTACGAAGCTCTGATAGCTGGTTTGGAACTCGCCATAGAAATGAAAATTCTTCGGCTACGGGTTTACGGTGACTCCCAGCTTGTCGTCAACCATGTGAGCGGTGAATACAAGATATATAAGCTCAAATTAGCTTGATACAGAAGCCAGGTGGTGGAACTCATGAAACAATTCACTCACATTGAATTAATAAGAGTCCTTAGGCGTTGAACGGAAAAGCCAACATATTCGCTCGCCTAGCCAAAGAGCTAGTTGATCCCGACATGGATTAAATTCTTATCAAAGCCAGGAGCCGGCAAATTCTTCCCCCTGTCTCTTTACGAGAAAAAGAAAGCGCAGAACAAAAGAGCAATCCTGCCTATGAAGCTCTGATCATTCAAGATGAGCTCGATTGGAGAGAACCCTTCTTAGAGTACCTCCGATACAAAAAGCTGCCCGAAGAAAAATCTACGAGGGTTTAGTTGAAGAAAAGAGTCCTCCAATATGTGTTTGTAAATAATACGCTATACCATAGATCATATGACCAACTATGGCTCAGGTCTCCGTCATCGGCCGAAGCCCAAAAAGTCATGAAAGAAATTCACCAGGGCGTCTGCGGAGCTCACCAATCTGGCCTAAAAACGCGGCTTCAAATCAAACGGCTTGGGTATTACTGGCCTACCATAATAAGAGATTGCGAAGAGCATGTGAAGAAATGTCATCTTTTCCAAATTCATGGTGACTTCATTCACAAGCACCCCAATCCGTTGCATCCTACGGTGGCGTCATAGCCCTTCGAAGTTTGGGGCACCGACATAGTTGGTCTAATTAATCCTCCGTCATCCAAAGGCCACTGGTTCATATTGGCCACAACTGACTACTTCTCCGGATGGGCTGAAACTGTCCCGCTAAAAGAAGTCAAGACGGAAGATATTCTAACGTCCTTCCAGCATAATATTCTATACCGCTTCAGTACACCTAGAAGAATTATTTCTGACAACAGGCCTTCTTTCAAGAGCTTTAAAATCTCAAGCTTCGCTACTCAGCACAAGATAGACTGGAGATATTCCTCCATCTATAATCCAAGGGCTAGCCGAATTCTTCAATAAAACTCTATGCAAGCTCCTGAAGAAAAATGCTTCAGCCAATAAGAGAGACTAGAATCTCAAACTTCACGAGGCGTTATGGGCACATCGTACCACACACCGCACTCCAACTCAGTCCAATCCATACTCATTACTCTTCAGAGTGGAGGCGATCCTCCCCCTCGAAGTCGAAGTTCCAAGCCTCAGGATGGCTATCCAGCATAATTTGACGGAGGAGGAAAACGTTCTCTTTCGGTTTGAAGAACTTGACGGCCTCGAAGAAAAGAGGCTCGCGGTACAGCAAAATCTGGAGTTGTACTGAGCCTAAATGTCACGGGACTATGATAAGACGACCAGTCTACGTGCTTTCAAGAAGAGCGAATTGGTGTTGGTCCTCAAAAGACCGATCATCCCAAATCGACATGCCAAGAGAAAATTCGAGCCAAATTAGAAAGGGCCATACGTCATCGGGAAAGTGTTCGATGGAGAATCCTACCAACTAATAAGTGCCGAGTAAGAAAGGCCCATGCCACCCATAAATAGCTGATATCTCAAGAAATACTATGCATGAATGCTCCAAGTCGTAGATAAATTGAGCACACCGGCCTACGATCCGGATAATAATCCTGTAAAACCGTATACAATCCACGGGCATAAACGACCCCTATCTCTCCCAAGTCCTACCGGCGTGACTACATTTAAAGTCCTACCAGTGATGAAGCTCCACTAATGTAAAAAGAAAAAAGAAAAAAAAGAGAGAGAAAAGGTATATCCACAAGCAAAACGGGCATGGAAGAAAACATGGAAGGGCTCCGTGAGTAAAAAACAGCAAGACTGCCGGCGAGTTTGTGAAAACCCGAAAGGGCGCAAACTCGTGAAAAGAGATGAAATACACTCGCAAAGTCCTCTCGACATTATGAGGAGAAAATCCCCACGTGAGATCCTTACGACTCACAAAGGAGCAACACACTTAGGAATCCCTACGATTCCTTGTGAGAAAATACACCTGCAACATCCTCTCGACTTGTAGGGAGAAAATACTTTTATGAGGCCCTTACGGCTAATAAAATTGAAAAGTCTTAGGTGATAGGGATCTAAACCTGTCTCTTAAGTCGTCATTCCCCAACGGGCAACAGCAAATAATGAGTCGCTCCTGGCACTACGCTTCAATGTTAGCGGTGTTGATACCGACCTAAAACCTAAATACCAAGTCTTCCCAAAGGCAAATGATGAGTCGCTCCTGGCACTACGCTTCAGTGTTAGCGGTGCTGATGCCCACCCAAAAACCAAATTCCAAGTACTCCTAGGGAAAATGATGAGTTGCTTCTGGGATTATCCAGTGCAGCAATACTGATACCAAACAAAATCCAAATTTCAAGTTGCTCTCGAATTCAAAAGTCCTGCCAAATAAGGAAGAAATCAGACAGATCAAATCGAAGTCCCACCCGGCAGCACTTTTAAGCTTGAAAGTCCCACTGGACAGGTGTTCATATCAGATTTTTGCATTTTCATACCGCCCAATTTTTATCACATTGCATATCGGTAGATACTCTTGAGCCGTGTTTGCTAGTCAATTGCAGGATACAGGTTCCCGGTTCTCAAAACGGAGAAATTCATGAAAAACACGACAAAATCCGGTTCCTGCCAACCACAGATAAAACACGGTCTCCGCTCTTCATCCGTATGTTGCCAGATACCAGCTTAGGAAGACAAAGTGTCAACTCAATGTCATTCTCATGCACAAGGCTCAATGGTAGCACAAAATCCAAGAGATCTACGCGGAGCTCGAGGCAATCATCCATAAAAAAAGTCCACCTTTGCTCAATAGAAATTCTGGAAGAAATGGGAGAGATTTTTCAGAAAATATACACAGCGGACAAGAGGGGACAGAAGACCAGGGAGGTACAACGAAGCCCACACCCTAACACCACCATAGGGGAGCGGATCCGCGGCCATAGGAGGGTCTAGGCGGCGGATCCGCGGCCGTACAGTCAGGTCAGAGCATGGGCTTTTGGGGGCAGTTTGGTCATTGCATCAGGGTTCTGGTGGTTGCCCTAGGGTTTCATTTCTTGGCCTATAAATAGCCCAGAATTTTGTGAAGAAAGGGTCCAATTTTGTATTCTCATTTTTTTGCCTAGTTTTAGTCTTGTTCTTCTTCCTCTTCTCACCTCTTCTCCAATCAAACTTGAAGTGAGCTTTTGAGTGAAGAGTGATGAATAAAGAAGACCAATTTTTTATCATGCTTGTCTCTTTCTTTTACTTGTTGTAATGTATTGTAATTTTAATTGTTAAGTAGTTGTTGTTATTTGTTTGATTGTTTCTTTCTTCTCTCTTTTCCTTTATCCTTCATATGACAATGATACTTACGCTCGATCCTCGCCAAGGTGAGGTCGCAAATAGTTAGTCATATTCTTCTAATCTCCTTCTTTCTATCTTCCTCTTTGTTTTGTTTTGTTTTTCCTTATCATGAAGTGTGAGTAGTTTTATACTTGTTAGGGTAGGATAAGGGATGTTTGAGAGAAGGAAATCTCTCTCACTCTTTCCTTGCCCAACAACTTAAATCGACTCCCGTTAATTGAACCACAATCCGCTCCTTACGGCACTTTATCCTACATGATAGCGGTGATTCCGTAGTGAGATCGGTTGTGGTTGAATTAACCGGAGGTTATGGATAAGAGCCAAGAACGGACGGACAAGCACCAAAAGGAAGGACTATGCGTTGGAAAGCCTAGCTTATACTCGCAAGTACCTTCCTAGTCGTGCTAATCCGCGTTGTTGCCGATTACCGTAACACCGATATTAAGTGGGGCAACGAAAGATGTGGAGACTCCTAACTCAAACTAACCTAATCCTCACCCTAACAAGCTCTCTTTAAATATCAACTTAACACTTAGATAACCACAACAAAATCTGAACAACCGGACTTAACTCGTTAAAACACTTTGAAAAAGACTCCCATCTCCCTGCGGACGACCCGTACTCAACCGGCTAGCTACAAGCGAAACCGTCTTGATTGCGGTATTTAAACTAGAACTTGAACACGCACGTATCCTAACAATCAAATGGCGCCGTTGCCGGGGAGACGGTAGTTTATTTCCTTGTGTAATTTCGGGTTAATTTGTAAGTATAAAAAAAACGAAAAAAAAAATACATTCTTTGTAAAGAAACCATCTTGTTATTCTTGATTAGTTTTTGTGCAAGTGTGCAGGAAATACGAAGCCCAAGATCGACGCCAAAGACGTTGGAAATACGGAGTTCAAGTACAGTGCCAAAGACGTGGGAAGATAGACCCACATTTTCGCGGCTACACCGCGACGGACAAAACGAAGCATCCGGTCTACTGTACAAATCTGGAGCAAATACAGTAAGCAAATCAAGATTCAGTATATCCAGACAAGCAGAGGACACCCAACAGAGAACACCCAGTTTTTTCAGTGCCCCAATTCCCCAACCTAGCCGCGGATCCGCGTCCATTTCATGCGTTTGGCCGCGGAAACGCGGCCACTTGGTGGCTTCAGGCTTCCAAAATCTCTCTGTAAGTCCCTCTGCCTCTCTCCACTCCTCTGAACTCCACTGAACTGTGTTTTCTGCAGCCTTCTTTGCGCAAGTTCTTCTCCCCCTTCCAATAAACTATTCTTGTGCAGGATTCTTTGCGCCGCAAATAAAAATTGTTTGCAGTTGATTTGTTGCTGTTTTGCATTCTTTAATACGGACTTAAGGGGCTTGAAACCAATCCAGATTGGGTGGGGATTTCATCACCCTTCCCAGGACCCCAAAAATCACTAAAGCATATGCATTGTCCATTGTAAATTAAAAAATACTAGACTTCAGCCCTAAGGACTTCGCGCTCATTAGGAGAAGATAAACCGTGTTTAGAACCTCGCTTAACCGTATATTGATTACGGGGTGTCTAGGAAAGTGTTAAAGGCGCAACCGCCGAAAGAGAAAGGGTTATTTAATTAAGGAACTTCGCGAAAGCGTTGGACAACCTCCCCTTATCTCTGCACTTACCTGGCCCCGTGATCGGTGTATTTTTAAGCCTGTTTCTCGACACTGTTTAACTTCGAAAATCAAGTTCAGGAGCAGGTCTAGTAGACCTAGGTTACCCTAGATCTAGGTGTGATTGTGCATATCTTGTTTGTGATTGCTTAAGCCGTATTTCCGTACATATTTCTGTAAAAATCTTTCTAAAAAAAAAAATCAAAAACTTTTATAAAAACTTGCCCTTTTGTCGCCAAATCCATTTTCACCCACCACCCATCGCCTTTCTCCATTGACGTTTTCTTACCCTCACCTTCTCCGCTTTGACTATACTAAACTCGTTTAGTGTATGTCCGCTTGGACTCGGGACACTAGCTCCCGTCTAGTCCGCGTTACGTTAGTCGCGACCGACTATGCGATCGACTCCGAAGTCGATACTCCGTCCACTCCTCTTTCACCCCTTCCTTTGCCGGCCAACTCCGACGTTGACCGGAATTCTGTTCATACATCTTCACCTTCACCTTCACCTTCACCAACCTCTTCTTCCGCGATGTCGGGATTTAATCCGAACATCTCTTTGACTACCGCTGGATTGGCTCCACCTCCTACGGAGACCAATCTCCCACCACCTCCGCCTGTTGTAGCGCCGCAGCGAATTGCGCTCCAGGATCGTTTCTACCCCACCCGTTCTGCACTTCCCACCTGCCTTTCTCTTCCTCCGGCCAATGGGGACAACTTTGAAATTAAGCCCCATTTCATCAACATGCTTCCACGTTTTCATGGGCTTGAAACTGAAGATGCCTATATCTTCATCAATAAATTTCAAAATGTCTGTGCCATGATGAAAACAACCCAGCTGTCGGACGATGCTATACGTCTACGGGTCATTCCGTTCACTTTATGCGATCTCGCTGAAAAATGGCTGTATAGCACCGCTTCCCACTCAATCACCAGCTGGGACGAGTTTGTTAAAGCGTTTCTAAAAAAATTCTATCCAAATCATAAGACCGCAAGAATTCGAAATGAAATCAACCAATTCTCCCAGCTTCCTTCTGAACCCTTCTGGAAGTGCTTTGACCGGTACAAAGACCTTCTTGTTCAGTGTCCTCACCACGGTATAGAGAAATGGCAGCTCTGCCAAACCTTATACGAGGGACTGAACCCAGCAACGAAGCAGTTGCTGGAAACCATCTGTCAGGGCCACTTCCTATCGAAATCTGACGAGGGAGCGTGGCAGTTCTTTGACGATCTTGCGGAGCAAACGCTACAGTGGGAGAGCACAAGACCGACTTCTTCTTCTTCTACCTCCACTTCTACCGGTCAGTCTAGGGTAGGAATCCACCAACTCGATGTCTCTATCGCGATGAAAGCTGAAATGGCTGCAATAACACGAAAGCTTGAAGCGATAGAGAGCAAATTTTCTGCTCCTGCTCCTGCCCCTGTTCTCCCCCTTCGTACCATCTGCGCTTGTTGTTCCGATCCTTCCCACTTGACCGAAGAGTGTCCTTACAATCCACCCTCGCAAGGACAGGATCAGGTTAATGCTGCCTTCCAGCAAAGACCGAGGAATGATCCATACTCTTCCACCTACAATCCCGGTTGGAGGAACCACCCCAATTTCGCCTGGAATCAGAATCAGAATCAATTCCAGGGCAACAACTTCCAAAGGGCCCCTCCGCCGCAACAACAAGCGCAACAACAAACTCAGTATCAGCAGCCCTTCCAACCCCAGCCTTACCAAAACCAGACGAACAACTTTGCACCCAACAACTCTTTTCCACCAAACAACTTTGTTCCGTCAAACACTGATAAGGTTTCCTCGCTCGAGCGAAGTCTGGAGGCGTTTGTTAAACAATCGACTCAATCCACCGCCAACATCCAGTCTTCGATCCAATCTTTAGTGCAACACACCGCCGCACACGGGCAGAGCATCAAGACCATCGAGGCCCAGATTGCACAGCTGAACGCGGCCTTAAGCGAGCGAGAGAAGGGGAAGCTCCCGTCCCAGCCACTTCCAAATCCCGGTCACCCACATAATGCACATGTTGCTCTTGAACAACAAAACCATAATGTGAGTGCCGTGACTACGCTGAGATCGGGAAGGATGCTGCAAAACAACATTGGCAAGCGAATCAACGATGACACCCCGGCCGCCGCTTCTTCTTCTTCTTCTTCTTCTTCTTCTTCTTCGTCTTCTGAGCCTATTCTCCGTTCTTCACAAGGCTCCCCTTCCTCTTCTTCTGCTCTGAACGGACCCACTTCTCACTCCACGAAAACACCTATTCTGGGATCCGTTCCAACTCCAAAATCTCCTCCTCCAGCATTAGACTCAACCAATTTTCAAAATGTTCCATTTCCAAACCGGTTGAGGTCTAACAAACAAAATCCTCAAATGGAGAAGATTCTGGAGTTATTCAAGCAGGTTAACATTAACATTCCTCTTTTAGATGCTGTCCAACAAGTCCCGTCCTACGCTAAAATTTTAAAGGACTTGTGCACGAAAAAGAGGAAGTCTCAGGTACCTAAGAAAGTTTTCTTGGCTAGTGCTGTGAGTGATGCCCTTACCCAATCTTTACCACAAAAACGGAAGGACCCTGGCTGTCCTACGATTTCAATTACCATTGGGGATAAGAACATCAACCGCGCACTATTAGATCTTAGTGCCAGTGTTAACCTGCTTCCGTATTCAGTATACGAGCAATTAGGCGTCGGAGAGTTGAAACCCACACACTGCGCTCTCCAAATGGCCGACCGATCGATCACCCACCCTAAGGGTGAGCTAGAGGATGTGTTGATAAAAGTCGGGGACTTCATATTCCCCGTTGACTTCATTGTATTAGATACACAGCCTGTAGCTAACCCCCGGAATCAAATTCCGGTGATACTCGGTCGCCCATTTCTCGCAACCTCAAATGCTGTGATCAATTGTCGCAATGGTTCGATGAACCTCTCTTTTGGAAACATGACGATTGAACTCAACATTTTTAGGTTGGGGAATCAGCCCGCCGAAGCTAATGCTCATATACTGGACGTCTGCTCGATCCAGGAGATCACACCAGAAGAGTGTGAATTCGAGGAGTTTCTGTTTGACCACGATAATCTTGACGCCACTAGTGCGTTTCTCTTCGAATCTGCTGCTGTTTCTGCGCCCGATAACAAATACGAGTGTTTCACGTTCTCGAACGATCTTAGCCGCGCACAACCCGAGTTCGAATCTTTCGACTTTCCGGATGAGTTACCTGAACCATCCGACTCGGTTGCCTACACTCGTTTTGAACCTTTGCTGGAATCCTTTGAGTTCGAGACCTTTGCACCAGTCTTGCCTTCCATCATTTCACCTCCAACGCTCGAACTCAAGCCGTTGCCGTCTCACCTTAAGTATGCTTACTTAGGTGAGAACGAGACCCTCCCTGTCATCATTTCGGCTTCTCTAGCTCCCGAGCAAGAGAAAGCCCTTCTCGCGGTCTTGCACAGCAACAGGCAAGCTTTTGGCTGGTCCATGGCGGACATCAAGGGGATTAGTCCCCTGATCGTTGAGCATCACATTCATCTGATGGATGATGCCAAACCAGCCCGGGATCCACAAAGACGTCTTAATCCAGTCATGAAGGAGGCTGTGAAGAAGGAGAACGTCAAATGTCTAGATAGTGGTATCATTTACCCTATCTCTGATAGCCAGTGGGTTAGCCCCATTCATGTTGTCCCCAAGAAGTCGGGCATCACGGTCATAACCAACGAGGCGAATGAGTTAATCCCTACTCGCACCCAAACTGGGTGGCGAGTTTGCATTGATTACAGAAAACACAACGCCGCTACGCGGAAAGACCACTTTCCGCTACCCTTCATTGACCAGATGCTTGAACGATTGGACGGACATGAGTACTATTGCTTTCTAGATGGCTACTCTGGCTACAATCAAATTCCCATCGCCGAAAAAGACCAGGACAAGACCACTTTCACTTGTCCTTTCGGCACGTTTGCATATCGACGCATGCCCTTTGGGTTATGCAATGCGCCCGCTACCTTCCAGCGGTGTATGATGGGAATTTTCTCTGACATGGTGGAAAATTTTTTGGAGATTATCATGGATGACTTCTCCATCTTCGGCGACTCCTTTGACGAGTGTTTGCTGCATCTTGACGCTGTCCTTACCCGATGTAAGGATAAGAATCTCACTTTGAACTGGGAGAAATGCCACTTCACGGTGCGCGAAGGTATTGTCTTAGGACATATCATCTCGCAAAATGGCATAGAGGTTGACAAAGCAAAGATTGAAGTCATTTCCAATCTGCCTCCTCCCCGATGCGTCAGAGATATCCGAGCCTTCCTTGGCCATGCCGGTTTCTATAGACGGTTTATCAAGGACTTTAGCAAGATTGCTAGGCCCTTGACGCTTTTGCTGGCCAAGGACACGCCTTTTGACTTCGACTCGAGCTGTGTGACTGCATTCGAGTCACTGAAACGCTCACTCACTTCTGCTCCCGTTCTCTCTTCTCCTGACTGGACGCACCCATTCGAGATTATGTGCGATGCATCCGACTTTGCCATCGGTGCTGTTCTTGGACAGCACATCAACAAGATGCCGCACGTAATCTATTACGCGAGCCGGACCCTGAACGACGCCCAACTGAACTATACAACAACTGAGAAGGAATTCTTAGCTGTTGTATTTGCTTTAGAAAAGTTCAGGCCCTACCTAATCGGCTCTCCAGTCATTGTCTACACGGACCATTCAGCTCTGCACCATCTTTTTGCGAAGAAAGATGCCAAGTCTCGGTTAATACGTTGGATCCTCTTGCTTCAAGAGTTTGACCTTGTCATTAAGGACAAACGAGGATGTGAAAACGTAGTTGCCGACCATCTCTCACGACTTCCTTCTTCGCCTTCGCTTCAAATTCCAATTAACGACGTTTTCCCGGATGAACAACTCTTGACAGTATCTTGCGAACCCTGGTTCGCAGATATTGTGAACTATTTGGCCACGGGATTACTACCGACCGAATGGTCTAGTCAGGACAGACTTCGCTTCTTATCCCAAGTAAAACACTTTTACTGGGACGAACCCTACTTGTTCAAGTACTGTCCCGACCAGATTATTCGTCGGTGTGTCCCCGATGAGGAATTCAAGAGTGTGCTGTCATTTTGCCACGATCAAGCGTGTGGCGGGCATTTTGGGCCCAGAAAGACAGCTGAGAAGATTTTGCAATGTGGTTTCTACTGGCCACAACTTTTCAAAGACGCTAACGACTATTACAAGACTTGCTCCCGGTGCCAAAACTTGGGCCGGATATCCCGGAGGAACGAGATGCCGCTCCAACCAATCTTGGTTGTGGAGATTTTCGATGTGTGGGGGATAGACTTCATGGGGCCGTTTCCCAGCTCTTTTGGGAACTTGTACATACTTCTAGCTGTTGATTACGTCTCTAAATGGGTCGAGGCTGTGCCCAGCCGGACTAACGACAACAAGGTTGTCGTTAAGTTCCTTAAAGAAAACATTTTCTCCCGGTTTGGGCACCCCCGAGCGATCATTAGCGACAATGGAAGTCATTTCTGCAATAGGACTTTCGAGGCCTTGATGCGGAAATACTCCATTAATCATAAGCTTTCTACACCCTACCACCCCCAAACCTGCGGGCAGGCCGAAGTTTCAAATCGGCAAATCAAGCAGATATTGGAGAAGACGGTTTCCAAGAACCGTAAGGATTGGTCTCTGAAACTCACTGATGCCCTTTGGGCATTTAGAACTGCTTATGGGCATTTAGAACTGCTTATAAGACCGACCTTGGCATGTCTCCCTATCGGCTTGTGTACGGAAAAGCCTGCCACCTACCTGTTGAAATCGAGCATCGCGCATTTTGGGCGATAAAGGAGCTGAATCTGTCTCTGGAGGATGTGGGCAGCCATCGGAAGCTGCAGCTGAACGAACTGAACGAGCTTAGGGATGAGGCTTACGACAACGCGGTCGTCGTTAAGAATCGAACGAAGGTGTTTCATGATAAACACCTTTTGCGCAAAACCTTCGTACCTGGTCAGCAGGTACTGCTTTACGACACCCGACTTCACTTCCATCCTGGAAAACTCAGATCTCGCTGGAAAGGGCCGTATTTTGTGCGGAATGTGTATCCGCAGGGCGCTCTGGATTTGGAAAATCCAAAGGACGGTTCACTTTTCAAGGTAAATGGACACCGATGCAAACTGTACCTTAGCGCCGAACCAACAGAGGAGCTCCTGTTCTTACAGGAGCCGGTTTACCCAGAATGATCTTCCTCTGCCTACCTCCAAACTTCGGTTATCCAGCCAAGAACAGTGGACACTGTTCCAAATAAGTTTGGGGGTATGTACAAACCATTTTGTATATATTTGTGTATATTCTTTTTCTTTTCTTTAAAAAAAAAAACAAATAAAAATTTGTGTATCACTAACCGACAATTTTGAACCTTCCAACTGCTCTCTTCATGCAATGACAGTAAGGACACTGTCCAGTTTAAGTTTGGGGGTACGCTCGGTACGCATTTCTTACCTTCGCATTCATATATACATTTTGCATCTGCATATTAAAATCCATAAAATCCATAAAAATCTGAAAATTTTCTAAAAAACATAAAAACTTTTTGTCAAGTTAGCTTGTGGAAGAACTTTGATTCAACATTTCGACGGTTTTTGTTTGAAAAAAATAGGAATAACTAAATCTTATGTTTGGATTTTGAAAAACCTGAAAGATAACTCTCCTTTGAAGTTAACTATAGCTGATATACGTCTTTACATCACACTACACGTGTCGTAAGATTTTGGGAATTAGATGACAAGTCTTTCATGTTTAAACTTTTAAACAGATAAATGATTTTCTGAGGATCAAATAGGTTTGTTCTGAAATAAGTAATGTCAAGAATAGTTTATGAAGTAAAGCGAATATGAAGGAATGTTATTGATGCCGTAATTGGAGCTAAGTCTGAAAAATAACCCATCTAAAACTTGATTGGAATGATTACACACCAAACCCACTAAACACGTCTTTTATCCAAAAAAATATTTGAACTGCCGGTTATATCTCCGTTCGTATTAAATCATCTGATTTTCACGACAAACGGTTTTTGTTTTTGGACCTAGGTAACTTGAGTAATTAAGTCCGCTGGGGTGTTTTTACACCTAATGCCCTAAAATCAACTGGTTTGGGTGCATTGGCCCAAAGCTCGCTAAGAAGCCTAGAAAGTCCAGGTTAAAACAAAGTCAAGCAAGTGTTCTCTCCGAGTTAAAATTCCTAACGGTTCTTTGTGTGAGAATAATCTTGATAAAAGACAGGCTTTTTAAAAAAAATTTAACGGAGATATGAAGGTTTTACTCTTTGATAAAGACTATTGCACGTTCACAGAGGTGTGTATGAAATGAAAACAAGAAAAAGGTGGAGTGAAAAATACGACTTAGTTTCCTGTTAAGGAAGATAGAAATTCTGAAGTTGAAACCTTACTGGAAAACGAAACTTGAAAAATGCTTAACTCGTTATAAAACTTATTTGATCCTTTTAAAATTGTTATCTGGGCTTTATTGTGCGACATGATGACTTTAATCGACCTTTCGGGAACTTAACGACACTATTTGCACTGCACGTAAAGACATATAAAATTTGTAGTTAAATAAGAAGCGAGGTGTGAAAAATAAAGGTTCGATGGTCTAGACTTAGGATTATAGAATTGTTATTTTCTAAAACAAAACTTTAGGGTTTGAAGCTTAGTTATTTTACAAAACCAACTTGACCGGATTTTGTGGGTAGTATCCGCTGAAAACCCTCAGGAGACAACACTCCTCCTACTAGGGACACCTAGAGGTTTAACGGCTTGTTGCACATGCTCAGTGCAATCGCGTTCCCTGCGAAAGTGAGGTTAGGAAATTTTTTTTTTGTGAATAAATGGGCTTTGCTCGAGACGAGCAAATGATAAGTTTGGGGGTATTTGTTCATATCAGATTTTTGCATTTTCATACCGCCCAATTTTTATCACATTGCATATCGGTAGATACTCTTGAGCCGTGTTTGCTAGTCAATTGCAGGATACAGGTTCCCGGTTCTCAAAACGGAGAAATTCATGAAAAACACGACAAAATCCGGTTCCTGCCAACCACAGATAAAACACGGTCTCCGCTCTTCATCCGTATGTTTCCAGATACCAGCTTAGGAAGACAAAGTGTCAACTCAACGTCATTCTCATGCACAAGGCTCAATGGTAGCACAAAATGCAAGAGATCTACGCGGAGCTCGAGGCAATCATCCACAAAAAAAGTCCACCTTTGCTCAATAGAAATTCTGGAAGAAATGGGAGAGATTTTTCAGAAAATATACACAGCAGACAAGAGGGGACAGAAGACCAGGGAGGTACAACGAAGCCCACACCCTAACACCACCATAGGGGAGCGGATCCGCGGCCATAGGGGGGTCTAGGCGGCGGATCCGCGGCCGTACAGTCAGGTCAGAGCATGGGCTTTTGGGGGCAGTTTGTTCATTGCATCAGGGTTCTGGTGGTTGCCCTAGGGTTTCATTTCTTGGCCTATAAATAGCCCAGAATTTTGTGAAGAAAGGGTCCAATTTTGTATTCTCATTTTTTTGCCTAGTTTTAGTCTTGTTCTTCTTCCTCTTCTCACCTCTTCTCCAATCAAACTTGTAGTGAGCTTTTGAGTGAAGAGTGATGAATAAAGAAGACCAATTTTTTATCATGCTTGTCTCTTTCTTTTACTTGTTGTAATGTATTGTAATTTTAATTGTTAAGTAGTTGTTGTTATTTGTTTGATTGTTTCTTTCTTCTCTCTTTTCCTTTATCCTTCATATGCCAATGATACTTATGCTCGATCCTCGCCAAGGTGAGGTCGCAAATAGTTAGTCGTATTCTTCTAATCTCCTTCTTTCTATCTTCCTCTTTGTTTTGTTTTGTTTTTCCTTATCATGAAGTGTGAGTAGTTTTATACTTGTTAGGGTAGGATAAGGGAAGTTTGAGAGAAGGAAATCTCTCTCACTCTTTCCTTGCCCAACAACTTAAATCGACTCCCGTTAATTGAACCACAATCTGCTCCTTACGGCACCCTATCCTACATGATAGCGGTGATTCCGTAGTGAGACCGGTTGTGGTTGAATTAACCGGAGGTTATGGATAAGAGCCAAGAACGGACGGACAAGCACCAAAAGGAAGGACTATGCGTTGGAAAGCCTAGCTTATACTCGCAAGTACCTTCCTAGTCGTGCTAATCCCCGTTGTTGCCAATTACCGTAACACCGATATTAAGTGGGGCAACGAAAGATGTGGAGACTCCTAACTCAAACTAACCTAATCCTCACCCTAACAAGCTCTCTTTAAATATCAACTTAACACTTAGATAACCACAACAAAATCTGAACAACCGGACTTAACTCGTTAAAACACTTTGAAAAAGACTCCCATCTCCCTACGGACGACCCGTACTCAACCGGCTAGCTACAAGCGAAACCGTCTTGATTGCGGTATTTAAACTAGAACTTGAACACGCACGTATCCTAACAATCAACAGGTAGGGAACTTCTAAAACAAATCAAATCAACCTCGACACCACAAGAAGCGGAGCAAGTCAACTTCAACCCCGACACCGACCAAATCGGAGCAAGTCAAATCAAATCCCGACACGGCAGAAAGCGGAGCAAGTCAAATCAAATCCCGACACCGCAAGAAGTGGTGCAAGTCAAATCAAATCCCGACACCGCAAGAAGCGGAGCAAGTCATCGACCGTCCAAGTCGCAAAAATGGCAGCACCGACCGTCCAAGTCGTAAAAATGGCAACACTGGCCGTCCAAGTCGCAAACACCGACTGCCCAAGTCACAAAAATGGCAGCACCAACCGTCCAACTAACAAAATTGGCAGCGCCGACCGTCCAAGTCGCAAAAAATGGCAGCACCGACCGTCCACGTCGCTAAAATGGCAGTATCGACCATCCACATCGCTAAAATGGCAGCATACCCTCCACGTCGTCAAAAGGGAACCCGACTAAATCAAGCTCCATATAGAATAAGATCCATCAATTTCATGCACACAACCCACACACGCGGTGTGCATTTATTGATAGGGGCACTTTTTTGGGGTCAAAAATTACATCCCGGTTGACCAAGTCAAAATCAAAGTCAACCCCAAGCCAAGCGAGCCCAAATCTAAGTCAAGACCGAGCAAGGAAGGGACCGGCCCATGAAAAATAGAATGAAGCCATAAGTTAGTTTAATATAATTCTTTTTCTTTCAAAAATAAATATATGTAAAATAGGGAAAAAGCCAAAATTTTGTAAACCCCATGGTTTATATGCAAAAAAGAGATAAGCACATAAGGCATAGGGTGGCACAAGTGCCATTTGGCAAAACTTAAGGGGCTATATGTAAAGTGTGTAGCCTATAAAGGCAAATATGATGAAAAATCAACAACTTTTTCATTCTCTCAAAAATAAGGATTTGTGCCTCCATCCCCACTCTCTCAAGTTCTCCCTCTTTCTCTTCATTTTTCAATTAAATCAAGAGCTTATCTTTCTTTTTCTCTAAACTAAATAAAGTTTTGCCATAAACCCATTGAAGGAGAGTTTAACACTCATATCCAATCAAAAAAAAGATAAGAAGGGAAACTCACCGCCCAAGGCTCCATCAAGAGAAGAAAACGGTCTCTTTTCATCACCCAAGATCTAAATCTTGGAGTTTCAAGAGAACCCATTTGGGTTTCTTCTCAAAAGAGAGGAAATTTTTTGGAGTTTAACTCCATAATAAAAATTCTTTGGAGTTTAACACCCTAATAAAAATTCTTTTGGGAGTTCAAATCTATTTAAAATCTTTTGGAGTTTAACTCCATAATAAAAATTCTCTTGGAATTGAACTCCACAATAAAAATCCTTCTAGGAATTTTACTCTATTTAAAATCTTTTGGAGTTTAACTCCATGATAAAAATTCTTTGGAGTTTAACTCCACAATAAAAATCCTTTTGGGAGTTTAACTCCATTTAAATTCTTTTGGAGTTTAACTCCATAATAAAAATTCTTTTGGAGTTGAACTCCACAATAAAAATTCTTTTGGAGAGTTTAACTCCATTTAAAATCTTTTTGAGTTTAACTCCATATAAAAACTTTTGGGAGTTTAACTCCAAATAAAATCTTTTGGAGTTTAACTCCATTAAAAAAAGAGTCTTTTGGAGCCCACTGAGGGGAGTGGGAGCTTTCCCCCTCTCACGTGGGGGGAGGCTCCCACTAAGTGGAAGCCCTAGCTCCCTCTCACGTGAGGGAGAGGGAGCTCGCTATCCCCCCTCTCATGTGAGGGGGCCCCTATTAGGAATATCTATGCCCTAGTGGCCGTTATTATATGATATAGTGCATACTTGGACATATATATATATATATATAGGACTTTCTTGCTCGACATGATAGTATGTTATCTGGTTGCCTTTATCTTAACATGTAGACTGGTATTTTTATACTTTTTGTCTCTTACATATTGATAAAGCCCTTAGGATATGTACTTGACTACCAGAATTATGATGCTATCATACTAGTAGGGCCAGGGTGGTCCAAAAGTACACCCTTTAACAGTTCCTAGTCGAGGGGATATCGAGACAGTGCATCGATATTCCAGAGTAGACTAGTATGTACGTTTCTTGTCCCTTAGAGGGTGATGGTTGATCCCACAACCATTGGTGTGTGACATCGAAGATTGTACACAGGTGCTCATTAGAGAATGTGTAGACCGAGCAGAACTCGCCGAGAACTCCTAGTTGGTATTATACCTATCGTCAGATAGCAGTTCTCTGGTGACACTGGTATAGGTTAGTCTGTAGACCCAAGATCGTCATAGAGTCTTTTGTGGCTCCTACTGTGCTTTGATTTCCTCCCTACCATGCTCAAGAAGAGTCGTGCAAACAGGTGGATTTTGGGTACAGTCACAAGTCATATGGAGGCAATGAGCAATAGGAGGAGTTTCGTCTCTCCCGGTATCGGGGGTTGATATTGCGCTATGCTCGATTGGCTATAACTGGAAGTCCCTGACCAAGGCTGCTGCTGAGATTTACTGATAAGAGTTATCAGTAGTTTCTCGAACTGGTATAGGCCAAACATCGGCATAACTTATCACGTTACTGAGGTCTAACGTTTTACCACCCCTAGACGACGAAGAGACCGGACTGTATGGTGGTGTTACTGATAGGCTTCATGAAGAGTATGTACAAACTTGCTTGTTGATCTTCATATCGCTCAATACCCGGGTAGCCGTTACGTCCTGCTAGTACCGCTGACGGCTTATAGGTGACTGATGTGATCATTACCTACTACTGGTGTATTGATGAGTCTTTAGTGTCCCATACAGAAATTTCCTGGTTTAAGTGAAACGAAGTAGGGCATATATGTGATATAAGCTTAGGCCTGATTAAATACGTGTATGTGATACCGTATTGTAATCTGGCAGTTATCTGATGTCGGTCAGGTTATATGTGATATAACCAGATTATCGAATCAAGTGTGGATTTGATAATTGATATACAGATAAATGATATTAGTTGGTCATATGTGATATAACTGGATTATTAAATCAAGTGTTGATTTAATAATGTGACATATATTATATTTGATATAATTATATCTTAACTAATATCATTAGTTCACTAATTATTCTTCATAATATATATATTAATATATATGATATATATATATATATATATATATTATGAAGTATGGCATGATTTTTCTATTTTTGGAAAATATAAAAAGAGGTGGAAAATGAGGAGGTATGGTGAGGTATGGCTTTTTTTCATTTATTTATTTCTCTTGACTCACTATTCAAGCATGGTGCAATTAATATTGCAATTTACTCCATACTTGAATGAGTGATGGTCAAGGGGGTTGCCATTCTTCACTTTATTCATAACACTTAACCATTTTCTAGTGTTGCTCTCTTGAGCTCTCTATCTCATCTTTTTCTTCCTCTTCATGCATCAAAACTCCAATCCCTCACATGTAATGTGAACCATGGAGTTTTGAACAAACTAGTAAACTTCAAATCCCCTACTTCACCATTCCACACCAAACTAGCACTTTGGTGTGGTGTGTTTTCTTCACTAATAGGAGATTAGTGAAGAGGTAGCTTGAGCTAGTGGGCTTCACGTGGATCATCTTCGGCACGAAGGTCATCGAAGGAAGCTCATCCAAACTTTCAAGTGGAGCCTAGTGGAGTCGCGTGGACTACTACACGGAGCTTGTGAAGTGAAAGACTCGATCTACGAGGGTATAACCACCTTTCACTTCTTTAGTTTATCATATCATCATAGCTTAAACCTAAATCGTCTAGTTAAGATCTTATTTAGTCTAACTTAGCACCTAAAAATTTTAAAATTCGGCATGCTTGATGCTACTAAAACCTCATGGTGGTGCTAAGGTAGACTTTCATGGTATCAGAGCAAAGCTAGAATATTTGGGTAAGTCTTTACGACTAAAGTGTTCGATCGGAATTTCAAAACCCGTAAATGTGATGTTTCTATCGATTTTTTCAAATGTTGAAATTTTTGTAATTAAAATATCCAAAAAATTTTGCAGGGTTTTCTATGGAGCCCCAAGAAATATAGAGCCCTAATTCCTCTAAAGCGCCGCGGAGCCGCCGCCAAAACCCTTGTTTGGCCACAGTTCCGTCGTCGTTTTGGCGTATTGTGGAACCAGCTTTCTTGTGCTGCTCTATGGTTACATTTTTCACTCTGTGGATATTTTTATTGCTTCTCAAGTTGTTGAAGTCTCTGGATTTTGTGGAAGTTTCATGAACCGATCGAAATGTTTAACTTCGTATAGATCTTGATGATATGTGATACAATATTTAGAATCCGGAATAGTTAGTTTTGTGAAAACTAGTTAGTATATTATAAATCTAGTAAATTAGTCTCGGTTTATCGGTTGCCACGGAGTTTTGATTCGGATCAAAACTCCGTCGCAATCGCGTATTGTACGCGAACACTCGCCGGGTAACTCTAGTAGACAGCTACACCCCATATCCCCGACCAAGCGACTGTAGGAGAACCCCATTGCCGCGAGCACCCACTCGGGTGCTCGCGGCCACGGTGTTACGCCATGCACTTTGTCGATGGCATCGGGGGTACGGCCATCTGCTAAAGTTTCCGATGAGTATTCGATAATGTAGTCAGGAATCCTATTGAATTACCCGACTAAAGTAACTGAAAAGTGTTTTCAATTTAAGATTAAAATAAAAGGTTTATAGGTTAGGCATGAAATCCGGAATATGAGATATTCTGGGTTTATGATATCTGAGGATATACGGATTCTAATTATTATAGTTTTCCTTTTCTTTTCTGCAACCGTAAGTGTAATATGTGGAGTATCCCAATCTTGTTGCTATATGTCAACGAATTTCGCGATACGTATATTTTCTTATGTTGATGACATGAGATATTATGTGTTTCTGGTGATATGATTTATTGGATCGTTGTGAATGAATAGCCCAGGGGTTTTATGTGAGATGGGAGATTTTATTTTCATTCATGTAAAATCTGTATGTAATATTCTTTTATTGGGGAACTTTTGGGTTGAGGATGATGTCACCATTGATGTATATTATTTATTTTTCCGCATTAGGATAGACCCAAGGCAGGGAGCACAAGTAACCGGGTTCTAGAGTCCAGTAGGAGACCATCTCAAGGAGTTGAGACCGGATCTCCTTACTCTAGAATTTTTAGGGTTACTTGCCGCTCTCGTAGGGGTCTAGGGATGTGGGTTTGGCTATTCTTCACGACCGTGGAATCCGTGTTCTACATTACTGGCTGAATTTAAAACACGGAAATCCTAGTATATCCAATATTTCATATGTTGCTTCTGCTGCTTAGTTCTGTGATGTGATCATATAAATGTGTAAGACGAATATTATATTATATATAATAAACGTTGCTTATGTTTTGCACCCGCGCTAGTCCAGCCCCCGCTCTACCGGTAGTTAAGTAACCTAACGGTACATGACGGGGCCCAGTGGCAAATGCGGATGGCATTAGCGTACGTTTTATTTTCGTTTCATTTTCTGTGATGTTTATGAAACATTAAATGATGGGACTTCATTAATAAGATTAATGAAAAGAAAATAAACCTAAAGATGTTGTGGAATCAGTATTTTATAAACATGTAGCTCTAGTTCTTGCTTTGCATAGTCGTATTCCTTGATGAATATCCAGCACCTCATTCGATGAGTAAAGAGCCGAGATCCCTTCACCGGGAGTGACCTCTTTAGCGAAACTAGCAAATGCTACAACTCGCTCATTTAGTTTTGGAAGCTGCACTAGTTTTTTATTTTGCATAGTAGTATTCCTTGTAGAATATCCAGCACCTCATTCAATGAGGAAAGAGCCGAGATCCCTTCACCGGGAGTGACCTCTTTAGCAAAACTAGCAAACGCTATAAAAATATTCAATTTTTAAAATGGAGCTTAAAACACTCCAAATCACTAGATTCTACAACGATATCAAGTTCATAACGCTCATGGTTTTCTTAAAAACATGCGTAGCCCTCCGTCATTTCAGATAAGTACTATTTAGTATTTGTGCTGCGTTTGTTGACCTTATCAAGGCGTAGTGTGCGGTAGATGATTAGTACTTAGCTGCCCGCATGTGATGCGATCGAGTTAGGGTAGTCGTGTAGCCTTGTTGACCTTGTCAAGGGTCGTGCAGGTGGATTTAATTCAATCAAGAAATGAACGGGTTGAACTTGACTTGCAGTTTATGGTTTGTTGACCTTATCAAGGTCATAAATCACATGGGGTAAAAACAATATTGGGAATTTCAAGTGTTGAAATTTGCAATGAGATTGCATACCTTCTATATGATAGTTGGATCCCGATACCCACTGCGAGTAAGAGTTACTCCTGGGAGCGTTTTATACTTTACAATTGGCTAATCCAGTAGGTGTCAACGGGGTTATGCCTATAGGGAAATGAGATTTATTTTAATTAGGTCCGTGCGAAAGCATGGGGAACCTCTCTCGGAGTACCGACACTTGCCTGGCTGACCGGTTAGAGAACTTGTAGAATGTAATTAATCCCGGTTAATCTTACCTTTTATGGTTTGAAGGAAGATTTGATAAAAACAGTGGGATCCATCCTGATTAGATAAAATAATAACCAATCTAATCTTGCAAAGAGCGCACGCAAAGTGATTATCCTTCTCTCTCTCCTGGTAGCGATCAATTACATGCCTTAATCAAGATAATAATATGGATATTTTGACCGAACCTACTTATTATACTGTAAGTGCACAGTGGCGCCCCGTCCGTCAATCCGAGGCCAAAATGCGGAAACGATAATTTACTTTAACTTTTGAACCGGCACCACCGCGCACAAAAATCCCGGATCGGGCCATTAATCTAATCCTAGCTAAATAGAGAAGGGGTAGAGAGATATACCGAGCGATCCGTGTCCTTCGGTCTTCTCGTCGTCGTCCCGATCTTCTCGCGGAATCTCCGGTCTTCACCTCCTCGCCAGAAGGGCACCACATCGCCGGCTTCTTTTACGGGCTCCCACCTCTGGACCGAGGCAACTCGAGTATGAAGTTGGCGAGTCGACGTGCCCAAGATTTGCTGCAGAATGAAGTGTAGAACTCTATGTGTCTCATGGGGTTTATGGAAGTTGCCTTTATGGTGGAGGAAAAGAAGGAACTTTTGGAGGAGGAGCTATATCATTTTTGCAAAGCCAAATGAGAGTATTTTCCCCATACCAAAATTGGGACAGCCCCTACCCCATAATGGCCAGCCAAAAAATGGTGAAGGGAGAGAGAGAGAAAACCAAGGGGGGTGTATCAATGATGCAAGAGAGAAATGATGAGAAGAAAATGATCTTCAACCAAACCAACACTCCAACAACCTAATCATAACTCCAAAAAGGTCAACCCATCATGAACCATCATAAACTAAGAAGTCAATGTGATGGTGGAACTATCATGACACAACAACTTGCAAAAACAACCCTCCAAAAATGCTAATTTGCACTATTGCAAATAAGCCCTCCTCCACCAATTTTCAGCCAGGGAAAGATACAAAGAAAAATGGCCGAAACGGAAAACAAACTGGCAACTTCGGAAAACTGTTCCCGTAATAAATTACAGGAAAACCCCGCCACTGTATATACATACCCGCATTTGTATTCAGACTGAATACAAATGCAATAAGACAAAATCTACACTGTGTAATACTAGGATCCGGCTTAAACCAAAGCCTGCTAGTATTATCCGTCCGATCATGATCCGTGCAATACCGCACGTATCTGATCGAACCCTGCCATATCTCCATACAGCCTCTACAGCGTTTCGCCCGAAACTTGAGAAAACGGTCTGTGGATGACTCTAAAGACTCGTCAATACTTTGGCTGTGGATTTAACCACTAGCACGTCAGAGGTATTAGCCATACGTAACGGGCAACCAGGTATTGACCAAAAGGGACGTCGATGAGCGAACTCATCCTGACACCCTACTGAGCCTGTCAGTGACAATATCTGTACAGTCCGGTCCGTTCGTCTATGAGCATCGCATGACGGGCCTAGGGGGTTGGTAAAAGTCAGACCCCCAAAAGCGGTACAAGTCGTGTCGGAGTGTAGCCCAGAACACCCTGAGATACTACTGGAATACCTACCAGTAAATCTCCTGCCTTGGCCAAGGACTTCGTGTAATGGCTCTCCTAGACACAGCGCGACCTCACCCCCAATACCAGGAGAGACGAACCCCTGCAGATCCGCTCACTGCCTCCATATGGCTCGGGACTGTACCCAACTAAAACCTGTTTGCACGTCTTCTTTGAGCGTGGTAGGGTAGTAATCAAAGTACAGTGGGAACTCACACGAGACAAATGACGATCCTCAGGTCGATGAACTAACCTGTACACATGTCACCAGGGAACTGCCATCTGACGTCAGGTATAATACCAACTAGCATGTTCCCGGGGAGTCCTGTCCGGTGTACTCATAACCCAATGAGCACCTGTATACATCTTAGGTGAACCAACTGACACCAGTGGCTTGTGAGACCGACCACTGCCCCTCGTCGGGGTCTCGACTGTATACACTAGTCTACTCTGGAGTATCGATGCCCTGTCTCGAAACTCCCACGACTAGTGACCTTTTAAGGATGTGCTTATAGACTACCAGCTCTCACGTATATGATCGCCCTCATACTGCTGGCAGTCAAGCAAGAATCCTAGGGGCTCTATCAACGTGTAATAGCGACCTGTAAGGTCACCTAAAGCAGTACACGATGATAAAGATAAACCAGATAGCATACTATCATCTCGAGTAAGACTGTCCTACTGGGATAGTTCCTCCCTCAATCATTGCAATCACGTCCCTGTGATCCAATAATTGACTCTGAGGGCACTATCTCCAACAATCTCCCACTTGCACTCAAGGCTAATTATTGCGATGTCGCATACTCACAGCCTATGTGATACCGAACACCCAACTCCTCTACTAGTCAGTCTCACAAAGCCCGTTTGCAAAACTATTGCGTTCGAGGAATAGCCTCGGTGAGTGGATCCACTCTGATGTTTCTTTCTATGTCTCTCTTAATCTCTAGTTCGCGGAGAAAGCCATCTCCCGAAATGAGCAATACCTGTCTTAGAATATGTCTGGATGTCTGATGGGACCTAATTCATAAATGAACTCCAAATCCAAACTTCTTAGACTGTATCGTCAACTGAACTTAATCAGTATCATGCGCCATCCTTCCCTCAGTATCCACCTGGACCACCTGTCTAAAATACTGCCCCTCGTCAGAGGGAAAACTATAACTCTGACAGCCACTATGTCAACCATGTCACCTTGGAAGCCTGGAATGATAACTGTCTCCCAAATGAGGCTGACCTTATCATATCTCTAGAACATCCACTTATGTTCTAAAACTGCTTCTGAACGTTTCTCCAGGATTGGATTAGTATCAACTTATTGCATCTACTGCAAAAACAACATCTGGTGTTGTACTTGATTGGGAAAGTACCCAAATCTAGATCTAGAACCATAGATCCAGTAACCAGAATCTCTGATATAATATCCAAGTCCCATGTGGAGAAACTACTGTGTGACAACCAAAGTATATAACCGATCGTAGTAGAGGAATTTCACTTCCTGCTCTGTGTATGTCATCCAAATACTAGGACATCACACCCTACTAGCTTCTCAACAGATCCATCCCTTATTCTGATGAAGCCAAACCCATGACTGTCACACCAGAAATAGATGATCTATCTCCTCTTTATCTGCTTTAGTCTATAAGTAGACATAAGCCACTTGTCCACCATGCTTCCGCTGCTCCCACTGAGAACGACAACCCTCTGGCAGAGTCATATACACGTGCACTTCTAAAGCTAGTTTAGAACGACGCTATACTCATTCTCCTGCCGGGTCTCGCAGCCTGGAACAACAGCAATAGCAAGTCTGGGTAAACAAGAACCTCCCTGCCACCGTCCTTGAGGCTACCGGAGTACCTCTCGGGTGCCTGAGTGTAACAACTCCAATTTTGTATACCAAAAATTTGCTTTAAATATAGTGTATACTTGGAGTATTAATGTTGCTGGAAACAATTTAAGTATCTAATTCCTTACAATAATTACAAGAAGAAGCTTGTAGCTCATTGGTAATACCTTGCACTGCTAAACCAAGCCACCGGAGTTCAAATCCCATGCCCCACATTATTTTTGTATTTATTTGGTTTTATTTTTTTTTGGAAGTCAACGGTAAAAAGGCCATAACTCCCAAAATATGTACTGGACAACAAAAAGTAAAAATACCAAGTTGTTCCTCAGGAAAACCCCCGGCCATTGGACCCTTGACTCGGCTCGACTCGGCGCCGCCGGCCGGCGACTCAGACGACTCGGTCCGGCGCCGCCGGCCGGACTTGGCCGGACGGCCGAGTCACCAACTGAGAAAAGTTGGCTCTTGACTTGGTCAACCCTCTTGCACACTTATTATACCTGGATCGGTTTTGATTTGGCCAGTAAATCCCTTTTACTCCTAGGTTTAATGTTTTTTAATGAATTTTTAATGGTTTTTATATATTTTTTTAAATATTTTTAATCCAAATCCTAACCCTAGCCTAGCCCTATATAAAGACCCCTATCCTCTACCTTTTCCCCTCACAACTCTAAGTCCACTCTCTCAAATTCTCGAGAACTCGGTACGAAGAGCGAGAAGCGAAGCGCTGCCGAAATCGACGACGGATTCCGGCGACCGGATCAGGACCTTCGCGATGTTTTCAACGAATCGACAACCACCACGACCTCTAGCTTCCTTAGCTTTTCCAAATCGTAAGTCCCACCTCCTTCTATCTCTCTTTTCTTTAAGATAAAAAATACGACTTTTTGGAACCCGACGGAAATCGGATAAACCGATTTCCGATTCGGTTTTTCACTAAATTTCCACTTATCACCTAATACATATTATCTACCCATATGCTTGTTGACTATTAATCACCCATAAACCAATTTAATCAAACTTTTTCACATGAAATGATAATTTCTTTGCAAAACCGTATTCTTTTCATAAAAATACCATGAAGTTCATTTTTCTTAGTTTAATTAATTCCCTCACTCCTAAATAGGTTTATCTTGATCACTAAACTTGTAGAACCCACTTTGAATGAAATTTCACACATAAAATGATAACGTTTCCGAATACCGTATTCTTGCGCTATAATACCTTTAAGTTTAACATAGCATGTTTTACCTTTAAACTTCACCAAAACTTAATATAAGTCACGGGGTAATGACCTACCCCTACACACACTCAATATAACCCTAATTGATAAATGTCAAAATACAGAATACGGAATTACAGGACTTTTTCACTAAAATACCATAATCTTTATAACTTTTATTTAAAACTTTAAGTTGTAAACTTTTTAGATAAAATATTTTAATAAAATGAAAACACGATTGGTCATGGACATCGATCGTTTATCTAAACTGTCTTGTGGTGTCTAGGCAAGGCAAGTGAGCTTGGGTAACTTTAAAAGGCCCGTCTCACGATTCGTGAGCGGATCTCTCCCTCCTCACTTGTACTTACCTGGCCGCAATTGACGGTGAAGAGGCGATTTGAGGCTTCTAATGACTCATCGTTTAGACCTTAGAAATCAACTAGTTGGCTTAGGAAACCCTAATAACTAAAAATACGGAAACTATACCTTTTGCAAATAAATACCCTATATTAATAAAACCGTTTTCCCAAATGAAAAGTATTTATAAACCTAAGCAAAGCGCCGCTACAACTCACTTTTGGGGAACCTGTTAGGGAAAGTACGGTTCATCGTGCACCCGCAGGCTAGTAGTGCGAGATTCAGACCTCCGCAAGGAGCATTCGGTCTCGAAAGGTTTAAAATACGATATTTAAGGAAAATGAGATTTTTAAAGATAAAATACTCATTTAAAAATTATTCATGTGTTAATATATATATAGTTATCATTTTAACACCTATTTTATCCTAATATAAAGTTTCCACATTTTTCTAAAAAATTACAAGATTAAAAGTTACACTAAAATACCATGAACTTCAGATAAAACAAATAATACTTTTATTATGATATATTCACTAGAATAACACAAATAAAATTCACATTCATTATAACAATTAAAGACGAATATTAAATACTTGAGGTGTATTTTGAAAACTATACAAAAGTATTTTTACATAAAACCCCCTCAAGTTTCACAAATTACAATAAGGCCCCTAGCTAATATTGAACTTCAAATTCTTTTCTTTTAGTCTGACTCGGGTTAGAGTCTGACTATTCTTGACTCGAATATGATTCAAGTCAATCTATATGCTTTTATATTCCAATACAATTTGAATACATGAATCCATGAACCCAGTTAACAATATATTCCTTTTTGACTGAATCAAACCATGGATATTCATCCATTATCCTGATATTCCATTTACCTGATTATACAGTTGCAACATGATTACTGATATCATGGTTTTGGTCAGTCATCCAACTTACATATTCCAATACTACAATACTGTTAAAACATTACGGGGTTTAAGGGGTAGATTGGTACGGAAGATGTTAAAGGTGGCACGAGGTGGTCAGATTAAGACACCTAACCTGAATCATGTTGCTGTTGTACCGTGGCATAACGGTTCCTTGTACTTTCCATTTGCCCTGATCTCTAGCATATAGAGATCCCCCTCGTATACACTGGCATCTTTCTGTACCAAGCTACAAACAACAGCGTTACACAATGTTCCATAATATTCAACATTTTAATACTTTAGAAAATACCGTTACTCTATCATTCTCATTCTTCTTATTCTTTTGGGACTTACCGAGCGACCTGTTCGCTGCGACATTCTATCTCTTTCTTCTTTGAATGTCGTCAGGTGCGTTGGACCAAGCTGAGATCGAGCCCACCGGTAAAGATTTGGAGCAATTCCAGGCAGACCCAGAGCTCTAGATAATTGTACCTTGTTCTTCCAGTTTATTTCATTTTCTGTTATGCCACTGTTTAGGCATTGTTTTTTTCATTCCAGTTGTATTTTCTTTTCCTGCATTGTAAAAATAATGTTATTAATAAAAGTTGCTGTTATTTCCATATTATTCGTCTCTTCTGATTTACTTTATATTGCTTAGTTACGCTTAGCGTATATACTTCTGAGTATATACGAAGCGGGCCTTGTCGCGTTCGCCGTACACTGGGAAGCGGGGCGTGACAGGTTTTATTGGTGGCCCATGCAGGTCAGAGCTGTATGAATCCCTGTCATGCAGTTCTGGTCTGCGTGAACAACCTAAGCAATATAACACAAGAACCAGCAACTAAAACATTCTTTACAATTCATGTTCTTTGAAACTTGCAAATCTCTATTCCTTGAATCTTATCATTTCATGTATTTGATTCTGTCCTAATCCAAATTTTTCTTCAGGATTATGGATTCCCCGAACAACACCAGCACCAACGTCAACAACACCCCACCAGCACTACCTCTCACACTAGCTGTTCCCGCACCACCCACTGAGCAGACGATGTTATTTGATGCGATCCGTAGTCTTCTCAAGGGACGGCAACAACTTCTGAGCCGTCCTGATAACGATGCACCGGGAGTAAAGCAATTCCGGGCTTTGCACCCAAAGCAGTTCTCTGGTAAAGGAAGCCCTCTCGAAGCAGAAGAATGGGCACAAAGCATCGAAGATGATCTGGCAGCAGCTCAAGTGCCGGATAACGCTTGGATCCGTGTAGCGAAGCTACAGCTCATGGATAATGCTCGAAATTGGTGGAAGGCGGAAGAAACCCGTCTAGCGCAGCCGATTGAATGGAAGACATTTCGCGAGAAGTTTGACGCGAAATATTTCCCAGTGACTGCCAGGTTCGCTATGGAGCAGCAGTTTATTCATCTACAGCAAGGATCAATGTGGGAGAAATCGGTAGATGAATACGATGCTGAGTTCACTATGTTGAGCCGGTAAGATATGTCACAATAGTTCAATTTTTGAAATATCACATATTACACAGCTAACACAATTTTTAAGCAGATTCGCGGCACACCTGATACCGACGGACGAGATCAGAGCCCGTCGTTTTCAGCAAGGTTTGGACACAGAGATCAAGGCTGCTCTAGCCACAGGAAAGTTTTTGACTCATGAGGAAGCCCTAGAAGCTGCCCGCAGTTATGAGGCAGTCATAAAAGAGAGGGGCAGACCTCAGTCTGCAGGAGTGAAACGCCCTGCCAACCATATGGCAGGTGGAGCCACGTCCAGACCATCTTTCGTGCCGAGGCGACCCGGAGTACCAACTCATCGTCCTAGCCCAGCCTTTTGCACTTACTGCAAGAGAACTGGACATATGATGAAGGACTGCCGTCGAGCCAACCGCCTCTGCTTAATATGCGGTTCAGCCACTCATGATATTGGATCTTGTCCCCAAAGGCAAAACTCAGTTGCTGCACCCAGGCCAGCAAATACTTATCAGCAGCGACCAGCTCTTCCGGCACCTGCTCCCAGACTTGCACTGCCTGCACCACCTAGGGGACCACAAGCTGCACCACCTCCTCGACAGTTCCATCAAGCTCAAAGGAACGTTCAGAGGAATGCTCCTCAGGCCAGGAGGAATGTGCCGAAGCGCCAGGCTTTCATGATGTCTGTGGAAGAAGCTGAGGCCACTGGCCAAGTCATTACTGGTAAATTTCCTTCTTATCTTTTAGTTTGGTTACCTACACACTTTCCCTATACCTGAACCTATCCCATATACCTTAGGTACAATCCTAGTAGCTTCACTACCTGCACTTGCACTGTTTGATACTGGGGCATCCCACTGCTTTATGTCGCAACGGTTTGTCCGAACCCATGCGATTCCAGTCTCACCGCTTGTATCCAGCTGGAACGTCAGTTCTGGAAATGGTGTTCTAAAGGCAACTATGGGATACAGCATGTGTCCAGTCATCGTCTGCAGTCGATAGTTTTACGCCGACTTCAAAGTACTGGACATACCAAACTTCGATGTGGTTCTAGGAATGGACTGGCTTGGAACTTTTTATGCTACCATCGACTGTCGTCAAAGGAGGGTAGTATTTGAGATTCCAGATCATCCGGTCTTCTATTTCAAGAGTGGAGATCGTACATTGGAGCCAAGTACTTACAAAGCGAAGCCAAAGGAAGCAGTAGTTGCAGCAGCTCATGCAGAGGAAGAATCAAGGCCGGAGGTAGTTCGAGAGTTCGACGACGTATTCCCTGACGATATATCAGGTTTGCCTCCCGATCGAGCTCTTGAATTCAGTATTGACTTAGTACCATGAGCACAACCAGTGATCAAAGCACCGTATAGACTAAGTCCAGAAGGTTTGAAAGAAGTTCGAACACAGTTGGACGAATTACTGGAAAAAGGATGGATTCGTCCCAGCACTTCAAGTTGGGGAGCACCTGTACTGTTAGTGAAGAAGAAGGAAGGTTCATACAGAATGTGCATCGACTATAGGGCCTTGAACGAAGTTACTATAAAGAACAAGTATCCACTCCCGCGCATCGACGATTTATTCGATCAGCTAAGTGGATCTTGTGTCTTCTCTAAACTAGATCTTCGTTCAGGATATCATCAAGTGAAGGTCAAGGAGGCTGATATTCACAAAACAGCTTTCAGAACTCGTTATGGACATTACGAATTTCTAGTAATGCTATTTGGAGTGACCAATGCACCAGCAATCTTCATGAACCTTATGAACCAAGTTTTCCGGGTGTATTTAGACAGGTTCGTTGTCATCTTCATCGACGACATCCTGGTATATTCTAAGAATCGGAAAGAGCATGCGGAGCACTTACGAATTGTCCTGGAAACACTTCGACAACATAAGCTTTATGCCTAGTACAGCAAGTGCGAGTTTTGGCTAAAACAAGTTGGTTTTCTTGGACACATCGTATCAGGAGATGGGATTTCTGTAGATCCAGCAAAGGTTTCAGCAGTCAGCGAATGGCCTACACCAAAATCAGTGAAGGATATTTGGAGTTTCTTGGGCTTAGCTGGGTATTACAGAAGATTCATTGAAGGCTTTTCGAAGATAGCAACACCCCTGACCAAGCTCACAAGAAAAGATGAAAAATTTGTGTGGTCAGAAGCATGCGAGCAAGCTTTCGTAGAACTCAAGTCAAGACTGACATCTGCACCTATTCTCGTCATACCAGATCAAACCGGAGGATTTGAAGTACATTGTGATGCATCCGGTAAGGGACTAGGATGTGTTCTACATCAGCACGGTAAGGTTGTGGCTTATGCTTCAAGACAACTGAAGACTCATGAGCGCAATTATCCGACGCATGATCTAGAGTTGGTAGCCGTTATTTTTGCTCTCAAGATTTGGCGCCACTACTTACTTGGTGAACGAGTGAACATCTACACAGATCATAAAAGTCTGAAGTACGTGTTTACTCAGAAGGAGTTGAATATGCGGCAGAGAAGATGGTTAGAACTTATGGCGGACTTCGACATCAATTTGCAATATCATCCAGGAAAAGTGAACGTAGTACCTGATGCTCTTAGTCGCCAACCATTATCAATGAATCTCACCGCCCAGTGGAAGATTCAGCAGGACCTACATCAGATGGAGATTGAACTAGTCATGTCAGGTGATATTTCAAATTTGATGAATCTACAAATCCAATCAACTATTGTCAATCAGATCAAAGCAGCTCAAGCCAGCGATGCTAAGTTGCAAAAGATCAGAGAACAAGTGGAGAATGGACTCAGAACAGATTTCATCATCCATGAAGACGGATCTTTGAGATACGGCAGCAGATTGTGTGTACCAAAGGGTCCTGTTCGGGAAGAGTTAATGAAAGAAGCTCACAGCTCTCCCTATTCAGTACATCCTGGAGGTACCAAAATGTACAAAGATCTACGTCAGAATTATTGGTGGCATGGAATGAAGCGTGAAGTAGCCAGGAGTGTCGCAAAATGCTTGGTGTGTCAGCAAGTAAAGGCTGAACATCACAGGACAGCTGGACTACTTCAACCGTTACCAATCCCAGAATGGAAGTGGCAGCACATCACGATGGACTTTGTAACTGCTCTTCTTCGCAGCACAAAGGGTAACGATGCGATTTGGGTCATTGTGGATCGACTCACAAAGTCGGCTCACTTCATCCCATTTCGAGTTGGCCAATCAACTGAGACATTAGCGAAGAAGTACATGGAGGTAATAATCTAAATTAAGATTTAAACTCTTCATAACGTACTATCTCTGATACCCATGGACTCATACAGGAAATTGTGAGACTTCATGGAGTACCGGTCTACATTGTCTCCAATCGTGACACCAGGTTCCGATCGCAATTTTGGCAAAGTCTGCAAGCTAGCTTGGGAACAAGTATGAACTTCAGCACGGCTTATCATCCACAAACAGATGGTCAGTCGGAACGAACAATTCAGATCTTGGAGGATATGCTCAGAGCATGTATGCTCGACTTCAAAGGATCGTGGGAAGATCACCTACACCTTGTGGAGTTTGCGTACAACAACAGCTACCAAGCAAGTATAAGAATGGCACCTTTTGCAGCATTATATGGAAGGAAGTGTCGATCGCCATTAAGTTGGGACGACATCGGAGATAGAGAACTCCTTGGACCAGAGATGATAGTAGAAACCGTTGATGTGGTTCGTACTATCAGGGAAAGAATGCGCATAGCCCAAGATATACAGAAACACTGGGCTGATGCGAAAAGACGACACTTGGAGTTCCAGCCAGGAGAGCATGTATTCCTGAAAATCTCTCCGAACCGCGGAGTGATCAGATTTGGAAGACGGGGAAAGTTGAGTCCGAGATACATTGGACCGTTCGATATACTCGAACGAGTCGGTGAAGTGGCATATCGTTTAGTGCTTCCACCCTCATTGGAAAGAGTGCATAACGTGTTCCACATATCCCAACTCAGAAGGTATGTGAGTGACCCCAGCCATGTACTTGATCATTCCGAACTCACGATACAGCCCGATTTGTCTTGTGAGCAACAACCAGTGGAGATCCTGGAAAGGAAAGTGAAGACACTTCGGAACAAAGAAGTTAATTTGGTCCGGGTAATGTGGAGGAAAGAAACTCCAGGAGAATCCACGTGGGAAATGGAGGCTGAGATGCGTGCAAGATATCCGCACCTTTTTGTAAACTAGTCCTTAAATAAAAGTTGTAAATTTCGAGGACGAAATTTTTGTAAGGAGGGTAGATTGTAACAACTCCAATTTTGTATACCAAAAATTTGCTTTAAATATAGTGTATACTTGGAGTATTAATGTTGCTGGAAACAATTTAAGTATCTAATTCCTTACAATAATTACAAGAAGAAGCTTGTAGCTCATTGGTAATACCATGCACTGCTAAACCAAGCCACCGGAGTTCAAATCCCAAGCCCCACATTATTTTTGTATTTATTTTGTTTTATTTTTTTTTGGAAGTCAACAGTAAAAAGGCTATAACTCCCAAAATATGTACTGGACAACAAAAAGTAAAAATACCAAGTTGTTTCTCAGGAAAACCCCCGGCCATTGGACCCTTGAGTCGGCTCGACTCGGCGCCGCCGGCCGGTGACTCAGCCGACTCGGTCCGGCGCCGCCGGCCGGACTTGGCCGGACGGCCGAGTCACCAACTGAGAAAAGTTGGCTCTTGACTTGTTCAACCCTCTTGCACACTTATTATACCTGGATCGGTTTTGATTTGGCCAATAAATCCCTTTTACTCCTAGGTTTAATGATTTTTAATGAATTTTTAATGGTTTTTATATATTTTTTTAAATATTTTTAATCCAAATCCTAACCCTAGCCAAGCCCTATATAAAGACCCCTATCCTCTACCTTTTCCCCTCAAAACTCTAAGTCAACTCTCTCAAATTCTCGAGAACTCGGTACGAAGAGCGAGAAGCGAAGCGCTGCCGAAATCGACGACGGATTCCGGCGACCGGATCAGGACCTTCGCGATTTTTTCAACGAATCGACAACCACCACGACCTCTAGCTTCCTTAGCTTTTCCAAATCGTAAGTCCCACCTCCTTCTATCTCTCTTTTCTTTAAGATAAAAAATACGACTTTTTGGAACCCGACGGAAATCGGATAAACCGATTTCCGATTCGGTTTTTCACTAAATTTCGACTTATCACCTAATACATATTATCTACCCATATGCTTGTTGACTATTAATCACCCATAAACCAATTTAATCAAACCTTTTCACATGAAATGATAATTTCTTTGCAAAACCGTATTCTTTTCATAAAAATACCATGAAGTTCATTTTTCTTAGTTTAATTAATTCCCTCACTCCTAAATAGGTTTATCTTGATCACTAAACTTGTAGAACCCACTTTGAATGAAATTTCACACATAAAATGATAACGTTTCCGAATACCGTATTCTTGCGCTATAATACCTTTAAGTTTAACATTGCATGTTTTACCTTTAAACTTCACCAAAACTTAATATAAGTCATGGGGTAATGACCTACCCCTACACACACTCAATATAACCCTAATTGATAAATGTCAAAATACAGAATACGGAATTACAGGACTTTTTCACTAAAATACCATAATCTTTATAACTTTTATTTAAAACTTTAAGTTGTAAACTTTTTAGATAAAATATTTTAATAAAATGAAAACGCGATTGGTCATGAACATCGATCGTTTATCTAAACTGTCTTGTGGTGTCTAGCCTAGGCAAGTGAGCTTGGGTAACTTTAAAAGGCCCGTCTCACGATTCGTGAGCGGATCTCTCCCTCCTCACTTGTACTTACCTGGCCGCAATTGACGGTGAAGAGGCGATTTGAGGCTTCTAATGACTCATCGTTTAGACCCTAGAAATCAACTAGTTGGTTTAAGAAACCCTAATAACTAAAAATACGGAAACTATACTTTTTACAAATAAATACCCTATATTAATAAAACCGTTTTCCCAAATGAAAAGTATTTATAAACCTAAGCAAAGCGCCGCTAAAACCCACTTTTGGGGAACCTGTTAGGGAAAGTACGGTTCATCGTGCACCCGCAGGCTAGTAGTGCGAGATTCAGACCTCCGCAAAGACCATTCGGTCTCGAAAGGTTTAAAATACGATATTTAAGGAAAATGAGATTTTTAAAGATAAAATACTCATTTAAAAATTATTCATGTGTTAATATATATATAATTATCATTTTAACACCTATTTTATCCTAATATAAAGTTTCCACATTTTTCTAAAAAATTACAAGATTAAAAGTTACACTAAAATACCATGAACTTCAGATAAAACAAAT
Organism: Agapanthus africanus; assembly: GCA_030015575.1. Lineage (NCBI taxonomy): Eukaryota > Viridiplantae > Streptophyta > Magnoliopsida > Asparagales > Amaryllidaceae > Agapanthus > Agapanthus africanus. The sequence goes on along the minus strand of JASDDO010000022.1, from coordinate 554,256,086 downwards.
AATACTTTTATTATGATATATTCACTAGAATAACACAAATAAAATTCACATTCATTATAACAATTAAAGACGAATATTAAATACTTGAGGTGTATTTTGAAAACTATACAAAAGTATTTTTACATAAAACCCCCTCAAGTTTCACAAATTACAATAAGGCCCCTAGCTAATATTGAACTTCAAATTCTTTTCTTTTAGTCTGACTCGGGTTAGAGTCTGACTATTCTTGACTCGAATATGATTCAAGTCAATCTATATGCTTTTATATTCCAATACAATTTGAATACATGAATCCATGAACCCAGTTAACAATATATTCCTTTTTGACTGAATCAAACCATGGATATTCATCCATTATCCTGATATTCCATTTACCTGATTATACAGTTGCAACATGATTACTGATATCATGGTTTTGGTCAGTCATCCAACTTACATATTCCAATACTACAATACTGTTAAAACATTACGGGTTTAAGGGGTAGATTGGTACGGAAGATGTTAAAGGTGGCACGAGGTGGTCAGATTAAGACACCTAACCTGAATCCTGTTGCTGTTGTACCGTGGCATAACGGTTCCTTGTACTTTCCATTTGCCCTGATCTCTAGCATATAGAGATCCCCCTCGTATACACTGGCATCTTTCTGTACCAAGCTACAAACAACAGCGTTACACAATGTTCCATAATATTCAACATTTTAATACTTTAGAAAATACCGTTACTCTATCATTCTCATTCTTCTTATTCTTTTGGGACTTACCGAGCGACCTGTTCGCTGACGACATTCTATCTCTTTCTTCTTTGAATGTCGTCAGGTGCGTTGGACCAAGCTGAGATCGAGCCCACCGGTGAAGATTTGGAGCAATTCCAGGCAGACCCAGAGCTCTAGATAATTGTACCTTGTTCTTCCAGTTTATTTCATTTTCTGTTATGCCACTGTTTAGGCATTGTTTTTTTCATTCCAGTTGTATTTTCTTTTCCTGCATTGTAAAAAGAATGTTATTAATAAAAGTTGCTGTTATTTCCATATTATTCGTCTCTTGTGATTTACTTTGTATTGCTTAGTTACGCTTAGCGTATATACTTCTGAGTATATACGTAGCGGGCCTCGTCGCGTCCACTTCGCCGTACACTGGGAAGCGGGGCGTGACACTGAGGTTACCCACCGTATCTGCGGAGTGGCCAATGGAATGTTAAACCAGATTGAATCTTTAGGTTCTTATCAAATCTTCAGTAATCGTTTGCGGTTCTGGAATCACTTCCGGTTCTACCATACTCCCACTACTGTTTTCCGAAAAAATCCATTTTATTTAAAACTGTGGCGAGTCTAGAACAATATCACTATTGATCTTCCAGATGGTAGAAAGTCAACCCTCGTCATAGCCTGGGTCAACCCACAAACAGCCATTACACAAACATGCCTTGAGTTATCCAGAGTCTGGTTTTAAGCATAAGCCGGACAACTCCCCGTACCTTAACATCGTTAAGATACGAACTATTCTATATCCAATATAGAAACGGAGGCACTGATTTAATTGAACCAGATTCAAATCATGCAGCTGTCTCCAGTGCATGTCAACTAAATGGAAGGAGGCCGATCAGCGTTACTCAACTTAGGAATGCTTTCAATTATGAGTAACCTGAAAGAGAAGCAAGTTCTCTTAATCATTACTACCAACTGAATACCACACACAAGTATCTATATCTTCGATCACTTTGAAGAATCCTGATACCTGCAATACCTTGTTCTCTACTTTATTCATATACCTATAACTTCTCAAAATTCGGACCCTGTGTTTCCACGAAACACCTGTCTAAAAACTAGAGAAATCATAAGTAAACCGAATATAGTAAGAGGACCATCCCCTCTGTCCTAATGGACACTGGACAACATACAATACTCTGTATAAGTCCCTTGAGTCTGACAACTCATTCCATGTGTGTCGTAGGTTGAAAATTGTACTTATGGTTATGAAGAATCACATCGCTGTTTAATACTCCTTTCCTAACCATCCACTGATATAGGTAAATGTCATAGACATAATTTCAAAAAGGTATATCTCACTCTATAAAAATAGACGTATAGATATATTAATTTGAAATTGGTGCACAACGACGGATATTCAAAACCAAATATTTGCCGACCGGCAAACATCCCAAGCGATTTCCTCAAATATCACCAATTACAACGAATTCCGATATAATGAGGAAGATCACTTAATTCCCAATAACTTACTCCCACTCATCATCTGTAAAACCATACAGATGTGAGAATCAAACCTGGTAAATACATACCCTGGAGCAAGGACTAATTGGGAAATCAACTTTCTTTTAACAGTACACAGTGAAACTGAAACATTAAAATATTTCGTAGGGGTATCCTGGTATTCCTAGTAATGCCTCTTCCATTATCCAGATTCACAACTGTAACCGTATATTTCTATGCCATCTCTCCACATCCCTTCATCTGTCTTTAGTCATTACCTTCTGTACACCCTCTTAGGCCAAATGGTTTTCTTCCTTCCCTACCGTTCGGCACCAGCCTATGGTTTGGAAGAAGACTATCCAATAAGCATAATGGGTGTACTGTCCTAATCCTAGGAGCACTCGCAATGCGAGAGAAGGTGAAGATAAAATACAACCGAATAAACCTTATTCCTATTTCTCCTGAACCAGAATCCATCCCCGAACTGGAACAAGTTCCTTTCGAGCTTGTATATAACCATACGATGGAGTATCCAATAAACTGTGGATCTTCGTAGTGATACAGAGTGTTCTGGAGAAATACAAAGGTGATATAGGATTGGCGAAGAAATACTTGGTTTGGTCGTGAATAGCAGTCGCAGTTTACTTTGCCCTCTTACTAATCCCTTTATTTGTCTTAACCTAATACCTTCTGCACACCATCGTTATGCTAATTGGTTTTCTTCATTCCCTACCGTTTGGCACCAGCCTAAGGTTTGGAAGAAGACTATCCAATTTGCGTAATAGGTGTACTATCTCCTAAACCAAGGAGTACTCGCAACCTGAGAGAAGGTAAAAGGAAAAGACAACTGAATAGTCCTATTCGTTTTCTCCAGAACCAGAAACCATCCTCGAATAAATTCCTTCGAGTTCGTATATAACCATACGGTGGTTTTATCTAATGGAAGTGGACATTCGTAGTAATACGGGGTGTCCTGGAGAAAAGGGTAAAAGTAGGAGTGGCAATGAGCTTTGCAACTCTGACAATCCAAAAGCCAGTGTTTAAGAAGGTTCGGTCAATTTCGGTCACTGAGTCATAGTCTTAGGGTCGGGTCATGGTCGCTGCTAAAGAGAGAGAGAAAAGAAACACTCAGCGTGCACTCTAACCTAGATCAGAATGGTTATCACTTAATCTAATCAGGAAACCTCCCACTGTAACGTCAAATTCTCCTCCAAACCTGAAAGAAGAATTAGTCAGGATCACCCGAGGAGTAAACCAACTCATCAGTGGGAATCGGGATCCAACTATCATCGCATGATAACATGACGGAATCCGCTCACGTTATCACACTCCAGAAGGTATGCGCATATCTGGCAAGTTTCAGTTTCTTTAGAAACTCCCGATGTGATTTTTGCCCCATGCTCTTATGACCTTGACTAAGGCCAACAAATCATAAGTCACGTGTCAAGTTCTACCCGTCATTGTCCAGGTTAATTTGAATCCACCCGTACAAGCCCTTGACTAGGGCCAACAAGGCTATACGATTGTCCCAAACCAACGCATCTATCTATGCAGCAGAAAGGTAACAAGCAGCTACCATACACTATGCCTTGACTAAGGCCAACAAATATAGCATGAATACTACGTGCTACCCATCTGAAATGACGAAGGGCTACGAATGGTTTTTGGCGAAAAACCTTTAACGTAATGAACTTGATATCGTTGAAGGAACCGGATAGCTTTTATAAAAATATAGTGGTGAAAACCTTTGCTAAAAAGGTCACTCCCGTTGAAGGGATCTCGGCTCTTTCCCCGTAGAATGAGGTGCAGGATATTCCAACTGAATACCACGATGCAAAGCAAAAGTAAATGACTATAATGAAGTTATTGCCCTGACGCAAACTTCTGTCCAAGGGTTCACTCCTGGTGAAGGGATCTCGGCCCTTGCCTCGTCGACTGAGGAGCTGGATATTCATAACCGAATACCACTGTGCTAAACAAAAGAAAACGACCTTGCAATAACAGCCTTTTGAAAAATTGTTCCAACAACATCAGAATAGGTTTGTTTAGCTTGCATTGATCCGAATCAACGCAGTCCCATCAATTGATCACACCAATAAAGAACGAAAATAATGATGTACGTATATGCCATCCGCATTCGCCACTGGGTCCCGTCATTACCCGTTAGGTTACTTAACTAATGACAGAGCGGGGACTGGACTAGCGCGGATGCAAAACATATACAACATCTACTAGTATATATATCAATATATAATATTCACTCAAGGCGTGATAAAATGCAACATCACAGAAATATAATAAGCAACACAGAACAATACAGATATCTGGGATCCCCGGGTTTCACAGAGCCGCTACTGAAACCCGAAGTTCCCCTGGTCATGTGGATAGCCTGTGCAATGAAATCCTAGACCCCTACGGGCGCAGCAAGTTACCCGCCAAAACATGAAGCGAGGAAGCCCCCTTCAGCAACGTGAATGGACCAGCCAGCACTTCACAGAATCCGGTAACTTAGGCACCCCTCCTGGGTCAACCTGTACCCCCTACGAGTGCGGCGAATAGCCCGCCAATTCTAGAGTAAAGCCCCCTCCGTCTCAATGCCATGAGATGCGGGCCCGTTTCCCTCTAGAACCCGGCTATCCATGCACCCCACCTTGGGGTAATCCTAGTACAGAAAGTAAAATATACATACAACGGGTACATCGACCTCACCCCGGTCGTGCCCCAAAAGAATAATATACAAAAAGGCAGTGACGGCAGTCCACATGTCGGACGCTCGTCCTGTAATATCAAATGTACATAATAAACCAAACTGTACTACCATTGCAACCAGGCTATCCCCCACGACCAATCCGCAACATCACAGCACTACACAGAACATCAACGTGAATGTCACGTTCGCAAATCCGTCTAGCCGGGCTATAGCAGTTAGACAGGATTTACCGATCAAGTGACATTCACGGTCGCAGATATAATGTAAATAATGTGAACTAACATGTTTAAAATTTCCGATCGACTAAATTTTCCCAAGTGGGCCCCAAGCACTACTGTAGCACTCAAAGAAATTCTGGGCCCAAAAAGAACATTCCAAAACCCCAATTTCCCTGTAGAAAGATCACTGTGCAAAAATGGTGCAGTGAAGACACTGTACTGTGGCGGAACCGCGGCGTCAAGGGGGTTTTGGCCGCGGTTCCGCGGTGGGTCTACAGTATCACGCTACTATTTTTTCACAGATGTCTTAGAATTTCCTGAACATTACTGTGCAACAACCTGAAAAAAATTTGGAGCCAAAAAAATTTCGACAGAGAACTGATGCATTGAAATCACGGGGTTTGGAATTTTTTTCGATCGAAGATGAAAACATATTAGACCAAGCTAGACTAGGTTAATGGCGTGGCTCTGATACCAGTGTAAGTGAACGGCGGCGCCCCGGCCGTCAATCCGAGGCCAAAATGCGGAAACGATAATTTACTTTAACTTTTGAACCGGCACCACCGCGCACAAAAATCCCGGATCGGGCCATTAATCTAATCCTAGCTAACTAGAGAAGGGGTAGAGAGATATACCGAGCGATCCGTGTCCTTCGGTCTTCTCGTCGTCGTCCCGTTCTCCCCGCGGAATCTCCGGTCTTCACCTCCTCGCGGGAAGGGCACCACATCGCCGGCTTCTTTTACGGGCTCCCACCTCTAGACCGAGGCAACTCGGGCACGAAGTTGGCGAGTCGACGTGCCCAAGATTTGCTGTAGAATGAAGTGTAGAACTCTATGTGTCTCATGGGGTTTATGGAAGTTTCCTTTATGGTGGAGGAAAAGAAGGAACTTTTGGAGGAGGAGCTATATCATTTTTGCAAAGCCAAATGAGAGTATTTTCCCCATACCAAAATTGGGACAGCCCCTACCCCATAATGGCCGGCCAAAAAATGGTGAGGAGAGAGAGAGAGAGAAAACTAAGGGGGGTGTATCAATGATGCAAGAGAGAAATGATGAGAAGAAAATGATCTTCAACCAAACCGACACTCCAACAACCTAATCATAACTCCAAAAAGGTCAAGCCATCATGAACCATCATGAACTAAGAAGTCAATGTGATGGTGGAACTATCATGACACAACAACTTGCAAAAACAACCCTCCAAAAATGCTAATTTGCACTATTGCAAATAAGCCTTCCTCCACCAATTTTCAGCCAGGGAAAGATACAAAGAAAAATGGACGAAACGGAAAACAAATTGGAAACTTCGGAAAACTGTTCCCGTAATAAATTATAGGAAAACCCCACCACTGTATATACATACCCGCATTTGTATTCAGACCTAATACAAATGCAATGAGACAAAATCTACACTGTGCAATACTAGGATCCGGCTTAAACCAAAGCCCGCACGTATCTGATCGAACCCAGCCATATCTCCATACGGCCTCTACAGCGTTTCGCCCGAAACTTGAGAAAACGGTCTGTGGATGACTCTAAAGACTCGTCAATACTTTGGTTGTGGATTTAACCACTAGCACGTCAGAGGTATTAGCCATACGTAACGCGCAACCAGGTATTGACCAAAAGGGACGTCGATGAGCGAACTCATCCTGACACCCTACTGAGCCTGTTAGTGAAAATATCCGTACAGTCCGGTCCGTTCGTCTATGAGCATCGCATGGTGGGCCTAGGGGATTGGTAAAAGTCAGACCCCTAAAAGCGGTACAAGTCGTGTCGGAGTGTAGCCCAGAACACCCTGAGATACTACTGGAATACCTACCAATAAATCTCCTTCCTTGGTCAAGAACTTCGTGTAATAGCTCTCCTAGACACAGCCCGACCTCACCCCCAATACCGGGAGAGACGAACCCCTGCAGATCCGCTCACTGCCTCCATGTAGCTCGGGACTGTATCCAACTAAAACCTGTTTGCACGTCTCCTTTGAGTGTGGTAGGGTAGTAATCAAAGTACAGTGGGAACTCACACGAGACAAATGACGATCCTCAGGTCGATGAACTAACCTGTACACATGTCACCAGGGAACTGCCATCTGACGTCAAGTATAATACCAACTAGCATGTTCCCGGCGAGTCCTGTCCGGTGTACTCATAACCCAATGAGCATCTGTATACATCTTAGGTGAACCAACTGACACCGGTGGCTTATGAGACCGGCCACTGCCCCTCATCGGGGTCTCGACTGTATACACTAGTCTACTCTGGAGTATCGATGCCCTGTCTCGAAACTCCCACGACTAGGGACCTTTTAAGGATGTGCTTATAGACTACCAACTCTCACGTATATGATCGCCCTCATACTGCTGGCAGTCAAGCAAGAATCCTAGGGGCTCTATCAACGTGTAATAGCGACCTGTAAGGTTACCTAAAGCAGTACACGATGATAAAGATAAACCAGATAGCATACTATCATCCCGAGTAAGACTGTCCTACTGGGATAGGTCCTCCCTCAATCATTGCAATCACGTGCCTGCATGGTTAATGTCACTTACAGACTCAGTAGGGGTTCAGACGGGCTTGCTTGTCAATCTTCCTTTCGTTCAATACCTGGGTAGCCATTACGTATAGCTAGTGCCGCTAACGTACTTGTGGTTAAACCCGCTGACGTACTTGTGATTAAACCTGTTGCCAGCGTATTGTCGAGTCTTTAGAGTCGCACACAAAAGGTTTCCCGGTTGTGAAGAAATGTTGTAGTTGTGGTACGTTGGTACGTACTCGGGTTCGATTAAAACTGGTGTATTTAATACACTGACGGTAATCGGACATTTGATAATACAAGCCGGTCTTTTGAAAAGACGGATGTTAAAAATAGTGTTGATTTAATATATTAATAAATATAATAGTATATGTATTGACTAATATTATGTCATTTTATATTTATCTCACTTGTGTTTTAAGAATAAAGAAAAGATTATGTTAAGTATTTATTTACTTTTTTTTCTTTATTTCTTTTTCCTTTTGGGTTTAATTTAGCTTATGTTGTTCCAAGGGAATAGCATATCTTCAGCCACTCTCTTTGTGGTGACAAGTGGAGGGAAGAGAAAAGGGTGGACACTTGAATGGGTGATGAGATCCTAAGTCTAGGATTTTGTAGAGAATGGATTATATTAGTAGTCATTTTTCACAAAATGGTTAATGAGAAATTCATAGCTCTCTCTCTTCTCTTGGTTCCATGCCCTCTTCATCTTTCTCCTCTTTTTATTAAGTGAAAAAAGAAATTAATTGGTGAGAAAAATAATCAGTGATCTTAACTACATCCTAGGACTCCTAACTTAGCAAACTTGGAGCACTAGTTCACTTCAAGATAGAAGTGTGGAGCTAAAGTAAAGGAATTCTCAAGGTGGATCATCTTTGGCAACTTAGAGGTCTTCAAGCTTGATCCTACAACACCTAGGAGTCTACCATGAAGTCCAACACAAGTGTGGAGCATATGAAGATGCTACAAGGGTAGCAATGTTCTAAACTTATTAGTTTAGTTGCTAGTTTAGTGTTTATAGTTATGATTCTTGGTTGTTTGGAAACTTAACTCTCTAGTTTTTTGAAAATCCTATTTGCATGCCTTTTAAAATCACTAGTGGGGTGCTAAAGTTTCTTCAGTGGTGTACCCGCATGTGGCAGAGTCACCCTCTCTAAAGAGATATCTTTAGGACTGATGAAAAGAGGGACTCGCGTAAATGATTTTCACTTGCTTCGCCAATTGGATCAATCATGTGATGTCATGTTCCAAGACAAGATGTTTCTCTTTGCACTCGTTGTAATAAGCGGATATTAGTCCAATCCTAAAAAAACAAATGGAAACCAATGAAGAACATAAAGGGATATTCTTAGTGTATGGTAATAGCAGCCTCAAGAAGGAGGTGGTTACCGATTCAGGTTTCCAAGGTGACATGTATGACAGAGTGTCTGTCACGGGTTATTAGTTTGCTCTCTTTAGTAGGAGCAATATATTGGAAATTGTTCCAAGCAGGATACTTGGGTAGTCATGGTACTGGGTGTTGATTCTGAATCAGCAAAGGATACAGCCCAAGAAGTTGCTGGATAATATTGTTCATTTATGAACATGATCTCATCGTCTATCTAGGAAAATTCTAAGGCAGGTATCGCTTATTTCGGAAGATAGTAGATCTCCGCGAAATTGAGATACATAGAGATAAAGAAAGAATCATTGTAGCAGTTTCACTCACTGGGCTTGTTTCTCGAACACAGTTTGTGAAACTGTTAGTAGAGAAGTTAGGTATGCGATACCGCAATAATTGGCCTTAAGTGCAAGTAGGAGATTGTTGGAAATAGGGGCCCTCAAGGCAATTATTGTAATTGAATAAAGACCTATACTGAGAACAATCTTACTCGAGATGATAGAATGATATCTGGTTTGTCTTTATCATTTATGTGTATACGTTTTACACGTTATCACGTATCGCTAATACATAATGATAAAGCCCATAGGATCTTTACTTGACTACCAAGATTATGATAGGGATCATACTAGTGGGGTCTGGGTAGTCAATAAGCACATCCTTAAATGTCCCTGGTCATTGAAGTATCGAGACTGGGTATCGATATTCCAGAGTAGACTGGTGTATACGTTTTTTTGACCCCTACCGGGGCGATGGATGGTCCCATAGCCATTGGTGTTTAACACCGAATATTGTATACAGGTGCTTATTGGTGAATGAGTTTCACTGGATGGACTCACCTAAGAACTCCTAGATGGGATTATACCTATCGTCAGATAGTAGTTCTCTTGTGACATGGGTACAAGGTAATCTGTAGACCTAAGATCTTCTCAGTGTGTTATGTATGTTCCCACTGTACTTTGATTACTACCATACCATGGCTTTAAAGAGTCGTGCAAACAAGTTTTAGTTAGGTACAGTCCCGAAGCACATGGAAGCAGTGGGCGATCGAAATGATATCGTCTCTCCCGGTATAGGAAGTCGAGGTCGTATTGTACCAGATCAACTATAACTATAAGTCCATGGCTAAGGCAATTGAGATTTACCGATAAGTGTTATCAGTAGTTTCAAGGGGGGTTTTGAGTTCATAATCGACACGACTTATCGGGTTGTTGGAGTCTGACGATTTCCACCTCCTAAACCCAGTATGCGACACTCTAAGACGAAGAGACCAGACTGTACAGTGATTGTCACTGATAGACTTTACAAGGTACGGATGAGCTTGCTCGTTGACTTCATCAATACCTGGATAACTGTTAAGTATAGCTAGTACTGCTGACGTGCTTGTGGAAAATCGATATGATCCTAATCTACTGTCAGCATATTGTCAAGTGTTTAAAGTCTCACACAGAGGTTTCCCAGCACAGGTGAAACGATGTAAGACATGTATAGGGATATGTGCAGGAGCTCGATTAAATACGAGTATGTGATGCCGTATTTTAATCGGACGTTTAATGATATTAGCCGGATTATATATGATATAATTGGATTATTAAATCAAATGTTGATTTAATATATATATATATATATATATATATATATATATATATATATCATGCTCACTTTATTTCTCCTTCTCGTTAATAATATTTATCTATTTATTAAGTGAAAAAGGAATTTAATTGGTGAGAAAAATAATTAGTAAGCTTAACTGCATCCTAAGCCTCCTAACTTAACAAACTAGAAGCACTAGTTCACTTCAAGATAGAAGTGTGGAGCTAAAGCAAGGGAATTCTCAAGATGGATCATCTTTGGTAACTTAGAGGTCTTCAAGCTTGATCCTACAACACCTAGGAGTCTATCATGAATTCCAACACAAGTGTGGAGCATATGAAGATGCTACAAGGGCAGCTATGTTCTAAACTTATTAGTTTAGTTGCTAGTTTAGTGTTTATAGTTATGATTTTTGGTTGTTTGGAAACTTAACTCTCTAGTCTTTTGAAAACCCTATTTGCAAGCCATCTAAAATCATTACTGGGGTGCTAAAGTTCCTTCAGTGGTGTACCCACATATGGCAGAGTCATCCTCTCTAAAGAGATGTCTTCAGAACTGATGAAAAGAGGGACTCGCGTGAATGATTTTCACTTGCTTCTCCAATTGGATCAATCATGTGATGTCATGTTCCAAGACCAAATGTTGCTCTTTGCACTCATTGTAATAAGCAGGTATTAGTCCAATCCTAAAGAAACAAATGGAAACCAATGAAGAACATAAAGGGATATTCTTGGTGTATGGTAATAGCAGCCTCAAGAAGGAGGTGGTTACCGATTCAGGTTTCCAAGGTGACATGTATGACAGAGTGTCTGTCACGGGTTATTAGTTTGCTCTCTTTAGTAGGAGAAATATATTGAAAATTGTTCCAAGCAGGATACTTAGATAGTCATGGCGCTGGGTGTTGATTATGAATCAGCAAAGGATACAGCCCAAGAAGTTGCTGGATAATATTGTTCATTTATGAACATGATCTCATCGTCTATCCAGGAAAATTCTATGGCAAGTATCGCTTATTTCGGAAGATAGTAGATCTCCGCGAAGTTGAGATACAGAGGATAAAGAAAGAATCATTGTAGCAGTTCCACTCATTGAGCTTGTTTCTCGAACACGATTTGTGAAACTGTTAGTAGAGAAGTTGGGTATGCGATACCGCAATAATTGGCCGCAAGTTGTTGGATATAGGCGCCCTCAAGGCAATTATTGTAATTGAAGGAAGACCTATACGGAGAAAAATCTTACTCGAGATGATGGTATGCTATCTGGTTTGTCTTTATCATTCATGTGTATACGTTTTACACGTTATCACGTATCGCTAATACATAATGATAAAGCCCGTAGGATTTTTACTTGACTACTAGGATTATGATAGGGATCAAACTAATGGAGCCTAGGTAGTCTATAAGCACATCCTTAAATGTCCCTAGTTATGGAAGTATCGAGACTGAGCATCAATATTCCAGAGTAGATTGGTGTATACGTTTTTTGACCCCTACCGGGGTGATGGTTGGTCCCATAGCCATTGGTGTTTAACACCGAATATTGTATACAGGTGCTCATTGGTGAATGAGTTTCACTGGATGGAATCACCTTAGAACTCCTAGATGGGATTATACCTAGCGTCAGATAGTAGTTCTCTTGTGACATGGGTATAAGGTAGTCTGTAGACCTAAGATCATCTTAGTATCTTGTGTATGTTCCCATTGTACTTTAATTACTACCGTACCATGGCTTTAAAGAGTCGTACAAACAAGTTTTAGTTGGGTACAGTCCCGAAGCATATGGAAGCAGTAAGCGGTCGAAGGGATTTCGTCTCTCCCGGTATAGGAAGTCGAGGTCGTGCTATGCCAGATCAACTATAACCATAAGTCCTTGGCCAAGGAAATTGAGATTTACTGATAAGTGTTATCAGTAGTTTCTCGGGGGGGGGGGGGGGGGGGGGTTTGAGTTCATAATCGACATGACTTATCGGGTTGTTGGAGTCTGACGATTTCTACCTCCAAAACCCAGTATGTGACACTCTAAGACGAAGAGACCAGACTGTACAGTGATTGTCACTGATAGAATTTGTAAGGTACGGATGAGCTTGCTCGTGGACCTCCTTTTGATCAATACCTGGATAGTCATTACGTATAGCTAGTACTGCTGACGTGCTTGTGGGCAATAGATATGATATTAACCTACTGTCAGCATATTATCGAGTGTTTAGAGTCCAACACAGAGATTTCCAAGCATAGGTGAAACGATGTAAGACATGTATAGGGATATGTGCAGGAGCTCGATTAAATACGAGTATGTAATACCGTATTTTAATTGGACGTTTAATGATATTGGCCGGATTATATATGATATAATTGGATTATTAAATCAAGTGTTGATTTATTATATATATATATATATATATATATATATATATATATATATATATATCATGCTCACTTTATTTTTCCTTCTCGTTAATAATATTTATATTTGATATAAATATTACTATTACACTTTGTCATGTGTGATTACAAGAATTACATAGAACTAGGATGAGAACAAATGATTTAGTATTTATTTTTTTGGATAAAAGAAATAAGTCATTTCTTTTGAAGTGTGTGGAAATAAATGACTTATTTTAATTTTATCATTAAAAATAAGTATGCATATCTTTTTGTTATCATCTTGATCCTTAGCCATTCTAATCTCCTTCTTCTTTCTCTTGAGTTTCTATTCAAGTAAGAAGAAAAAGAAAAGAGAGAAAAAATTGTGAGCGAAATTCCTATATTATCTACTTAAACTCTTTTAGCAAATTTGTTTAGGTAGTTGCTTCAACTTTTGTTAGTAAAGTGGAAGGTTGTGTTGTGCTACTTCAAGGTGGATCATTTTCGACGAGGAGATCATCGTGCAAGCTTATTTTTGATAACTACTAGAATTTGAATGATTTTGGGTTTGGAAAACGGTGCTATGTTCTTGATAATTTTTTGTTGATCATTCTGCCGCGGTCCGCTAGTGTAGCGACCCTAGCACTCTTCCCAACTGAACTTGCCTTTTCATGAAAAGAATATGGACTTGATGATCAAAGGAAAGATCATCTTTCTAGAAGATTAAATCTTTCTAAGAAAAAGCTCAGACTCTCACAACCCTGGTTGTGCCACATGTTAAAGCCATGTGGGCCAGCTCCAGGTTTAATATGGCAGCACCGCACGTGAAAGGTACGTGGGTAAATGCCTAACTCCAATTGGTGGTGCCACCCATGAAAGGCACGTGGGAGATCGCCGAAACTCTAATTGGTAGTGCCACACGTGAACAACACGTGGACGGGCGCCAAGGCTATGATCGGCTATATCACGTGGAAAACACGTGAGCGGCATCACGTGATTAAGCGCCGAGCCTCTTAAGCCATGCCGCAAATAGATCCATATTTAGTCATAATGGACTAAGTCCTCGAGTTTAAAAATTCTTATGATCAAGCAAACTTTTGAGATGAGTTTCTCAAAAATATCTAAGTTGATCTTAGTCGAAAACAAGATTAACAATTCTTAAATAAACTCAAATATTCTCTAAAATGACGGACCTCATCGATATGAGAAATGCAAGCTATGTTTATTCCCGTTGGTAAACTAAAATACCAACGTGGACCTAAAAATCTCAAATCTAATATGTATGGATTTGGACTAATCCGTGCCCTACGGACGGTGATATAAATTAGTCTCCGTATATAATCCAAGAGCAACCCAAAATAAACTAAAACATGACACATGAAGAAATAGACCTGGAGTGCAGAAAGTTGTTATCGTTCGCGATAACGTAATTAACTGCAGGGCCTTGCGCCTGCAGGAAAAAGCATCCCCAGAGCTAGAATGTCACCAATATGGATGGATGACTATTACATATACTCATATGAACCATCATATTTCTCAGTTGATCTAGACATTGATGAACATACAGATCCCACGATATTTATTGATGCGATGAAATCGTATCGGTTAGAATTATGGTTATAGGCTATGAAAGAAAAACTTGATTCCATAGAAAGGAACAAGGTATGGGAGCTATGCGACTTACCAGAAGATAGGAAGTCGATAGGGTGCAAATGGGTATTAAAGAAGAAATATCGTGCTGATAGGTCCATTGATAAATTCAAAGCCCGGTTAGTTACAAAAGGTTTTAATCAGAAAGCATGAATAGATTATCAAGATACATATTCTTCTGTAGCTAAGTTTGGATTCATCAGGATGGTTTTAGCAATTGTTGCACATCTTGACTTGGAGCTTTTCCAAATGGATGTCAAAACTGCATTTCTCAATGGAGAGTTGAAGGAATCAATATAAATGAGACAACCTGAGGGATTTCAGGTAGAAGGACGAGAGGATAACGTATACATATTGAATAAATCGAGGTTTCAAACAGCGAATTACCTGACTCATGTTTATATGGTTTAAAAGAGTTATCTAGACAATGGTATCTCAAATTTCACAATACTGTTGTCCAACTTGGTTTCGTTGTAAATAAATTGGATAACTGTGTATGTCTTGAAGAGTGGGAGCAGTTTTACAATATTATCTTCGTATGTGGATGATATTTTGCTCGCTGGAAATGACAAAGAAGTGTTGAATATGATCAAATCAGCACTTACTAGTGAATTTGAGATGAATAACATGGGAGATGCATCCTATATTCTTGGTATACAGATCCTTAGTGATAGAAAATCTAGAATATTAAGTTTAAACCAAGAAAAGTATTTACACACAATACTTAAAAGATTTGGGAAGCAGAATTGCAATTTGGCACCTACACCATTGGTTATGGGAAAGCAGTTGTATAAAGAACAATGTCCTGTAGAATGGCAGAAACCACTTAATGCCCCATATGCTCAAGCGGTTGAAAGCTTGATGTATGCAATGTTGTGTACTAGACCTAACTTGGCGTACCGAGTGAGTCTAGTTAGCAAATATCAAAATAATCCTGGTCTAACACATTGGGAAGCTGTTAAGAGGACTTTGAAGTATCTGAAGGGTATTGTACACCATAAGTTAGTTTATTAAGGAAACTCGCTTGAGATTCTTGGTTACTCTTATGCTGATTTTGGAGGAGACAAAGATGACAGAAAGTCTACTTCGGGACATTTCTTTATTTTTGGAGGTGCAGCTGTTTCTTGAGATAGTAAGAAACAGAGATGTGTAGCTAGGTATACACAAGAAACTGAGTACATGGCCTGTAGTATGGAAACTACTCACTCGGTCTGGATTAGACGGTTTCTTGAGGACTTGGATTTCAATCTAATGGATAAACCAATTAAGATTTATTGTGATAATCAACCAACCAACCATCAGCTTAATTCATAGTGGTGTGAATAGTTCAAAAGGAAGACATGTTGAAATACAATATTATTATATTCGTGATATTGTAAAGAAAGAAGAAGTCAAGGTGACTTATATTCCTATTAATGACATGATGGTTGGTCACTTGACGAAGGGGGCATCCCAGCAGAAATATTCATCAAACATATTGGTTTGATGGGACTTAGAAATTTCTAAGTAGAAGAATTTTTATGAATAATGAAAAAGAGATAAATCACGGATAATGGTGGTCTCAGTTTTCACGAAAAGTAAAAAGTGTAAATATCTCAAGGATAGTGGGAGTATGTATAATTATATCTTGAGTCACGTCTCACGAATAGTGGGAGTGTGTTTGGATATTATTTGACCATTTCGGCCAAGTGGGAGATGCAAGCAGTTGTGGCCTTATAGCTAAATATCCAACCTGGCCCAATTACTGGGTGTTGAGTAACAGAAACCGCGTTCATTTCGATTCTTCATCCGTGACCGTGTCAAGCGCGAGAGAGTGGACTTTGTGGCAACGAGTATCTCGCAAATTTCGTTCGTGAAGATAAGGCAAGATAATAGAGGCAAAAGGTATAGGAGAAATGCCTATAAAATGGAGATGAGGGTACCTCCTTCATATCAGTAAGAATCGCCGAGTCTCGAATACAATAAAAAATATCTACTTTATTTCTATTAACCTTCAGCTATTACCCCAAATTCTTTTGTTTTTTCCCCTACAAATGTATGCTTTGAACAAAGTTGCTTAACTTTTTGTAGTTCTTTGAAAAAAACCTTGCCTTGGTGATTGATTCATTGAATCTAGATTGCTTTAATATCTCATTTTTAATGAAAAATTGAGCCCTATCTCATTTTATAAGTAAATTTATAAATGCAAATCAATTCCAACATCAACAGGCCTTCATTGCAAATTCTAGGTACATCAAAAAAATATCTAGCTAATTATAATAAAAAAGAAAAAGAATATAGAAGTAACAAGTTGAAGGTTATCTCTTTCTTCTGGAATTGATTTGGGAAAATTGAAACAGCTAAATTGCTTTAATATCATCTTAAGGTCTGCATGCATAAAAAAGGGTTTTTAAAAAGAAAAATCTTAAGATCTCCGTTCCATACCTAAAGCAGGTACAATGAAAATTAAAGATTAACGATGTCAATTATTTCTATTGCAATGCAAAATCTCCCATTTTTCAAGAGTAACATGTAATATTTTGGAGTGACCACCTCTGGTGCAAATTTCAACTTTCTTCTCCTCATTCGAAGTCACGATATTGGTAAATATATATAGATACGTGCAACTAAAGTGAAAAAGTACTCATGATATTACTGTGGACCCACTTGTATGTTAAGTGTTAGGGATTCTAGATGGAAAAATGTCAAATTTTTTTATTTCACGTATACACACATGTTGAGATGTCAAGTGAAATTTCATAAGCCCTATATTGATATGCACATGCAAAACACTCGGGAAAAGCAACTTGTATGTGTGTATATGGGTTAAAGTTCACTAAACCCCGATGCATTCCGCCATATCCCATAAAACCCCCAAAATGTTTAATTAATGCAGAAAACCCCCAAAGATAACCGTGGCTTGCCAATGGTGTTAAGTAGGTATTAAAATGACTATTTTGCCCTTTTAAAATAAACGTAATTAGATAAATTATTAATTAATAATAATAATTTTATTAGTAAATTATTAATTAATGTCAAAAATAAATTTTTCTTGGGAAGAGAAGGATGCATGATGGTCAGAGTATGTGAGGAGGGCAGAGGAGGAAGCTATGAGTGGCTGGAGTGTGGTCGAAGGAGGTGGGTGAGGTGGCTTTGGTGGCGGTGGTGTTGAGGTTGAAGGAGGTGGGCGAGGTGGGTTTGGTGGTGGTGGTGTTGAGGTCTTAGGAGGTGAAGGAGGTGGGTTTGGTGGCGGTGGTGTTGTTGTCGAGATGGAAGGAGGTGGGTTTAGTGGTGGTGATGGTGTTGTTGATGGAGGTGAAGGAGGTGGGTTTGATGGTGTTGAGGTTGGAGGGGAGATGTGTTTGTTGGCGGTGGTTTTGAGGTTGAAAGAAATGGATTTGGTGGTGGTGTTGAGGTTGAAGGAGGTAGGTTTGGTGTCGAGCTAAGGGGAAGGGGCGTGAGGAGGATAGATGGGAGGGGACGACGGCGGCGGCGGCAGGCGGGAGTTAGGGCTTTGTTAAATTAGATAGGGTTGGTATGGAGGAGGATGAGGATAGTTTGGAAAATTTTGTAA
The DNA here is from genome assembly GCA_030015575.1 of Agapanthus africanus. Classification (NCBI taxonomy): domain Eukaryota; kingdom Viridiplantae; phylum Streptophyta; class Magnoliopsida; order Asparagales; family Amaryllidaceae; genus Agapanthus; species Agapanthus africanus. The sequence goes on along the minus strand of JASDDO010000022.1, from coordinate 554,237,877 downwards.
ACTTTTTGCTGGGTGGGGTAACCTAGCGGTGATGGTGATGACGATGCTTGTCATCATTGATTAACTATGGTTTTTCTATGCCAATCAAAATTTTTGAGGGTTTCCTCTGATATGGTAAATTTTTTAGGGTTTCTTCTGATATGGTCAAATTCATTGGGGGGTTTAGTGAACTTTAGCCTATATATAGTGGAGTGATTCATTGCAAACCGTCCCCATTTTTTAAAAACGGGAACTCCCGATACACGAATATTTTAACAATCTGATTGCTCAAGTTGATCATCTTACCCTCAGATATATGTGTATGAAAAATCAAGGTATTTAAAGACCTTTAGTCTAAGTATCGATGGGTGCAAAAATGAATGTCTTTCGATGATACAATATCAACGGCATCAGATGTATAAGCTAGAAATCTTTAAATCTTTTGATTTTTCATACACATATATTTGAGGATAGGATGATCAACTTAAACGGATCGGATTGTTAAAATATGTCAAAGATCGGGAGTTCCCGTTTTTAAAAATCTGGATCGGTTTGCAATGGATCACTTACCATGTGTGTATATCGGGTATACATACACACATCACAAACTCTCTATAAATATCTATACAAGCATCCTCTCCTCCTCCCACAACACACATAAAACATTAACATATCCTACACTACCATAAACCCTAGAGCCACCTTTTCAAAAAACCTTTGCACCACATTTTTCTATCATCAATGGCTCTAGGGTTTCATGTGGGTCTAGTCTTGATCCTCAGCAACACACTCTAGCTCAATGTTGCAGGGGCTCAGTCCACAAACAACTGCATGTCTACTATCATTAGCCTATCTCCTTGCCTCAGCTACATCCAAGGAAGTGGCTCAACTGCTCCCTCAAGCTCATGCTGCTCTCAGCTAGGAAAGGTTGTTGGGTCAAGGCTAGAGTGCTTGTGTGTGCTTCTCAATGGATCGGTTCCCTCCCTCAGCATCACCATCGACAAAACTCGCGCATTGGCTCTTCCCAGTCTTTGCAGTGTCAGAACCCCGCCCGTGAGCATATGCGATGGTAAGCATTGGTATAATTCTATCTCCCAACAATATCAAAGTTTCACTATTTCAGAGCATGGATTTGGTCACGGTTTTAACCGTGACCACAATATATTTGGTCACGGTTAAAACTATGACACAACCGTCGTCTAAAATACCGTCACGAGAACCCTAATCATGATTTTAACCATGACCATATGTATTTTTAGTCACGGTTAAGACCGTGACCATATACGCGGCGTTACCAAAAACGATTCAAACAACTAAATGAAACCTGTGTGGGGTCCACATATATGGTCACGGTCATAAACGTGACCAACTTATGATCACAGTTTATACTGTGACCATAGGAGATATATTGTCATTGTTATAACCGTGACCAAAAGATTAAAACGTAATGGAGGATACCTTCTATAGCAGGTTACCGTGACTATATGATCACAGTTTAAACCGTGACCATAAGGAGAAACCATAGTGAAGGTTACCTGCTACTAGCAGATAGCCGTTACTATATCATATGGTCACGGTTTAAACCGTGACCAAATATATTATCAATTTTCTTAAACTGAAATCTGCACGCTCCACGCGTGCTGCTTTCAATTACAACCAGCGAGATAATAATTATATGATCAAATCTCACGCAATTTTAACAATCAAGAAGTAATATGATTAGAATCAAATGTAATTATAAACAAAATATGTACACCAAACGGTATAATCAATAAACCAATAAAACAAATATTTGTATAAAAAATGAATAATCTATGGTCATGGGATGATTCGGCTCCATCGTCCCATGATCTGAATATGCTCCCAAACTCGTCCCGTATGGCCTGCCTGATGGCCTCTGCATTTGACCGCCTCAGCTCCTTGATCTGCGCCTGAAGCGTATTCACCCACACATTCTGCTGCTCCACCTGATCTTGGTCTTGGGTTTCCTTAGCACCTACTATAGAGTATGGAAGCATCACACATGCCACTTTAAAATTTTAGAGGTGCAAAGCAAACAAAGCAAGGATCTTTAACTAGAAAAAGCTAGGGTAACAACACTTTAAACATTATTTACACTAAGCGTATGGAATACAACCTTTGTAGTCCTCTTTGTAGTGACTCCTAAGATCTTTGAGAGTTGTGAAAGCTTGCTAGTAAGCTCCTACGTCCACGATGATTCACCCGAAGTTCACTAGCTCCAAGCTGGTAGCTCCACTTGATGCAAGAAAAAGATGAAGCTAAACACTCTAAACTAATTGGCTAGATTAGAGTAGAATGATGAAGTGGTGTGTTTTCTTTTATCAAAACATGTGCATGCTTGCACATCATCATATGCATACATGCATGCATTCTTCCTCTTTAATAAAAAGAGTTTTGAATAAAGAATAAAATAAAACTAAAAGTCAATGTTAAATCAACAATTGATTTAACAATCCGGTCATATCACATACGACCAGACCAATAGTAAAACGCCCGATTAACATACGGTATCACATAGTCGTATTCAATCGGGTCCCCGCGCATATCCCATATGCACACCACATCTTTTCGCCTGGGCTAAGAAACTTCTGTGTGGGACTCTAAGACTCGTCAATACACCGGTAGTGGGTTATGATCATATCAAACACCCACAAGCCGCAAGCGGTCAGCTAAACCTAACGGCCACCCGGGTATTGAACGATCAGAAGAAAACCAGCAAAGCTGTCAAAACTCTCGTCGAGCCATCTTGCAACACTTACCGTACAGTCCGGTCTCCTCGTCAAATATGTTGCATATCAAGTCTACGGATGATGTCGTCGACCCCAATAACTCAATAAGTCATGCCGGTATATAGCTGATAACAGAACGAGAAACTACCGATAACGCTTATCAGTAAATCTCAGTAGCCCTGGCCAGGGACTTCCTGTTATAGCCAATCAAGCATAGCATATTAACCCCCAATACCGGAAGAGACGAAACCCCTCCTATCGCTCATTGCCTCCATGTGCCTCGGGACTGTACCCAAAAACCACCTATTTGCACGACTCAGTAGAGCCGTGGTAGGGTGGAGATCAAAGTACAGTGGGAGGACACACAAGACTCAATGACAATCTTGGGTCTACAGACTAACATGTACCAGTGTCACCTGAGAACTGCTATCCGACGATAGATATAATACCACACAGGAGTTCTCTGTGAGTCCGTTCAGTGTACCCAGTCTATACTGAGCACCGCATACAATCTTTGGTGTCAGCACACCAGATGGATATGGGATCATCCATCGCCCATCACATGGGACAAGAATGGTATACGCTAGTCTACTCTGGAATATCGATGCCCCGTCTCGATACACCCACGACTAGGAACAGTTCAAGGATATGCTTATAAACTACACGTGTCCCACTAGTATGATCCGCATCATAGTTACAGTAGTCAAGCAAATATCCTCAGGGCTTTATCAACATGTGCAAATGAATAAAAGCATGATCAAGTCAACATGTCAGATAAAGTAAACCAGATAGCATACTATCATGTCGAGCAAGAAAGTAATCTCTCTCTCTCTCTCTATATATATATATATATATATATATATTTATATATATATATATATATATACACACACACACATGTCCAAGCATCCACTATACATATAATGGCCTCTAGGGCATACATATATCCAACAATCTCCCACTTGCACTAAGGCCAGTTATTGGCGTATCTCATACCCAATATCTCAAAAAGTCGCTCATGTTGCGGCTGTGGAAGGGCCTTGGTGAGTGGATCCGCGGTGTTATTCTTTGTATCTACTCTCCGAATCTCGATCTCGTGGCGATCTACAATCTCCCGGATCAAATGATATCGCCTGAGGAAGTGTATGGATTTTTGATGGGACCTTGGTTCTTTGGCTAACGCCATAGCCCCATTATTATCACAATATAATGGTATTGGATCAATAATGGTTAGAACTACTCCTAGTTCCGCGATGAACTTCCTCATCCAGACGGCTTTCTTGGCAGCATCATTTGCAGCAATATACTCAGCTTCCATCGTTGAGTCTGCAATGGTATCCTGTTTGGAACTCTTCCAACTAACCGCCCCTCCATTGAGGGTAAATACAAACCCTGAGATAGATTTGTTGTCATCCTTATCACTTTGGAAGCTGGAATTGGTAAATGCCTCCATTTGGAGATCCCCATTACCATACACCAAGAACAATTCTTTAGTCTTTCGGAAGTACTTAAGAATGTTCTTCACTGCTATTCAATGTTTCTCTCCTGGGTTGGATTGATACCTGCTTACAATAGCTAGTGCATAAGCAACATCAGGTCGAGTACATAACATCGCATACATTATAGATCCCACGGCTGAAGCGTATGGTATAATGCTCATGCGAGCTCTCTCTTCATCAGTCTTCGGACAAAAGTATTTAGAGAGAGTGATTCCATGGCAAGCGGGCAAGGCACCACGCTTGGAATCTTCCATACTAAACCTTTTTAGGATGGTGTCAATGTACTTTGATTGGAACAATCCCAATAAACTTTTGGATCTATCTCTATAGATCCTTATGCCCAAAATGCACGAGGCATCACTCAGGTCCTTCATGGAGAACCTTTGTGATAAGAATAGTTTGACCGATTGTAGCATAGGATATCATTTCCTATCAAGAGAATGTCATCCACGTACAATACGAGGAATGTGACAGTACTTCCTACAATCTTCTTATAAATGCATGGTTTATCTATATTTTTGATAAAATCAAACTCTTTGATTGTATCATCAAAGCAGATGTTCCAGCTCCGTGAGGCCTGCTTTAATCCATAAATGGATTTAAGCAATCTATATGCTTTCCCGCTGCTCCCACTGTCAATGAAGCCCTTTGGCTGATCCATATAAAAGCATTCTTCTAAATCACCATTCAGAAATGCAGTTTTAACGTCCATCTGCCAGATTTCATAATCATAGTGAGCAGCAATAGCAAGTAGGATCCTAATGGATTTAAGTATTGCTACTGGAGAGAAAGTTTCATCATAGTCCAATCCTGGTCTTTAACGAAAACCTTTCGCTACAAGCCTTGCTTTAAAAGTCTCTACTTGTCCATCTATACCAATCTTTCTCTTAAAGATCCATTTGCACCCAACGGGTTTTATCCCAGGAGGCGCAACGTCTAAAGTCCATACTTTGTTGGTGTACATGGACTCCATTTCGGATCTCATGGCTTCCAGCCACTTCACTGAGTCACCACTCATGATAGCATGCTGAAAACTAGTAGGCTCATCATCATCCATGATGCAATCTTCTCTATCACCATCAATGAGAAACCCATAGTATCTCTCCAGTGGGCGAGAAGTTCTACTAGATCTCCGGAGCGGTTGAGGTTCTTGAAGTTCTACTGCAACATCAGTTTCAACCAATTCATCCTGAGTAATTTGTGTCTCTTGAACCTCTTCTAGTTCTACCGCATTGCCATCAGTACTGTCTGTAAAGATTTCATTTTTCAAAAATGTGGCATGTTGAGCAACAAACATCTTTTGTTCCTCCTTGTGGTAGAATAAATATCCATACGAATGTTTTGGATACCCCATAAATTTACACATGACCGATCATGTCTCGAGTTTATCCGGATTCTACTTTTTGAAATAAGCCGGACAACCCTATATCCTAACTCGTTTAAGAGATGGTCTCTTTCCACTCCATATCTCATATGGAGTGTTAGACACGGTCTTGGTTGGAACCATGTTTAATAGATACATTGTTGTCTCCAATGCATGCCCCCAAAAGGAAAGCAGTAACTCAGCATCACACATCATGGATCGTACCATATCTAATAGGGTACGATTCCTCCGTTCTGACATACCGTTATGCTGTGGTGTGTAAGGAGGAGTGAGCTGAGAGAGAATCCCATTCTCTTTTAAGAACTCTGAAAATTCTGTACTTAAGTACTCTCCACCTCGATCTGATCGAAGTTTCTTGATGCTCAAACTTTTTTGTTTTTCTACTTCAAGTTTATACTCCTTGAATTTCTCGAAAGCTTCGGATTTATGCTTTATCAAAAACATGTGTCCGAATCTTGAGAAATCATCAGTAAAAGTAATGAAGTAAGAAAAACTACCTCATGCATATGTAGACATAGGTCCGCATACATCACTATGTATGAGATTTAAGAGTTCCACAGCTCTTTCTCCGTGTCCAATAAACGGAGTTTTGGTCATTTTACCTTTAATACAGGACTGGCAAGTCGCATAAGATTTATACTCAAAAGGATTTAAATATCTATCTTTATGTAGCTTGCTTAGTCTTGTTTCATTAATATGACCAAGTATAGAATGCCAAAGAAAAGCTTCATTTATATATGAAAACTTTCTTTTATTAATATGTTGTATATTGAAAACTGTGTGTTGGTTCAGGACGTAAATACCGTTATTTAGTGTTGTTGGAGATAGTGCCCTCAGAGTCAATTATTGGATCACAGGCACGTGATTGCAATGATTGAGGGGAGGACCTGTCCCAGTAGGACAGTCTTACTCAAGATGATAGTATGCTATCTGGTTTATCTTTATCATCGTGTACTGCTTTAGGTGACCTTATGAGTCACTATTACACATTGATAGAGCCCCTAGGATTCTTGCTTGACTACCAACAGCATGAGGGCGATCATATACGTGGGAGCTGGTAGTCTATAAGCACATCCTTAAAAGGTCCCTAGTCGTGGGAGTTTCGAGACAGGGCATCGATACTCCAGAGTAGACTAGTGTATACAGTCGAGACCCCGACGAGGAGCGGTGGCCGGTCTCACAAGCCACTGGTGTCAGTTGGTTCACCTAAGATGTATACAGGTGCTCATTGGGTTATGAGTACACCGGACAGGACTCGCCGGGAACCTGCTAGTTGGGTTTATACCTGACGTTAGATAGCAGTTCCCTGGTGACATGTGTACAGGTTAGTTCATCGACCTGGGGATCGTCATTTGTCTCGTGTGAGTTCCCACTGTACTTTGATTACTACCCTACCACGCTCAAAGGAGACGTGCAAACAGGTTTTAGTTGGGTACAGTCCCGAGCCACATGGAGGCAGTGAGCGGATCTTCAGGGGTTCGTCTCTCCCGGTATTGGGGGTGAGTTCGCGCTGTGTCTAGGAGAGCCATTACACGAAGTCCTTGGCCAAGGCAGGAGATTTAGTGGTAGGTATTCTAGTAGTATCTCAGGGTGTTCTGGGCTACACTCCGACACGACTTGTACCGCTTTTGGGGGTCTGACTTTTACCAACCCCCTAGGCCCGCCATGCGATGCTCATAGACGAACGGACCGGACTGTACGGATATTGTCACTGACAGGCTCAGTAGGGTGTCAGGATGAGTTCGCTCATCGACGTCCCTTTTAGTCAATACCTGGTAGCCCGTTACGTATTGGCTTATACCTCTGACTTGCTAGTGGTTAAATCCACAACCAAGGTGTTTACGAGTCTTTAAAGTCCACCGCACTTACAGTTACTCAGGTTTCGGGCGAAACGCTGTAGAGGCCGTATGGAGATATGGCAGGGTTCGATCAGATACGTGCGGTATTGCACGGATCGTGATCGGACGGTTTTTACTAGCCAGCTTTGGTTTAAGCCGGATCGTAGTATTAGATAGTGTAGTTTTGTCTCTTTGCATTTGTGTTCAGTGGGAATACAAATGCGGGCATGTATATGCAGTAGCGGGGTTTTCCTGTAATTAATTACGAGATCAGTTTTCTGAAGTTGCAAGTTTGCATTCCGTTCCGGCCGGTTTTCTTTTATTCCTTCTCGGCCGGACTTTTCGTTGGAGGGGGTTAATTGCAAGTTTGCAATTAACTTAGTTGTGAGGGGTTTTCTTGCATATGTGGCTTTATGATGAGACTAGCTTCATGATGATATTCTATTATGGTCATTTCATTTGCTTATCTTGTGAGTGGACTTTGATGAGAATGAAGTGTGACCCTTTTTCCATGCTTATCTCTATTTTTCCTTTTTGATTAATTCATTTTTTTCCACCCATGGAGAGGGGCCGGCCACTGTTAATGAGGGGACATGTTTATATTTTGGTGTGAAAATGTTGCTTTGCTTAATTTCGTGGGCTCCCCCTTGAGTGTGCTGGAGTATATTATGGATGGTGGATTAATTTCCTAAGGGAGGTGATGAGAAAAAGATTGAGTGTGCTGGAGTTTAATTTGTGATGGTGGATTAATTTTCCTAAGAGCTAAATGTGAGTGATGGAGTTTAAGATTGATGAGATGAGGAATTAATTGATATAGGGTGGCAATGAGCTTAATTGGAGTGCAGGGGCTGATTGTTTTTGGCCGAGCTCATTACAGAGCATGCTCCATTTCTTTTCCAGCAAGCATCAATGGAAAAATCCTTGTGCATAAATTCCTCCATCATGGCAACTATACAAAACCCCAAAGAGACAACTATTCTACACTATTCTACAGCAAACCTTGGGCACGTCGGCTCGCCAACTTCGTGTCCGAGTTGCCTCGGTGTAGAGGTGGGAGCCCGTAAAAGAAGCAGGCGACGTGGTGCCCTTCCGGCGACGAGGTGGAGACCGGACATTCCGCGGGAGATCGGGACGACGACGAGAAGACCGGAGGACTCGGATCACTCGGTATATCTCTAACCCGTCTTGTAGTTAGCTAGGACTAGTTTAATGGTTCGATCCGAGTGTTTAGTGCGCGGTGGTGCCGGTTTGCTAGTTTGCAAAATTAAAGTTTATCACCGCTTCCGCATTCCGGCGTCGGATTGACGGCCGGGGCGCCGCCGCGGACTTACAGTGGTATCAGAGCCTCGCCATTAACATAGTCTATCTTGGTCTAATGTGTTTTTCATTTCCGATCGAACAAAAATCCAAAAACCCGCGTTTTCATGCATATCAGTTTCTGTCGAAATTTTTTTGTCTCCAAAAATTTTTCAGGTTGTCTCAGAACGATGTACGGGGAATCCTAAGACCACTGCAAAATTTTGGTGACGTGATGATTCCATATGACCGCGGAACCGCGGCCGTAACCCCTCTTTGACCGCGGTTCCGCCGCACAATGTTGGCTTCATTTCACTAGTTTTTTGCAGTGGGCTTCTGGGGTGAAAATAGGGTTTTTGGAATATTAATTTTGGGCCCAGAATTTCTTTATGTGCTACAGTTGTACTTGGGGGCCCACTTGTTAATTTTTGATCGATCGGATATTTTAAACACATTAGTTCACAGTATTTATATTATATCTGCGACCATGAATGTCACTTGATCGGTAAATCCAGTCTAACTGCTATAGCCCGGTTAGACGGATTTGCGAACGTGACTTTCACGTTGATGTTCTGTGTTATGCTGTGTTGTTGTGGATCGGTCGTGGGGGATAGCCTGGATGCAATGTTAGTACAGTTTTGTTTTATATGTACATTTGATATTGCGGGGCGAGCGTCCGACATGTGGACTGCCGTCACTTCCTGTTTGTATTATTATTTTGGGGCACGACCAGGTTGCGGTCGATGTACCCTTAGTATGTATATTTCACTTTCTGTACTAGGATTACCCCGCGGAGGGGTGCACGGATAGCCGGGTTCTAAAGGGCAACAAGCCCGCATCTCATGGCTTTGAGACGGAGGGGGCTTCACTCTAGAATTGGCTGGCTATTCGCCGCACTCGTAGGGGGTATAGGTTGACCCAGGAGGGGTGCCCAAGTTACCGGATTCCGTGAAGTGCTGGGTGGTCCACTCACGTTGCTGAAGGGGGCTGCCTCGCTTCAGGTTTTGGCGGGTAACTTGCAGCGCCCGTAGGGGTCTAGGATTTTCATTGCGCAGGCTATCCACACAATCAGGGGAATGTCGGGTTTCAGCAGCGGCTCTGTGAAACCCGGGGATCCCAGATATCTGTATTGATCTGTGATGCTGTACATTTCTGTGTTGTTGCATTTTTATCACGCCTTGAGCGAAAATTATATATTATATATATACTAGTAGATGTTGTATATGTTTTGCATCCACGCTAGTCCAGTCCCCGCTCTGTCGTTAGTTAGCTAACCTAACGAGTGATGACGGGACCCAGTGGCGAATGCGGATGGCATATACGTACATCAGTATATTTTCGTTCTTTTGTGGTGTGATCAATTGATGGGACTGCGTTGATTCGGATCAATGCAAGTTAAACAAACCTATTCTGATGTTGTTGGAACACTTTTTCAAAAAGCCGTTATTGCAAGGACGTTCACTTTTGTTTTGCACAGTGGTATTCAGTTGGAATATCCTGCTCCTCAGTCGACGAGGCAAGGGCCGAGATCCCTTCACCGGGAGTGACCCCTTGGACAAAAGTTTGCGTCAGGGCAATAACTTCACTATAGCCGATTACTTTTGCTTTGCATCTTGGTATTCAGTTGGAATATCCTGCACCTCATTCTACGGGGAAAGAGCCGAGATCCCTTCACCGGGAGTGGCCTCTTTAGCAAAGGTTTTCGTAACTATATTTTTAAAAGCTATCAGTTCCTTCAACGATATCAAGTTCATTACGTTAAAGGTTTTCGCCAGAAACCATTCGTAGCCCTCCGTTGTTTCATATGGATGGTCAATAGTATTCAAGCTGTGTATGTTGGCCAAAGTCAAGGCACAGTGTTTGGTAGCTGTTGGGTATTCATATGCAGCATAGATAGATGGGTTGGTTTGGGACAGTCGTACTGCCATTTTGGCCAAAGTCAAGGGTAGGTACGGGTGGGTTCAAATTAACCAGGAAAATGACAGGTAGAACTTGACATGTGACTTATGATATGTTGGCCAAAGTCAAGGTCATAAGAGCATGGGGTAAAAATCCACATCGGGAGTTTCAAAAGAACTGAAACTTGCCAGATATGCGCATACCTTCTGAAGTGTGATAACGTGAGCGGATTCCGTCACGTTATCATGCGATGATAGTTGGATCCCGATTCCCACTGATGAGTTGGTTTACTCCTCGGGTGATCCCGGCTAATTCTTCTTTCAGGTTTGGAGAAGAATTTGAGTTACAGTGGGAGGTTTCCAGATTAGATAAAGTGATAACCATTCTGATCTAGGTTAGAGTGCACGCTGAGTGTTTCTTTTCTCTCTCTTTGTTTGGCAGCGACCATTGACCCGACCCTAGACTATGACTCAGTGACCAAGTTGACCGAACCTTCTTAACACTGGCTTTTGGATTGTCAGAGTTGCAGACCTCATTGCCACTCCTACTTTTACCCTTTTCTCCAGGACACCCCGTATTACTACGAACGTCCACTTCCATTGGACAAAACCATCGTATGGTTATATACGAACTCGAAGGAATTCGAGGATGGTTTCTGGTTCTGGAGAAAGCGAATAGGACTATTCAGTTGTCTTTTCCTTTTACCTTCTCTCTCAGATTGCGAGTACTCCTTGGTTTAGGAGATAGTACACCTATTACGCAAATTAGATAGTCTTCTTCTAAACCTTAGGCTGGTGCCGACCGGTAGGGAAGGAAGAAAACCAATTAGCCTAAACGGTGTACAGAAGGTATTAAGTTCAGACAAAGCAAGGGATTAGTAAGAGGGCAAAGTAAATTGCGACTGATATTCATGACCAAACCAAGTATTTCTTCGCCAATCCTAAATCACCTTTGAATTTCTCCAGGACACTCCGTATCACTACGAAGATCCCAGTTTATTGGATAATCCATCGTATGGTTATATACGAACTCGAAAGGAACTTGTTCCAGTTCGGGGATGGATCCTGGTTCAGGAGAAATAGGAATAAAGTACATTAAGGTGTCTTTTATCATCACCTTCTCTCGCGTTGCGAGTGCTCCTAGGATTAGGACAGTACACCATTTATGCTTATTGGATAGTCTTCTTCCAAACCATAGGCTGGTGCCGAACGGTAGGGAAGGAAGAAAACCATTTGGCCTAAAGGGGTGTACAGAAGGTAATGACTAAAGACAAATAAAGGGATTTGGAGAGGTGGCAAAGAATTATACGGTTACAGTTGTGAATCTGGATAATGGAAGAGGCATACTAGGAATACCAGGATACCCCATCGAAACATTTCAATGTTTCAGTTTCACCGTGTACTGTTAAAAGAAAACTGATTTCCTAATTAGACACTTGCTCCAGGGTATGTATTTACCAGGTATGGTTCTCACATCTGTATGGTTTTACAGATGATGAGTGGGAGTAAGTTATTGGGAATTAGGTGATCATCCTCATTATATCGGGATTCGTTGTAATTGGTGATATTTGAGGAAGTCACCTGGGTTGTTTGCCGGTCGGCAAATATTTGGTTTTGAATATCCGTTGTTATGCACCAATTTCAAATTGATATATCTGTACGTCTATTCTTATAGAGTGAGACATACCTTTTTGAAATTATGTCGATGACATTTACCTATACCAGTGGATGGTTAGGTAAGGAGCATTGAACAGCGGTGTAATTCTTCTTAACCAAAAGTACAGTTTTCAACCTACGACACACAGTGAATGAGTCACTAGACTCAAGGGACTTATACAGAGTATTGTATATTGTCCAGTGTCCATTAGGACAGAGGGGTTGGTCCTCGTACTATATTCGGTTTACTTATGACTTCTCTGGTTTTTAGACAGATGTTTCGTAGAAACACAGGGTCCGAATTTTGAGAAGTTATAGGTATATGAATAAAGTAGAGAGCCAGGTATTGCAAGTATCGGGATTTTTCAAGGTGATCGAAGATGTAGATACTTATATATGGTATTCAGTTGATAGTAATGCTTAAGAGAACTTGCTTCTCTTTCAGGTTACTCATAATTGGAAGCACTCCTAAGTTGAGTAACGCTGATCGGCCTCCTTCCATTTAGTAGACATGCACTGGAGACAGCTGCATGATTTGAATCTGATTCAATTAAATCAGTGCCTCTGTTTCTGTATTGGATATAGAACAGTTCATATCTTAACGATGTTAAGATACGGGGAGTTTTCTGGCTTATGATTAAAACCAGACTCTGGATAACTCAAGGCACGTTTCTGTAATGGCTGTTTGTGGGTTGACCCAGGCTATGACGAGGGTTGACTTTCTACCATCTGGAAGATCAATAGTGATATTGTTCTTGACTCGCCACAGTTTTATCAAAAATGGATTTTTTCAGAAAACAGTAGTGGGAGTATGGTAGAACTGGAAGTGATTCCAGAACCGCAAACGATTACTGAAGATTTGATAAGGAACCTAAAGATTCAATCTGGATTGACATTCCATTGGCCACTCCGCAGATATGGTGGGTAACCTCAGGCACTCGAGAGGTACTTCGGTATGCTCAAGGACGGTGGCAGGGAGGTTCTTGTTTACCCAAACTTACCATTGCTGTTGTTCCAGACTGTGAGACCCGGCAGGAGGATGAGTATAGCGTCGTTCTAAACTAGCTTTAGAGGTGTACGTCTCTATGACTCTGCCAGAGGGTTGTCGTAGTCAGTGGGAGCAGCGGAAGCATTGGTGGACAGTTAGCTTATGTCTATTTATAGACTAAAGCAGATATAGCGGAGATAGATCATCTATTTCTGATGTGACAGTCATAGGTTTGACTTCATCAGAATAGGGGATGGATCTGTTAAGAAGGTAGTAGGGTGTGATGTCCTGGTATTTGATGACATACACAGAGTAGGAAGTGATATTCCTATACTACGATCGGTTATACTATGGTCGTCATACAGTAGTTTCTCCACATAGGACTTGGATATTATATCAGACATTCTGGTTACTAGATCTATGGTTTTAGATCTAGATTTGGGTGGTTTTCCAATCTGGGTACTTTGACCGCATTCTAAGAGTATTTAGAATGGACGACTCCTGGCACGGTAGTGTACCTGCAGGTAATGGAGTTACCCTCTCTAAAGGTGTCTTACAGACTAAAGAGGAGAGGGATGTTCATGATTGGCAGATCACTTGCTTAGGCAATTGTGTCAATCATGAGATGTCAAGTACCACACCAGATGTTGTTCTTGCAGTAGGTGCAATAAGTTGATATTGATCCAATCCTGGGGAAACAGTCGGAAGCAGTTTTAGAACATAAGTTGATGTTCTAGGGATTTGATAACAGCATTCTCCTTTGGGAGACCGTTATCATTCCAGGCTTCCAAGGTGACCTGGATGGCAGAGTGGCTGTCAGAGTTATAGTTTTCCTTTTGACGAGGGGCAGTATTTTGGACAGATGGTCCAGGTGGATACGGAGGGAAGGTATGGCGCAGCATACTGATTAAGTTCAGTTGACGATACAGTCTAAGAAGTTTGGATTTGGAGTTCATTTATGAGCTAGGTCCCATCAGATATCCAGACACATTCTAAGACAGGTATTGCTCATTTCGGGAGATGGCTTTCTCTGCGAACTTGAGATAGAGAGAGACATAGAAAGGAACACCAGTGCGGATCCACTCACTAAGGCTATTCCTCGAACGCAATAGTTTCGCAAACGAGCTTTGTGAGACTGACTTGTAGAGGAGTTGGGTGTTCGGTATCACACGGGCTGTGAGTATGTGACATCGCAATAATTAGCCTTGAGTGCAAGTGGGAGATTGTTGGAGATAGTGCCCTCAGAGTCAATTATTGGATCACAGGCACGTGATTGCAATGATTGAGGGGAGGACCTGTCCCAGTAGGACAGTCTTACTCAAGATGATAGTATGCTATCTGGTTTATCTTTATCATCGTATACTGCTTTAGGTGACCTTATGAGTCACTATTACACGTTGATAGAGCCCCTAAGATTCTTGCTTGACTACCAGCAGTATGAGGGCGATCATATACGTGGGAGCTGGTAGTCTATAAGCACATCCTTAAAAGGTCCCTAGTCGTGGGAGTTTCGAGACAGGGCATCGATACTCCAGAGTAGACTAGTGTATACAGTCGAGACCCCAACGAGGAGCGGTGGCCGGTCTCACAAGCCACTGGTGTCAGTTGGTTCACATAAGATGTATACAGGTGCTCATTGGGTTATGAGTATACCGGACAGGACTCGCCGGGAACCTGCTAGTTGGGTTTATACCTGACGTCAGATAGCAGTTCCCTGGTGACATGTGTACAGGTTAGTTCATCGACCTGGGGTTCGTCATTTGTCTCATGTGAGTTCCCACTGTACTTTGATTACTACCCTACCACGCTCAAAGGAGACGTGCAAACAGGTTTTAGTTGGGTACAGTCCCGAGCCACATGGAGGCAGTGAGCGGATCTTCAGGGGTTCGTCTCTCCCGGTATTGGGGGTGAGTTCGCGCTGTGTCTAGGAGAGCCATTACACGAAGTCCTTGGCCAAGGCAGGAGATTTACTGCTAGGTATTCCAGTAGTATCTCAGGGTGTTCTGGGCTACACTCCGACACGACTTGTACCGCTTTTGGGGGTCTGACTTTTACCAACCCCCTAGGCCCGCCATGTGATGCTCATAGACGAACGGACCGGACTGTACGGATATTGTCACTGACAGGCTCAGTAGGGTGTCAGGATGACTTCGCTCATCGACGTCCCTTTTAGTCAATACCTGGTAGCCCGTTACGTATTGGCTTATACCTCTGACTTGCTAGTGGTTAAATCCACAACCAAGGTGTTGACGAGTCTTTAGAGTCCACCGCACTTACAGTTACTCAGGTTTCGGGCGAAACGCTGTAGAGGCCGTATGGAGATATGGCAGGGTTCGATCAGATACGTGCAGTATTGCACGGATCGTGATCGGACAGTTTTTACTAGCCGGCTTTGGTTTAAGCCGGATCGTAGTATTAGATAGTGTAGTTTTGTCTCTTTGCATTTGTGTTCAGTGGGAATACAAATGCGGGCATGTATATGCAGTAGCGGGGTTTTCCTGTAATTAATTACGGGATCAGTTTTCTGAAGTTGCCAGTTTGCATTCCGTTCCGGCCGGTTTTCTTTTATTCCTTCTCGCCGGACTTTTCGTTGGAGGGGGTTAATTGCAAGTTTGCAATTAACTTAGTTGTGAGGGGTTTTCTTGCATATGTGGCTTTATGATGAGACTAGCTTCATGATGATATTCTATTATGGTCATTTCATTTGCTTATTTTGTGAGTGGACTTTGATGAGAATGAAGTGTGACCCTTTTTCCATGCTTATCTCTCTTTTTCCTTTTCGATTAATTCATTTTTTTCCACCCATGGAGAGGGGCCGGCCACTGTTAATGAGGGGACATGTTTATATTTTGGTGTGAAAATGTTGCTTTGCTTAATTTCGTGGGCCCCCCCTTGAGTGTGCTGGAGTATATTATAGATGGTGGATTAATTTCCTAAGGGAGGTGATGAGAAAAAGATTGAGTGTGCTGGAGTTTAATTTGTGATGGTGGATTAATTTTCCTAAGAGCTAAATGTGAGTGTGATGGAGTTTAAGATTGATGAGATGAGGAATTAATTGATATAGGGTGGCAATGAGCTTAATTGGAGTGCAGGGGCTGATTGTTTTTGGCCGAGCTCATTACAGAGCATGCTCCATTTCTTTTCCAGCAAGCATCAATGGAAAAATCCTTGTGCACAAATTCCTCCATCATGGCAACTATACAAAACCCCAAAGAGACAACTATTCTACACTATTCTACAGCAAACCTTGAGCACGTCGGCTCGCCAACTTCGTGCCCGAGTTGCCTCGGTGTAGAGGTGGGAGCCCGTAAAAGAAGCAGGCGACGTGGTGTCCTTCCGGCGACGAGGTGGAGACCGGACATTCCGCGGGAGATCGGGACGACGACGAGAAGACCGGAGGACTCGGATCACTCAGTATATCTCTAACCCGTCTTGTAGTTAGCTAGGACTAGTTTAATGGTTCGATCCGGGTGTTTAGTGCGCGGTGGTGCCGGTTTGCTAGTTTGCAAAATTAAATTTTATCACCGCTTCTGCATTCCGGCGTCGGATTGACGGCCGGGGCGCCGCCGCGGACTTACAAGTGTACCATACCCAATCAACTCTTGATTTAAGTTAATGTTCATAACATTATTCTGCAATACAAAATGATATCCTTCATTGTCCAACAAAGAAACGGATATTATATTACATAGCATACTTGGTACAAAATAACACGGGTTCAAAACCAATATACAACCCAGATGATACTCTCCTACGGATACAACATGTATATTGGAACCATTTCCAACCCGCAGAGTATGGTCTCCAGTCTTCAAAACTCTACTGTTTCTCAACCCCTGCACACAATTGCAGATGTGAGAACCAGAACCGGTATCTAATACCCAAGATGCAGAGTTAATTGAAAAACAGTTCTCAGTTACAAACACACCTGAAGCGGAAGCATCACCATGCTTCTTTTTCTTGAGATCAGCAAGATACACAGCACAGTTGCGTTTCCAATGTCCTGACTTGTGGCAATAAAAACATTCTCCTTTTCCATTTCCCGCGGCCCCAGATATGTATTTCCCCTTCGCCTTTTTAACTCCACCTTTTTGTTTGATGGGTTTCTTCTTCTTCTTTCCCTTGGCCTTGGCTTTTGGGACGGAAGAGGAAGATGGCCCAGCAATCAGAGCAGGAGTCTTCGCTGTTTTCAGCATGCTCTCTGCACTTCTCAATATATTGAGAAGTTCAGGCAATGATTTCTCCAAATTGTTCATATTGAAATTCACTATGAATGGAGCAAAGGCGGGGGGGGGGGGGGGGGGGGAGACTGCAGAACAATATCCGTATATTGCTCATTATCCATTGTCCATCCCAGTTCCTCGAGTTCTTCTATAAGACCAATCATCTTTAAAACATGCTCTCCTACTGATGCACCAGGGGCCATTCGCATCTGAAACAACTTTCGAGATGTCTCGTATCTCAAAGTACGAGATTGCTCTTCATACAACTCCTTTGTATGAATAAAGATGGATTGCACATCCATCTTCTCGTGCTGTTTCTGATGGATGTTGTCCATAGAAGCAAGCACGAGGCACTTGGCCGTGTTGCTGTCAATATCCCATATTTTTCGGATCTCCCTATCCGAAACAGATGATTCAGGTCCTGAGACGGGTGGGGCTTTGGTAGTGAGGACATATGATACTTTATCATATGTGAGTGCAATGTTCAAGTTCCTCAATCATTCTTTATAGTTCGGTCCTGTCAGTTTGTTTTTCTCTAGTAGAAGCTTAAGTCCCATCATCGGTATCTGCCATTAGGAGAGAGAAAAGGATACACTCAACGAAATACTCTTGCAAAGAATTAGATTGGTTATTATCTTATCTAATCAATGTCTCCCACTGCTTTTATCAAATTTTCTTTCAAAACCTGAAAAGAAAACTAGCCAGGATTAATTACATTCTACAGTTTCTCTAACCGGTCAGCCAGGCCAGTGTCGGTACTTTGAGGGAGGTTCCTCGTGCTTTCGCACGGACCTAATTAAAATAAACCTCGTTTTCCCATAGGTCAAACCACGTTAACACCTTTCTAGACACCTACTGGATTAGCTAATTGCAAAATGCAAAACTCTCCTGAGAGTAACTCTTACTCATAGTGGGATTGGGATCCAACTATCATATAGATGGTATGCAATCTCATTGCAAATTTCAACTCTTGAAACTCCCGATATAGTTTTTATCCCTAGTAACTTATGACCTTGGCTATGGTCAAAATATCATAAGCACTAGTCAAGTTCTACCCGTCATTTCGAGATTAACTAGACCCACCCATATGACCCTTGACTATGATCAACATAATCACATGAATGTCCTAACTAATCGCATCTTATGCGGTGTAGGAAGACATCACTTAGCTACCGTACACTACGCCTCGGCTATAGTCGACATACGTAGCACGAATACTAAGTACTCTGCTTCCTAAAATGACGGAGGGTTGCGGATGGTTTTTTTATGAAAACCTTTAACGTTTTGAACTTGATATCGTTGTAGAATCAAAACAGTTTAGAAAAGGAGTGGCTTAAGCTCCGCATCTTTTGAAACTTACTTTTTTCATTAAAAGGAAAAGTGGGTTTCAAATCCGATTGTACAACCTCTTTAGATTTCTTTTACTTTACATTAATCTCATTAATGTAGTCCCATCATTTAAGTTCCTAAGACATCACAGAAAAGAAACGAAAATAGAACGTATACTTATACCATCTGCATTCGCCACAGTGTCCCGTTATGCACCGTTAGGTTACTTAACTAACGACATAGCGGGGCGGGACTAGCACGGTGTAAAATATAAGCAACGTTTATTATATATCATATATATATAATAATAAACCATTCGTCTCAGATACTAAGTAATCACATTACAGAATATCAACACAGCAGAAGCACATATGAAAATAAAAGGATATCTAGAAGGTTCGTATTTAGTATTCAGCCATCAATAGAAAATACGGATTCCACGGTCGCGATGAATAGCCAAGCCCACACCCCTAGACCCCTACGAGAGCGGTAAGTGATCCTGCCAATTCTAGAGTTTAGGAGATCCGGTCTCGACTCCTCGAGATGGCCTCCCACTGAACCCTAGAACCCGATCACTTGTGCTCCCCTCCTTGGGTCTATCCTAATGCGGAAAAGTAAATAATATACAATAATGGTGACATCATCATCAACCCGGAAGTGCCCCAAATAAAAGAATATTACATACATTTAACTTTTACATGAATGAAAATAAACACTCTCATCTCACATAAAACCCCCGGCTATTTGATCGTGACAATCCTGCATCATATCTCAGCAACACATAATATCTCATATCATCAACGTAAGCAAGTATGCGTATTCCGATTGTCGTTGATGTATAGCAACGAAGCCGGCGATACACCACATACTACGCTTACGGTCGCAGAAAAGAAAGTGAAAAACAACAATTGCAATCACAGAAATCAAGACGATGTTTAACGTTTCGATCGAATCAACAAACACCCATATTTTACCCCAAGAGCTCAACACTTGAGCAAAGTTACAAATACTCAAAAATCGCGCTATAGTGTTTTATGATCCAACCATAGAAGGAGTTAACCAACGCTTCACCTATGACACCACGACACTACGGCAAACCCGAAGGTTCGTTCGCGGTTCCGTGAGCATGGAATCGAGTTAAGGTTTTTATGATCTTCTAGAGGGTCCATAAGATACTTGCACTACTATTGAATATAAAGTTAACTTAGGAAAATTACAACGCTTGGAAATTTCAGCGGGGTAGAAAGTGAGGTGTCCGATGTTCATTCAAAATGCTAAAAATAGTTTAAGTTACCAATTTAGTGTCAAATAATACGATTACGAATCACTACGAAATAGCCCCACGTCAATATCATCATCACATGAAAATTGGGCTAAATAAACAATACTAGGAAGTCTAACTTGCAACTAAGAGTGCACAGGAGAAACACGGGGGCATATGGGGCGGGGAGGCCGGCCTGGCCGGAATATATGAGGGAGTGCTCGGCTAAAATCCGAGCACTAGCCTCCGTATTTCATCTGTGTGCTTATGTTTTCCTGTAGGACATTCTGTACCTGTTTGAAAAATTTTCAAAGGACCTTTTAAAAAATTTCCAGAGAGCAATCCTAGGGTTCCGTAATACCGTATTTTTCGTAGTCGTTTTCATTTTCGTATTTGTTATAACACCATGTCTAGAATTCTAGTTTTGCTCTGATACCATTCTTGGGTTTCCTTAGCACCTACTATAGAGTATGGAAGCATCACACATGCCACTTTAAAATTTTAGAGGTGCAAAGCAAACAAAGTAAGGATCTTTAACTAGAAAAAACTAGGGTAACAACACTTTAAACATTATTTACACTAAGTATATGGAATAAAACCTTTGTAGTCCTCTTTGTAGTGGCTCCTAAGATCTTTGAGAGTTGTGAAAGCTTGCTAGTAAGCTCCTACGTCCACGATGATTCACCCGAAGTTCACTGGCTCCAAGCTGGTAGCTCCACTTGATGCAAGAAAAAGATGAAGCTAAACACTTTAAACTAATTGGCTAGATTAGAGTACAATGATGAAGTGGTGTGTTTTCTTTTATCAAAACTCTTTCTTTTTATCTCTCACTCACTTTGGAAAAACCTGGAGAGCAAGGAGGAAAAAGAAGATGAAGGCAAAAGCTTTTGTGAAGTGATAAAGCTTGTCAGGAAAAAATAGAAAATATAGTATATATATTTTCATTCTCTCATCCAACCATGGTTGCTAAAATATGTAGATATTATTGCACTTGAGTTAAAAGGCAAAAGGAATATTAATCCATGGTTAAAAAGTGGGTGAAGTGTGGTCAACTTCAAGAAGAGTGTAGAAGATAACCATGGATAAATAATCCTTTTCTTTTTTTTTAACTTAAATGCAAAATGAAAATATATAAATATAAGTACCATGTAAGTCTTATATTGCCTTCAAGTGTGTATCATCAACCATGATACTTTTGTATGCATGTATCCATGCACATCAATATGTGCATGCTTGCACATCATCATATGCATACATGCATGCATTCTTCTGTTAGTTATATGTATGCCCTAGAGGTCATTACTGTACATACGATGTATATTTTAATGGATGCTTGGACATATATAGGGAGGACTTTCTTGCTCGACATGATAGTACGCTATCTGGTTGCTCTTTATCTTAACATGTACTCTGATTGTATTTATGTTACATGTTGATAAAGCCCTTAGGATATGTACTCGACTACTGGGACTATGATGAGATCATACTAGTGGGGCCACGGTAGTCGACGAGTACATCTTATAACTGTTCCTAGTCGAGGGTGTATCGAGACAGGGCATGATGCACCAGAGTAGACTAGAGTATACGCATCTTGACCCATATGATGGGCGATGGATGATCCCATATCCATCGGTGTTTGACATCAAGGATGGTGTACGGGTGTTCAATAGAGACTGGGTACACTGGACGGACTCGCCGAGAACTCCCAGATGGTATTATACCTCACGTCAGATGGCAGTTCTCCGGTGACACTGGTACAGAGTAGTCTGTTGACCCGAGATCGTCATAGAGTCTTGTGTGATTCCCACTGTGCTTTGATTTCCATCATACTACGTCCAAGAGGGCGTGCAAAAAGGTGGCTTTTGGGTATAGTCCCGAATCACATGGAGGCAATGAGCGATAGGAGGGGATTCGTCTCTCCCGGTATAAGGAGTTGATGTTGCGCTGTGTTCGATTGGCTATAACTGGAAATCCCTGGCCAGGGTTGCTGAGATTTACTGGTAAGTGTTATCAGTAGTTTCTCGAACTATTATAGACCTCTTATTGACACGACTTATCAAGCTACTGGAGTCTGACGTTTACCACCCCTAGGCGAGATATGCGACATATCAGACGACGAGACCGGACTGTACGGGAGTGTTACTGATTGGATTCGCAGGAGAATGTACAGGTTTGCTTGTTGATCTTCTGATCGCTCAATACCTGGGTGGCTGTTACATTTAGCTGACCGCTTGCAGCTTGTGGGTGTTTGATATGATCATCACCTACTGCCGGCGTATTGACGATTCTTTAGAGTCCTACACAGAGGTTTCTTGACTCAGGCAAAACGGAGTAGGGGAGCATATGTGATATGTTCAGGACCGAGGATAATGCGATATGAGATACTGTATTATATTCTCGTGTTATTTTGATATGAGCCGGATCATCGGATCAAGTGTTGATTCGATGAATCGGTACATGATATATTAGTCGGTTATATTCGATATAGCCGGATTGTCGGATCAAGTTTTGATTCGATAATTTAATGTATAATATATATATATATATATATATGATATATTGAATTACATTATCTAATATTGGCTAGCTTTATTGATTCATTTTCTCACCGGATAATACATTGATATATATGCGATATATGTTAATTGTATTATTTTCTTTTGTTACAAATATATATTATATATGTGATATATAATATTGTAACATGATATGATTACTAATGCAACATATTTAGTGGAGATTAAACAAGGTTAGGGTTTGATTTTGGTTAGTTCTTTCTTGATACTTCTAGAAGGTTTTCTTTTGTCATGAGCTAAGATATTATGGTTGATATTTTAAGTGACTCATTCTTAACCCAACCCAACCCCTTAGCCCTAGTTAAATCTCTACATGAGTTAGCATCTTCATAGTCTACCATGGTTGCATTATTAATCATTATGATATTTTTCATTATTCATCACAAAAGGATTCTTCATCTTCTTCCTTGAGTTATTGATGGAAAAGCTTACTAGCTTTTTCATTAGTGATGATTTTGAGTGAGATTATGAAAATAAATAAGATCTAAAATCCTACTTCATCATCCTAATCTATCCTAGCCATTTATATTAGGGTGTTCACTTCATTTAGTGAGTGAGAGCTTGTGTTAATGAAACTTCAAGGTAGATCATCTTTGTTATCGAAGATCGGAAGCAAGCTTGCATCTTTCTCTTCGTGGAGCCTCTCGAGAGTCCGGAACTTGATGATCGCAGCGAAGGGACCACAACACGGAGCTTATGAAGTGAAGGACCGGACTACAAAGGTTGTAATCCCAAACTCTTAGATGTTAAAGTGTTTAACATGCTTTGTTTCGCCTAATCTCTAGTTTAAAGATCTTGGTAAGGGTTGTTCGGCACGTCTAATTTTTGAATCGGGCATGGTTGATACCTTATAGACCCTTGTGAGTGTGCCTCGTAACTCTACAGTGGTATTAGAGCCAAGCTAGAGCTTTAGGCGAAGTCTAGACGAAGTTTAAAGTCCGATCGAACTCCGAAACCCTCGTTTATACCCTTCTCTGGAAATTTTATAAAAATGTTGATTTTTTCATATTAAAAATACTCAAAAAAATGAGCAGGAAAATACAAGAATTACTGTGCAACACGTGCCTCCAATTCCATTAATGTGTCGCGGAACCGCGGCCGTACCATGGCTTGCGCGGCGGTTCCGCGGCCAAACAGTATAATTGTGGTTTGATCTTTGCACAGTAATAACCGTAAGTACTTCCCGATTCTTCTGGGAATTTTTAATTATACTCAAGTGTTGAGTTTTCTGGGATGTATTGGGGACTCGTTGATTTGATCGGATAATTTAACTTCGTTTAAGTTTTTCCGGGTAATTTTTAGAACGTGTTAAAAAGTTCGAACGGATATCAATAACTCACTTTTTCCCCTGCCGGAAAATTTCCAAGTGTTGGATTTTTCCGTAGTTTAAGAACGTTCTAAGTCATGCAAGTAACGCGGTGGACCCTCTAGAAGACAACAAACCTTAACTCGATTATGTGACCGTCTTGAACTGCCTCTAAACCTAAGGGTTTGGGGCAGTACGGCATGCCACATGTGAGGCGTTAGCTTGACCCTTCTACGGCTGGACCATTGGTACTGTGGCATGTGATGGATGTTTTTAAACTAATTTCAAGTGTTGAGAACTATTTGGGAAAACTTGCGTGTTTGATTATTCGATCGGAAAGTTTAACATTGTCTATTTATCTAGATTGTGATACAATATTTGGAATCTACAAGTAGTTATGAGATAACTAATTTGAATGTTATAAATCTAGCAGTTCAGTCGCAATTGATCGGTTGCCATGGAATTTTGATGTGATCAAAAGTCCGTCGCAATCACGTAGCGTACGCGGATACTCGCCGGGTAAACTTAATAGACAGCCACGCCCCATAGCCCCGACCAAGTGACTGTAGGAGAACCCCGTCGCCAAAAGCATCCGTTCGGGTGCTCGCGGCAGCGGTGTTCCGCCTTAGTGCACTTCGTCGACGGCATCGGGGGTGCGGCCGTCTACTAAAGTTTGCGACGAACATTCGATCAAGATGTCGGAAATCTTGTTGAATTGCCCGACTTGATATTGAAAAGTGTTTTCGATAATGATACTAAAATGCGGGGTTTATAATTGTTAGGCATGAGATGTCTAAGGAATTCATTTGGTTAGGCATGCGATGTCTAAGGAAGTTGCGGATTCCAACTGTTGTAGTTTTTCACTTTGTTTTCTGTGACCGTAAGCGTAGTATGTAGTTGTATCGCCAGTTTTCGTTGCTATACATCGATGACAATCAGTTTATGCATACTTACTTACGTTGATGACATGTGATGTTATGTATTGCTTTGATATGTTATATTGGATCGTCGCGTTCTGAATAGCCGGGGGGTTTTATGTGAGATGAGAGTTTTCATTTTCATTCATGTAAAATTCATTTGTATGTAATATTCCATTATTGGAGCACTTCCGGGATGAGGATGATGTCTCCATTGTATATTATTTACTTTTCCGCATTAGGTAGACCCAAGACGGGGAGCACAAGTAACCGGGTTCTAGGGTCCAGTGGGAGACCATCTCGAGAAGTCAAGACCGGGTCTCCTAACCCTGGAATTGGCAGAGTTGCTTGCCGCTCTCGTAGGGGTCTAGAGATGTGGGTTTGACTATTCATCACGACCGTGGAATCCGTGTTTTATACAGGCTCGTATTAAAAACACGGACGTCCTAGTATATCCAATATTTCATATATGTTCTTCTGCTGCAATGTTCTGTGATGAGATCATATTACTGCCTGAGACGAATGTTTATATTATATATATGAGATATATATTATATATTGTTGATTTCGTTTCATATCTGATGCTTGTGTAGCATAATTAAAATGAGACTTCATTAATGAGATTAATGAAATAAAAGAAACCTAAAGATGTTGTAGAAACTTGTTTAAAAACTGGTAGCTCTAGTTCTTGCTTTGCATAGCGGTGTTCCTTGTAGAACATCCAGCACCTTATTCGATAAGGAAAGAGCCGAGATCCCTTCACCGGGAGTGACCTCTTCAGCGAAACTAGCAGATGCTGCATACTCGGTTTGTCTTTTGATTACTTCTATAGTTTTTGCTTTGCATAGTGATATTTGTGAAATATCCTGCATCTTATTCGATGAGGAAAGAGCCGACGATCCCTTCACCGGGAGTGACCTCTTTAGAAAAACTAGAAAAGGCCTCAAAAAATTTCCATTTAAAATCACTCGATTCTACAACGATATCAAGTTCATTATGCAAAGGGTTTTCTTAAAAACCTGTCGTAGCCCTCCGTCATTTCAGATAAGTACTTCTTAGTATTCGTGCTGCGTTTGTTGACCTTAGCCAAGGCATAGTGTGCGGTAGCTAATTAGTGCTTATCTGTATAAGCATATGATGCGATTGAGTTAGGGTAGTCGTGCGACTTTGTTGACCTTAGCCAAGGGTCGTGCGGGTGGGTTTAATTCAATCGGGAAATGACGGGTTGAACTTGGCTAGCACTTATGATTTGTTGACCTTAGCCAAGGTCATAAGATGCTAGGGGTAAAATATTATTGGGAATTTCAAGTGTTGCAATTTGCAATGAGATTGCATACCTCCTATGAGATAGTTGGATCCCGATACCCACTGCGAGTAAGAGTTACTCCTGAGAGAGTTTTACACATTACAATTAGCCGATCAAGTAGGTGTCTAGAAAAGTGTTAACGGGGTTACGCCCATGGGAAAACGAGGTTTACTTTAATTAGGTCCGTGTGAAAGCACGGGGTACCTCCCTCAAAGTACCGACACTGGCCTGGCTGAAAAATTGGCGAACTTGTAGCATATAATTAATCCCGGCTAGTCTTTCCTTTTAGGGTTTGAAGGAAGATTTGACTAAAACAGCGGGAGACATCCTGATTAGATATATTAGATAACCAATCTAATCTTGCAAGAGCATACGCTGAGTGTTTTCTTCTCTCACTCTCCAGGTAGCGACCATATCACGCCTTAATCAAGATAATAATACGGATGTATTGACCAAACCCGCTTTTTATACTGAGCTGGGGAATATTGGTCCCCGCTCTAGCTTATAATTGTTATAAGACAGAGCAGGAAATAGGGGATTACCAGAATTCCCGTGCCGCCCAAACGAAGAAAGTGCATGCTGATGCATCTTCTTCGGGTGTGTTCATTACAAAGAACTATTTCTCGGTATCCTTTACGTCCTGGGTATGAGATACCGGATCAGGATCCGATATATGTAATTTGTTATATGGGCTACAGATAGGTAGAGAACTGAGAACGGGTGATAAATTTCATGAGATAGAAACGGTGCAAGTGCTGCAGCCAAGTCTGTTGGTACTTATCACCCTTTATTAGAAAATACATTGATTCTGAACGAATGTTATTAGATACCGAACCTGATATACAACATCATATCAGTCTCTTTATTAGTAAAGAAGGATATAATTTTGTATTGTTGGATAATGTTTTGAACATTTCCTATATCAAGAGTTGATCGGTTCAGGCACGTTATCTAAAAGCATTGACGTTCTAAATCAAACTACAGTTCTTAGTATACAGAACACACACAAGAGGAAGAGTTCAGAAATGAACGAATCATTCTTGAGGCATTGTAGACTAGGTCATATCAATGCGATCCGACTAGCTGAAGTTACATAAAGCTGCATATTTAAATTAGTTTGGATTTACATCTTGTAAAACTTGCCAGTCATGTCACAAAGATAAGATGACCACAGCTCTGTTTATTGGAAACAGAGAAAGAGTTAGTGAACGTTTGGGATTGATACATGATGATGTATGTAAGCTCCCCTGTCTACACATGCCAAGACTGGTTCTTTATACTTTATTATATTCACTGATAGTCTTTCAAGATTCACACATGTGTTCCTGTTGAAACACAAGTCTGACCCTTTTGAGAAATTCAATGAATATTAGTTAGAAGTAGAGAACCAAAAACGGGTATAAGTATTATATCCTTTGATGAGATCAAGGAGGAGAATACTTGAGCACGGAGATTCCTGGACTATTCTAAAGGAGAATGAGATTCTCTCTCAGCATCACTCCTCCGTATACACCACAGCACGTCGGTGTATTGGGGCAGAGCAATAGCACCCTATGTGATATGGTGCGCTCTATGATGAGTACTACTGAGTTTCCTATTTCCTTTTGGGAGTTATGCACTTGAGAAGCTACATACCTATTGAATAGGGTTCCAATCAAATCAGTTGCCTACCACTTCATATGTGATATGGAATGGAAAAAGCCCATATCTTAAATAAGTTAAGATTTGGGGTTGTTCGGACTATGTCTAAAAAGCAAAATCCGAACAAGCTCGAGGCAAATTCAGATCTGTGGAAGTTTGTTGGATATCCCAAGCATCCGCAAGGGAATATCTTCTACCAAACGAGGGACAAAAGATGTTTTGTTTCTCAACATGCCACCTTTATGAAAGGGAATTTCTTGTGAAGAAATTAGTGGTCATGAGGTAGAACTGGAAGGAGTTCCAGCTATACAAACTACAGCAGATGATTTGGTAGAACCAAAGGATTCAATAGTTTCCAACGAACCTCAGCCTCTCCGCCGATCTAGTAGGGTTCCTCACCCACCTGAGAGATACTTCGGTTTTCTCTATGACAGTAGGAGAGGGGATTGCATCATGAGATGATGACCCAACTTGATTCGAGCTGGCCATCAGGAGTGGAACTCTGTAAGAATGGCTGGATGCTTAGCGATATGAGATGGAATCCTTATACACCAACAAAGTATGGACTTTGGTTGCTTTATCTGAAGGGTTAAATCCCCATCAGGAGCAAGTATATCTTGAGAAGATTACTTGGTGTACATGGAAAAGTTGAGACTTTCAAAGCTATGCTTAAGTCCATCCAGATCCTACTTGCCACGGCTACATACCATGACTACGATATCTGGTGGTTGGGTGTCATGACTGCTTTTCTAAATGACGTTTTAGAAGAGAGCGTCTATAAGTACACAGCCAAAGGGCTTCGTAGACAGTGGGAGCAACGGAAACGTGTGCAAGATATTTTATGTGATAAAGCGGGCATCGCGGAGTTGGAACGTCTGTTTTGATATGGTAGTCAAAGAGTTTGACTTCATCAAAATGGTAGATGAAGCTTGTATATACAAAAAGGTAATAGGGAGTATGGTGGTGATCCTCATAGAGTACGTGGATGACATACTCTTGATAGGGAAGGAGTTTCCTATGCTACGCTCGGTTAATCTCCGCTTATCACAAGAATTCTCTATATAGGATCAAAGTGATACCTCCTAAATCCTGGGTTTTGGATCTATGAGATAGATCTAATTGGATATTAGGATACTCATTAGTTGTAGTGAGATGGTATCAATCGATCCTGGGGAGAATCACTGGAAAGGTTCCAGGGTGATAAGGACGACTGAATGTCAGTCACAGACATTGTTTTTACCCTCAGTGGAGGGACGGTATGTTGGAAGAGTTCCAAGCTAAATACCATGACATACTAGACGATTAAAGGCAAGATACGTCGTTACCAAAAATGCTACCAAAGAGGCGGTCTGGATACATATCAGTTCATGAGATGAACTTCGTTCCTACCATTGTGTGACAATGGAGTTATGGCTTTTGCCAAGGAACCCCCCGTTCCATCAGAAATCCAGATATAATTCTTAGGCAGTATCACCTGATCATGGGGATGGTTGAT
Organism: Agapanthus africanus; assembly: GCA_030015575.1. NCBI lineage: Eukaryota > Viridiplantae > Streptophyta > Magnoliopsida > Asparagales > Amaryllidaceae > Agapanthus > Agapanthus africanus. The sequence goes on along the minus strand of JASDDO010000022.1, from coordinate 554,208,535 downwards.
CTCCAGGGAGATTGAGGTTAGGAGAGTAGACACAGAGGACAACAGTGCGGATCCACTCACAAAGGCCTTTTTTCCCAGTAGAGACTTTTATGGGATGGTTGAGTATGAGATACTTCAACCAAAGCTAATTGTTGGGTATGCGATACCACAACAGATGGCCCTAGTGCAAGTGGGAGATTGTTAGTTATATGTATGCCCTAGAGGCCATTACTGTACATACGATGTATATTGTAATGGATGCTTGGACATATATAGGGAGGACTTTCTTGCTCGACATGATAGTACGCTATCTGGTTGCTCTTTATCTTAACATGTACTCTGATTGTCTCTATGTTACATGTTGATAAAGCCCTTAGGATATGTACTCGACTACTGGGACTATGATGAGATCATACTAGTGGGGCCACGGTAGTCGACGAGTACATCCTATAACTGTTCCTAGTCGAGGGTGTATCGAGACAGGGCATCGATGCACCAGAGTAGACTAGCGTATACACATCTTGACCCATATGATGGGCGATGGATGATCCCATATCTATCGGTGTTTGACATCAAGGATGGTGTACGGGTGCTCAGTAGAGACTGGGTACACTGGACGGACTCGCCGAGAACTCCCAGATGGTATTATACCTCAAGTCAGATGGCAGTTCTCCGGTGACACTGGTACAGAGTAGTCTGTTGACCCGAGATCGTCATAGAGTCTTGTGTGATTCCCACTATGCTTTGATTTCCATCATACCACGTCCAAGAGGGCGTGCAAAAAGGTGGCTTTTGGGTACAGTCCCGAATCATATGGAGGCAATGAGCGATAGGAGGGGATTCGTCTCTCCCGGCAGACGACGAGACTGGACTATACGGGAGTGTTACTGATTGGATTCGCAGGAGAATGTACAGGCTTGCTTGTTGATCTTCTGATCACTCAATACCTGGATGGCTGTTACGTTTAGCTGACCGCTTGCAGCTTGTGGGTGTTTGATATGATCATCACCTACTGTCGGCGTATTGACGATTCTTTAGAGTCCTACACAGAGGTTTCTTAACTCAGGCAAAACGGAGTAGGGGCACATATATGATATGTGCAGGACCGAGGATAATGCGATATGAGATACCGTATTATATTCTCGCGTTATTTTGATATGAGCCGGATCATCGGATCAAGTGTTGATTTGATGAATTGGTACATGATATATTAGTCGGTTATATTCAATATAGCCGGATTGTCGGATCAAGTGTTGATTCGATAATTTAATGTATAATAATATATAAATATATATGATATATTGAATTACATTATCTAATATTGGCTCGCTTTTTTGATTCATTTTTCTCACCGGGTAATACATTGATATATATGCGATATATGTTAATTGTATTATTTTCTTTTGTTACAAATATATATTATATATGTGATATATAATATTGTAACAAGATATGATTACTAATGCAACATGTTTAGTGGAGATTAAATAAGGTTAGGATTTGATTTTGGTTAGTTCTTTCTTGATACTTCTAGAAGGTTTTCTTTTGTCATGAGCTAAGATATTATGGTTGATATTTTAAGTGACTCATTCTTAACCCAACCCAAACCCTTAGCCCTAGTTAAATCTCTACATGAGTTAGCCTCTTCATAGTCTACCATGGTTGCATTATTAATCATTATGATATTTTTCATTATTCATCACAAAAGGATTCTTCATCTTTTTCCTTGAGTTCTTGATGGAAAAACTTACTGGCTTTTTCATTAGTGATGATTTTGAGTGAGATTATGAAAATAAATGAGAGCTAAAATCCTACTTCATCATCCTAATCTATCCTAACCATTTAGATTAGGGTGTTCACTTCATTTAGTGAGTGAGAGCTTGCGTTAATGAAACTTCAAGATAGGTCATCTTTGTTATCGAAGATCGGAAGCAAGCTTGCATCTTTCTCTTCGTGGAGCCTCTCGAGAGTCCGGAACTTGATTATCGCAGCGAAGGGACCACAACACGGAGCTTATGAAGTGAAGGACCAGACTACAAAGGTTGTAATCCCAAACTCTTAGACGTTAAAGTGTTTAACATACTTTGTTTCGCCTAATCTCTAGTTTAAAGATCTTGGTAAGGGTTGTTCGACACGTCTAATTTTTGAATCGGGCATGGTTGATGCCTTATAGACCCTTGTGAGTGTGCCTCGTAACCCTACATCTTCCTCTTTAATAAAAAGAGTTTTGAATAAAGAATAAAATAAAACTAAAAGTCTAAATGTTAAATCAACAATTGATTTAAAAATCCGGTCATATCACATACGACCCGAACAATAGTAAAACGCCCGATTAACATACGGTATCACATAGTCGTATTTAATCGGGTCCCCGCGCATATGCCATATGCACACCACATCTTTTCTCCTGGGCTAGGAAACTTCTGTGTAGGACTCTAAGACTCGTCAATACACCGGTAGTGGGTTATGATCATATCAAACACCCACAAGCCGCAAGCGGTCAGCTAAACCTAACGGCCACCCGGGTATTTAACGATCAGAAGAAAACCAGCAAAGCTGTTAAAACTCCCGTCGAGCCATCTGGCAACACTTACCGTACAGTCTGGTCTCCTCATCAAATATGTTGCATATCAAGTCTAGGGATGGTGTCGTCGACCCCAATAACTCAATAAGTCATGCCGGTATATAGCTGATAACAGATCGAGAAACTACTGATAACACTTATCAGTAAATCTCAGTAGCCCTGGCCAGGGACTTCCTGTTATAGCCAATCAAGCATAGCACATCAACCCCCAATACCGGGAGAGACGAAACCCCTCCTATCGCTCATTGCCTCCATGTGTCTCGGGACTGTACCCAAAGACCACCTGTTTGCACGACTCAGTAGAGCCGTGGTTGGGTGGAGATCAAAGTACAGTGGGAGGACACACAAGACTCAATGATGATCTTGGGTCTACAGACTAACCTGTACCAGTGTCACCTGAGAACTGCTATCCGACGATAGATATAATACCACACAGGAGTTCTCTGTGAGTCCGTTCAGTGTACCCAGTCTATACTGAGCACCGCATACAATCTTTGGTGTCAGCACACCAGATGGATATGGGATCATCCATCGCCCATCACATGGGACAAGAATGGTATACGCTAGTCTACTCTGGAATATCGATGCCCCGTCTCGATACACCCACGACTAGCAACGGTTCAAGGATATGCTTATAAACTACATGTGCCCCACTAGTATGATCCGCATCATAATCACAGTAGTCAAGCAAATATCCTCAGGGCTTTATCAACATGTGTAAATGAATAAAAGCATGATCAAGTCAACATGTCAGATAAAATAAACCAGATAGCATACTATCATGTCAAGCAAGAAAGTAATCTATATATATACATGTCCAAGCATCCACTATACATATAATGGCCTCTAGGGCATACATATATCCAACACTTGGAGTCGACGAATCTCCTCCTGCGACGCAGCGGCCGTATTTGTTCGCGTATGGGCCACAGCATACTCATGAACGGACGAATTCTTGGCAAAGTGTTGGTGGGCCCCAATACCAACCCCGCGCTCACAGCCACCGTGATGTCCGTCGGATATTGAATAGAACAGGGATAATGGCGATAATCGAGTTGTCGGGGTCAAGTCCTAAGGCGTCCGTCCTCTCCTGGAACTGGGTCTGTAAAGAAGATACATATATATATATATATATATATATATATATATATATATATATATATAAACGTGTTAACTTAAATACAGTATCGACTTGATTATATAAAACTTACCATGTATTCGCCCGTGCCCCTATATAACGCGGACCATCCCCTGGCAGCAGTGTAATTAGTAGGGTCTTTCTTTTTCTGCGATAAAATTATAATTTATTTCAATAAGTAATTTGCGACAAAAAAACATATATTCTTAAACGTCGAAATCCTCACGAGCAGGTGTTGAGCACTAGCCTGCAACTGCTTCCCTTCGATCAGGATAGCGCGTTCTCTAACGCCATTGTTTCGGTTCTCCCTACTGCAAATCGCCGCCGCCTTACAAATATAAAGAAGATAATATTATATATCACAAAATATGATTTCATGTTATATTATTATAATCTTAAAAATTAAATTTATATCTGAACATCATCGCGCTAGTAATACGCGACCAGCTGCGGTCAATCCTCTCTCGGGACATCCCGAAAAATGGCCTCCATCATCGCTTCCTGCTCTTCCTAAGTAGCCGAGGCCCAGGGAATGTAGTGATGCTTCCTTACTTCATATCGGCGTCTCCTCTTGATAGCATGGCTCTCGGATGACCCAGTCTATGTCCCGATGTGCATCGAACGGCATAAGAACACTATCCTTGCTGATGACACCGATGAATCTGTAATGTCTTTGGGTCTGAAATTACAAAAATTTATATATATAGCGACGATTAAATTTAAATATATAAAAGGTTATGTAATACCATGGCCGCTGCAAAAAACTGCCGAACATAGTCGGTTTGGCGTGGGCTCCATCTAATATGGAACGGATACCTACAGTAGGTACGGATCTCCGCTCCCATGTAATCCCCCTACTTGGTCAAGTACTCACCAATGATCACACCTGACGCGGTCCACTCTACCGTCCATGGAGCAACGTCTGGGGCTCGCCTAGAGGAGGAGGGCCCAGTAGGACCCTTCGTCCTAACACTACTGGAGCCTGAAAAAAGATGGATATATGGACACAAAATTATAATATTTAGAGTATGTATATAGATTTTGGAAAATTTAAATTACAATCATTATTTACAAGATTAAGCAATAATGATTATACCTGACGTCCCCGGCGTGGCGCTAGAACCGACGCCTGCCCCGTCCCGTCTGTATCGTGCATGACTGCAAATAATAAACTGTTAGATAATTCATTGGAATTATTTTAATAGAAAACTAAAATATAAATAGTTAACTATATATCATGTGCAGAAGGAGTGACTGAGGTAGGAGGTATGCTACCCCGCTAATAAGTGTAGACAGTGGGTCCTATAGTGCTGCGGCTGCTGATGGTGGTCGGGGTCCTGTAGTAGGGGCGACGATAGGAGCCGGAAGGAGGGGCCATGGTAGGAGGGGCGGTATGAAGGTTGCCGGTAGGAGGGGTGCTAGTATGTGGGGTACGGGTAAGGTTAGGCGTTGCTGCTGCCGCTGCTGCAGCTACTGACATCCCGCCAATCTCGTCTAGACGTTGTTTCCTATGACATCTAGAGCCGGATCCACAGCCTCCCATCAGGCCCTACATATTTATTCAAATATTAAAAATTTAATTATAATCAAAATACAATTTAAAAAATTTAGTTCAATTTCATTATCTAACACGTTTGTTCGATGCATTAGCTGAAGATTCGTTGGGTGGATTATCAAAATCTTAATCTGTGACAATCACTTGGCCGATGTTACGTCTTACTAACGTATTGATGGACAGCGCAGAATAGTTTGGATCGTTGGTACGTTCAATAGAACGACTGAGACGTGTTATTGTCTCTTCCTCGTCATTCTTATCTTCAGAGTCACTCAACGTCGGCACATTATAATTTCTCTTGGTTTCCAACGATAAATAACACTCTAGTCAGCCTTCTTCAGATCCCGAGAATAATATATTTGTGTCGCCATCGATAGAAAGATAAAGTTATCATATTTATAGGCAGTCTGTTTGGTGTTTACCAAAATGAGTTTGTATTCATCGACCTTCATACCTCGTTCAGACTTGGTATCGTACCATCTATATTGGAATATAAAAAATAAGGCAGCCTTATAAATGTATGAGACCTCTATAATCTGCTCAAGAACACCGTAATAGGGATTTCCTCTGTCGTCGAAGGTTGTGATGCCGCTATTTTGCGTAGCTCTAACGCGTTTCTTCCTTTTAATCTCAAATTTGTAGCCAGAAACCACATACCCATTCTAAATCGTAGCTACAATCTATGGACCGATTAAAAGGTCATGGACCTCTCTATCAATCTGCTCACCATGATTTATTTGTCAGTCAACTTTTTCTCTACACCAAGCGACGAAAGTGCATCTCTGTTCTTCTTCGATTCTGTCATCCGACCACGTCCTAGGATTCGATCTCTTGAGTATAGTTTTGTGCCCTCTATTCGTTAATTTACAGTTATATCAGTTAGATTATACTCTATTTCAAACGGTTTAAATGGATGAAATTAGAAAAACTTATTGTATATTGAGCAAAACATTTATTGTTTACCAAGATGAACACATGTAAACTGCCAATGAGATCGTAAGACATGTTTTTTAGCTTACCTGCTCCAATTGGACCATCAGGAACACGCGGTGGTTTGTTCAGCTTCGTTCTGATATCGTCGTTCAGGAAACGAGCACAGAAAGACGTCATTTCTTCCAAGAGATAATCTTCCGCAATCGAACCTTCACGGCGATGCTTATTGCGGATATAGTTTTTTAAAATTAATAGATATCTGTTGAAAATAATAGATATTAATAATCCACGGTGGGTTTAATAAATATTTTCATAGCTCTTGATGGGATACATCCAACGGTAATACACCGGACCGACAATCTTGACCTCGTTTGCCAAATGGATGGACGGGTGAACAATAATGTTGAAAAAAGATGTAGAAAGATAGTTTCTAGCTTGCAAAGGATCATAGGAATATATTTTTTGAGTTATATTATCTCATTGACGTCCACGTTTTTGGAATACAGTTGTCGAAAATACGTGCAAAAGTCGTTAAGAATTAGACCAACTTCGGATTTTACCGATACGCTCAGGCATAAAGGAAGAAGATGTTGCATCAATATGTGCGAGTCGTGACACTTGAGTCCTATGATTTTCCATTTTCTATTTGTACCTGTTTGGAAATGTTTGATGAGAAACCATTAAGGACTTTCAATTGTTTCAACACCCATAGGAACCGCCGCTTCTCCTCTTTGTCCAGCTTGTAGATTGCTGGTGGGATCTCGTAATACCCTGATTTACCATCCACAGGCCGAGAATGGAATTCTTCTTTAATGGACAAACCGTCTAAATCCGTCAAATCATAGCGGGTGTTGAGATTGTCCCTTTTTCCATCCTTACAAAATAGAAGATTGATGACGTGTTCAGAAACGCTCTTCTCGATATGCATAATATCTAAATTGTGGCTGAGCGGTAGAGTGGACCAGTACGGAAGTTGAAATAAACCACTTAATTTCTTCCAACCGGTTGGGTATGGTATTGCATCTTTGTTTTATTTCTTTCCAAATATGATATTCTGATAATCTCTCCATTGTTGCAATATGTCGTTACTGGACAATGGTTTAGGAGGCCTACCAGTCTCCGTATTGCTGTTGAACAATTATTTATTCTTTCTGAATATGTGAGTTATAGGCAAAAAACATCGGTAGCCTATAAATGACTCTTTCCCGCTAAATTTCAAGAGTACGATGCTCGTATGAGTATAACAACTGGGGCAAGTAAGCTTACATTGAGTTGTCCACCCTGGCAGCATGCCGTAGGTTGGAAAATTATTAAGAGTCCGCAACAAAGAAGCCCGCATTTGAAAAAATTGTTTACCATCTGAGTCATAGATTCTTACTTCAGATTCCCACATCAATTTTAACTTATCGATCAAGGGTTGAAGGTACACATCGATATTTTTCCCAGGAGACAATGGACCGTTGATTAAAAGCGCCAATATAAAATAAGACTGCGTCATAGCCCTCTATGGCGGCAGGTTGTATATAGTGTCCACAACGAGCCAAGTACTGTGAGTACGCCCGCCGCGAACCATCCCAAATAGACTGAAACTGTCGCTCGCAATTCCCAGCCTCACATTATGAGGGTCTGCGCTGAATGAAGGATATTTTTCATCTAGAACTTTCCACGATATCGAATCTATGGAATGACTCATTTTTCTCTCTTCACGCCTCTGGCCTCTGGGCACGTCGGAACCGCAAGAGTTCACCGGGGTGGAGCACGGTCCGCCAAAATCGCTTTATGGTGCCACTGCATTTCGGACGCCATCTCCTCACACATAAATAACCATTGCAGCCTCTGTATTAATGGAAAATGATGAAGAAAATTCATGGGCACATCACTCGACTGAGGGTCTTTCTTAGGCTTGAATTGGCTGGTCCCGCACACGGGGCAGTTTCTGAGTGTGGCGTGTTCATTCCTGAACAAAACACAATCATTCTCGCATGCATTTATCTTATAATACTTCAAGCTGATATTTGTGATTATCTTTTGCGCCTCAGACTAGCTTGGTGACACTTCATTTCTCTCGGGAAAAGCTTCCTTCAGCAGTTCTAGGAGATCGGTGAAAAACTGGTCACTTCATCCATTCTTGCACGTAATCTAGAAGAGACGTACAAAAAATGACAGTTTTGAAAACGCTTTACAATTTGGATTTAGCGGAATCCTAGAGCCAGCCTTGTACTTCTCCAATAACGATGGTCCAGTGCTTTCCGTCTCATAAGAAATTCCAGCGGCATTAATAAGCTCATCCATGTCATCGATCGGTGCAAATACATCATCTTCTTTGACGGTTTCGTCTTCTTCAAACTGTCATTCCTCTTCCTCCTCTTCTTCTACTATCCATTGCCACTTTGCGGTTTCCGTTTCGATGAATTCGTTTTTCATCTCTTTCACCCATGCCTCGTCTCCCATTACAACGACTTTTTCTCCATGAAGTTCCCACGTAGTGTAATCTTTAATGAAACCGTATCTCACGATATGTAACTCAACTTCCGACTTCTTGAGCAATCGCTTATTCATACACTTAAAGTAAGGACAATAGATTTCGTGCTCTTTCGGTTATCCAAGACATGCGTAGGAAAAATCGGTGAAAAGCTAACACCATCAATGAAAAACGGTTGACTCTCGAGAGAGCATCGAAGTACATCCAACTCTTGTCATGGAGATACAAGAATACCATATTGGAACAGCCCGAACGAAGTAAGGTTCCTCTAGAAAAGACGCATCGGATTAAGATTTCTTGATAGATGCGCGATAGACGGGATACTAAGAAGTGTTAGTGCTAGGTTTAATTAACGACTTGATTAATTTATGTTTCAATTGATGATTTAGCTATACAGATTATCAAGGACCGAGAGCAAATCTCATAGGTAGGGAGTTAGTTTCTTCTTCCAAGAAAGATAATGATGATATTAAATTTTCTATATTAAATGTCGAGGGTAGCGGCTGTCGGGGGTAAGGTATCTATCACATTAAGAATGTATAAAGTATACACACATTCATTTGTGCTTTCATCCGTTTCAAGAAAATTTCGGCAGCACCTCCCCGCTGTTCTCCGAGTACACTGTAATAGAAAAAAATGATCGTTTTGATACTGTGAAACACCATTGAAATGAACATCTAATTTATCGTTGTACACGGAGAATCAGCGGAAAGGTACCGACGAAATATCTCGAAACGAATGAAAAACACAAGTGAATACAGGTATCTGCTTTATACATTCCTAACTTGTCCACACGGGACAACTCTATCGGTTATCATACGATTGAATATTAATTCTCGTCATATAGACTTCGCGATGGTTATTAGAAACCGAACGATACCGTCCGGTGTTTAACAACTTTCGTGTAGTTTTATGTCACAATGAATATCGTATGTATGTTAACTGATAGACGGGAACTAAGTCGTGTTTTGATTTTCACATATGATGAGATACGATAATATGAAAATTTCATATTTTCATCGACTATCATACACGCAAATTTAATATTTTATTTGAACTAGTTTTACATTTATATTTCGATTTCAATGTGTTGAAATTTTATTTTAGGGTAAAATTTTTAAAACTTAGGGTTTTCTTAATCAAGTTTAAGATTTTGGATTTAGGGTTGGGATTAGGGTAATATTTGACAAGAGTTCAATATAGAGAATAATGATCGAAGATGAATTATGGTTTGGCGCTGTACGTGTGTATATGTGTGCGCGCGTGCGCCTGTGTGTGTATGCTTGTGTGTGTATGTGTCTTTGTGTATATTACACTAAAATACCCTTAACTGTTGGGCGGGTTTTCCACAAAACTATTTAAATTTTTTTAAATAAATAACTCATATTCTTAAATTAATTAAGTTAATATAAAATTCACTAAAATATCCTTAATTATTGTTGGTTTTCACTAAATTCTGATTAAGTTTTTTTTAGTACAACACCCGTTCGTTCAACTTTTTTTTAATACTAAAATACCATTAACTTTTATAACTATGTCATTAAAATATCCTTAACTATTCTTACATTTTACTAAACTATCTAACCCTAACCCAAAACCCTAACCCTAACCCAAAACCCTAACCCCAAATTAACTACCCTAACCATTGACCCTTAACCAAACCCAAAATCCTAACTCAGTCCATAACCCTAACCCTAACCCTAACCCCCTAATTAACTACTCTAACTACTGACCCAAACTCTGACCCAAAACCCTGACCCCCTAATTAACTACCTTAACCACTGACCCAAACCCTAACCCAAAACCCTCACTCAATTCCTAACCCTAACCCTAACCCAAAACCCTAACCCTAAACCTCCTAATCGGCCATAAAATTGGACTTAACAAAATCAATAAATTAAAAATTAAAATACTAATTTAGATTGGAAGAGAGGAGACGAGAAAGCACGGCGACGAGACAGGGCAGGCGGCGACTTCAAGCGAGGCCGGCGTAGATGATCGAGCCACGGAGTAAGCGATCGAGACGACGGGGGCGATTTTACTGAAGGCGATCCGAGCAAGGAGGCTCAAAGAGAGGCGACTGCGACTCCGATTGACGTAGACGCAGTGACACCGGTCGACGAGGACGGCGGCGACTCCGGTCGATTTGGGAGGAAAATTTGGAGTTTTTTTTGGGTGAAAAAAAGGGATCGAGGGTTTATAAGTAGGGATTGGAATTTTATTGTCCAGTGGATTGTGGGGCCCGTATCATCTTCGATTTAGTCATGATTAAAACCGTGGCCAATTCATTTAAGACCATTACTCAAAATTGGTCACGGTTTTAACCATGACCAAATCTCTGTTACTTTTGAGCACTTTTATACTAGTGTTTTGGGGTACAGTAAAAGATATATTAAGATGGTATCAGAACCATCCAAATCACATTAGACACATATTTATATATAGATGATTAATTTTATGAGGAAATTGTGTTGAATAGAAAAAATTCTAATTTTGACAAACATATGAAAACATATCCCTCAACTACCAGTCAAATAAATTTAGATCGTATTAAAGTTGTCCATGTTTAGAAGAGATTCAAGAAGAAAATACTACTTGCCAAGAAATTCTATAACATTAATTCATTTGGTCTACACGTACAAAAACATAGAAAGCGTCTCTCTTTATCTTCATCTTGACTTCAGACTTCGGTTTGAGTTTGCAAAACATCACAGTATGTTATTTTTTATTTTTATTCATAAGGCTTAGGCTTACGTAAAGAAAAAAAGAACATAACTATCGCTCTATAAAACATTAAAAAGCTTAGATTTTGATCCATAAAAACAAAAGGCTATTTTCTCTGTAACTCTACTGTTTACGTAATTATACTATATAATTTGTGTGATATCGTAGAAATCGGAGGCGCTCCAGCTGCTGCACCATCTGCAAGCTCATCAGTGCCTGGTATGAGATCATATAAGATCAAACATTAAGTTTTCTGCAACTAATTAGTTTGAAGTAATTAATATTGATTTCTTAAGCTCAGGATTAATTTATATATGATTCTGTAAATTATGCAGGTGGATCAACTTAGACTGCTTGCATGGAATGAGAGTTCTGAGCCTGCACTGAACTATATTAATGGGGAGTTCTCATCTTGGATATGTTTGCTTATTAAGTGGATTTGTACTACTATATATTTGCTTTCACATTGTGTGTGTTCTATTAATCATGTATCAGTCTTGGTTTTTACGTAAGCCTCTTTGGAGACTATTATAATATATATATATGAATGCAGTGTTCTAAATAAAGATGAGTTCTTCCTTTTATATGTACTCCAAAGAGATATAGAACCATTAATTATAAAGAACTCAAGTAATTCATAAATCTAATTTTGTGTCTGTGTGTCGGTTGTTTGCCAACATTCTCTGCCCTGAAGCACTTGTATTGGAAACTGCTACTTGGGAAGTCTCTGGGTTATTGTATTTACTTCAAGATTTCAATCTTCATGTGATGCTCCCCTTTCCATTGCAATGTTGTAATCAAGCGGCTATTCATATTGCCGAGGATCCCGTCTTCCATGAACGAATGAAGAAACATAGAAATTGATTGCCATGTGGTTCAAAAAGATGCAAATTGACTTGCTAATTCAATATGCACTGCAAGAAACTGGGACCTAGCTATTTCAACGGGTGACTTATTTCGACGCGATTCTCCTGTCGAAATAGGCCGTCCATTTATAAGAATTTGTTAACTTTGGTCAACAACTATTTCAACCCGAGTTTCGTATCGAAATAAGTGTTGACCAAAGTCAACAACTTATCCTTGTTATCATCCCCTTTTTCTTTCTCGCAAAATTTATTTCCCCCTCTAAAATTTATTTCCTCCTCCTCCTCCTGGGCCTTCGATCCCCCGCCTCCCCTTCCATCACCTGCCTCCGATTGAGCCCCCCGCATCAGATCCTCTACCTCCAAGCCCCCCGGCCGCCTCCGAGCCCCCTCCATTGAGCCCAGTCGCCTCCACCGACCCCCTGCCTTCGATCCCCTCCTCCTCCATCGAGTCGACACCTCCATCGATCCCCTTCTCCTCCTCGTCGTCAAGCCGAGCCATCGTATCCAGTTCTCTACCGATCTACTTTGAAGCCAAATCGGCGATGAATTAGGTGAGTTAATTTTTTAAACATTCACTTTTTAAAGTAATTTTTTGTTAATTTTAGTTAATTTTGTTATTTTGGAAGAATTGTTAGTGTTAGGGTTAGGGTTGGTCAGGGTCGGGGTTAGATTTAGGTTTAGAGTTAAATTAATGATTAAGGTCAAGTGTTAGGGTAATTTAGGGAATTTTTGTAGGTGGTTTAGTGAAAATAACAATAGTTAAGGGTAATTTAGTGAAAAAACTATAATAGTTAAGAGCATTTTAGTGAAATTTATAGTATTTTAGTTAATTTAAGAAGATGAATTGTTTGGTAAAATTTTTTAAGGTAGTTCAGTGTAAAACCAATAATAGTTAAGGGTATTTTAGTATAATTTAGTAAAATTAAAGAAATATGTTGCTTAGCAAAAATTTTAAGATAGTTTGGTGAAAATAGCAATAGTTAACGGTATTTTAGTGTAATTAGTAAAATTTGAAAGAAATAATGCTAAGAAGAAAAGAAAAGGGATGAAATGAATGAAACTTTTCATTTTTGTGTTATTGTAGGTTTGACGTCGTCGTAATTGCTCACTCTTTCTTCGTATTCTATATACGTCAGTCTCCGGTACACAACTTTATCCTTTTTAATTCTTAACTATTAAAATTAGACTAAGTCACCATACTTAGATTAAGACACCCATTAAACATTAATTAAACAGAAAATCACGTTGTCCTAATATAGATACTTGACGTGATATTAACCAATTAGCTATATACATACTTTCTTTCACGGGTTTACAATCAATTAATCATTATTACTTAAACAAACAGTCAATGTCGGGATCTTTATCCGCTCCTCCAAGAGGCAATGGCTCCTCATCTGCAGGATTGCCATCAATAGATGACATCAAGAGGGCATGTTGTGGACATGTGTTTATGTGAGAGAGATTATAAGACTTACCTTTATGTAATGTTCGTTGTATGGATACGTGTTTATTTTAATGAATCCTGATGCTTCGTTAATAATATCAATTGTTTGAGCAATTTGCCATTCAAACTAAAAATTCCAAAACCCTAAACTAAATACAATAACCGACGATATTGAAACGATAACCATCAAAACTAATTTAATTAAGTGCAAGATACTTGATGATGGAAAAAGTAAACCGATATATATCGTCATCGAGTATCTCATATTGATAAAATATCATGCCTTAGAACCCGTCTATCGGTTATATGTATAAGGTTATCTTCGTGAAATAAAACTGCGCGTGGGTTGTCAACCTCGAACGTTAATTGAACACTAGTCGCACTATATCCGATAGATTTGTACCGCTTTGGACAAGTGAAGAATGTATAACATATACACTTCCCTGCATACTTATGCTTTCATTCGTTTCGAGATGAGTTTCGTCAGTACCTTTTCGCTGGTTCTTCGTATACAAATATAGCTGAGATGATCATTTCAATACTGATAGTATTGAGATGCTTATCTTTTCTATTGCAGTGTACTCCGAAAACAACGGGAAGGTGCTGCCGAAATTTTCTCGAAATGAATGAATGCAAAAGTGCAGAGGGTGTATGCATTATACATTTTTAATAGGATAGAAGCCTTACCCCCGACAACCGTTACCATCGACATCCAAGATAAAACCGTTAATATCGTCGGTTGTTATAAATCACTCAAATTTATTTCCAAGACACTGTTGTTATTCTCTTCTTTGTCAATAGCCATATCATTCTTAGCTTTCTCAATGCATTATAAAACCGTTAATATCGTTTATGATTTGAAAATGTTTATTATGATATCTTAGGATTTACGTATTGGAAAAGAATAAATAAGACTTGGATAAATAAGAGCGAGTTTGGCTCTGAATTCCGTAATGGTGATGAAGAGTTTATGCAATTCTCGTCAAGAGTGGGCGGTAATCGAATGTCCTATCCCTGTAGGAAATGCTGTAACGGAAGAAGTGATGATCGAGAAGCGGATTGAATGCATATACTTGCTAATGGATTTTGTCAAGGTTACACTGTTTGGCACTTGCATGGAAAGTCCCCAGACTATAGAATCGCTGCACATCGTCTGTTGCCGCCTCTTATGAGAACCCCAGCAACCAGTGGTTTAAATGATATGATGGATGAGTTTTATGATGGCATGAACGATGATATCCTTTCCGATGATGCGGTTCCAGATGTCGAATCTGCGAGTATTTTTTTTATGTATATGGAGGATATTAAGAAACCTCTTTATGAGGGTGCGAAAATGACGAAGTTGGATTGGATGGTTTGCATGTTTTATCTTAAATGCAAAAATTTATGGAGCAACAAGTCAGTTGATGACTTTCTAAAGATATAGAAGGACACTTACTCGAATTTCGATCTCCCTGCTAATTTTCAAGAGATGAAGAAAATAATTGCCGACATCGGTTTCAGTTATCAAAAAATCGATGCATATCTAAATGACTGCATGTTATTCACGACAGATGATGACTAGAACTTAAACAAGTATAGAACTTATGAGGAATCGTGGTGGATCTTACCTAAAAGGCCCCCGAGGGACGGAGTCAATTCCGAAAATTCTTGTAAAGATGTTGCGCTTTTTTCTATTAAAAAAACGACTACATAGGTTATTTTTTTCGTCTAAAATCGCTGAACATATGATATGGCATGCAGATGGTCGCAAGAAGAATGGAGTTTTACGACATCCCGTTGATGGTGACGAGTGGCAAAGATTTGACACTTTAAGGCTGATGGCTCGTAATGTGAGCTGTGGGAGACCGGCATCGTTGCTTATGATGTCCATAGAAAGGAGAGATTCACATTGCATGTGGCGTTGCTTTGGACAATAAATGATTTCCCGGCGTATGCCATGTTGTCGGGATAGAGTACGAAAGGTCACCGTGCTTGCCCACGTGGTCAACAGCACACCGTCTGTAAAACGCTGGTAAATCTAATTTCTTGTTACACTGGACATCGTCATTGGCTAAATGCTGATCATCGTTATCGACGCAATGGAATCAAGTTCAATGGTGAGCAGAAGCTTTGCCCCATCCTCCTAAGCTAAATGGGATAAAGGCGTTTGAGGAAGTAGAGCAAATCAATGTTGTTTTCGGTAAGAAGCATAAGCACACTATTCTGAATGTGATATCAAATAACTAAAGAAAGAGATCTATATTTAATGATTTGTCGTATTGGCGATTCTTAATCTTCGCCATAACTTGGACGTCATGCACATTGAGAAGAATGCCTGCGAGCTCTTGCTGGGTACCCTGCTGAATACCAAATTTAAGAATAGAAATACACTTGCGATGAGACAATGGTTTGCTACAAAGAATTTACGGCTAAAATTGCATCCAATTTCGGAAGGAAATGGTAAATGGGCGATTCCCACTAATACAAATAAGGGTTTCCCCTACGGATTTACCCGTAGGGGCAAACCACTGCCCCTACGGATATATCCGTAGGGGCGAAAAAATAACGCCGTAGGTGCAAGTCGAAGCCCTGAACATGCCCCTACGGACTAAAACTTGCCCCTACGGAGTTATGTGTAGGTACCTTTTCCCCTACGGATTACGCCGAAGGGGCAAAAAAATTATTTTATTTACGGTTTTTAAAAATAGATTTCATGTACCTATGGATGAATCCGTAGGGCCAAGTAATATCCCCTACGGATGCATGCGTAGGTACATATCCGTAGGGGCAAAATATAAGAAATCCTGATATTTTGCCCCTACGGATACCGCCGTAGGGGCATTTGTTTACCCCTACGGAGATATCCGTAGGGGCACACCTAACCCCCTGAAACTGAGATCAGGGAGGAAAATATCAGTTAATTCTGATATTTTTCCCCTACGGTTTAAGCCATAGGGGCAACATGTGTACCTACGGATTAATCCGCAGGTACATATTATCTGTTTTTTTTTAAAAAAAAGGGCTGCCTAATTTTTTCTCGCCCTGTGCACAATAATATATACATCAATCAAATATAAAATTAATCATGACACAACATATATCGCAGTATTCATAATCATATCTCATGCATATAATATACAAAAGAAACCAAAAAACTGAATATGATATAAATTGTAACACCCGAGCCCAATGCTACTAATTTCAGTTACCGTTTGAACGTAGTGTGGCACTCATTTCATTTATCTTGCTTGATTGTTACTTACTGTAAAATTTTACCTGGCAAATTCATTTCTGCATATAACAATTTTTGGCATCTAAAATAAAATTAAAAATATTCATCTTGGCCTGCTTGATACCCCTAACCCCGTTGTAGCGTCCGTGCGTCGTGTTCTCGTCCCGTTCAGTGAAATGAGCGAGTTTGGACGGCTACGCGCACGTACGTGCGTCCGTTTTGGGGGTATGCTTTTTGATTGTAAAACACTTCATTTTCATTTTTGGATCCCGCTTAAAGTTCTATTATTTCAATTTCAAATTTTTGGACCCGACCCGGGCGCGATTTGGAAATATTTTACTTTGCGCCAAAATCCCATTTTCTAATATTTTAAACCATCGTATATTTCTAAGGTAACTATATATATTTTACTGTTCCCTAAAATCAATCTAAAATCTTTCTCAATTTAATCTCTCAACCAATCATAAACATTCTTTTTCCCGTAGGCCCCACTCTCGTATCTCTCTCTCTCTCCCCCCATCTCTCTCTCTCTCTCTCTCCTCTCTCTCTCACTTTCTCTCTCTTCCATAAAATCTCTCTCTCTCTCTCTCTCATGTTTAAATCTCTCTCTCCCCTCCATTTCTTTTCCCTCACGTAAACCCAAACCCCCAGCGAACACTAGCTACCGCAGCCTCCCTCCTCGCCGCCGTAGCCCAACGCCGACACCACCAGCACCGGCCTCGTCGCCTCCTCACCCTCGACCGACCCACTACATCTCTTTTCCTCCTTCATCAACACCGGGAAACCTGCACGCGCCTGCACACCCCCGACCAGGCCAGCGCACGCCCCCTGCACGCCGTTGCACCGCCGTGAGTCGCCGCCGGTGACCCCGTCCTCGTGTCCCCGGCCTCGCAAGCACCCCCTCGGTGAGTTTCACATTCCCTCACCTCCTCCTTTCTTCTTTTCCTTGTTGATCTGGTTCTTGATCTGAAAACACTTCTTCCACTGTCATCGTAGGCCACCGCCGGAGCTCCGTCGACGAGGTCGACCGTCACCACCCGTCCCACGGATCATCGTGAGCACCCCTTCTCAGATCCTACTTCCTTTCTTCTCTATTTTTCTTTCTCTTCTTGTTTGCATGACTTGATCTTTTATTGTTCATTTTTTGGCCGGAATCCGACGATGCCGACGACGTGTCCCAACGTTCCAGCGTAGTACCCCGACCCGTGTGGCTTCACCGTTCGTCGTTTGGGTTCATTCCGTGAACTGTGCGCCCGTCGCGAGTTTTCCCCGCCGACATTTCACGTTCCGTTTTCCCGATCCGCTACCCGTCGAGGCAAGCAACCCTTGCTACATGCTAAACAATATTTACTTATAATTAATGACACCCTAAAACCCGTAATTTAACTTTGATATTATAATTTCCCATTTTTCATGTTCAATATTGTTAAATATCATTTATCTTTCAAAACTTGGAACCTACCTGTTGTAATTACTAATTTGGAACCTAATAATCACATTTACATGTTTTGATTACACTTTCACTGATGATGTAGCCTATGGCACCTTTTCTACCGTTTTACTTCATTCGGACACTCGTACATATTTAACCTGCTTAAACTGTGATTTCATTCGTGGAACCTATATACACATATAACATTGCATCTATGAAGTCTTAAACTTGTTAACATGATTAAATGTCTATAATTGTCTTACTGCATTCTTATATGGTTGAAATCATCTCTGCGACACAATTGATAACGGTATTGCTAATTGAATGAATCTGCCTATTGCTTAATTCATTGCTTATCTCATGTTGTTGATACCCATGCTTGATTATATAACTGATTGTGAGTACACCTATGATATCGCTTGCCTCTTGACCTGTCTTGCTACCTACACATTGATAGACCCGACATGGTACCGTACACTGCTTGACTTGACCTGATGTACCATGACCTGATCCGTTACCTGATCTTGTGTCTAATGCCAACAAACCTGACATGTAGTCCTCATGGACCGTTTCTGTTGTCTGTCCAGACAAACCTGTTTACCTGATCCTGTGTTGGCATTAGTTTCTTGATTTCGGGATACCTGACTAGACATACACATATAACTTGGGGGTATGGGGAAATCAAAGGTGAAACCTGACTTGTAACTCGACAGTTCACTACATGTTCTGAGTGTACACATTCCTGTTTTGTGCCTAGCGGCATGTTTCGGTTTCAGCCGAGAATATTGTGGCCGTGGTCCCGGGTATGTACGGGATACTATTGAATGTACACACTCCTGTTTGGTGCCTAGCGGCAGGTCTCGGCTTCAGCCCGAGAATATTGTGGCCGTGGTCCCGGGTATGTACGGGATACTATTGAGTTACATCGATGATTCATCAATTTGGTTTCAAAGACTTTAGAATAGAGAACCTGATGGAACAGTCCAGTTTACCCACTGCACACTACCCTGCACTGCTCTGATTCATATTATTGTTACCCTTGCTTATTTTATGTTTATATTTGCATTGCCTGTTTATTATGTTATTACTTTATGATTTGACGCGCTGACGTCTGGGTTTTGCATGGCCCAGATTCTGTACCGCTGTCGCAGTCCGAGCAGGAGTACTTCAGCCGACAGGCTGAGCTGTGAGTGTTTGTAGTAGTTAGCTTTTCTTTCCTGTATTTTATTCCTGATGTGAGCCCCCATTATGGGACATACATTCTAGTTATTTTGTATTGGATCTTTCGCTTCCGCATTTATTTATTCTTGACTCATGTTATCTTGGATTATGGACATGTTTAGATAGTTTTATTTTGTTCTTGATATCTCTACAACCGTAATGTGACTGTGGATGGATACTTCCTACCCACAGGTAGCATGGTTGGCTATGTCACGTGCCCATTTTAGCTTACTTTGGGAAGCGGGGCGTGACATGGTTCTTTTGGTATCAGAGCCATAGGTTAGTCGGGTTGATTCTTTTGTAGTTGGGTATTGTACCCAATACACGAATCAGAATACCCATGTTTAGTAAACATGTTCTGCCACCTTGCCGTTTACCGTTCTTGAATCACATTCTTCCTGGCTATATCTTTTACGATGTGCAAACTTCCTTTGCATATCGACTCGAAAACCTGATTCCTTGTTATCTCTAGGACTTAGACGACTTGGGTGGAGTTATGTAATTGTGGCTATGATACCGCGGTATAGTTACAATGCGGCACTCTATTTAAGTATCTTGGAGTCCTATCCTTGATCTATATTCAAAATCTATCATCATGCTAATATTCGGTGTTTTGATTTTGAGGAATATGGCCGGTAAGATTTTGAAGACGTACCAAAGGCGTGTGGACGAAGCCGCCATGCTTGGAGTGATAAGAGGAATGCTGGAGAATCAAAAGAAACAGACCGAGCTGATCTAGCAGCAAGCGGAATCGTTTCAGAAAGGTTTGCAGACCGTTCAGCAGTCTGTGAACGATGTTGGAGCTAAGCCAGTTGACCGAGTAGGGACCGTAGCAGATTTCAGACGTTTGGGGTCCATCTACATTTACTGGTTTGGAGGAGCCGTTGCCAGCAGAGCAGTGGCTAGTTGACACAGAAAACTTGCTTATTGCGGCACAGATTCCAGATGAGAAAAGAGTTGATGTGGTACGCATTCAGTTAGTGGACTACGCCCGAGAATGGTGGCTTGTGGAAGAGAACCGCTTGCCCAAGCCGATCAAGTGGGCGGATTTTTTCAAAGAGTTTCCTAGAGAAGTTCTTCCCGCGGACTGCACGGGAGGAAATGGAAGAGAAATTCATCGGGCTAAGCAGAGTGGAGCACCCGTAGATGTGGATGCAGCAGAATGGACGAGACTCAGTAGATTCGCTGGACTTTTAGTTGCCAACGATGCAGACTGGGCATGCGCAGCTTGGGCGTGGACATCCAGAGGAAGATTGTCTCCCTGAGTTTGACCACTTTCTCACAAGTACTTGCGGTAGCAGAGAGCAGCATAATTTATATGGGATGAAGGGGAGTTTGCAGCAGACAGCGGTTGCGGTAAGGAAGCAGTTCTGTCGGGCCAGTCGAGTTTAGGGCTAGGCCGACAAACAATATTCTTGCAGCAATGGAAGTTGATAAAGGTGATGAGCCGGCTGTTGTTCACGATTTTATGGACATGTTGGAAGATATATCGGGTTTACCGCCAAAGCGAGACGTGGAGTTCGCAATTGATCTTATTCCTGGTGCAGCGCCAGTATCCAAAGCGTATTATCCAATGGCACCAGTAGAGTTGGAAGAAGTCAAGAAACAGGTTGCTGAATTGCATGAAAAAGGTTGGATTCGAAGCAGTAACTCGCCTTGGGGAGCTCCAGTTCTTCTAGTAAAGAAGAAGGATGGCACAAGAAGGATGTGCATCGACTATCGAGAATTAAACCGGATGACTATTAAGAACAAGTACCCGATCCCTCGCATTGGCGAACTTTTCGAGCAGCTTAGTGGCGCGAGGATATTCTCTAAGCTGGATTTGCGATCCGGATATCATCAGGTCCGAGTGAAAACAGAAGATATTTGCAAGACGGCGTTCCGAACTCGGTATGGACATTACGAGTACTTAGTGATGCCTTTCGGAGTAACGAATGCGCCGGCAGTATTCATGGACTTGATGAACCGAATCTTTTCACCGTTCTTGGACCAGTTTATCGTGGTTTTTATTGACGATATTGTTGGAGATAGTGCCCTCAGAGTCAATTATTGGATCGCAGGTATGTGATTGCAATGATTGCGGAGGACCTATACCGGTAGGACAGTCTTACTCAAGATGATAGTATGCTATCTGGTTTGCCTTTATAAGTCGTGTACATGTTCAGGTGACTGATTACATGTTACACTTTGATAGAGCCCTTAGGACCTTGCTTTACTACCAACAGTATGATGGCGATCATATACGTGAGAGTTGGGTGGTTTATATGCATATCCTTAATTGTGGTCCCTAGTCGTGGGAGTTTCGAGACAGGGCATCGATACTCCGGAGTAGACTAGTGTGTACAGTCGAGACCCCGACGAGGGGCGGTGGACGGTCTCACAAGCCACTGGTGTCAGTTGGATCACCTAAGATGTATACAGGTGCTCATTGGGTTATGAGTACACCGGACAGGACTCGCCGGGAATCTGCTAGTTGGTATTATACATATCGTCAGATAGCAGTTCCCTGGTGACATGTGTATATGTTAGTTCATCGACATGAGGTCGTCATTTGTCTCGTGTGAGTTCCCACTGTGCTTTGATTTCTACCCTACCACGGCTCAAAGGAGTCGTGCAAACAGGTAGTTTTTGGGTACAGTCCCGAGCCATATGGAGGCACGCGAGCGGATCGGCAGGGGATTCGTCTCTCCCGGTATTGGGGGCGAGGTCGTGCTATGTCTAGGAGAGCCATTACACAAAGTCCATGGCCATGGCAGGAGATTTACCGGTAGGTACTCCAGTAGTATCTCAGGGTGTTATTGGGCTACACTCCGACACGACTTATACTGCTATTGGGGGTCTGACGTTACTAGCCCCCTAGGCAGATATGCGATACTCATAGACGAACGGACTAGACTGTATATACATTGTCACTGTTAGGCTCAGTAGGGTTTCCGGAAGAGTTCGCTCATCGGCCTCCCTTGAGGTCAGTCCATGGGCAGCCGTTACGCATTGCTAGTGCCGCTGACGATTTGTGGTTAAACCCACTGCCAGGGTACTGACGAGTCATTAGAGTCCCCTACAGACAGTTTCCCAAGTTCGGGCGAAACATTGTAGAGGCCGTATGGTTTTATGGCAGGGTTCGGAAAATGCACGTGCGTTTACGCACGTGTTATTTTTCGGGCAGATGATACTGGTCGGCTTTGGTTTAAGCCGGATCCGAGTATTATATTGAGTGGATATAATATCTTTGTCTCAGTTGCATTTGTATTCGGTCGTAATACAAATGCGGGTATATTTATACAGTTACGGGGTTATCCTGAAATTCGTTTCGGGATCACTTTTGGAAGTTGCCAGTTTTCAGTTTTCTATCAGCCGTCTTTTAACATTCGGTTAAAGACGGATTTATCTTTTCTTGGATGAGGGTGAGTCATGCTTCTAGAAGGTTCTAGAAAGGGTGACTTGGCATGGTGAGTCATTAGTGCTTTAATGGAGCCATTAATGCAATGGTGACTAGGTTAATGAATCACCATTTGCATTAATGAGGTTTTGTTTGCATGAAGGATATTTGTGGTTGATCTTTTCTCTTATGGTTACCTCCCCCTCTCCTACACTCACCCCCCACCTCCTATGTATGGCCGGCCCCCTCCCCTCACTCTCTCTCTCTCACTTAATGATTCATTTGGAAAAAGATGATAGTTTTCGGTGTATGGAATTTCACAGCTCATTTCATTCCATCACCCGATTCCCACGGCAACTTCATTAACCGATCGTCCACGGATTTGGACGAAATGAGACAAAGTCATCTACTCATTCTCTACATCATTCTTGGTCCTCTCTTTTAGCAAACTTGACGACCGAGTTGCCTCGAGTCAGAGGCGGGAGCCCGTTTAAAGAATCATCGACGTGGTGCCACCTGGACGAGCAGATCGGAGATCGACGAGATCGGACCAGCCGCAACGGAGCGTGGGATGATGGTTAAAGAATGAAGGACTCGGATCGTTCGGTATAACCATTCTACACTCTTTACAGTTTGTTAGTTTAGCAATAATGGCAGATCCGGGTTAAAGTATACGATAGCGCCAGTTAAAAAGTTTTTGTTCCACATTTGGCGTCTGTAGACGGCCGGGGCGCTACCGTAGACTCACAGTGGTATCAGAGCCTCCATTTTGCTATACTAACTTGTGCTAACGCGTTTAAAATATCGATCGAACCGGATATCGAAAACTCCAAAATCTCCGTTCACAATTTCTGTCGATTTTAAATGTTGTCCTAAAATTATTCTACATATCTCAGAAAACTGTGAAGGGTTTTATAAGAACACCGACCAAATTTGGGCACGTGATTCCACCAAACCGCCGCGGAAACGCGGCCAAACCCATGGTTTGGCCGCGCATCCGCAGCCATTTGGTAAGATCATGCTCCCAAATTTTTACAGTGTGTTCTCCTATGGAAATTGGGGTTTTTGGTATATATCTTTTGGGCCCAGATTTTGTTACTGTTCACCAGTTGTTCGTGGGGCCCACTTTGTGATATTTGGTCGATCGAAATTTAAACATGTTAATTTACAGTGCTTACATTATATCTCCGACCGGGAATGTCATTTGATCGGTAAACCGCGTCTGATTGCTATAGTTCTTTTAAACGGGTTTGCGAACGTGACATTCGCGTTGATGTTCTGTGTTGTGCTGTGATGTTGCGGATTTGTCGTGGTGGATAGCAGTGTGCAATGGTAGTGCTGTTTGAGTTTATTTGTACATTTGATATTGCGGGACGAGCGTCCAACATGTGGACTGCCGTCACTGCCTGTTGTATAATATTCTTTTGGGGCACGACCAGGTTGCGGTCGATGTACCTGTTGTACTATTTTTCATTACTGTACTAGGTTTTGCCCCGCGACGGAGTGCACGGATAGCCGGGTTCTGGAGGGCAACGGGTCCGCATCTCATGGCTTTGAGAGGCAGAGGGGCCTCACTCTAGAATTGGCAGACTATTCGCCGCACTCGTAGGGGGTACAGGTTGACCCAAGGAGGGGTGCTCAAGCTACCGGATTCCGTGAAGTGCAGGGTGGTCCATTCACTATGCTATAAGGGGCTGCCTCGCTTCAGGTTTTGGCGGGTAACTTGCCGCACCCGTAGGGGTCTAGGTTTCATTGCACAGGCTATCCACACGACAGGGGAACGTCGGGTTTCAGCAGCGGCTCTGTGAAACCCGGGGATCCCAGATTATCTGTATTGTTCTGTGATGCTTATTACTTTTCTGTAATGTTGCATATTATCACGCCTGGAGAGATTATTGTATATTGGTTTATATACTATTAGATGTTGTATATGTTTTACACCCGCGCTAGTCCAGTCCCCGCTCTGTCGTTAGTTAAGTAACCTAACGGGTGATGACGGGACCCAGTGACGAATGCGGATGGCATATACATACATTTTATTTTCGTTCTTTTCTGGTGTGATTGATTGATGGGACTGCATTGATTTTGATCAATGCAAAGTAAAACAAACCTGTTTGCAGTTGTTGGGACAAATTTAAAAAGTGTTATTGCAAAGACGTTTCCTTTTGTTTTGCATAGTGATATTCGGTTGGAATATCCTGCACCTCATTCGACGGGGCAAGGGCCGATATCCCTTCACCGGGACTGACCCCTTGGGCAGAAGTTTGCGTCAGGGTAATAACTTCACTATAGTCGATTACATGTTGCTTTGCATCGCGGTATTCAGTAGAATATCTTGCACCTCATTCCACGAGGAAAGAGCCGAGATCCCTTCACCGGGAGTGACCTCTTTAGCAAAAGGTTTTCGCCACTATATTTTAAAAAGCTATCAGGTTCCTTCAGCGATATCAAGTTCACTACGTTAAAGGTTTTTCGCCAAAAACCAGCCGTAGCCCTCCGTCACTTCTTTTGGGTATTCAGTAGTATTCAAGCTATGTATTTTGACCTAGCGCCAAGGCATAGTGTTTGGTAGCTGCTGGGTATTCAATTGTTGCATAGATAGATGAGTTGGTTTGGGACAGCCGTTCTGCCATTTTGACCTAACGCCAAGGGCATGTGCGGGTGGGTTCAAATTAACAAGATAGTGACGGGTAGAACTTGGCATGTGACTTATGACATTTTGACCTAACGCCAAGGTTATAAGAGCATGGGGCAAAAATAATATCGGGAGTTTCTAAAGAAACTGAAACTTGCCAAGTATGCGCATACCTTCTGGAGTATGAGTAACGTGGATGCATTCCATCACGTTATCATGCGATGAGAGTTGGATCCCGATTCCCACTGATGAGTTGGTTTACTCTTCGGGTGATCCCGATTGATTCTTCTTTTAGGTTTGGAGGAGAATTTGACAGGACAGTGGGAGGTTTCCGGATTAGATAAAGTAATAACCATTCTGATCTAGATTAGAGTGCACGCAGAGTGTTTCTTTTCTCTCTCTCTCTCTTTGGCAGCGACCTTTGACCGACCCTAGACTATGACTCAGTGACCGAGTTGACCGAACCTTCTTAAAATACTGGCATTTGGATTGTCTGAGTTGCATAAGTCATTGCCACTCCTTCTTTTACCCTTTGTATTTCTCAGTACACCCGTTTTACTACGGACATCCACTTCCATTGGATAGATCCATCGTATGGTTATATACGAACTCGAAGGGACTTCTTCGAGGATGGATCCAGGTTCAGGAGAAATAGAATTGGTTTATTCAGTTGTCTTTTATTATCACCTTCTCTCAGGTTGCGAGGGCTCCTAGGTTTAGGAGAGTACACCTATTACGCTTATTGGATAGTCTTATTCCAAACCATAGGCTGGTGCCGAAAGGTAGGGAATGAAGAAAACCAATTAGCCTAAGTAGGGTGTGCAGAAGGTAATATGTAAAGACAAAATAAAGGGATTAGAAAGAGGGCAAAGTAAATTGCGACTGTTATCATTCACGACCAAACCGCGTACTTCGTCGCCACTCCTATTTCACCTTTAAAGGAATAAGGTATTATTCAGTTGTCTTTTATCATCACCTTCTCTCAAGATACGAGTACTCCTTGGTTTAGGAGGGTACACCTATTATGCTTACTGGATAGTCTTCTTCCAAACCATAGGCTGGTGCCGAACGGTAGGGAAGGAAGAAAACCATTTAGCCTAACGATGGTGTACAGAAGGTAACGACTAAAGACAAATAAAGGGATTTGGAGAGATGGCAATAAAATATACGGTTGAAGTCATGAATTGATTATGGAAGAGGCATTACTATGAATACCAAGATACCCCTACGAAACATTTTCATGTTTCAGTGCATCGTTAAAAGAAAACTGTTTTCCCGATTAGATACTTACTCCAAGGGTATGTATTTACCAGGTTTTCATTCTCATATTTGTATGGTTTTACAGATGATGACTGGGAGTAAGTTATTGGGAATTAGGTGATCATCCTCATTATATCGAAATTCGTTGTAATTGGTGATATTTGAGGAAATCGCCAGGGTACAGTTTTCAACCTACAACGCACAGGTTATGAGTTGCTCAACTCAGCGGACTTATACAGAGTATTGTATGTTGTCCAAGTGTCCATCAGGACAAAGGGGTAGGTCCTCGTATTATGTTCTGTTTACTTATAACTTCTCTAGCATTTAGACGAGTGTTTCGTAGAAATACAAGGTCTAAGTTTTGAGAAGTTGTGGGTATAAGAATAAAGTAGAGAACCAGGTGTCACAAGTATCGGGATTCTTCAAAGAGATCGAAGATGTAGATTCTTGTGATTGGTATTCAGATGATAGTAATGGTTTTGAGAAACTTGTTTCTCTTTCAGGTTACTCATAATTGGATGGATTCCTAAGTTGAGTAATGCTGATTAGCTTCTTTCCATTAAGTTGATATGCACTGGAGACAGCTGCATGATTTGAATATGGTTCTAATTAAATAAGTGCCAAAGTTTCTATATTGGATATAGAATAGTTCGTACCTTAAAAGATGTTAAGGTACGGGGAGTTGTCCAGCTTATGCTTAAAACCAGACACTGGATAACTCAGGGCATGTTTTTGTAATGGCTGTTTGTGGGTTGACCCTGGCTATGACGAGGGTTGATATTCTACCATTTGGAAGATCAATAGTGATATTGTTCTTGACTCGCCACAGTTTTAGTAAAATGGATTTTTTCAGAAAACAGTAGTGGGAGTATGGTAGAACTGGAAGTGATTCCAGAACCGCGAACGATTACGGAAATTTTAATAGGACCTATATATTCAATCAGGTTTGACATTCCAATAGCCACTCCGCAGATATGGTGGGTAACCTCAGACACCCGAGAGGTACTCCGGTAGCCTCAAGGACGGTGACAGGGAGGTTCTTATCTACCCAGACTTGACACTACTGATGTTCCAGGCTATGAGACCCGGTAGGAGGGTTGTCGTAGTCAGTGGGAGCAGCGGAAGCATAGTGGACAAGTAGCTTATGTCTATTTATAGACTTGAGCAGTTATAGCGGAGATAGATCATCTAATTTTGATATGACAGTCATGGGTTTGACTTCAATCAGGATAGGGGATGGATCTGTTAAGAAGGTAGTAGGGTGTGATGTCATGGTATTTGGATGACATACACAGAGTAGGAAGTAAAATTCCTATACTACGATCGGTTGTACTATGGTCGTCACACAGTTGTTTCTCCAGACAGGATATGGATATAATATTTGACATTCTGGTTTCTAGATCTATGGTTTTAGATCTGGATTTGGGTAGTTTCCCAATGTGGGTACTTTGACAGTATTCTAATGGTTTTTAGAATAAATGACTCCTAGCATGGTGGTGTACCTGCAGGTGATGGAGTCACCCTCTCTAAAGGTGTCTTACAGACTAAAGGGGAGAGGGATGTGCATGATTGGCAGATCACTTGCTTAGGCAATTGAGTCAATCATGAGATGTCAAGTACCACACCAGATATTGTTTTTGCACTAGATGCAATAAGTTTTTTATTAATCCAATCCTGGAGAAACATAAGGAAGCAGTTTTAGAACATAAAAACATATTCTACGGATTTGATAACGGCAGCCTCCTTCGGGAGACGGTTATCATTCCAGGCTTCAAAGGTGACATGGTTGACAGAGTGATTGTCAGAGTTATAGTTTTCCCTCTGACGAGGGACAGTATTATGGACAGGTGGTCCAAGAGGATACTGTGGGAGGCATGGTGCCGAATACTGATTTGGTTCAGTGATCGATACAGTCTAAGAAGTTTGGATTTGGAGTTCATTTATGAACTAGGTCCCATCAGATATCCAGACATATTCTAAGACGGGTATTACTCAATTCGGGAGATGGCTTTCTCCGCGAACTTGAGATTAAGAGAGATATAGAAAGAAACATCTAGGCGGATCCACTCACTGAGGCTATTTCTTGAACACAATAGTTTTACAAACGGGCTTTGTGAAACTGATTAGTAGAGGAGTTGGATGTTCGGTTTCACACGGGCTGTGAGTAGTCGACATCGCAATAATTAGCCTTGAGTGCAAGTGGGAGATTGTTGGAGATAGTGCCCTCAGAGTCAATTATTGGATCGCAGGTACGTGATTGCAATGATTGCGGAGGACCTATACCAGTAGGACAGTCTTACTCAAGATGATAGTATGCTATCTGGTTTGCCTTTATCAGTCGTGTACATGTTCAGGTGAATGATTACATGTTACACTTTGATAGAGCCCTTAGGACCTTGCTTTACTACCAATAGTATGATGGCGATCATATACGTGAGAGTTGGGTGGTTTATATGCATATCCTTAATTGTGGTCCCTAGTCGTGGGAGTTTCGAGACAGGGCATCGATACTCCGGAGTAGA
Organism: Agapanthus africanus; assembly: GCA_030015575.1. Lineage (NCBI taxonomy): Eukaryota > Viridiplantae > Streptophyta > Magnoliopsida > Asparagales > Amaryllidaceae > Agapanthus > Agapanthus africanus. The sequence continues at coordinate 554,179,164 of JASDDO010000022.1, read as the reverse complement.
CTAGTGTGTACAGTCGAGACCCCGACGAGGGGCGGTGGCCGGTCTCACAAGCCACTGGTGTCAGTTGGATCACCTAAGATGTATACAGGTGCTCATTGGGTTATGAGTACACCGGACAGGACTCGCCGGGAATCTGCTAGTTGGTATTATACATATCGTCAGATAGCAGTTCCCTGGTGACATGTGTGCAGGTTAGTTCATCGACCTGAGGTCGTCATTTGTCTCGTGTGAGTTCCCACTGTGCTTTGATTTCTACCCTACCACGGCTCAAAGGAGTCGTGCAAACAGGTAGTTTTTGGGTACAGTCCCGAGCCATATGGAGGCACGCGAGCGGATCGGCAGGGGATTCGTCTCTCCCGGTATTTGGGGTGAGGTCGTGCTGTGTCTAGGAGAGCCATTACACAAAGTCCATGGCCATGGCAGGAGATTTACCGGTAGGTACTCCAGTAGTATCTCAGGGTGTTATTGGGCTACACTCCGACACGACTTATACTGCTATTGGGGGTCTGACGTTACTAGCCCCCTAGGCAGATATGCGATACTCATAGACGAACGGACCGGACTGTATATACATTGTCACTGTTAGGCTCAGTAGGGTTTCCGGATGAGTTCGCTCATCGGCCTCCCTTGAGGTCAGTCCATGGGCAGCCGTTACGCATTGCTATTGCCGCTGACGGTTTGTGGTTAAACCCACTGCCAGGGTACTGACGAGTCATTAGAGTCCCCCACAGACAGTTTCCCAAGTTCGGGCGAAACGTTGTAGAGGCCGTATGGTTTTATGGCAGGGTTCGGAAAATGCACGTGCGTTTACGCACGTGTTATTTTTCGGGCAGATGATACTGGTCGGCTTTGGTTTAAGCCGGATCCGAGTATTATATTGAGTGGATATAATATCTTTGTCTCAGTTGCATTTGTATTCGGTCGTAATACAAATACGGGTATATTTATACAGTTACGGGGTTATCCTGAAATTCGTTTCGAGATCACTTTTGGAAGTTGCCAGTTTCCAGTTTTCTATCAGCCGTCTTTTAACATTCGGTTAAAGACGGATTTATCTTTTCTTGGATGAGGGTGAGTCATGCTTCTAGAAGGTTCTAGAAAGGGTGACTTGGCATGGTGAGTCATTAGTGCTTTAATGGAGCCATTAATGCAATGGTGACTAGGTTAATGAATCACCATTTGCATTAATGAGGTTTTGTTTGCATGAAGGATATTTGTGGTTGATCTTTTCTCTTATGGTTACCTCCCCTTCTCCTACACTCACCCCCCCACCTCCTATATATGGCCGGCCCCCTCCCCTCACTCTCTCTCTCTCACTTGATGATTTATTTGGAAAAAGATGATAGTTTTCGGTGTATGGAATTTCACAGCTCATTTCATTCCATCACCCGATTCCCACGACAACTTCATTAACCGATCGTCCACGGATTTAGACGAAGTGAGACAAAGTCATCTACTCATTCTCTACATCATTCTTGGTCGTCTCTTTTAGCAAACTTGACGACCGAGTTGCCTCGAGTCAGAGGCGGGAGCCCGTTTAAAGAATCATCGACGTGGTGCCACCTGGACGAGCAGATCGGAGATCGACAAGATCGGAGTAGCCGCAATGGAGCGTGGGATGATGGTTAAAGAACGAAGGACTCGGATCGTTCGGTATAACCTTTCTACACTCTTTACAGTTTGTTAGTTTAGCAATAATGGCAGATCCGGGTTAAAGTATACGATAGCGCCAGTTAAAAAGTTTTTGTTCTGCATTTGGCGTCTGTAGACGTCCGGGGTGCTACCGTAGACTCACAGATATTCTGGTTTACTCGAAGAGTTTTGAAGAGCATACTGAGCATTTGAAGATCGCACTGCAAACGTTGAGACAGGAGAAGTTGTATGCGAAGATGAGTAAGTGCGAGTTTTGACTGGAGGAAGTAAAGTTTTTGGGGCATGTTGTGTCTGGCAAGAGGATTGCCGTCGATCCAGAAAAGATTGCAGCAGTACGAGATTGGCCGATTCCAAAGAATGTTGCGGAGATAAGAAGTTTTCTTGGACTCGCCGGATATTACAGAAGATTCGTGGAGAACTTTGCTCGTCTGGCGGAGCCGTTAACCAAGCTTACGCGCAAGGAGGTACCTTTTGTATGAACGGATAAATGTGCGTTAGCTTTTGAGACGTTGAAGCTGAAGTTGATAGCCGCCCCTATTCTGACCGTGCCAGACAATTCCAGAGGATTGGTGATTCACAGCGACGCATCTGGGAAAGGATTGGAATGTGTTTTGATACAGCATGGGAAGGTTATAGCGTACGCATCGAGACAGTTGAATACCCATGAGAAGAATTACCCAACTCATGACTTGGAACTTGCAGCTGTGATTTTCGCGTTGAAGATTTGGAGACACTACCTTTTGGGCGAAAGGGTCGAAGTTTTGACGGATCATAAGAGCTTGAAGTATGTGTTCACGCAGAAGGAGCTTAATATGAGGCAGCGTAGATGGTTGGAGATGATGGCTGACTACGATCTTGATCTTAAGTACCATCCGGGGAAGGTTAATGTCGTGCCGGATGCGCTTAGTCGGTTACTAGCAATCCAGGTGTTAACTTCACAGAAGGAGTTTGTTGAAGATTTTCGAAGATTTAACTTGGAGGTTGTACTACCGCATTCTTCGGGGCAGTTGATGCAGCTCCAAGTACATCCATCGTTGATCGAGAATATTAAAGCAGCACAATCGCAGGACCCTAGACTGCAAAAGTTTCGAGGACAGGTTGAAACCGGACTACGAACAGATTTATTGATCCACGAAGATGGTTCGTTGAGGTATGGTAGCCGTTTGTGTGTGCCAAAGGGGGATATTCGTGAAGAGCTTTTGAAGGAGGCACACAGTTCAGCTTATTCTGTACATCCAGGAGGCACAAAGATGTACCGAGATATTCGACAGCATTTCTGGTGGGAAGGCATGAAACGGGAGATTGCTCGCTTTGTGGCGAAGTGCTTGGTGTGTTAGCAAGTTAAGGCTGAACATCAAAGGGTTGCTGGTTTATTGCAACCACTTCCGATTCCTCAGTGGAAGTGGGAACATATAACCATGGATTTCGTGACGGCTTTACCGCGGAGTCCAAAGGCAACAGTGCTGTATGGGTGATTGTTGATCGGTTGACCAAGGCAGCTCACTTCATTTCTTTTCGGGTTGGTCAATCAACAGAGACTTTGGCAGAGCGATACATGCAAGAGATTGTAAGATTGCATGGAGTACCGGTGAGCATCGTGTCTGATCGTGACACTCGGTTTTGTCACACTTTTGGCGGAGTTTACAGGAAAGTTTGGGGACTCGATTAAAGTTTAGCACGGCTTATCATCCTCAAACTGATCGTCAGTCCGAGAGAACAATCCAAACTCTTGAGGATATGTTGAGAGCGTGCATGGGAGGATCATCTGCATTTGGTGGAGTTTTCTTACAACAACAGTTTTCAGGCAACTATCCAGATGGCTCCATTTGAAGCTTTGTATGGTCGTAAATGCCGTTCACCTATTTGTTGGGACGATGTCGGTGAACGAAGATTATTGAGACCAGATTTGGTTGTGCAGACAGTTGAGAAGGTTAACACCATCAGAAATCATATGAAGGCAGCACAAGACAGACAGAAGAGTTGGGCAGATACGTCAAGAAGACCTTTAGAGTTCGCCGTGGGTGATTTGGTATTCTTGAAGATATCACCGACTAGAGGGGTGATTCGTTTTGGAAGTCGAGGAAAGCTTAGTCCTCGATTCGTTGGACCCTTTAAGATCTTGGAGTGTGTTGGTGAGGTAGCGTATCGTTTGGCGTTACCGCAGGCCTTGGCGAATGTGCACGATGTGTTTCACGTATCTCAACTACGAAGGTATGTTCGAGATGAAACGCACATATTGGATCATTCAGAGCTAACAGTACGAGAAGACTTGACTTTTGAGGAGCGACCGATTGAAATTGTGGATCGAAGGGAAAAGGTTCTTAAGAACAAGGTTATCCCTCTTGTACTTGTTTCTTGGGGTAATCGCTCGCATGGAGAGTCCACTTGGGAACGAGAAGATGAAATCCGGTAGAAGTTTCCTCACCTTTTCTTGTAGTTATCTATCTTTGTATTCTTGGAATTTCGAGAACGAAATTCTTTTTGTAGTTGGGTATAATGTAACACCCGAGCCCAATGCTACTAATTTCAGTTACCGTTTGAACGTAGTGTGGCACTCATTTCATTTCTCTTGCTTGATTGTTACTTACTGTAAAATTTTACCCGACAAATTCATTTCTACATATAACAATTTTTGGCATCTAAAATAAAATTAAAAATATTCATCTTGGCCTGCTTGATACCCCTAACCCCGTTGTAGCATCCGTGCATCGTGTTCTCGTCCCGTTCAGTGAAACGGGCGAGTTTGGATGGCTACGCGCACGTACGTGCGTCCGTTTCGGGGGTATGCTTTTTGATTGTAAAACACTTCATTTTCACTTTTGGATCCCTCTTAAAATTCTATTATTTCAATTTCAAATTTTTGGACCCGACCCGGGCGCGATTTGGAAATGTTTTACTTTGCGCCAAAATCCCATTTTCTAATATTTTAAACCATCGTATATTTCTAAGGTAACTATATATATTTTATTGTTCCCTAAAATAATTTTAAAATCTTTCTCAATTTAATCTCTCAGCCAATCACAAACATTCTTTTTCCCGTGGGCCCCACTCTCGTATCTCTCTCTCTCCCCCCGTATCCCCTCTCTCTCTCTCACCGTCTCTCTCTATCTCTCTTCCCTTTCTCTCGCTTTCTCTCTCTTCCATAAATCTCTCTCTCTCTCTCTCTCATGTTTAAATCTCTCTCTCCCTTCCATTTCTTTTCCCTCACGTAAACCCAAACCCCCAGCGAACCCTAGCTACCGCCGCCTCCTTCCTCGCCGCCGTAGCCCAACGCCGACACCACCAGCACCGGCCTCGTCGCCTCCTCGCCCTCGACCGACCCACTACATCTCCTTTCCTCCTTCATCAACCCCGGGCACCCTGCACGCGCCTGCACACCTCCGACCAGGCCAGCACGCGCCCCCTGCACGCCGTTGCACCGCCGTGAGTCGCCGCCGGTGACCCCGTCCTCGTGTCTCCGGCCTCGCAAGCACCCCCTCGGTGAGTTTCACATTCCCTCACCTCCTCCTTTCTTCTTTTCCTTGCTGATCTGGTTCTTGATCTGAAAACACTTCTTCCACTGTCGTCGTAGGCCACCGCCGGAGCTCCGTCGACGAGGTCGACCGTCACCACCTGTCCCACGGATCATCGTGAGCACCCCTTCTCAGATCCTACTTCCTTTCTTCTCTATTTTTCTTTCTCTTCTTGTTTGCATGACTTGATCTTTTACTGTTCATTTCTTGGCCGGAATCCGACGATGCCGACGACGTGTCCCAACGTTCCAGCGTAGTACCCCGACCCGTGTGGCTTCACCGTTCGTCATTTATCTTTCAAAACTTGGAACCTACCTGTTGTAATTACTAATTTGGAACCTAATAATCACATTTACATGTTTTGATTACACTTTCACTGATGATGTAGCCTATGGCACCTTTTCTACCGTTTTACTTCATTCGGACACTCGTACACATTTAACCTGCTTAAACTGTGATTTCATTCGTGGAACCTATATACACATATAACATTGCATCTATGAAGTCTTAAACTTGTTAATATGATTAAATGGCTATAATTGTCTTACTGCATTCTTATATGGTTGAAATCATCTCTGTGACACAATTGATAACGGTATTGCTAATTGAATGAATCTGCCTATTGCTTAATTCATTGCTTATCTCATGTTGTTGATACCCATGCTTGATTATATAACTGATTGTGAGTACACCTATGATATCGCTTGCTTCTTAACCTGTTTTGCTACCTATACATTGATAGACCCGACATGGTACCGTACACTGCTTGACTTGACCTGATGTACCATAACCTGATCCGTTACCTGATCTTGTGTCTAATGCCAACAAACCTGACATGTAGTCCTCATGGACCGTTTCTGTTGTCTGTCCAGACAAACCTGTTTACCTGATCCTGTATTGGTATTAGTTTCTTGATTTCGGGATACCTGACTAGACATACACATATAACTTGGGGGTATGGGGAAATCAAAGGTGAAACCTGACTTGTAACTCGACAGTTCACTACCTGTTCTGAGTGTACACATTCCTGTTTTGTGCCTAGCGGCATGTCTTGGTTTCAGCCGAGAATATTGTGGCCGTGGTCCCGGGTATGTACGGGATACTATTAAGTGTACACACTCCTGTTTGGTGCCTAGCGGCATGTCTCGGCTTCAGCCCGAGAATATTTTGGCCGTGGTCCCGGGTATGTACGGGATACTATTGAGTTACATCGATGATTCATCAATTTGGTTTCAAATACTTTAGAATAGAGAACCTGATGGAACAATCCAGTTTACCCACTGCACACTACCGTGCACGGATCTGATTCATATTATCGTTACCCTTGCTTATTTTATGTTTATATTCGCATTGCCTGTTTATTATATTATTACTTGATGATTTGACGCGCTGACGTCTGGGTTTTGCATGGCCCAGATTCTGTACCGCTGTCGCAGTCCGAGCAGGAGTACTTCAGCGGACAGGCTGAGCTGTGAGTGTCTGTAGTAGTTAGCTTTTCTTTCCTGCATTTTATTCCTAATGTGAGCACGCATTATGGGACATACATTCCAGTTATTTTGTATTGGATCTTTCGCTTCCGCATTTATTTATTCTTGACTCATGTTATCTTGGATTATGGACATATTTAGATAGTTTTATTTTGTTCTTGATATCTCTACAACCGTAATGTGACTGTGGATGGAAACTTCCTACCCACAGGTAGCATGGTTGGCTATGTCACGTGCCCATTTTAGCGTACTCTGGGAAGCGGGGCCTGACATAAATATAAACCAATATCAATATCGTCCAAAATGTTTCAAAATGTAGTACAATATGTATCATATAAATAAATAAATGTTTCAAAAAATAAGAATCAAAAAGCTACCCTAGCTCGGTCCAGCTCCACCTCTGATAAACGCTAGAATCTGGCGCGCCTGCTCCTCGGTCAATAAACCATGCAAATCGGCGCGTGCGGGAGTCTGAGCGGGCTGTGGAGCTGGCGATGTGGTCTGCGCAGCCGCCGTCGAGGTAGTGGCTTGCGGAGCTGCGGCTGCGGGAGTCTAAGCGTGCGGTGGAGCTATACGAGCTGTCTGCAGAACCGCAGCCGATGTAGTAGCTTGCGGAGCCGCAGCCGAAGGAGATGCATGTGGAGGCTCGGCCGATGTACCCCGTCGCGTCTGGACCTAACGTCTGTAATAAGCGTGTAAGAACTGTGTATTATTCGAATTCTTATCATTATCAAGTTATTTCGAAACCCCATTTGGATATCTAGTTTGGAAAACCGTAGTTTATTTTAATTAGATATGTATGTATGATTAATCAAACCCAAGTCTACAACCAAATAAGCTCAGGTTACGTACTAATATTGGATATGTTGATATCTATAATATGACATGATATTTTACTATTAAGTAGTATACATACCAGCATCTCCTTCAACTCCTGAACGGTAGCCTTCAAGCTCTCCACTTCCTGCTGGACACGTCGCTCACTGGAGACGGAGGAAGTAACCGCCGGGGTGGAGTCCAACCTCATATGGGCCCTGCTAGGGCCCAGTCCTCGGCCTCTCTCCCAACCTCCGTGGTGCCGTCCGTGTGCGGCGTCCAGGACTGGGGTCAGCAGCCTCGGATCGCTCTGTCCGTTAAAATCGATCCTCAAAGCCTCGGCCTGCTCAACCACCCGCTCCTACACCCACATTAAGCAGTAAAGTATAAGTATAAAATTTAAATTTGAACCTTCCAAACTAAAATTTCAAATATGGGTTGAATAAATATTAACACTTACGCAATACTCCTGGGTAGCGACGTCGGGATATCGAAGCTCACCCGTGGTGGGATATGTCGAGGTGTCTTGGACGACAAGATATGCGGACAGCACGCTCGGTGTACCACCTTGCGCCATGGTCTGAGCTGTCTGCAATATTAGAAAATAACTCTTAATATTAGATATATTAGAAAATAACTCTTAATATTGCATTATATCACAAATGAAAATATATATTAATACCCGAGCCTGATCAAAGAAGAGGGCGAATGAGCGCTGGTGCTGCTCGCCCCACTCAACGTGAAGTGGATAGTTTTTCACGAGCCGGCTCTCATCCCCCATATACCGGCCGAACCTCTCGGTATTTAGACCGGTATAACGATAATCAAGGGTAAAAAAGAGGGGGAATGTTGCCTTCCCCCTAGCAACTGTCAGAACATTATATTTAGCACATACTGGTCTATAAAATTGACAAGAGCAAAAGGATTGTGTGTATATTTATGATATGGCATTCTAAATCAATATACATGCACTATATGATATATAAACATACCTGGAGGTGCGGGAGTGGCCTCTGTCTCTGATATGAACGCATCACCAACAACTAGACAATCAAACATTGACAATATAAGTAATTTTGACATAAACGGGCATGAATATCTATAATATTACATTCAAAATGGATATTAGAGAACACACCTGCAGTGAGAAGTGGTAAAAATATCACCCAACAAGGGTGTAATTTACAGAATCAATTGAAACTCTTGAAAGTCATAAAAGAACCTGACCTGCACAAATCTGATGTATACTTTCCATTGGACACTAAGAAGTCTCTAAAAGGAAAAGCCAATGTGAAAGCCATCATTAGTTCATATCAGAAGATTGATGCTGAAACAGAGAACAAGGAATGTCATTTTCTTCTTCTTCTGCCACATTACTATCTTCTCCTTCTTCTTCTGCCACATTACTGTCTTCTCCTTCTTATTATGTGCGCGTGCAAATTCAATGAAAGCAGAAACTCCAGTGACGAACTTAGGTTGCATACGTTGTTGCCAATTCACATACATCCAGTCTTTAACCCTGACGTACTCATGGGCCATGTTAGACTGTATCATATAAAGTGTAGGTTATGATGACTATATTGAGAATATGGATTAATAGTGGGTAGGAAAAGTATTTCTCAATTGGATTTTGCATCTGAAAACCATAAACTACTAAGTAATAGCATATATAATTTTTTTAGTATAAAGGTTGTTATTTTAAGTTTTCCCTTATTAAATCAAATTTGTTTCACATATCGAGGAATATACCAAAACGTGCACAGGCATGCAATGTCTTGGTTTCTAGTGTGTGATCCACCATACACAATAGAATACAATACAATATTTCGTATAGTGATATGATCTAACTGCCTTTATAAACTACAAGTGTACAGAAAATTATGATAAGAAACCATAAGAAAGAGTCGTAGCCATGCATAACCTTGAATCTACATACCAAATCGTGCACAAGCATGCAATTATTGTCACCTTGCCTTGGAATATAAAATATCTTGGAAGACTATAAGCGGAGCATTTAAATCTTGATAACTTTTGACTTCAACATATATTTTTCTCAAGTACCATGAAATATACTTCCTCCGTATAAACCATTTTCAGGAAGATGGATTAACAATGACAAATTATCCATATTAGAAAAACACGGTATTACCCTTCTTAAGATAATACATTGTATAAGCACACCATAGCCCAGAACATGTCCTTCTATCTACGCAAAACATAAACAACATATAGCAATAAAAGGAAAAGAACCACCATATCGGAGATGAAAGACAGAGAATTCAAGCATTGTTTCATACCTTTAGAGCACGCTGCCAAAAGAAACAGAAAGACAATAGAATAGATTATCACATAAGAATTGATAGATAAATAAACAATTAACTTATGCTGCTTAAAGAAGATGTGACATGTTATTATAATTTCTTTTGGGAGAACCTGGAAATATGAAATGGAGGGGAAGACATAGAAGTAGAGGGGTTTTCTTTTGGGGGAAGGAGATGAGAAATAGCCCATAAAAGATGAAAGTTGATTGCCTTAAAGCTTAGATATAAATCTATCGAAATAGAACGTTAGAGTTCTGAGAACCTTGCCTTGAAATTTATGCTTTATTACTAACAACTATCATATCAAGCATCATGGTTCATGGAAAAAATATTATTAAAATAGATAAATTCATAAAGAAAAAAGTGCTTCGAAAAAACTTATACCTCATAGCACTTCTGAGCCTGCTCAAGTTTTCGCTGGACAAGGTAAAATTGCCCTAGGTTGTGTAAAGCAACCCCTACTCTGCAAAAGCAAGAAACCTTAAAGAATGACAAATGTGTCCATCATCCAATTTAGGTGACTAAAAAGGTAAAAATACATAAAATCATATATTAAAAAACAGAATTACTATATCTGTTCTACACATATAATGTAAGTATATATCATTAAAAAAAGTCAAAAAGGCTTAAAGACCCTTCATTGAACTTCATTAATAACTATTTATACAAATTATTAGATTTAACATTAGTTACTTACTAAGCATACATGTCTACAAGGTTAGAAAATAAAATAAATTTCAACTGAAATAATATACACACCATACGTCATCAGAACCAAACACTTCCTCCAGAATAGTTATGGCTTCTAAATATAATGGCTCAGCTTTATCAAATGCTTTCCTCACCCTGTAAAGTTCTGCCTACAATACCAAGCATACATCAATAGATAAGCTTAAAACAATTAAAAAAGTCAAATTTCTTGACAAGACACTGGCTTCTCTTGTTTAAAGGATATTTTATTGCTAAAATCAGTTAAAGGTTATAATGAAAAGAAAAATAAAGAATGTCATAATCCTATGTTCAAATTTATTTCCAAAATCATATGTTAAAAGTAGATAAAGCAACTTAAGTTGCATCATCCTAGATTCCTAATTCAATTCTTACGATTAACGACGGAAAAACAGGATGTAAGATATGCTAAGATAAAGGCAGGTAGCATATACATACATTAAACTCCACAAATATATTTTATAATTCTTGAAACTTCAACTTCTTAACAGTGTCTAACTCGCTCAGTTATAGCTTTCCAACATCGCTTCTTTTGTTTTTGGGCTATGTCAAAGATGTATTTACCTAATTTTGTAATCTCACTGGCAAAATATCAGCTTTTGCAATCTACTGCGGTAACAGCATCTAGTTTCTAACCCGAACCCCAACCCCAATCCTAACCCCAGGTTTCGAATAATAAAATATAAAATAATTCACGAATCTAAATGAAGTCATTGAAAACTTTGATAGCAATGAGATATTGCAATCGATTTTTACAAAAATCTTATCGTTCCTTTGTCACTTTTGACAATGATCTTAAATAGAATTTTAAAGATTCTTAATTTGTTTGATTCATTTACGATATTAAATAAATCTAAAATAATTAATATCTATTGCATGATGATAATCAATTTGATCCAATTTAGAGAACAACCATACGAAATAAAATATAAAATAATTCACTTATATCATAATCATTATATATTTGATCCAATTTAGAGAAAAACTATCTTTTGCCATTAAAAAAAGATTATGATAAATCTTAATTTAATCAAGAAACAACAACAAAGAATATCCAAAACACCAAACTATGGTTTATTTAACAAATTTTAAGAAGCCTATCTAAAATATATTTGGGATTATGCCTATTGTAGGATGGAGCGTGCGAAACAAGAAGATTAGGAAGAGATGGAAGAGAGAGGGCTAGTGCCTGATTGTCTTCGAACGTAGGATTAAGGTTTCTTCTCCAGAAAATGTTACCCTTCTTTTTTAAATTGAGAAATGAGTACAAAGGGATTGTTTCAGGGAAAACCCTACCACCAGCCCCAGCCCTAACCCCAGCCGAACCCCAACCCTAACCATAACCCCAAGCCCAACCCCAACCGCAACCCCCTGCCGACCCCAACCCCAACCGCAACTGCAGCCCCCCAGCCCCATCCCTAACCCTAACACTAACCCCAACCGATGCCTCATCGGTACCCAAACCATGAACTATAGCCCTAAAACAATCAAAAATTTGTTTAATTGAAGATTTCCTAACCTGTGCAGGCGGTGGCGAGGATGAATCGGTGGCGACGATGAACAGAGATGAGGAAGAAGCAGGCGGTGGCGACGACGAATCGGCCGGCGCTGGCGACGTCGAGAACGGCGACGATGAGAACGGCGATCGGCGGGAACGAGGGTTTGGAGATTTGGGTTCGCGCGCAGTGATGAGAAAATAAGAGATAATCAGCGTAGGGATCGATCTGCCATTTTACATAAATCCCTATTTAGATGCCCCTACGGATAAGTCCTTAGGTTCTTGGTTTGCGGCTCCGTAGGGGCCAACAACAATTTAAGATTTAATAATTTTTAAATAAATATGTAAGGACCATAGGGGCAACCGTTTGGCCCTACAGATTAATCCGTAGGGCCAAACTTAATTTTCCCCTACGGATGTTGTTATCCGTAGGGGCAACCCCCTATTTTAGTAGTGTCCACCAGCAAAGCACACGATGTCAGATAATGAGAAGCTGAGTTTTCTTAAGATACTTAAATAAGTAAGGGTAGCGGATACATATTCTGAGAACATCAGTAAATGCGTCAACTTGAAAAAGAAAACCCTTATCGGCCTAAAAAGTCACGTCCGTCATGTGCTCATGCAATAATTGCTTCCCATTGCTATTAGGGTGTTGCCAGATAACGGCGTTATATCAGTTGTGACTGATATATTTCATTTTTTAAAGAGTTATGCTTCAAAGATTACTCAGAAAATGACTTTAGAACCATGGAGAATAAAATACCTCGCATACTTTGTAAAATGGAGATATTGTTTCCACCTTCTATTTTCACCGTAATTTTGCGTCTCACGGTTCGCCTTGCTCAAGAGGGATGTTTAGGTGGTCCTGTGAACTATCGGTGGATGTAACTGTTCGAGAGGTAAAACTAATTTAATAACTCTTTACTGTTTATAATAAATCGAATATTTATAATAAAGTGAATTGAATTTGTTTGCATCCGTCAGTTTCATGTACAAAATAAAACGGCATATCCGTAACATGAGTCGGCCTGAAGGGTCGATCGCTGAAGGGTTTCTTGCAGAGGAATGTATGACGTTCTATTCTGTGTATTTAGAGGGTATTGAGACTGCATTTAATAGGCCGAGACGTAATAAGAACATGGTCGACATTAGACCCATAATATCCGTATTTCGGGCTGATGGAAAGGAATTGGGTAAAGTAAAGTCGGGTCACATTGCGTCTGAGCAGCTCGACATGATTCATCGTTACGTTTTATTCAAATGTTCATAGTTTAACAGTTTTATCGGGTATGTATCTATTAGTTTTCCTTAACATAAATATAGAAAATCTCCAAGTCAAAATTAAATATTTATTTCGATGATGCAGCGTTTGGAATGTTCAGTATCGTTCACCTACTAAACGATCTCAGCAATGGAATATCGATAAGGAGCGACATAAATAATTTCCCGCTTGGTTGAAAACACTTGTAAGTTGTAAACTATCAAAACCAAACTATAAATCATGTTGGTATATATATGTTGCCCAACTGAATCCGTTTTACATTAATAGGTTGAAAAAAATACCAATGATAGATATGTATCAGAAGATATAAAAGCGCTAGTGTATGGTCCAGATGAACAAGCCGAATAACTCTCTGGTTACGTTGTTAATGGGTTTAGATTTCTGATTGATGCAATTTATTGTACATTTTTCTAACCCATTTATATTTTATTGTCATATATTATGTTGTTCTTGGTATCCTTTGTGAATTATTACAGATAATAGGGCTTAGATGCAAAAAGACGGAAAATTTTCCTAAAAGACGGATTACGTGCGTACAATATGGGCAATATGGAGATATATTAAAATCAGGAAGATAATCACAAAATAACAGAAGATCACGTGCGTGCAATGGAAATCAAATGGGAGATAATCAGATAAATTGAGAACAAATTAGAAGATTTGAAACAAAGTTAATGGTTCGGGGTTTAGGTCCGAAGGTGTGCGAGGTTTACAAGAGATTGGTCATCAAGGACAACATTTTTGAGATCTCCAGATTAAAACAGAAAGATTGAAAAAATCCAAAATATCCTAGGTGTCAAAATTTCGGCCGAAATGCCATTTCTAGAAGATCGACCTGTTTTGGTAGAGATTTGAGTTGGGATTTTTAGGCTAGTTTTCTTATTCTCTGTTTATCTGTAGAGTTTGTTCCAAATCCCATAAAAGGCAATATAAACACTTGTATATTATTAAGGTTTCATATCTTTCTCATGCTTAAAAATTAGGGTTTACTTTTGGAGAGAGATCAAATAAACTGCAAGTTTCTATTTCATTAATGAAGACATCTCTTTTGTTTTATATTGTTTCTTCAATTATGAATAGCTAACTTTTTGTTCTAGGGTTTGAGTTGCTATCTTTTGTGGTTGGATGTTTAATCTATTTACTCTCTTTTTTTTTTGCTTTCATGTGAATTTTTTTGATATAAAAATTGTCTCTTTTTGTTCTTCCTTCTAAAAACTAATCTTATTAATGAAAGTTGACATCTAAAAATAAGATTAGGGATAGATAAGAACACCTAGAAACTAATTAGGTTCATGATAGATTGACAATCTAGAAATCTAATTAGGGATGATAAAAGATAATTACATATTAAAGATATTCAATCTAGATAGTTAAGATGATCTAGGTTAAGCAAAAACATGGTAATTTTAGATTCATGACCTACAAATATGCATCGACGGTTAAAACTTAGATTATTTTTAATGAACTAGAACTAAGGTTTTAATTAATTCTAAATGTTGTTATATAATTGATAGGATAATATTGATTACACATATTTACCCTAGGCTTTTATATAATTAATAAATCATTAATTAAAATTAGGAAAAAGAATAAAAGTATAATCAATTAAACCATCCACATTAAAAAAGCAATTCAAAAACCCAGAATCCCCTTTCTATTTATTAAAACCAGCTTTTAAATTTCTGCACTTTTTAATTATTTGAAATTTTATTTTATTTTAAAAATCAAATTTTTTTGTTACTTGGTTTTAGAATTGGTTAAAATTTACATCTCCCTGTGGATCGATTTGTATGTACTACTGCTATATAACTGTACACTTGCAGTTAAAATTGATAAACTAAATAAATCTCCATCAAGTTTTTGGTGCCATTGCCGGAAAGGTGTAGTTTAATTAATTTTAAATTCAATTTTTAGTTTATTATTTAGGTTAAATTAGATTTCTTTTTGTGCATTTGATTCTGCAAAATTTCTGTTTAAAATTCACAAATCGAGACAAACATTCAGGAAGAGCAGATTGAGATGAATAGAAGGCAATTTGCCGATTTTGCCCATCAAATAAATTTTCGGCTGAAACCCATTTAATATCAAAATCGGTCGAATATTTTAGAGTTTCACAAAAAATTCAAGATGCAGTTTGTTGCATTTATTGGGCATATTCTAGAACTTTGTTCCAGTTTTTGATAAAGTGCCAAGATTGTAACAAAATCAGGGTAAATCTCTAAACTTTAAGTAAGATCTCATTCTTCCCAAATCTCGATTTGATTTCAACTAACAGATTTTTGCAGGATTATTTTCGCTATTATTTAAAAAAAAAAATTAGTTTAGATTTTTTATTGTTTTAGATTGCATTGCATATTTAAAATGATTCTAAGGGGCAACAACCAAAATCCGGATTAGATGGGAATTTTATCACCCTTCCTAGGCCCCACAAATCACAACTGAGCATATGCATTAACCTATATTAATTTAAAAAATATCTGGACTTCGGCACCTTAAGGACATATCGCACTCAATAGGACAAAAGAAAGTTGTAGGTAATCTAACATTTATCCGATTCAATCTTGAGATGTCTAGTGACGTGTGACTGGTTGTGGTTATTTAATTAAGACCCGCTATTTCGGTGATTCGTATAGAGGAATACTCCCACTTAACTGGTACTGATCTGGTTTCAAGGTTGTTAACGAGCTATTAGAGAATCTATCCCGCAATTTGTCTCTTGACAGTTAGGAGCGGGTCTAATAACTTGACTTAGATAACCCTAGATTTAGATTTGTTTTACCCAATTTGTTGGTGATTTATTAGAATCTCTAGTTTATTTTTTTCATATATAAAAAAACCATAAAAGAATATAACTTATATTCTTTTGCGTACGGGGTATGCATGTTCCCGCCAAAAATTTCTGCGCAAAAGAGCCCAAAGTATCAAATGGCGGCAATACGCTTAAGAAAATGGGAACCAGTATCTTCCGGGCTGTTTTTTGACAAACTCCCGAATGAGAAATAGATAAATTCTGATAGTATCGAAAGCGTCTCGAAAAACCCTTCGATTTGATATATAATGGGCCTCATAATTCATCTAGGATCAAAAGTTATGAGGCATTACGTGTCCGCACGTGATGGACCTTTAAGAACCCGCTGGAGGAGTTAAAAGATATAATAAAAGCACAAAAAAGACCCTAATGGGGCATCACGTGCTCACACGAGACCATGGGTCACGTGCAGACACGTGATGGGCTCTTAAGACCTCTAAAATAATGAATAGAATTAAATTCTAAAATCTGTTCCCTGATTAAAAATCAGAAGTTACCTCAATGAGGCATCACGTGCTCACACGTGACCAATGGTCACGTGTTGACACGTGATGGTTAAAACCAAAGCGTGAATGAACGCTGAGAAGAGGACTCAATTAGGGGTCACGTGCTCACACGTGACCAAGGGCCAGCACGTGACTGGCTTCGAAAGCCTTACAGTTAATAGAATTAAATTCTAAAAGCTTCCAAATCTTTCCAAATGGAAAAGGATTATGAGGACCGTTCGATTAAAGATCCAAGGGTGATTAAACATCACCAATTTATGGAAAAATCTTGGACTTGGAAAGATTTCCCCCCTAAATCTAACCGAGATAACAAAGGGATATCTTTGGATTTAAAATCCAATGGTGAATAAAATTCACTTAACAATCTAAAGGCCCAGATTAATGATAAATATAAATCAAATCTCTTAATGAGAGATTTACTAAGCAAATTGATTTTCTTCCTTCTCCTATAAATAGGAGCCAAGAAAAGAAAAGGAGGGACCTTTTGGGAGAGAAAAACAGAGAGAGGAGAATTTAATTCTCAAGAGGGAAGAAAAGAAAGGAGAATTTAATTCTCAACAAAGAAAACCCTAGGTGAGAAAAGAAAGGGAATCAAAAATTCAAATAGAGAATTTAATTCTCAAAATCCAAGAGTTTAACTCTTATACAAAAAAGAACACAGTTCTTCTTCTGGTTGAAGATCTGTACAGAGCACATCTCTCCATAGGATGAGAATTTAATTCTCATCGGGTCGAGACCCTGCCATGCAGATCCTAAACTTAGAAGGGGAATTGAGTTTTGAGAATTTAATTCTCTCAAACTCACAGGAATTTAATTCCTCCTAAAATGAAACTAGGGTTTAACCCTAATCAAGAATTTAATTCTTTTACATATCTGGGAATTTAATTCCTTTAAAATGAAATTAGGGTTTTACCCAAAATAAGAATTTAATTCTTTCACAATAGGACTTTAATTCCTCCAAAACAAAATTAGGGTTTAACCCTACAGAGAATTCAATTCTTAAAAGATCTCTGTTCATGAAAAGAACTAGGGTCGCGTGTCCCCACGTGACCCCTAACAAAGATCCCCAAAAATAAAAAGGAAGAAACTTTGAGGCAATGCCTCACGTGCTCCCACGTTACCTACAAAACACAGAAAGAAAAAGCAAAGGAAATATGAGCTTTGGGCGCTCTCACGTGTCCCCACGTGACCCGTTAGCGAGTGCTTTAATGATCAGTGCATAAATCTCCATCACGTGTCAACACGTGATGCTCAAAAGATGAAGAAGTGTTTAACACTTATTCGCAGAACAAAGCGAAGAGATCTGGCCCCACCCTTGGGCGCTCTCACGTGTTACTACATGCCCCCTCATAAATCTTTTAATAAAACAGGGCATGGGTATACGTCACGTGCCCACACGTGATGGCTATGAAAATTAAAAAGTGTTTAACACTTGTTTGCAGAACAAAATAAAGGGGATCTGGCCCCACTTTTTGATGCCATCACGTGTCCACACGTGACCCCTCTGTCTTTAGTGTTTAACACTAATTTGGAGATTATATTTCCAGTGTTTGACACTGATTGTTTCTAGTGTTTAACACTAAATTAAACATTATATTTCCAGTGTTTAACACTGATTGTCTTTTAGTGTTTAACACTAATTTGAAAGTTCTATCTCCAGAGTTTAACACTGTTCATTTCAAACAAATGTCTAATGACCTAGACAAATGTCTAATGACCCAAAGGGCCAATATTTCAAACATAATTGGACTTAGCCCAAACTGGCCATAAGTCCTCAAATCATCTTGAACTGAGCACATCTGCTCTTTCAACCAACTCATTGGTTCAAGGGTACATCTATGAACTCCTTTGATATTTGTCGTTGTAATCCTTCAACGTCTTCAGAGAGGTGACGGGTCCCGACAACCACACATCAACACGGACTGTGGGGTTCTTAAACTCATGGACTTATGCGTCCTTAAACCAAGATACGGATTGTGGGGTCCTTAAACCCGCGGACTTATGTGTCCTTAAACTAACGGACTAATGCGTCCTTAAACACACCCATATGGACTGTGGGGTCCTTAAACCCATGGACTTATGCGTCCTTAAACTACCAATGGACCGCAATGTCCTTAAACTACCAATGGACCACTATGTCCCTAAACTGGAACATGGACCACCATGTCCCTAAACTGGAGATGGACCACTATGTCCCTAAACTGGAACATTAGAGCCCTCAAATGCTCTTTTACCAGATCTAAACGATCCCGTTTAAGTTGATCTTAGCCTCAAACATGGCTAACGTATCCTTAAACATTCAAACAGACTTTAGTCCCAAATTGGACTACAAGACCCCCAATCAACTTTGGTTCAAGGGTACATCTCCGAACTCCTCTGACACCTGTCGTTGTAATCCTTCAACGTCGTCAGAGAGGTGACGGGTCCCGATGACCATACATTCAATGGACCACTATGTCCCTAAACTGGAACAATAGAGCCCAAATGCTCTTTTGTCGGATCTAAACGATCCCGTTAAGTTGATCTTAGTCTCAAACTAGACTAACGTATCCTTAACAAAAGTTTGAGTTGATCTTAGCCTCAAATATGGCTAACGTATCCTCAAACCAAAACCCAAAACCCAAATCTAAGAAAATACGGATTTGGACTAATCCACGTCCTACGGGCGACGACATAACTTAGTCTCCGTATACAATCCACGGACAACCAAACACAAAACAAACACCCACGACACGAAGTGACCAGCTGGAGAAGGAGAAAGTTGTTACCGCGATGCGGTAGCGTAATTAACTGCAGGGACTTGCACCTGCAGGGAAGAGCGTCCCCACAATCAAAAACCCCTCAAACGAGGGGGAATCTGACGAAGTCTGCTACATCGGCCGCATCCATTTAAACCTTCGGTACATGGTGCCATAAATCAACTTGGCATCTTCGGAGAGGTGGACAGATAGCACCAATTAGCATCTGCCCCGAATCTCAGGCAAGACAGTCCGTCTTGGCAGCCATTCGGAGGGGAACAGATTCTGGCACGCCCGGTGGGACCTTTTCCTCTTTCCACTCCACACTTCGTGTGTCGTGTTCGCGAACAAATCGCGGTTTGCTGTGGTTGTCCGTGGATTCGAGGTACTAAGATTTGGTGTCTTGCTCCGTGCAGAAAACAGAAGATCAATGGCTTCGAACTGCACTTCCTGCAACTGCAACTCTCGCTCCGTCCCTGTTGGAGGAGTGACTTACGGGCCCCAAGCGGCCTCTCTTTTCAAGATGCCAGTGGAGCAGGTAACTCAAGCCACCACTGGATTATTTTTCGGGACCATGCTCCCACCGATGAGCTTCAATGCCCCAATGACGTTGCAAGAAACTCAAAAGAAGCTAGGTCAGAGCTCCAACGGGCCCATGAAAAAGCCAGCAATACCAGAAGATGTTATCCCGAAGCGGATAGCTATCCCTACTCCGGTTTCAGGCGAGATCACCAAGGTTGCTTCCCCTGCTCAGAAGTCTGCATTTGACAGGTTGGCCGTCCCCATTCAACGGACGTCGGTCTTTAAAAGGCTGATACCAGCAGATTCTGACCAACACAGGGGGCATGAGGAAGTCACCCCCGCGGCTCCATCAATGCCACCCGCACGACGTGCTCGACGTCGCCACTGGCATCGAGTAAGGAAGGCTGGGGGCAACTCCCCCTCTGGATTTACGCCACCGGCTCCGATGGTGGGGATCGATGTTGCTGTTCCAACCGGGAACAGCTTTGAATTGTTGAACACGGTGCGCAGAAACTCTCCTACTGCGGTGTTGAAACGAACTTCTTTACCTGTGGAGGATACTCCAGAAAAGAAGCTGGAGCAGCCTCCTCAACGGCTATCCTCTAAAATTTACAAGGTCTGGCGACAGATCCAGGAGTCGGTGATTGATCAAGACTATCTCCGCCGACAGAAAACGATGAAGGTTCGGCAGGGGAAGGATTACTCCGTCAAGCCATAAAAAGCAACGGCTACTTGGGCGCCCACTACAACGACCCCTTCAACTTCAACCAATCAAAAGAAAAGGAGGCCGCAAAAAGCCCCTGTGAACATGGGGAACCGTAAACGCGCTGAGCACAAACACCCCAAGTCTGGGGGAATGGTGGTGCACACTGTTTATATGGCTTCTGGAAAGGAGGAAAGCCGTGCTTCAACGGGTCACCGACCGCTCACTCGATCCGTAACGAAAGCCCAGGAGCAGCGACAGAAGCTTCAGGAGATGATGACTACAATGGCCGCACTTACCGGGCCAAAAGAAAGCTCGGAGGAATCATCAGAGCAGCGTCATGAACAAGAAACTGACGCTGACTACCTACGCAGAGTTCTCGAAAAGAAGGACAAAGAAGCCGCAGAGCAAGCGGATAACATAAAACAAATGGCGCTTCTCTTCCAAGATATGGTAGGGATGATGATCCAGCAAGATCCTCCTGCTGAAGATCCTCCGATTGTCCTTGAAGATGATAAAGGAGAGACATCGAATCCTCCTCCGGCTCTTTCAGCAGCCAAGGAAGAAACCATTTACAAGACCGCACTGGATGACCATATAGCTCAGCAAATACGAACTCACCAAGCAAATGAAGCGGCTGGGCAAATTGCTAGAACCGGACGACCCTACCCGGGCTGGTATGACCAAATTAGTTACCCGTTGGGATATACGATCCCTAAGTTCCATGAATATAAGGGGACAGGGAATCCGCATCAGCATGTCGCTCAATTCAGGGCCTTATGCGGCAATACTGGAGGCGATGACAAATTGTTGCTTCGCCAATTCATCGGCAGCTTAGCAGAAACAGCCTTTGAATGGTATTCGGAGCTTCCCGACGACTCCGTCAAAACGTTTACAGAAATGGAGTTGCTATTCACCCAGCGTTTCACGAGTGTTAGTGGACGCACCCCGATAACAGCACTGATTAATGCCAGGATAAGGCCAGGCGAAACGTGGGTCCAATACGCAACACGATGGCGGAACCTATGGTCGAAATGCGAACAACGCATAGAAGAGGCTCCTGCAGTAGGCATGTTTGTGGGTAACCTTGATCCGCAAGCGACCATCTCACAGTTCATGATGTTCTTCAAGCTGACCACCTTCCAGGCCTTGATTGACAAGCTGGCCCAAATGGACCAGATGGGCCATAGGCCTTCCTCTTTAAAGACGGAGCCTTGGAATGAAAAGGGAAAAGGGAAAGCAACCTTCATTGCCAATACTCAGCAACGGCCGAGCAACTTAAAGCCGGTTGTTCGCCAAAACAACGTGCGTCCACGTCCATCCCTCGAGGAGAGACTAAGACGTCCTTACTCATTTCCTCAGAATAAAACGAGGAGATTGTTCGAGCTGGCAGTGCGCAACAGACTCATCAACCTGCCGAGTCCGAAACGTCCGTTGCGGCCAGGTGATGTCAACGATCCAAATTACTGCCCTTACCACCAAGCGGTAAGCCATCCAATCAAGGATTGCTTCATCTTTAAAGGATGGATCGAAGATCAGTACCTACAAGGCAAGTTTGCACTGTCCGAGAAGTGGAAGATAAACCCACCATAACCGCACCCTCTAAAGAAGACGGACACACCGGGGGCAACTTGTTCTTTTGTTGAAGAAGCCCCATGGGAGGTCATGCTTTCATCCAAAACCAAAAGGATACTGAGTGATCTTCATACGCGCTCGGCGGTCAGATGGAAGAACCCGCTCGAACCTCAAATCATCGAGGGGATGCTGAAGCCGCGCCCAATTCCAAAGATCGGTGATGATAGCCAAAGCGCTCACACTCAGCCGTCAAAGTCGTCGAAGAAGAAGACCAAAGAGCCCGTGAAGCCTAGTGACAAGTGCACGGACATGCAAAAGCAGATTGACGCGTTAGAAGAATACAATCAAAAAGCGCGGACTCCAATCACACGCCAAGAATTTCTCAGCCACGTCATTAAGGACGGAGATGATGACAATGGAGAAGACTCGTCGGATGAATCTGAAGATTATGTGGCGAGATGCCATGTGATCTCTCACTCGTTGATAAACGACGAAGGAGATCTTTACACAGAGAAGCTGGGGGCAGATCCTGAGCCAGAACTTCTAGGACCATCAAACGAAATGATTGATGCATTCCTGAACGAAGCCCGTCTTAAAAGCAAAGCTGATCGAGAGCGCGAGATGGCCATATTCGAGAAAGCCAAACGCCGGCGACTAGATGAAAGGGTCGAAACACTCCCACCGGATCAAAGTACATCCACCGCAAATAAAAGCAGGATCAAGACAAGGAAACGATTCGCCAAAGCCATATCGATGGGGATGAAACTACCCTCTTTCCGAGAAAATTCTCCTGGCGGTATACATCTTGATGAAGCGGACATGCATCCTAACTACTGCTTGTATCATCAGAAGATCGCACATCCCACTAAAGACTGCGACTCCTTTAAGTGTTGGTGGCAAGGGTATGTCGCTCATAGACAACACGTCAACAGAATAAAGCGGGAAGCTCGTAGACAGCGAAAAAATACGACAGACGAGCGTAAAAGAATTACCGGCAATTGTCATAGGGTTGATCCCGGGGGATCGCGAGTTCTCACCTTCGGGAGCGACTCTGACGAAAAAGTAGCCCTCGGTTCTCTCTTCAAGGAATCCATCTCTGAAACAAAAGAATTGAGGAGCTGTGAGAACATTCAGCCGTGCAATTGCATGCTACCCGGAAAGAATCTCGGACCCGCAAACAAGGGATCAAAACAAAAGGGATAAGGGGAATGGAAAAGCGATCTCCGTCGCCAATGCTCAACAACAGCCGAGTAACCCGAAACCGTTTGGTCGTCAAAACAACAAGCCGCGATACCTTAATGAGAAGTTGAAACGTCCTTACTCGTTTCCCAGAGATAAAACAAAGAAACTGTTCGAGCTAGCGGTGCGCAGCGGGCTTATCACTCTGCCGGATCCAAAATGTCCGTTGCAGCCAGGTGACGTTGACAATCCTAACTATTGTTCCTACCACAGAGTAATGGGTCACCCACTCGAAAATTGCTATGTCTTCAAAGGCTGGATTGAGGATGAATACCAACAGGGCAAATTCGCGTTGTCTGACAACTGGAAGGTGAGCCCGCCACAACCACATGCTCCGAAAAAGATGGACATGCCGGGGGCATCGTGCTCTTTCATAAAGAAAGCCCCATAGACCGAAAAGTCAGTAAACTAGAGAGTCGCCTCAAATACGGCGACGGTGGACCACTATGTCCTAAAACTGGCGTCGGACCGAAACGTCCCTAAAATAACGATGGACCGTAATGTCCTAAAACTTGCAAATGACCGAAACGTCGTTAAACTACTATCAACCCGCGGCATCCTCAGGCTAGCGTGGTTAAAAAAAACCGGTATGTCCATAAGCAAAATGGGCACGGATGAAAACCCGAAAGGGCTCCGTGAGTAAAAACAGCAGGGCTACCGGCGAGTGTTTGTGAAAACCCGAAAGGGCGCAACCTCGTTAGAAAAAAGAATAAAAAGAATAAAAAAAAGAGGAAAACGGTATGTCCATAAGCAAATTGGGCACGGATGAAAACCCGAAAGGGCTCCGTGAGTAAAAACAGCAGGGCTACCGGCGAGTGTTTGTGAAAACCCGAAAGGGCGCAATCTCGTTAAAAGACACTTACAGGGTCCTCTCGACCTTATAAGGAGAAACCACCCGCGTGAGATCCTTACGACTCACAAGGGAGCAACACACTTAGGGATCCTCACGATTTCTAAGGAGAAAATACACTTGCGAGATCCTCACGACTCGTTAGGAGAACTCTCTTATGGGACCCTCACGGCTCATAAGATTTGAAAGTCTTAAGTTACAGAAACCTTAACCTGTTCTTAAGCAACCCCCACAACCTTCGATATTGCCCTACAAGCGGCTCATATTGACCCTTGTATACAATCCACGGGCACGAATAAATATTTCCCTAACAAAGTCCCATCCGTGACTAGGGATATGCTCGTACAGCAAACAACACTTGTAAGTCCTCTCGACTTATAAGGAGAAAATCCTTTTGTAAGATCCTTACGACTTACAGAAGAGCACACACTTAGGAATCCTCACGATTCCTAAGGAGAAAACGCACCTATGAGATCCTCACAACTTGTAGGGAGAAATACCTTTGTGAGACCCTTACGGCTCATGAAGTCAAAAGCCTTAGTCGACAGGACCCTAACCCTGTTTACTAAGCCACCTTTGTTCGGCATCGACAGAGGCAAATGATGATTCGCTCCTGGCAATATCCCAGTTGTAGCGATGCTGATGCCTAAAACGGTATCAAATTCCGAGTCCTTCCAAGGCAAATGATGATTCGCTCCTGGCAATATCCCAGTTGCAGCGATGCTGATGCCTAAACCGGTATCAAATTCCAAGCCCTTTCAAGGTAAATGATGATTCGCTCCTGGCAATATCCCAGTTGTAGCGATGCTGATGCCTAAACCGGTATCAAATTCCAAGTCCTTTCACGGTAAATGATGATTCGCTCCTGGCAATATTCCAGTCGCAGTGATGCTGATGCCAAGATTGGTATCAGATCCCAAATCCCCTACTTGAAAAAAAAAATCAGCGAGCCAAAAAAAAACGCATACGAAATAGCCGAAATGATGGGGCAACTTGCAAACAAAATCAGCAAGTAAAAATATATGCATGCAAAATAGCCGAAATGATTGGGCAACTCGCAATAAAAAGCAGCGAGTAAAAAGAAAAATAGCCGAAATAATTGGGCAATCGCGATTTTCGCGATATAAAAAGCTGAAATGATAGAGCATCGTGGAAAGAATAAAAAAAAATGAAAGAATGAAACTTTTTGCCCTACAGGTGAAATCACATCGATCCTTGTATACAATCCAGGGGCACAGATAAAGAGGGAACCATACCTTCCCAACAGGCTCCATCAGAAAGCGAAGCCAAATCTCGACGGTTCATAGACAACCTAGAGACAATCTCGACATTTGTCGCAATATTACAGACCCGATGTCAATAAATGAAGCAAACGAAGATCCCGAGCTTCAGGGTATCGACGTCAACATCGACAACTTAGAGATCACCAACGGCGTTTCTCCTCACTCCAACCAGATACAGACATGACGTCAACAATCGACCTCAGAGTCGCAACGAAATGGAACTATGGCAAAGTCCCTAGTTCCAAATCTCAATGGCCACATTTGAAGCCCGAAGACCAAAAACGGTGGGCCTCCTCATTCCAGCATGACACAGATGTTACAGCATCAAGCGGAGCGATGGCAAAATCCCAGCTCCACCTCAGCATTCGTCTCAATACAGCAGACGAGATGTCAACAATGGCGTTCCTCCGCAGTCCAGCAGGATGCAGATGCAACGTCAACAAAAGACCTCACGGTCGAAACAAAGCGGAGCGACGGCAAAATCCCAGCTCCACCTCAACATTCGTCTCGATACAGTAGACGAGATGTCAACAATGGCGTTCCTTCGCAGTCCAACAGGATGCAGAAGAAACATCAACAAAAGACCTCATTATCGAAACAAAGCGGAGAGACGGCAAAATCCCAGCTCCACCTCAGCATTCGTATCGATACAGCAGACACAGTCAAAGCAAACGAAGCAAAGGCCACATTCCTAGCTTCAACGTCTTGACGGTAACTCATATAAAACCGGAAAGACAATCGGAGATCATCTCGCACCAGCGCGGAGTGGTCACCACCTCGATGATCATCTCGATACAGCAGATGAAATGTCACCCCAGCGTTCTTCCCCCAGCAGGATTCGGACGCGCCAAAGCAAACGAAGCGAAGGCCAAATTCCTAGCTTCATGCGTCTTAACAGCAAGTCATATAAAGCCTGAAAGACAATCGGAGATTATCTCGCACCAGCGCAGAGTAGTCACCACCTCGACGATCGTCTCGATACAACAGATAAAATGTCACCCCAGCGTTCTTCCCCCAGCAGGATTCGGATACGCCAAAGCAAACGAAGCGAAGGCCAAATTCCTAGCTTCAGGGTCTTGACGGCAATTCATATAAAACCGAAAAGACAATCAGAGATCATCCCATATGGAGTGGTCACCACCACGACATTCGTCTCGATACAGCAGACGAGATATCAACAACAACGTTCTTCCTCCAACAGGATTAGGACACACCAAGCAAACGAAGCGAAGGCCAAATTCCTAGCTTCAGGGTCTTAACGGCAAGTCATATAAAGCCTGAAAGACAATCGGAGATTATCTCGCACCAGTGCGGAGTGGTCACCACCTCGACGTTCGTCTCGATACAGCAGACGCAACATCACCAAAAGGAGCCACGGCAAAATCCCTAGTTCCAAACCTCGACGGTTCACCAGCAACCTAGAGACAACCACAACATTCGTCTCGATACAGCGGACGCGATGCCAGAAAACGAAGCGAAGGCCAAATTCCTAGCTTCAGGGTCTTAACGGCAAGTCATATAAAGCCTGAAAGATAATCGGAGATTATCTCGCACCGGTGCGGAGTGGTCACCACCTCGACGTTTGTCTCGATACAACAGACGCAACATCACCAAAAGGAGCCACGGCAAAATCCCTAGTTCCAAACCTCGACGGTTCACCAGCAACCTAGAGACAACCATGACATTCGTCTCGATACAGAGGACGCGATGCCAGCAAATGAAGCAAAGGCCAAATTCCTAGCTTCAGGGTCTTAACGGCAAGTCATATAAAGCCTGAAAGACTATCGGAGATCATCCCACACCAGCGCAGAGTGGTTATGACTCATCGGGGCTCTCCAAAATGAGCCTAACCTCAAGTAAAAAGCGGCATGGCAAATTCCTAACGCTTGCTCTTCCGACGGTCAAACTGCCAAGGATGATTGCTTGAAGACGTCTTGTCCAGCCCCCGAAGGGATCAGAGACACGACAGTCGCAGGGCTACTCGAATAGCACGATTGCCTATCGAGGAATATATCAGCTGATGCGACGGTACGACGACCAAAACCCTAAGTACCACAGACCCTAACGGACTTCTGTCGTAAAGAG
This sequence comes from Agapanthus africanus, assembly GCA_030015575.1. Taxonomy (NCBI): domain Eukaryota; kingdom Viridiplantae; phylum Streptophyta; class Magnoliopsida; order Asparagales; family Amaryllidaceae; genus Agapanthus; species Agapanthus africanus. The sequence continues at coordinate 554,151,556 of JASDDO010000022.1, read as the reverse complement.
CAGAGGTTAACTGTGACGTTAGGATATTCTTGCGAGATCTGCTCGATCCATTTCGACTCGTGAGGAAATTGATGTCTTTGCGAGAACTTCTCGATTCGTCTCGACTCGTGAGATAAAGCCTTAGGCAGTAGAGATTAAAAAACCTGTTTCCTAAGCACTGGGACCCTGCAAGTCGGCCCAAAACGGTCTCTTGCATACTATCCACGGGTCACACTCTCCAAATTCGAATCTCGACAAGGAGGGAAACAACTACTTACGAGTCCTCTCGACTTATAAGCGGAAAAATTCTCTTGTGAGATCCTTACGACTTTCAAAAGAAAACACACTTAGGAGTCCTCACGACCCCTAAGGAGAAAATACACCTGCGGGATCCTCTCGACTCGTAGAGAGAAAAGTCTTTATGAGACCCTCACGGCTCATAAAGTTGAAAAGTCTTAGGTGGCAGATCCTAACCCTGTCTCCTAAGCCATCACCGCCCTGCAAAGAGGTCAAGATGGACCATCTATGAGCCACACTTGCCAAAGCTACATGCCACTGAAATGGAGAAGTTACTCATGAGCGTATAAACTACTTCACGCCAGAGTAAGACATAAAGAGATAGAAGGGTGCGGCTCATGGAGTTAAGGGTTTGGAACTATATCTCTTAAGAGTCAAGATTTGAGTCAATGATAAATGACGACGCTTATGTCCGCTCGTTATCTTCTCAGATCAAGATCCTGAAATTTATATACCAATCCAAAGCTGGTCACACGCTATACATAACTTTGCACTACTTCACCCACGTACATACTTACGTGGGCAAAGTAGTGGGGGGCATTTGTTCCCGCCAAAAATTTCCACGCAAAAGAGCCCAAAGTATCAAATGGCGGCGATACGCTTAAGAAAATAGGAACCAGTATCTTCCGGGCTGTTTTTTTACAAACTCCTGAATAATAAACAGATAAATTCTGATGGTATCGAAAGCGTCTCGAAAAACCCTTCGATTTGATATATAATGGGCCTCATAATTCATCCAGGATCAAAAGTTATGAGGCATAACGTGTCCGCATGTGATGGACCTTTAAGAACCCGCTGGAGAAGTTAAAAGATATAATAAAAGCCCAAACAAGACCCCAATGGGGCATCACGTGCTCACACGTGACCATGGGTCACGTGCAGACACGTGATGGGCTCTTAAGACCTCTAAAATAATGAATAGAATTAAATTCCAAAATCTGTTCCCTGATTAAAAATCAGAAGTTACCTCAATGAGGTATCACGTGCTCACACATGACCAATGGTCACGTGTTGACACGTGATGGTTAAAACCAAAGCGTGAATGAACGCTGAGAAGAGGACTCAATTGGGGGTCACGTGCTCACACGTGACCAAGGGTCAGCACGTGACTGGCTTCGAAAGCCTTACAGTTAATAGAATTAAATTCTAAAAGCTTCCAAATCTTTCCAAATGGAAAAGGATTATGAGGACCGTTCGATTAAAGATCCAAGGGTGATTAAACATCACCAATTTATGGAAAAATCTTGGACTTGGAAAGATTTCCCCCCTAAATCTAACCGAGATAACAAAGGGATATCTTTGGATTTAAAATCCAATGGTGAATAAAATTCACTTAACAATCTAAAGGCCCAGATTAATGATAAATATAAATCAAATCTCTTAATGAGAGATTTACTAAGCAAATTGATTCTCTTCCTTCTCCTATAAATAGGAGCCAAGAAAAGAAGAGGAGGGACCTTTTAGGAGAGAAAAACAGTGAGAGGAGAATTTAATTCTCAAGAGGGAAGAAAAGAAAGGAGAATTTAATTCTCAACAAAGAAAACCCTAGGTAAGAAAAGAAAGGGAATCAAAAATTCAAATAGAGAATTTAATTCTCAAAATCCAAGAGTTTAACTCTTATACAAAAAAGAGCACAGTTCTTCTTCTGGTTGAAGATCTGTACAGAGCACATCTCCCCATAGGATGAGAATTTAATTCTCATCTGGTCGAGACCCTGCCATGCAGATCCTAAACTTAGAAGGGGAATTGAGTTTTGAGAATTTAATTCTCCCAAACTCACAGGAATTTAATTCCTCCTAAAATGAAACTAGGGTTTAACCCTAATCAAGAATTTAATTCTTTTACATATCTGGGAATTTAATTCCTTTAAAATGAAATTAGGGTTTTACCCTAAATAAGAATTTAATTCTTTCAAAATAGGAATTTAATTCCTCCAAAACAAAATTAGGGTTTAACCCTACAGAGAATTCAATTCTTAAAAGATCTCTGTTCATGAAAAGAACTAGGGTCACGTGTCCCACGTGACCCCTAAAAGAGATCCCCAAAAATAAAAAGGAAGAAACTTTGAGGCAATGCCTCATGTGCTCCCACGTGACCTACAAAACACAGAAAGAAAAAGCAAAGGAAATATGAGCTTTGGGCGCTCTCACGTGTCCCCACGTGACCCCTTAGCGAGTGCTTTAATGATCAGTGCATAAATCTCCATCACGTGTCAACACGTGATGCTCAAAAGATGAAGAATTGTTTAACACTTAGTCGCAGAACAAAGCGAGGAGATCTGGCCCCACCCTTGGGCGCTCTCACGTGTTACCACGTGACCCCTCATAAATCTTTTAATAAAACAGGGCATAGGTATACGTCACGTGCCCACACGTGATGGCTATGAAAATTAAAAAGTGTTTAACACTTGTTTGCAGAACAAAATAAAGGGGATCTGGCCCCACTTTTTGATGCCATCATGTGTCCACACGTGACCCCTCTGTCTTTAGTGTTTAACACTAATTTGGAGATTATATTTCCAGTATTTGACACTGATTGTTTCTAGTGTTTAACACTAAATTAAAGATTATATTTCCAGTGTTTAACACTGATTGTCTTTTAGTGTTTAACACTAATTTGAGAGTTCTATCTCCAGAGTTTAACACTGTTCATTTCAAACAAATGTCTAATGACCTAGACAAATGTCTAATGACCCAAAGGGCTAATATTTCAAACATAATTGGAATTAGCCCAAACTGGCCATAAGTACTCAAATCATCTTGAACTGAACACATCTGCTCTTTCAACCAACTCATTGGTTCAAGGGTACATCTCTGAACTCCTCTGATATTTGTCGTTGTTATCCTTCAACGTCTTCAGAGAGATGACGGGTCCCGACAACCACAATCAACACGGACTGTGGGGTCCTTAAACACATGGACTTATGCGTCCTTAAACCAAGATACGGACTGTGGGGTCCTTAAACCCGCAGACTTATGCGTCCTTAAACTAACAGACTAATGCGTCCTTAAACACACCCATATGGACTGTGGGGTCCTTAAACCCATAGACTTATGCGTCCTTAAACTACCAATGGACCGCAATGTCCTTAAACTACCAATGGACCACTATGTCCCTAAACTGGAACATGGACCACCATGTCCCTAAACTGGAGATGGACCACTATGTCCCTAAACTGGAACAATAGAGCCCTCAAATGCTCTTTTACCAGATCTAAACGATCCCGTTTAAGTTGATCTTAGCCTCAAACATGGCTAACGTATCCTTAAACATTCAAACAGACTTTAGTCCCAAATTGGACTACAAGACCCCCAATCAACTTTGGTTCAAGGGTACATCTCCAAACTCCTCTGATACCTGTCGTTGTAATCCTTCAACGTCGTCAGAGAGGTGACGGGTCCCGACGACCATACATTCAATGGACCATTATGTCCCTAAACTGGAACAATAGAGCCCAAATGCTCTTTTGTCGGATCTAAACGATCCCGTTAAGTTGATCTTAGTCTCAAACTAGACTAACGTATCCTTAACAAAAGTTTGAGTTGATCTTAGCCTCAAATATAGCTAACGTATCCTCAAACCAAAATCCTAAACCCAAATCTAAGAAAATACGGATTTGGACTAATCCACGTCCTACGGGCCACGACATAACTTAGTCTCCGTATACAATCCACGGGCAACCAAACACAAAACAAACACCCACGACACGAAGTGACCAGCTGGAGAAGGAGAAAGTTGTTACCGTGATGCGGTAGTGTAATTAACTGCAGGGGCTTGCGCCTGCAGGGAAGAGCGTCCCCACAATCAAAAACCCCTCAAACGAGGGGGAATCTGATGAAGTCTGCTACATCGGCCGCATCCGTTTAAACCTCCGATACATGGTGCCATAAATCAACTTGGCATCTTCGGAGAGGTGGACGGATAGCACCAATTAGCATCTGCCCCGAATCTCAGGCAAGACAATCCGTCTTGGCCGCCATTCGGAGGGGAACAATGCACGTGTGGGGTCGAGATGAAAAACATATATTGACTCGTCTTGATTCGGAAGATCCAATGGCTGAGCTCGTTTCCTCTATACCTACCCTACAGGATAGATGATATCATATCCGCACATCACTACCATCTTGCATGGTCTTACTGCATGTTGTCAGTGACTATGAAATTAAACATGCTTTCATAAATTCGCTTCCTAAATTCCACGGTCTTGAGCCAGAAGACGCTTATGTCTTTATAATGGAATTTGAGGATTTGTGCCAATTGTTCAAATTTAAGCAGTTAAACCAAGATACTGTAAAATTTAGACTAATATCATTTGCCCTTACTGATAAAGCTAAGCATTGGTTTTACCGTATGCCGGCCAACACTATTCGTACATGGGAGGAGTTTACTAAAGCTTTCCTTAAAAAAAATTACCCGCATTTTAAAACCGCTAAATTCTGAAATGAAATTTGGATATTTTCACAAAAACCGGGGGAATCTTTTTGGAAATATTTTGAACGTTTTAAAGACCTTCTCATTAAATGCCCACATCACAATATAACTAAGTGGGAATTATGCCAGATAGTGTATGATGGTATGGAGTCTAAGTTTATGATAGAGTCGATGTGTCAAGGCGACCTTATGATGAAAAAGAAAGATGACACATGGAACTTTCTAGAAGAACTATTTGATAAAATCATGCAATGGGAGAGTACCAGTGAAAGAGGTACGACCACATTTAGGGAAGGGATACACACAGTTGAAGCTACAATTGGAATGCAAGCCGATTTGGAAGCAATAAGAAAATCAATAGAATATCTATCAACTACAACCGTCCCCGTCCAACAAAGTAGCAAACTCTCTCCTTGCCTAAATTGTCAAGACTCTTTCCATCTTTCCGAAAAATGTCCCCGTGTGTGCGGTCCTCTAGGTGAAGAAACCACAAATGCTGCATATCAACAAAATAATAATAATTCGTGTTCTCAAACATAAAACCCAGGTTGGAGGAACCATCCAAATTTACAATGAAATCATGGCAAAAATAGCCAACAATTCTAAAGACAAGGTTGCCAACCCAACCCAATACACAACAAGGGTATGAAGACAAGAATACTTCACTTAATAAGATTGAAAAGCAGCTGGAAAATATTGAAAAGCAAATTGGCCAGCTAGTTGCAGCATTGGGAGGATGAGAAATGGGCACCTTACTTAGCCAACCTGTAACAAATCCAAAAGATACACGTACAAATCCCACTCAAATAAATATTATTCCCACTTTGAGGTCGGGAAAATAGGTTGATAATCAGGTTAGGATGCCCGATAATTCTGAAGAGATCCAGGCTAATGAGGAGCAGCAGACTCCCAATCCACTAACACAGCCGGCATCCACTTCCACACCCGATTCTACATTCCAACCATTTTCTATTAATAACACTCTTGAGCCTAGAGCACCATATCCAAAGCGTTTAAAGGCCAAGAAGTATGATGCTAAAGTAGCGAAAATGATGGAGACGTTTAAATAAGTTAAGGTCAACATCTCTCTCCTAGATACAGTTGATCAAATCCATCCTATGCTAAATTTCTTAAAGACCTTTGCACTAAAATGAGGCAAACACATGTGCCTAAGAAGGTTTTTCTAGCCGGTAATGTTAGTGATGTCCTAATGCATTACCCATAAAATATAATACATTACCCATAAAATATAAGGACCCCGGTCATCTTACAACTTCATGCATTGTCAGAGGTAAAGTCATTAATAGAGCTTTATTTGACCTAAGCACTAGTGTGAAATTTCTTCCTTTTTCAGTTTATGAACAGTTAGGGACAGGTGAGTTTGAACCAACAAAAGTCATTTTACAGTTGGCCGTTCGTTCCACTAAGAAGCCAAAGGAAGATATTAAGGATGTGGTAATCAAAGTAAGCGAATTTATATTCCTTGTAGATTTCATTATTTTAGAAATGCAACATGTCTTTAACCCTAAAAAACAAATTCCGGTAATCTTAGGACGACCATTCCTACCTATCGCTAACGCTTTGATCAACTGTCGCAATGGTTCAATGAAAATTTCATTTGGAAACATGACAATTGATATAAATATTTTCAATCTAGGAAGCCAACCTAGTAATTCTTATGACTTACCTTATGACATCAACGCTTTATTTGAATTGCCTAATGAGAAAACAAGTAACTATAATGAATATTTATTTGATTTTAAGGACTGTGATTTTTCATTTGATGGTATACATGTTCGACTTATTTATGCTTCTCTTAATTTTCACGATAAACTTAATATGGTAATTTCTCAAAATAGTTTCCTTGAAAATAAAATTTTGTTGTTAGAAAAGGACAAAAAAGAATTGGTTTGGTTGAATGAATTTTTGAAAAGTAAAAAAGAGAATCTGATCTTGTCTCGCAATTCTTTGAGGGAAGAAAATGATAGTTTGAATGAAATTTTAACCAATGAAATTGATATTTTAAAATCTTCTAGTGCACAAGAAGTTTTGGGAAATGATGTTTTGATTGACAAATTAGAACAAGATAAAAATGATTTTTTGGCACAAATTGATCAATTTAAGAAGGAGAAAATTGAGTTCCTTTCAAAAATTGATATTCAATAAAAAAAACTATTGATACTTTAAACACTGAAAATGAAAATTTGATTTTATCATGTGAAGTTTTGAGAAATAATCATGAAAATATGATTTCAACTTTTAAAACCGAAATTATTTTTTTAAATTGTCATGTACTTCTCAAGGAAAGTTGATCGCGAAAATTACTTCCCTCAAGAAACAATATAATGATTTAAAAGTTTCTTTTGTTAAGTTTTCAAAAAGAAAGGAAGCGATTGATCTTTTACCAAGCAAAGGGAAGAAATTTTTAAATAAAAGAGTTGTTGATCTTAAAACTTCAAAAATTAAAAAATCTTCTTCATCTAAATTTTTCAATCACTATTCTAATCATAAATCTAGTTTCATGGGTATATCTAATCATACTTGTCACTATTGTGATGCACATGGTCACTTTGCATATTCTTATGAGTTAAAAAAAATATATTTTTATATACCAATTTGAAATGGGTCTCCAAAACTAACCGCCATAAACCTAAGTTAGTTTGGGTAACAAAATGCACACCCACATCTTCTTTTGTAAGTATTGAGAATTTGAAATCAGGAAGAATTCAATAAAGGTAAGCACAACTATGCGGGTGTAACAAGGTACGTATTCTAACATAATGAGGACATTGTTAGAAATAAGTGTGGGGGTGATTTTGTACATAGTTTTTCATCTTTTTTTCTTATTTCTTTTTCTTTTTCTTTTAAAAAAAATTAGAAAATTTTGAAAATAGAAATGAAAAAGTGAAAAATGTATATAAAAAGGAGAAAGAGATTTTAAGAAAAATAGATAATTAAATGGATCTACTAATAAGTTGTCATGAGCCTGTTCCCAAAAGGCTAGTACCATGAAGGAGTTACTATGTTTTGTACATAGTTTTTCATCTTTCTTTCTTATTTCATTTTCTTTTAAAATAAATTAGAAAATTTTGAAAATAGAAATGAAAAAGTGAAAAATGTATATAAAAGGGACAGAAAGATTTTAAGAAAAATAGATGGTTAAATAGATCCAGTAATAAGTTGTCATGAGGCCGTTCCCAAAAGGTTAGTGTTCCCTTATAAAAAAAAGGGGAGAAAAGAAAGATGAAAAAAATTCCCATAGTTTGGTATCACGTGTTAAACATGTGGGTATTTATATGCAAAGTATATAAGTGCTGAAAATAAATAACTAAAGGCCAAACTTCCCTCACGTGTTAGACACGTGAGCACTTATACGTAAAACATATAAGCGCTGAAAATAAATAACCAAAAGGCCAAATTAGTCTCACGTGTTAAATATGTGAGCGCTCGTATGCAAAGCATATGAGCGCTAAATATATACAGGTTAAAACCCACACTGGGGTCGTGCGTTAAACACGTGAGAACATACTTTTTAAAGTACTAGCTTCGGATAGAATTGAATTCTATATAGAATTAAATTCTATTTTGGGAAAATACTTCCCCTGATATTTCTAAAAGAGAAAGATTCTCTGTTAAACAGAGCCATTGAATTAAAAATCCAATGGTGATTAATCATCAAATGATGAGAATTAAATTCTATTAAGGGAAAAGATCTTCCTGATCTTTCTAAAGAAAGATATTCTCTATTAAACAGAGAGCCGTTGGATCAAGAATCCAATGATAGAATTAAATTCTATTTTGATAAAATATTTTTCCGATCTTTCTAAATGAGAAAGATATTTTCTGTTAAATAGAGAGCTGTTGTAACATTTCAGAAAATAAAATATTATTTTTGGGAATTTAAATAATTAAAATAATAAATATTATGAATATTTTAAAGTATAGAGATTGGTTGTAAATGAAAGGATATAATTATATACCGAGAAATTGGAAAATATTTGGAAATTAATTTGAATTATTGATTTTGAAAGAAATTATGTGAATTGAGCATTTGTAGATTTTTAAATAATTATTTGTATTCTATATTAATGCTAAACTTGATTAATATCTACTAATTATGCATTAATCTAGTTTATGTGCATGGCATGCAACATGACATGTTGCAAATACTTATTCCATATTTTGATCCATTCTTCATGTGCATGCATATATGGTTCCTGATTTTGTTGTTTTAAAAAAAAGTAAAAAGATAAAAGGGAATTCATTTGTGATATATTTAGATGAGAGAGAGTGAGGTGACTTGTGTCATGTGAGGGCGAGAGAGAAAGAGAGAGAGGGTAAAAGGCTTCTATACATTTCTCAAACCTTCATCTCTTCATTTTCTCATTTTCTCTTCTTCTTCATTCTTTCATCCCCTTCTCATCCTCCACCTCTACCCCATGGCCCCTCCCAAAAACTTACACAAAACCTTATACCCCCTTCACAGATAATGTGCACAACCTCACTACAAACCCTATGGAGACATCAAGTCAAGACTCTGAGCACTTTGGGCAACTCAAGAAAATTCTTAAGTTGCCAAATGAGGTAAATTCTACACTTCTAGTTAAGTTTTTAGTGTTCCTAATGTTCTAGTGTAGTTTTGAGTTAATCTTGAGTTGATTAGTGATGTTGGAAAATTCCTAGTTGAGGGTTAAGTGATTTCTTGATGTGTGAAAGTGTAATTGAGGATTAGACAATAACTAAACCCCTGTAGTGTTGGTATTGTTGATCTAAACTTGAGATGAAACCTAAACTAGAACTTTAGATTTTCCGATGTCGGTTTCTTGATCCTTGAGGACTACAGGGAATCTGGACAAAACTGGAGTGTTTATAGAAAAATCAAACAATTATATTGACCTAATTAGAACCCTGAAGACCACCACAGAGAGACGAGACCCAAACTCTACTGTGGGGATGGCCACACTGGGTATATAGGCCATCTCGCCGGGCCAATTTTGGCTATAGATGTTGGGGTTTTGCCTGTAGCTCACTTACCTTGTAACCTAGCCCCTATATTGTTTGTTTAGTCCCAAATATCGCGAGGCAAAATCTGGGAGCATTTGAGTTGATTTTAGCAATGGTTTTTCGATTTCTAAAACTTGGATTTTGATATTTGAATTTGGATTGGGTCGTTGGGCGTTTGTACGTCAACGACGAGGGTTTTATGATTATTTTTGCATGCGTAGGCTATAAGTTCTAATCTATGAGCACTTCGCGTGTCGTGTCGGTTTTTGAATCGATTTTGATACGATACGATGTGTTATTGTAGGGTTACTAGGCACAGTCACAAGGTTCTACAAGGCATCAACCATGCCAAAATCAAAATCTTCATGTGCCGAACAACCCTAACCAATATCTTAGACTAGAGATTAGGTGAAACAAAGCATGTAAACAACTTTACTTCTAAGAGTTTGGGATTACAACCTTTGTAGTCCGTTCCTTCACTTCAAAAGCTCCGTGTTGAGGTCCTTTCGCCGCGATTATCATGTACTCGGACTCTAGAGAGGCTCCATGAAGAGAAAGATGCAAGCTTGCTTCCGATCTTCGATAACAAAGATGATCTACCTTGAAGAAACTCAAGCCCAAGCTTTTGCTTCACTAATCAAGTATTAGCAAAGCAAACACCGTAATCTAAGTGGCTAGAATAGATGAGGATGATGAAGTAGGAATTTAGATCTCGTTTGTTTTCTTTATCTCACTCATTTTCATCACTTTTGAAAAACCTAGAAGCTTTTCATCAACAAGGAAAAAGAAGAAGAAGCAAAACCATTTGTGATGAATAATGAATCAAGTATGTGAGGTTAGAAATGCAACCATGGGTTAAGTAAAAAGACTTAACCCATGTAGAGATTTAACTATGGTTAAAGGGTTGGTTGGGTTAAAGAAATATCTTTGCAAAATATCACAAAATATCAAGGTCAAAGTCAAAACTTCAAGAAGCTTCTTGAAAGCTTCATGAAAGCTTAACCCTAATCCAAACCCTAAACATATTTAAACTCCACAAATCATGTTGCATTTATAACCATAACATGTTACAATATTATATATCACATATACAATATTTATTGTAACAAAATAAAATAATACAATTAACATATATCACATATATATCAATGTATTACCTGAGTGAGAAAAAGAATCTTTAAGTTAGCTTATATTAGTTAATGTAATTTAATATATCAAATATATAATTATACATTAAATTATCGAATCAACACTTGATCCGATAATCCGGCTATTTCACAAATAACCGACTAATATAATCTGTATCAGTTCATCGAATCAACACTTGATCAGATGACCCGGCTATATCACATATACCCGGCCGATATCATATATCGCGAGAATCTAATACGGTATCACATACACGTATTGTTCTCGGTCCCGCATATATCACATATGTGTTCCTACTCCGTTTTGACTAAGCCAGGAAACCTTTGTGTAGGACTCTAAAGAATCGTTAATACGCCAGCAGTAGGTGATGATCATATCAAACACGCACAAGCTGCAAGCGGTCAGCTAAACGTAACAGCCACCCAGGTATTGAGCGATCAGAAGATCAACAAGCAAGCCTGTACTTTCTCACTTGAATCCAACCAGTAACACTCCCGTACAGTCCGGTCTCTTCGTCTGATATGTCACATATCTCGCTTAGGGATGGTAAACGTCAGACCCCAGTAGCTTGATAAGTCGTGTCGATATGAGGTCTATAACAGTTCGAGAAACTACTGATAACACTTACCAGTAAATCTCAGCAAACTTGGCCAGGGATTTCTAGTTATAGCCAATCGAACACAGCGCAACATCAACTCCCTATACCGGGAGAGACGAAACCCCTCCTATCGCTCATTGCCTCCATGCGATTCGGGACTGTACCCAAAAGCCACCATTTTGCATGCCCTCTTGGACGTGGTATGATGGAAATCAAAGCACAGTGGGAATCACACAAGACTCTATGACGATCTCGGGTCTACAGACTACTCTGTACCAGTGTCACCAGAGAACTGCCATCTGACGTGAAGTATAATACCATCTGGGAATTCTCGACGAGTCCGTCCAGTGTACCCAGTTTCCACTGAGCACCCGTATACCATCTCTGATGTTAAACACCAATGGATATGAGATCATCCATCGCCCATCATATGGGTCAAGAAGCGCATATGCTAGTCTACTCTGGAGTATTAATGCCCTGTCTCGGTACTCCCACGACTAGGAACATTTGAAGATGTACTTGGCAACTACACTGTCCCCACTAGTATGATCTTCATCATAGTCCTGGTAGTCAAGTACTCATCTTAAGGGCTTTATCAACATGTACATAGAGACAATCAGAGTACATGTTAAGATAAAGAGTAACCAGATAGCATACTATCATGTCGAGCAAGAAAGTCCTCCCTATATATGTCCAAGCATCCACTACAATATACAACGTATGTACAGTAATGGCCTCTAGGGCATATATATAACTAACAATCTCCCACTTGCATTAGGGCCATCTGTTGTAGTATCTCATACCCAACAATAAGCTGTGGTTGAAGTGTCTCATACTCAACCATCCCATAAAAGTCTCTACTGGGAAATAGGCTTTTGGGAGTGGATCCGCGCTGTTTTCCTTTGTGTCTACACTCCTAACTTCGATCTCCCTGGAGATCAACCATCTCCATGATCAGGCGATACTGCATAAGAATATGTCTGGATCTCTGATGGGATGGGGGTTCCTAGGCATAAGCCACAACTCCATTGTCACACAATGGTAGGAACTAAGTTCATCTCATGAACTATTATATATATATATCCAGTCTGCCTTATTGGTAGCATCCTTGGTAGTGATTTATCCTGCCTTTATCGTCTAGTAAGTCACGGTATCTAGCTTGGAACTCTTCCAACATACCGTCCCTCCACTGAGGGTAAAGTCTAGCAAAGGGGAGCTACAAAGGTTGTAGCCTTCAAACCCTAATCTTTTCTAGCTTAAAGTTGAATAACCCTAATTTTCTAGGATCGATCCACTTGCATGTTAGTTTAGCACCTTAAAAATTATAACTTTGGATCATGTGATGCTTCAAAACTCTTCATAGGGTGCTATACTAACCTTACATTGGTATCAGAGCCGACCTAGAACATTAGGCGACGTTTTTACGAAGTGAAAACCCCGATCGGACAAAAATACCGTATTTTTGGGTGCTCTCTGGAAATTTTCTAAATTTTGACATTTTGCAGAATTAAAAATATGTAAAAACTACAGCAGGAAAAAATAAGAGTTACGGTGCAAAATATTTTCGGTGAACAGTAGTTATAGCCACGGAAACGCGGCCTAAGCTTGCTTAGGCCGCGGTTCCGCGGCCGTACATATGAATTGATGGATTTGTTTTGCACAGTAATTCATGGTTCTGCATGTATGAATTTTTGGGTATTTTAAAACTGTATAAAGTTTTGAAAAATTCTGGAGATGTTTTTGGATTCGTCGATTCGATCGGGACTTTCATTCCGTAGCTTTTCCGGGTAAATAAGAAAGTATTGAAGTGTTTGAACGAGTATCATTTACTCACTATTCACGGGGTTCAAATAGTTTGGAAATACATGCAAGTCTTTTTGCGGTGGTCCCTCTAGAAGACAACAAACCTTAACTCGATTATGTGACCGTCTCGAACTGCCCTTTGAACCCTAGGGTTTGGGGCAGTACGGCGTGCCACATGTGAGGCGTTGGCTTGACCCTTCTACGGCTGGACCGCCGCTACCGTGTCACACTCCAAATTTTTTTTTGAACCCTGCTCAAGTGTTGAGCTTTAGTGAATCTTGGGTGCTTGATTGTTCGTTCGAAAACTTTAATACTGTCTGTTTGTCTGGAATGTGATAAAATATGTGGAATTCATATAGTGTAGGCATGAAATACGAAATATGTGATATTTCTCATTTATGATGTCTAAAGAGTATCCGGATTCCAAATATTGTAGTTTTTCACTTTCTTTTCTGTGACCGTAAGTGTAGTATGTTAGATATCGCCAGTTTCGTTGCTATACATCAACGACAATCAGGGTACGCATACTTACTTACGTTGATGATATGCGATATTATGTGTTGCTGAGATATGATGTGTAGGATTGTCGCGATCGAATAGCCGGGGGTTTTTGTGAGATGAGAGTTTTGTATTTTCATTCATGTAAATTCAAATGTAATGTAATATTCTTTTATTTGGGGCACTTCCAGGTTGCGGTTGTGTCACCCGTGTTGTATATTATTTACTTTTCCGCATTAGGATGGACCCAAGGAGGGGAGCACAGGTGACCGGGTTCTGGGGTTCAGTGGGAGGCCATCTCGAGGAGTCGAGACCGGGTCTCCTAAACTCCAGGATTGGTAGGGTCACTTGCCGCTCTCGTAGGGGTCCAGGGTGTGGGCTTGGCTATTCATCGCGACTGTGGAATCCGTATTTTCTATTCTGGCTAAATACTAAATACGGACGTCCTAGTATATCCAACGTTATATCTATATTTCTGCTGCCTGTGTTCTGTGATATCTGAGACGAATGACATATTATATATATGATATATAGTAGACGTTGCTTATGTTTTACACCCGCGCTAGTCCCGTCCCGGTATGCCGTTAGTTAAGTAACCTAACGGTGCATAACAGAACATTGCGGCGAATGCGGATGGCATAAGCGTACGTGTTATTTTCGTTTCTTTTCTGTGATTGGCTTAAGGACTTAAATGATGGGATTACATTAATGTGATTAATGTAAAGAAAATAAACCTAAAAGATGTTGTAGAATCGGATTTAAAAACTACTCGGCTATTTATGAAAAAGCTACATTTCAAAACTGCGGAGCTTAAGCCACTCCTTTTGAAAACTGTTTGATTCTACAACGATATCAAGTTTAAAGCGTTAAAGATTTTTCTTAAAAAATCATTCGCAACCCTCCGTCATTTTAGGAAGTAGAGTACTTAGTATTCGTGCTACGTTTGTTGACTTTAGTTAAGGCGTAGTGTACGGTAGCTAAGTGATGTCTTCCTACAATGCATATGATGCAGATTAATTAGGACATTCATGCGACTTTGTTGACCATAGTTAAGGGTCATATGGGTGGGTCTAATTGATCAAGAAATGACGGGTAGAACTTGACTGGTACTTATGATTTGTTGACCATAGTTAAGGTCATAAGTACTAGGGGTAAAAATTAGATCGGGAATTTCAAGTGTTGAAATTTGCAATGAGATTGCATACCTTCCATGTGATGGTTGGATCCCGATCCCACTGTGGGCAATAGTTGCTCCTAGGAGAGTTTTACAGTTTACAATTAGCTAACTCATTAGGTGTCTAGAAAGGTGTTAACGGGGCTCCGCCTCTGGGAAAACGAGGTTTACTCTAATTAGGTCCGTGCGAAAGCACGGGGAACCTCCCTCAAAGTACCGACACTGGCCTGGCTGAACGGTTAGCGAAGTTGTAGACTGTAATTAATCCTGGCTAGTTTTTCTTTTTAAGGTTTGAAAGAAAACTTGATAAAAAGTAGTGGGAAACATCGATTAGACAAGATAATAAACCAATCTAATCTGTGCAAGAGCTTTCGCTGAGTGTTGTTTGTTCGTAAATTCTCGATGCGTAAATCGATTCAAATAGTCTCCGACAAAGAATCCATTTGATTGAACTGTAAACTTCGGATGTTTCGTATCGAATCAAAAATTTAAATTGACCGCAATCAAACCACGGTGTCAGCTGTAGTTAATGAATGAGTGCGGATCGTCCACAGGGATCTCGAGATTCGTTTGTATTTTAATTTGTTTGAAATGAAATGTTAAGTAACAATAAGAGAAAACAAGATTCAAGATTGATTTGTATTCATGTGTCACTATTCTCTGCTAAAGAATCAAGAAACTATAAACAATCAAGAATCGGGTTTCAATGGTATTTTCCAAACAACAATCAAAAATAATAGAGAGGCTCGTAGGAATCGATCAGATCTTTAGATGTGATGTAGTCTACAAGATTTCGTATTCTTGTCCTTCGAAAGATTTGATACTAGATCGATGATCATCAACAAGAGTTAGGGTTTTCTCGTGAAACTAGGGTTTCATCTTATCCCTTGTTCTGTTGTAGATATCATTCACATTCTAGCCTCTAACAATTTCAAGAAACGATCCTAACTCCCTCATTTTGAACGATGTCATTCAAGATAGCATCGAAACAAAATGGGTTGTCGGTTCTTGAATTTGCTAGGGTTTACAAACTCGTGGGATTCAAGAATCGATTACAAATTTGCTACATCATCATACTAAAGATCGTTCCGACTCCTTAACGAGCGGAGTTTTATTCACACATCACCACATAGACAATATTCAAGAATAGTAAAGATAACATGATGCGGAATTTAAAGAAAACAAGATAGAAGAAAATATCACCTTTTATTTAATCAACAACTTCAATACATTCTTTCAAGATCTACAAGAAGAAAGAAAATCGATCGTTGACTCGGCTTCGCTCGTCTCCGTGGATCGTGGATCTACTTTTAATCTCTTGCCCGATGGAAGATCGGCTCGGCTCATAAAAGGGTTGAAGGAATCTTGCTTGGCTTGCACTCAAGATCTTGAATTGTGGTTGGATTTAGGGTTAGGGTTTCCTACAAGATTTCTCACTAATCTTGAGGAAGAAGAAGATGGGAAAAAAGAATGGCTAAAATCTAAGATGTTGAATCTTTTCCTCTCTATGATCACCTCCATAATGAATGAGTCTAGGGTCCTATTTATAGAACTAGGTTTAGGTTTGAATTGGACTTTCCCTCCCAAAGTTTGTTGGCCAAGTTTGTTGGGGTTTAGCTTAGGGTTTAAGCAAGGGTTTAGGAAAGTTCTAGAAATATTAGGCTAGTTTGGGTGTTTGCTGATCTGGTGGAAATATCTGGAATCTTCTGGAAGTTTGTGTGCATTTTTGAGCAGTGGGAACTGAAACAGGAGTTTCGATGAAATTTGAGGAGCTAACTCCCTGGGCCCGCCGCGCAACCGCCGCATGAGGTGGGCATTGGCCGCCTTTCCGCCGCACATTGGTGGGCTTGGTCCTTGGGTTTTCTGTTGTGGCTTGGTACTGCTGTTTAGGCTTTTCTCTGATGTTTAGAATTGCAGTTTCCCTTCTGTGTTGATACCAGATTTGAGTTCAGTGAATTTACGAGCAATTGTAATGGTCGAGCGATGTAATGATCGAGCAAGCATCTCTTTTCCTGCATAGACTTCAAAATAGGGGTTGCAAGATATAGAAAATATGCTATGTAATGCAATGCAGTTAATTCCCCTAGAATTTCCGGTTTTAAGGTCGAATACATGTAATTTGATATTTTGCGACCGATTAGCTAATATGTGAATTATGAATACCGTACACTTCTATATGTGTGCAGATGACAAGGAAATTGCCGGTTAAAATATGCAATATTTTCGACTGATCAAATACCCCCAAACTTAATTTCGATCATCTCGAGCGAATGTTTTATTAAAAAGAGAACGAGAAAACAAAGAAAGAGAAAAACTAACTAGCACACTTTTGTAGGCAACACGATTGCACTGAGCACGTGCAACAAGCCTTTAAACCTCTAGGTGTCCCTAGTAGGAGGAGTGTTGTCTCCTGAGGGTTTTCAGCGGATTGCACCCACAAAATCCAATAATAAAAGCAAGATCATGAATATTACATTTAAAGAAAAGAATTGTAAAAGAAAATCCTTGAAAATTAGGGTTTCCAACTAAGCTAGCTTTTCGGTTGTCATGAGCCATATCTTAATGGTCATGAAAAGATGTTAGAAATCACGTTCTCCCTCAATAAAACATCGTCTTATTCTTCATTCCTATCTTTATTCCAAACATCGATCATATCACCCTGCGTGTATGTAAAGACATCCATACACCCGGAGAATTCAATTCAAGCTATCATACTCTTGCCCATCGACCTCAGTACTTCTTGGCAAACGAGATTGCTTACACACTTTCATGCGACCGTTAATACTTCTTGAGGTACTAACCGACCGATTACTAATGTGCTTGCTAACTTGGTGTATTTTCCTAGTCTTGCACCACCTCAGGCATAGCAGTGACTCCCAGACCAGTTGACCTTGGGGCACTAGGTGAAGAAGCACCCTTTTGCTATATATTTTTCTTGCCCTTGGTGATAACAAAACCAGTATCCATTTTTCTCACCACTTTAAAACATATTTTTCTTTTTTCATACTTTTGGCTTTAAGACAAGAGCATTTCAAGGTATCCTCTACTATCCCAGGCTTTAAGATGTGTGTAAGTGCGAATAGCAGGGTAGCAACGTTCAAAATGTTTGGCTTCCAGAATAGAAACTATTTTTCAGACTTATTTTTATCCTCAAATTAGTGACGTCCTTCATCTTACTAACCCTTGGGACAACGGCTCATAACTACTTATTACTAGTTCGTATAAGAAAACTTCTAATTTTCTTAGTTTTCTAAAATTTTTCCAATCTCATAGATGTAATTGTTCACTGTCTAAACTTTCATTATCTTATTTATGTACAAAAATATTTTTATAATTTTGAAAATTTTTAAATTTTTATGGTTTTTAAAGAAATGTTTTGTGCTTATGCAATGTATGATGCAAAATGATGCGAAAATAAGCACAAACCTCCCCCAAACTTGTTTTCAACAGTGTCCTCACTGTTGCCATCCGCTATATCTCGAAAAAACCTGTAAGCTTGGGAGGAATTTATTAGTGGGGGCAAAATATTTAAGTGAAGAACCTCCCGCAACTTATTTTTGGCTTAAAATTTTGTAAAAATTTCTTTTTTAGGAGCCAGAAAAAATTATACCCCCCAAACTTGAGTTATGCAATGTTAATCTTTTAAAATCACAAGTGGGGGTCAAAAATCAGTGGTCGATGCCAAGCTTTGCAAAGACCAAATGTCAACACCAACCATTCAAAAATTTTATCAATGCATTGCTCGGGTTGGTGGAAAAAGAAGTGTGGAAAGGTTAAGTGGTGGAATAGAATATGTGTGCGTCTCATATTGAAGAGACGATGCAGTGAATATGATGGATAACTCGCATTCTTTTTACATTTCAGAAGAAGGGGTGGAGGTTCAATTCCATTGATTTGGACATAATTCGTCTCAATACCCGTGTTTTTTAGAAATGCGAGTTCATCAGCGAAGATCTCCTCAAAAGTTTCATCTATACCCCGAAGAATAATGTCATCACAATGTGCGGGGTGATCTTCAGACTCTAAGAACAGTTCATAATCCGTGTTAATTGTTGACCCGGACATCTCGGTGGAAGAGTCCGTATGTGTATGATACATAGTTGGGTCAAACAATAACGTATGAAAAGAGTCAAGATCAGTATCAGGAGGATCATCAAATTCGCTGCTGTCGACATCCATTAAGTCGACAGAATAGACCTGAGCAGTAAGTTCAGAGGGTACACTTCCTAACTTGTAAATGTTCATCTCAATTGTCATGTTCCCGAAGGATAAGGTCATAGAACCGTTACGACAATTGATGATAGCATTGGAAGTGGCCAAAAAGGGGCGACCTAAAATCACCGGAATTTGATTCCGTGAGTTCGCTACAGGCTGTGTATCAATTACAATAAAATCTACCGGGAAGATAAATTCCCCGATTTTTATTAACACATCCTCTAGTTCACCCCTAGGTCTGGTGATTGATCGGTCAGCCATCTGAAGAGTGCATGGAGATGGTTTCAACTCTCCGATCCTTAACTGCTCATAAACTGAGAAAGGAAGCAGGTTAACACTTGCCCCAAGATCTAGTAGAGCACGATTAATATGTTTCTCCTCAATAGAGATGGAAATCGTAGGATATCCAGGATCCTTACGTTTCCTCGGTAATTGCTGGGGGAAAGCTGTGTCTACTGTCTTAGCCATGAATATCTTCTTGGGCATTTGTTTCTTCCTCTTTCTAGTGCAAAAATCTTTAAGAACTTTTGCGTATGCAGGTACTTGTTGGATAGCATCTAGAAGAGGGATATTGATGTTAACCTGTTTAAACATCTCAGTGATCTTCTCCATCTGTGGACTTAGTGTGTTAGCCCTTAACCGATTCGGGTAAGGTGCTTTAGCAATAAGTGCTGGGTCCATCATAGGAGAAGGAAGTGTGTGTGGAACCGATCCCAGAATAGAAGTGGGAATCGTCCGAGGAGGGGTAAAAGAGGTGGGCTGTAGTGGCGAGCCTTTTGGGAAATGGAGAATAGGCTCGGAAGAAGATGGTAGGGTAGAAGAACTGGGGTCAGAATTAGATGTGTGTGTGTGTGGAAAGGTCTCAGCCGGGGTGTTGATATGATTTTCAGTATCATCAACTTCTTCCCCAACATGATTGTCAAGCACTCTTCCAGATCTCAATGTGGTGATTGCATTCACATGATGTGAATAACCAGGATTTGGTAAGGATTGAGCTGGAAGTTTCCCTTTCTCTCTTGCACTCAGTTCGGCTTTTAATCGTGCAATTTCTTCTTCCATCGATTTAATACTCTCGTTTTGGGACGCAGAGTTTTTCTTCATGTCATCGACGGAAGATTTCACTTCAGCAGAAACTTGCATGATATTTGTTAAGATCAAATTCATGTATTGTGCAAAAGAAGAGGAATCATCAGTTCCGGTCAACTGTAAAGGACTAGACAGTGCAGGTGTGTTGATCTGATTTTGAAAATTATGTGTTTGAAAGGGGTGCTGACTGAGTTGAAGTTGTGGCTGCTGTTGTGGTGGAGGGACCCTTTGAAAATTGTTTTGGTTTGGAACCATGTTTTGTGATTGTGATTGGTTCTAAGAAAAATTGGGGTGATTCCTCCAACCTTGATTATATGTGGAAGAAAAGGGATCGTTCCTAGGTCTTTGAAATGTGGCATTGGTATGCTCACGACCTTGAAACGGACATTCTTCCGTCAAGTGAGACGGATCAGAACAGCACCCACAAACAGTTTTGGGGAGTGATACCGGGTTTAGTGAGGCTGCAGAAAATTTGTGTTCCATAGCGTCGAGCTTCTTTTGCATTACTGCCATTTCAGCTCGAACACCTATGGACACATCAATCTGGTGTACGCCACCCCTATTCAATGGTTGTGTTCCACTCTCCCAAATCAGTGATTTTTCAGCGAACTCTTCTAAGTATCGCCAGGCTTCCCCATCGTCTTTGGTCATAAATGTACCCTGACACATATTTTCAAGGCTCTGTTTAGTGCTAGGGTTACTGCCCTCATAGATGATTCGGCAAAGCTCCCATCTCGGGATGCCGTGATGAGGACATTGAACCATTAGATCCTTGAAACGTTCAAAGTATTTTGAAAATTGTTCGGTAGGGAGCTGGGCAAATTGGTTCAGTTCGCTACGGATTCGAGCCGTCTTTTGGATTGGGTAAAATTTCTTTAGGAATGCAGCGACGAATTCTTCCCAATTCGTAATAGAATGTGCGGTGGTGTTATATAGCCACTTCTCGGCTATATCGCACAATGTAAATGGAAGAAGTCGTAGACGCATCGCATCCATAGAAAGTTGAGACGTACCCATCATTGCGCATACGTTTTCAAATTTGGTAATGAAAACGTAAGCGTCCTCGGTCTCGAGTCCGTGGTATTTAGGTAAAAGGTTGATATACTGGGGCTTGATTTCAAAGTTATCCCCATTGGCTGGTGGTGTGGATAAGCAAGTCGAAAGAGGACCTCTGTGTGGGTAGCATCTTTCCTGAAGAGAAATGTGAGGAGGATTCTGCGCACCAACGGACGGTGGCAGATTAGGGTTAAAGAAGTTTGATGGATTCGGATCCATCGGTGTGGGTGTGGTAGTAGGTAAAGAAAAGGTAAATGGAGAATTATCGACTTCGGAGTCGATAAAAGGTACGCGGACTAAACGGGCACTAAAATCCCGTGTCCAGCCTATCTTGTACTAAAAAGGGTTAGTACAAGTGGCAGCGTTGGCTTATAATTAGGGGTAAAATGAATGCGGTGTTTGCTTTGAAAAGGGACGGATTTTGAAAAAATGATGCGACAACCAGATGCAGCACACAAACCCTAGAATCTAATGGTCACCTAGGTCCGGCTCTAGACCGCTCCTAACTGCCAAAAGACAAGTCGCGGGATCAATCCTCCACTGCCTCTTTGTCCCCCTGTGGCCGGATGAGTGCCAGGTAAGTGGGAAGGAACCACCACTACAGTGGACCTAATTAATAACCACTAGCCTTAGACACACTCGCCTTAGGCACCATAAGAAAACGCGGATAAGCAATGAATTACCCACGGCCCTCTCTTGTCCTAAATGAGCGCGACAGTCCTTAGAGTCATCTCTAGATTTCTTTTAGTTAATGGGGGTAAATGCGGATGCAAGTTTGGTGGTTTTCGGGGCCTAGGAAGGGTAATGAAATCCCCACCTAATTTGGATTTGGCCGTGCCCCTTAAATTCCGTATTTAATATGCAAAACAACCAAGAAAACCAAATCACGCACAATTTTAATTTGCTTTTGCGGCGCAGCTATTGTTTGCAAAGAATCCTGCAGAAAGTATTAGTTGGAGCTAAAAAGGGAGAGGGGAGAGAGAGAGAAATCACCTGCTGGAAAATTTTCCAGAAAACCCTCAAGACTGCGGCTCTTCCGCCGCAAATACCATGTAGATGCCGCCCTTCCGCGGTCAGATGTTGGGTTCACTGCACCAAATTTCTTCAGCTGCTTTCTGTTCCTATCTCCAGCTCTCTGGTATATCCCAAATAATTTTTCCACAGCTCAGAATGCTCCAGATCACCTTGCAATCAAATCACAACACACGTGTAAGAGTTTGTACGAATTTTGATTTCAAGAAATGAAACGTAATAATTCTTTCACTTCAAACTATAAAATGTAAACGAATGAGCGCGCGATCCCCGGCAACGGCGCCATTTTGTTTGTTCGTAAATTCTCGATGCGTAAATCGATTCAAATAGTCTCCGACAAAGAATCCATTTGATTGAACTATAAACTTCGGATGTTTCGTATCGAATCAAAAATTTAAATTGACCGCAATCAAACCACGGTGTCAGCTGTAGTTAATGAATGAGTGCGGATCGTCCACAGGAATCTCGAGATTCCTTTGTATTTTAATTTGTTTGAAATGAAATGTTAAGTAACAATAAGAGAAAACAAGATTCAAGATTGATTTGTATTCATGTGTCACTATTCTCTGCTAAAGAATCAAGAAACTATAAACAATCAAGAATCGGGTTTCAATGGTATTTTCCAAACAACAATCAAAAATAATAGAGAGGCTCGTAGGAATCGATCAGATCTTTAGATGTGATGTAGTCTACAAGATTTCGTATTCTTGTCCTTCGAAAGATTTGATACTAGATCGATGATCATCAACAAGAGTTAGGGTTTTCTCGTGAAACTAGGGTTTCATCTTATCCCTTGTTCTGTTGTAGATATCATTCACATTCTAGCCTCTAACAATTTCAAGAAACGATCCTAACTCCCTCATTTTGAACGATGTCATTCAAGATAGCATCGAAACAAAATGGGTTGTCGGTTCTTGAATTTGCTAGGGTTTACAAACTCATGGGATTCAAGAATCGATTACAAATTTGCTACATCATCATACTAAAGATCGTTCCGACTCCTTAACGAGCGGAGTTTTATTCACACATCACCACATAGACAATATTCAAGAATAGTAAAGATAACATGATGCGGAATTTAAAGAAAACAAGATAGAAGAAAATATCACCTTTTATTTAATCAACAACTTCAATACATTCTTTCAAGATCTACAAGAAGAAAGAAAATCGATCGTTGACTCGGCTTCGCTCGTCTCCGTGGATCGTGGATCTACTTTTAATCTCTTGCCCGATGGAAGATCGGCTCGGCTCATAAAAGGGTTGAAGGAATCTTGCTTGGCTTGCACTCAAGATCTTGAATTGTGGTTGGATTTAGGGTTAGGGTTTCCTACAAGATTTCTCACTAATCTTGAGGAAGAAGAAGATGGGAAAAAAGAATGGCTAAAATCTAAGATGTTGAATCTTTTCCTCTCTATGATCACCTCCCTAATGAATGAGTCTAGGGTCCTATTTATAGAACTAGGTTTAGGTTTGAATTGGACTTTCTCTCCCAAAGTTTGTTGGCCAAGTTTGTTGGGGTTTAGCTTAGGGTTTAAGCAAGGGTTTAGGAAAGTTCTAGAAATATTAGGCTAGTTTGGGTGTTTGCTGATCTGGTGGAAATATCTGGAATCTTCTGGAAGTTTGTGTGCATTTTTGAGCAGTGGGAACTGAAACAGGAGTTTCGATGAAATTTGAGGAGCTAACTCCCTGGGCCCGCCGCGCAACCGCCGCATGAGGTGGGCATTGGCCGCCTTTCCGCCGCACATTGGTGGGCTTGGTCCTTGGGTTTTCTGTTGTGGCTTGGTACTGCTGTTTAGGCTTTTCTCTGATGTTTAGAATTGCAGTTTCCCTTCTGTGTTGATACCAGATTTGAGTTCAGTGAATTTACGAGCAATTGTAATGGTCGAGCGATGTAATGATCGAGCAAGCATCTCTTTTCCTGCATAGACTTCAAAATAGGGGTTGCAAGATATAGAAAATATGCTATGTAATGCAATGCAGTTAATTCCCCTAGAATTTCCGGTTTTAAGGTCGAATACATGTAATTTGATATTTTGCGACCGATTAGCTAATATGTGAATTATGAATACCGTACACTTCTATATGTGTGCAGATGACAAGGAAATTGCCGGTTAAAATATGCAATATTTTCGACTGATCAAGTGTATTCTTTTCTCTCTCTTAATGGCAGATACCAATGACTGGACTTAAGCTTCTACTAGATAAGAACAAACTGAATGGGACCAACTATAAAGACTGGCTGAGGAATCTAAAGATCGCCTTGACTTATGATAAAGTATCATATGTCCTCACGGCTTCAGCCCCGTCCGTCCTAGGCCCAAAGTCCTCAGTTGCGGACATTGAAGTCCGCAAGACATGGGACGCTGACTGTGCCACGGCAAAATGCCTCGCGCTTGCATCGATGGACAACACACATCAAAAGCAGCACGAGGACATGGACATTCATGGGATATTGCTCCATACAAAGGAGTTGTATGGGGAACAGTCCCGCGTATTACGATACGAAGCATCAAAGAAACTGTTTCAGATGCGGATGGCCCCTGGCACACCAGTAGGAGACCATGTGTTGAAGATGATAGCTCTTATAGAAGAGCTTGAGGGCCTCGGATGGACAATGGACAACGAACAATATATAGATATTATTCTGCAGTCCCTCCCCTCCACCTTTGCTCAGTTCATAGTGAACTTTAACATGCATGGCATGGAGAAGGAACTCCCTGAACTCCTTAATATGTTAAGGAGTGCAGAGAGCACTATGAAATCAGCAAAGACTCCCGTTATGACTATTGGACAGTCTTCTTCTTCTCGCCCGAAAGCTAAGGCCAAGGGAAAGAAAAAGAAGAAACCTACTAATCCTAAGGGCGGAGTCAAAAAGGTGAAGGGAAAGGGAAAGTCCACAGCTGGAGACCCGGGGAAAGGCGAGTGTTTTCATTGCCACAAAACAGGACACTGGAAGCGCAATTGCACGGAGTACCTAAGTCTCAAGAAGAAGCATGGTGATGTTTCTGCTTCAGGTGCGTTTGTGACTGAAAACTATTTTTCTATAAACTCTGCTTCCTGGGTATTGGATACCGGTTCAGGTTTTCACATTTGCAATTCTATGCAGGGGCTGAGAAATAGCAAGGTTTTGAGGACAGGTGACCATACTCTCCGCGTTGGAAATGGTTCCAATGTACATACAGTCGCAGTGGGAGAGTATCACTTGGGGTTGCCATCTGGATGTATTTTGATTTTGAATCCATGTTATTTTGTACCAAGTATGCTATGTAATATAATATCCGTTTCTTTGTTGGACAATGAAGGGTATAATTTTGTGTTGCAGAACAATGTTATGAACATTCACCTAAATCAAATGTTGGTTGGGTATGGTACGCTTAATAACGGAATATATGTCCTAAATCAACATACAGTTTTCAGTATACAACACACTAATAAAAGAAAACTTTCAGAATTAAATGAAGCTTTTCTTTGGCACTGTAGACTTGGTCATATTAACGAAATAAGACTAAACAAGTTACACAAAGATGGATATTTAAATCCTTTTGATTATAAATCTTATGCAACTTGCCAGTCTTGTATCAAGGGTAAAATGACCAAAACTCCGTTTACCGGACACGGAGAAAGAGCTACTCAGCTCCTGGGCCTCATACATAGTGATGTATGTGGGCCTATGTCTACACAGGCTAGAGGCGGTTTTTCATACTTCATTACATTCACTGACGATTTCTCAAGATTCGGTCATGTATTTTTATTAAAGCACAAGTCCGACGCTTTCGAGAAATTCATTGAATATAAACAAGAAGTAGAAAAACAAACCGGCTTGAGTATTAAGATGCTTCGATCAGATCGAGGTGGAGAGTATCTCAGTACAGAATTTGCAAACTTCCTAAAAGAGAATGGGATTCTCTCTCAGCTCACTCCTCCTTACACACCACAGCACAACGGTGTGTCAGAACGACGGAATAGGACCCTATTAGATATGGTCCTGTCCATGATGAGTGACGCTGAGTTACCAGTCTCGTTTTGGGGACATGCATTGGAGACTGCAGCGTTTCTGCTAAACAGGGTTCCAACCAAAGCCGTGTCTACCACGCCATATGAGATATGGAATGGGAAGAGACCATCTCTTAAAAGAATTAAGATTTGGGGTTGCCCGACCTATGTTAAAAAGCAGAATCCGGACAAACTCGAGACACGGTCAGTCATGTGTAACTTTGTGGGATATCCAAAGAATTCTTATGGATATCTGTTCTACCACAAAGAGGAACAAAAGGTGTTTGTTTCTCAGTATGCCACATTCTTGGAAAAAGAGTTTTTCACAGATAAAGATGATGGCAAGGTAGTAGATCTGGAAGAGGTTCTGGAGACACAAACTACAAATGACGATTTGGTTGAACCGGCTGTTGCAACAGAAACTGAAGAACCTCGGCCACTCCGTAGGTCTGGTAGGACTTCTCGCCCACCGGAGAGGTACTACGGTTTCCTCATTGATGGTGACAGAGAAGACTGTATCATAGAAGATGATGATCCTACCAGTTTTCAGCACGCTATCACGAGTGGTGACTCTGTGAAGTGGCTGGATGCCATGAGATCCGAAATGGAGTCTATGTACACCAACAAAGTATGGACTTTGGACGTTGTACCCCCTGGGGTAAAACCTGTAGGGTGCAAATGGATCTTTAAAAGAAAGATTGGTGTGGATGGGCAGGTAGAGACCTATAAGGCAAGACTTGTGGCGAAAGGTTTTCGTCAAAGACCAGGTTTGGACTATGACGAAACTTTTTCGCCCGTAGCCATGCTTAAATCCATTCGTGGGTTAAAGCAGGCATCTCGGAGTTGGAACATCTGTTTCGATGATGTTATCAAAGAGTTTGATTTCATCAAAAATCCAGATGAACCTTGTGTTTATAGGAAGGCTGTAGGAAGAGCTGTCACATTCCTCGTATTGTACGTGGATGACATTCTTCTGATAGGAAATGATATTCCTATGCTACAGTCGGTCAAATCATTCTTATCACTGAGGTTCTACATGAAGGACCTGGGTGATGCCACATACATCCTGGGCATAAGGATCTATAGGGATAGATCCAAAAAGTTATTGGGATTGTCCCAAACCAGGTACATCAACACCATCCTAAAAAGGTTTAGTATGGAAGACTCCAAGCGGGGTGCCTTACCCGCTTGCCATGGAGTCACTCTCTCCAAGGATTCTTGTCCAAAGACCGATGAAGAGAGAGCTCGCATGAGCATTATACCTTATGCTTCGGCAGTAGGATCCATAATGTATGCGATGTTATGTACACGCCCAGATGTAGCTTATGCACTTAGTGTTGTAAGCAGGTATCAATCCAACCCAGGGGAGAACCACTGGACAGCTGTGAAGAACATTCTTAAGTACTTAGGAAGGACTAAAGAATTGTTCTTGGTGTATGGTAATACAGATCTCCAAATGGAGGCCTTTACCGATTCGAGCTTCCAGAGTGATAAGGATGACAGCAAATCTATCTCAGGGTTTGTATTTACCCTCAATGGAGGGGCGGTAAGTTGGAAGAGTTCCAAACAAGATACCGTTGCAGACTCTACGATGGAAGCTGAGTACATTGCTGCAAATGATGCCGCCAAGGAAACCGTCTGGATGAAGAAGTTCGTCTCGGAGCTAGGAGTAGTTCCAACCATTATTGATCCAATACCTTTGTATTGTGACAATAATGGGGCAATGGCGTTAGCCAAGGAGCCCAGATCTCATCAGCGGTCCAGACATATCCTGAGGTGCTTTCATTTGATCCGGGAGATTGTAGATCGCCGCGAGATCGAGATTAAGAGAGTTGACACAAAGAACAACGCCGCGGATCCACTCACCAAGGCCCTCCCTCAGCCACAGCATGAGCGACTTTTTGAGATGTTGGGTATGAGATACGCCAATAACTGGCCTTAGTGCAAGTGGGAGATTGTTGGATATATGTATGCCCTAGAAGCCATTATGTGATAGTGGATGTATCTGTACATGAATATATATATATACATGTACAGATACATCCACTATCACATAATGGCCTCTAGGGCATACATATATCCAACAATCTCCCACTTGCACTAAGGCCAGTTATTGGACTGTACCCAACGGCCACCTGTTTGCACGACTCAGTAGAGCCGTGGTAGGGTGGCAATCAAAGTGCAGTGGGAGAACACACAAGACTCCATGACGATCTCGGGTCTACAGACTAACCTGTACTAGTGTCACCTGAGAACTGCTATCCGACGATAGATATAATTTCATATAGGAGTTCTCGGTGAGTTCGTCCAGTGTACCCAGTCACCACTGAGCACCCGTATATGATCTTGATGTCAAACATCGATGAATGTGGGAACATTCATCGCCCATCGTATGGGTCTAGTATCATATACGCTAGTCTACTCTGGTATATCAATGCCCCGTCTCGATATACCTACGACTAGGGACGTTCCAGGATATGCTTATAGACTACAGATGTCCTACTAGTATGATCTCCATCATAATCAGAGTAGTCAAGCCGATATCCTCAGGGCTTTATCAGCATGTATGAATGAATAACAGCATGATCAAATCAACATGTCAGATAAAGAATAACCAGATAGCATACTATCATGTCGAGCAAGAATGCAAACTGAATATATATATACATGTACAGATACATCCACTATCACATAATGGCCTCTAGGGCATACATATATCCAACATAAAGACAATGCCTGCGACTGATATTCAGTCGTCCTTATCACCCTGGAACCTTTCCAATGATTCTCCCCAGGATTGATTGATACCATCTCACTACAACTAGTGAGAATCCTAACATCCAATTAGATCTATCTCATAGATCCATAACCCAGGATTTAGGAGGTATCACCTTGATCCTATATGGAGAATCCTTGTGATAAGAGGAGATTGACCGATCGTAGCATAGAAAACTCCTTCCTTATCAAGAGTACGTCATCCACGTATTCTACGTCGATCACCACTATACTCTCTAATACCTTTTTGTATATACAAGGTTCATCTACCATTTTGATGAAGTCAAACTCTTTGACTACCACATCAAAACAGATGTTCCAACTCCGTGATGCCTGATTTATCACATAAAACACCTTGCACACGTTTCCGCTGCTCCCACTGTCTACGAAGCCCTCTGCCTGTGTACTTATAGACGCTCTCTTCCAAATCAACATTTAGAAAAGCAGTCATGATACCCAACCGCCAGGTATCGTAGTCAAGGTATGTAGTCGTGGCAAGTAGGATCTGGATGGACTTAAGCATAGCTTTGAAAGCCTCAACTTTTCCATGTACACCAAGTAATCTTTTCAAGATATACTTGCTCCTGATGGGGATTTAACCCTTCAGATAAAGCAACCAAAGTCCATACTTTGTTGGTGTATAAGGATTCCATCTCAGATCGCTAAGCATCTAGCCATTCTTACAGAGTCCCCACTCCTGATGGCCTGCTCGAAACTAGTTGGGTCATCATCTCATGATGCAATCCTTGCTCCCACTGTTATAGAGAAACCAAAGTATCTCTCAGGTAGGTGAGGAACCCTACCGGATCGGCGGAGAGGCTGAGGTTTGTTGGAAACTATTGAATCCTCCGGTTCTACCAAATCATCAGCTGCAGTCTGTATATCCAACAAACTTCCACAGAACTGACCTTTGCCTCGAGCTTGTCCGGATTTTGCTTTTGACATAGGCCGGACAACCCTAAATCTTAACTTCCTTAAGAGATGGGCTCCTCCCATACCATATCAAATATGGAGTGGTAGGCATCTGATTTGGTTGGAACCCTTTTCAATATGTATGCAACTTCTCAAGTGCATAACCCCAAAGGAAAATATGCTACTCAGTAGTACTCATCATAGAGCACACCATATCACATAGGGTGCGATTGCTCCGCCCCGATACACCGATGTGCTGTGGTGTATTCGGAGGAGTAATGCTGAGAGAGAATCTCATTCTCCTTTAGAATAGTCCAGGAATTCCGTGCTCAAGTATTCTCCTCCTTGATCTCATCAAAGGGCATAATACTTTTACCCGTTTTTGGTTCTCTACTTCTAACTTATATTCATTGAATTTCTCAAAAGTTCCAGACTTGTGTTTATGTCCGGATCTTGAGAGATAATCAGTGAATGTAATGAAGTACAAAGAACCGGTGTTAGCATGTGTAGACAGGGGACCTTCATACATCAGCATGTATCAATCCTAAGAGTTCACTAACTCTATCTATGTTTCCAATAAACGGAGTTGTGGTCATCTTATCTTTGTGACATGTGTGGCAAGTTTTACAAGATGTAAATCCAAACTAATTTAAATATGCATCTTTTTGTAACTTCAGCTAGTCGGGTCGTATTGATATGACCTAGTCTACAATGCCTCAAGAAGGATTCGTTCATATCTGAACTCTTCCTCTTGTGTGTGTTCTGTACATTAAGAACTGTAGTTTGATTTAGAACGTCTATGCATTTAGATAACGTGCCTGAACCGATCAACTCTTGATATAGGAAATGTTCAAAACATTATCCAACAATACAAAATTATATCCTTCTTTACTAATAAAGAGACCGATATGATGTTGTATATCAGGTTCGGTATCTAATAACATTCATTCAGAATCAATATATTCTGGTAATACAGGGTGATAACTGCCAACGGACTTGGCTGTAACACTTGCATCATTTCTAACCCTTGAAACTTATCACCCATTCTCAGTTCTCTACCTATCTATAGCCCATGTAACAAATTAGATTTGCGGGATCCTGATCCGGTATCTCATACCCAGGACGTAAAGGATACTGAGAAACAGTTCTCGGTAATTAACATACCCGAAGATGATGCATCAACATGCACTTTCTTCGTTTGGGCGGCACGGGAATTCTGGTAATCCTCTATTTCTTGCTCTGTCTTATAACAATTATAAGTTGGAGCGGGACCAACGTTCCCTAGCGCAGTATAACAATCGGGTTCGGTCAATACATCCGTATTATTATCTTGATTAAGGTGTGGCATAGTCGCTACCAGGAGAGAGAGAGAAGAAAACACTCAGCGTATGCTTTTGCAAGATTAGATTGGTTATTAATATATCTAATCAGGATGTCTCCCACTGTTTTAGTCAAATCTTCCTTCAAACCCTAAAAGGAAAGACTAGCCGGGATTAATTACCCGCTACAAGTTCGCCAATCTTTCAGCCAGGCCAGTGCCTGTACTTTGAGGGAGGTTCCCCATGCTTTCGCACGGACCTAATTAAAATAAACCCCGTTTTCCCAGGGGTGTAACCCCGTTGACACCTTTCGAGACACCTACTTGATAGGCTAATTGTAATGTGTAAAACTCTCTCAGGAGTAACTCTTACTCGCAGCGGGTATCGGGATCCAACTATTTCAAAGAAGGTATGCAATCTCATTGCAAATTTCAACACTTGAAATTCCCAATAATATTTTACCCCTAGCGTGCTATGACCTTGACGCATGCCAAACAACCCATAGTCCGCTAGTCAAGTTCAACCCGTACATTTCCTGATTGAATTAAACCCACCCGTACGACCCTTGACGCATGCTAAACAACGCCGTACGAATACCCTAATCCAATCGCATCGTATGCCAGCAGATAAGCACTAGTTAGCCGCCGTACACTACGCCTTGACGCATGCCAAACTACCGCAGCACGAATACTAAGTAGTACTTATATGAAATGACGAAGGGCTACGACAGGTTTTTGAGGAAACCCTTTGCGTAATGAACTTGATATCGTTGTAGAATCGAGTGAATTTTGAATGGAGTGTTTTTGAGGCTTTTACTAGTTTTGCTAAAAAGGTCACTCCCGGTGTAGGGATCTCAGCTCTTTCCTTATCGAATAAGGTGCGGGATATTTCACAAATACCACGGTGCAAAGCAAGAACTATAAAAACAATCAAAAGACAAACCGAGTTTGTAGCATCTGCTAGTTTCGCTAAATAGGTCACTCCCGGTGAAGGGATCTCGGCTCTTTCCTTATCGAATAAGGTGCTGGATATTCTACAAGGAATACCGCTATGCAAAGCAAGAACTAGAGCTACCAGTTTTTAAACAAGTTTCTACAACATCTTTAGGTTTCTTTTATTTCATTAATCTTATTAATGAAGTCCCATTTTATTATGCTTCACAAGCATCACATTTGAAACGAAATCTGCAATATAACATATATCTCATATATATAATACAAACATTCGTCTCAGGCAGTAATACGATCTCATCACAGAATATTGCAGCAGAAGATAACATATAAAATATTGGATATACTAGGATTTCCGTGTTTTATGCGAGCCTGTATAAAACGCGGATTCCGCGGTCGTGATGAATAGCTAAACCCACATCCCTAGACCCCTACGAGAGCGGAAAGCAACACTGCCAATTGTAGGGTTAGGAGACCCGGTCTCGACTCCTCGAGATGGTCTCCTACTGGACCCTAGAACCCGGTTACTTGTGCTCCCTGGTTTGGGTCTACCTAATGCGGAAAAGTAAATAATATACAATGGTGACATCATCCTCATCCCGGAAGTGCCCTAATAAAAGAATATTACATACAATGAATTTTACATGAATGAAAAAGAAAAGCTCTCATCTCACATAAAACCCCCGGTTATTCAAACACGACGATCCAATATAACATATCACAGCAACACATAACATCACCTGTCATCAACGTAAGTAAATATGCGTATCCCAATTGTCGCTGATGTATAGCAACGAAACCGGCGATACACCACATATTACACTTACGGTCACACAAAAAGAAAGTGTAAAACTACAACAGTTGGAATCTGCAACCTTCTTAGACATCGCATGCCTAACCAAATGAATTCCTTAGACATCTCATGCTTAACAATTATAAACCCCACATTTTAGTCTCAATATCGAAAACACTTTTCAATATCAAGTCGGGCAATTCAACAAAATTCCCGACATCCTGATCTAATGCTCGTCGCAAACTTTAGTAGACGGCCGCACCCCCGGATGCCGTCGACGAAGTGCACTAAGGTGGAACACTGCTGCCGCGAGCACCCGAACGGATGCTTTTGGCGACGGGGTTCTCCTACAGTCACTTGGTCGGGGCTATGAGGCGTGGCTATTTATTAAGTTTACCCGGGGAGTATCCGCGTACGCTACGTGATTGTGACGGACTTTTGATCACATCAAAATCCCGTGGCAACCGATCAAATGAGACTAAACTTTTAGATTTATAACATTCAAATTAGTTATCTCATAACTACTTGTGGATTCTAAATATTGTATCACATTCCAGATAAATAGACAATGTTAAACTTTCCGATCGAATAAACAAACACCCAAGATTTCCCAAATAGCTCAACACTTGAGCAGAGTTCAAAAAGTATCCATCCCATGCCACAGTACCAATGGTCCAGCCGTAGAAGGGTCAAACCAACACCTCACATGTGGCAACGCCGTACTTTCCCAAACCCTAAGGTTTAGAGGCGGTTCAGATGGTAACATAATCGAGTTAAGGTTTGTGTTCTTCTAGAGGGTCCACCGCGTTACTTGCACGACTATGAATGTTCTTTAATTAAGGAAAAATTCCAACACTTGGAAAATTTCCGGCAGGGAAAAAAGTGAGTTATTGATATCCGTTCGAACTTTTTAACATATTCTAAATTACTCGGAAAACGTTAAACGAAGTTAAACTTTCCGATCGAATCAACGAATACAAAAGATCTCCAGAAAACTTAACACTTGAGTAGAATTAAAAATTCCCAGAAACATGCAAAAGTACCTACGGATGTTACTGTGAAATAACTGACCCTAATACCCCTGTACGGCCGCGGAACCGCCGCGCAAGGCATGGTATTGCCGCGGTTCCGCAGCGCTTTGAGGGGATTAGGGGCTCATTTTTCACAGTAATCCTTAGAATTCCCAGCTTAATTTTCTGAGTATTTTTAATACAAAAAAAATCAACATTTTAAAAAATTTCCAGAGAGGGGGTGTATATCGACGTTTCGGGGTTCGATCGGACTTTAAACTTCGTCTAGACTTCGCCTAAACCTCTAGCTTGGCTCTGATACCACTGTAGGGTTACTAGGCACAGTCATAAGGTTCTACAAGGCATCAACCATGCCAAAATCAAATTTTTCATGTGCCGAACAACCCTAACCAAGATCTTAGACTAGAGATTAGGCGAAACAAAGCATGCAAACAACTTTACTTCTAAGATTTTGGGATTACAACCTTTGTAGTCCGTTCCTTTACTTCAAAAGCTCCGTGTTGAGGTCTCTTCGCCACGATCATCATGTACCCAGACTCTAGAGAGGGTCCATGAAGAGAAAGATGCAAGCTTGCTTCCGATCTTCGATAACAAAGATGATCTACCTTGAAGAAACTCAAACCCAAGCTTTTGCTTCACTAATCAAGTATTAGCAAAGCAAACACCGTAATCTAAGTGGCTAAAATAGATGAGGATGATGAAGTAGGAATTTAGCTCTCATTTGTTTTCTTTATCTCACTCATTTTCATCACTTTTGAAAAACCTAGAAAGCTTTTCATCAACAAGGAAAAGGAAGAAGAAGCAAAACCATTTGTGATGAATAATGAATCAAGTGTGTGAGGTTAGAAATGCAACCATGGGTTAAGTAAAAAGACTTAACCCATGTAGAGATTTAACTATGGTTAAAGGGTTGGGTTGGGTTAAAGGAATATCTTTGCAAAATATCACAAAATATCAAGGTCAAAGTCAAAACTTCAAGAAGCTTCTTGAAACCTTCATGAAAGCTTAACCCTAATCCAAACCCTAACCATATTTAAACTCCACAAATCATGTTGCATTTATAACCATAACATGTTACAATATTATATATCACATATACAATATTTATTGTAACAAAATAAAATAATACAGTTAACATATATCATATATATATCAATGTATCACCCGAGTGAGAAAAAGAATCTTTAAGTGAGCTTATATTAGTTAATGTAATTTAATATATCAAATATATAATTATACATTAAATTATCGAATCAACACTTGATCCGATAATCCGGCTATTTCATAAATAACCAACTAATATAATCTGTATCAGTTCATCGAATCAACACTTGATCCGATGACCCGGCTATTCACATATACCCGGCCGATATCACATATCGCGAGAATCTAATACGGTATCACATACACGTATTGTTCTCGGTCCCGCACATATCACATATGTACTCCTACTCCGTTTTGACTGAGCCAGGAAACCTCTGTGTAGGACTCTAAAGAATCGTCAATACGCCGGCAGTAGGTGATGATCATATCAAACACCCACATGCTGCAAGTGGTCAGCTAAACGTAATAGCCACCCAGGTATTGAGCGATCAGAAGATTAACAAGCAAGCCTGTACTTTCTCCCGTGAATCCAACCAGTAACACTCCCGTACAGTCCGGTCTCTTTGTCTGATATGTCGCATATCTCGTCTAGGGGTGGTAAACGTCAGACCCCAGTAGCTTGATAAGTTGTGTCGATATGAGGTCTATAACAGTTCGAGAAACTACTGATAACACTTACCAGTAAATCTCAGCAACCTTGGCCATGGATTTCTAGTTATAGCCAATCGAACACAGCGCAATATCAACTCCCTATACCGGGAGAGACGAAACCCCTCCAATCGCTCATTGCCTCCATGCGATTCGGGACTGTACCTAAAAATCCACCGTTTTGCACGCCCTCTTGGACGTGGTATGATGGAAATCAAAGCACAGTGGGAATCACACAAGTCTCTATGACGATCTCGGGTCTACAGACTACTCTGTACCAGTGTCACCAGAGAACTACCATCTGACGTGAGGTATAATACCATCTGGGAGTTCTCGGCGAGTCCGTCCAGTGTACCCAGTCTCTACTGAGCACCCGTATACCTTCTCTGATGTCAAACACCAATGGATATGGGATCATCCATCGCCCATCATATGGGTCAAGAAGCGCATACGCTAGTCTACTCTAGAGTATCGATGCTCTGTCTCGGTATTCCCACGACTAGGAACATTTGAAAGATGTACTTGGAGACTACATTTTCCCCACTAGTATGATCTGCATCATAGTCCTGGTAGTCAAGTACTCATCCTAAGGGCTTTATCAACATGTACATAGAGACAATCAGAGTACATGTTAAGATAAATAGTAACCAGATAGCATACTATCATGTTGAGCAAGAAAGTCCTCCCTATATATGTCCAAGCATCCACTACAATTTACAACGTATGTACAGTAATGGACTCTAGGGCATACATATAACTAACGGTTATGATATGTAGGTACCTTCGCGTGGACTTCGAGACAACAAGGGAGAGTATGGCGTCATCGACTTCGGTAAGCGAGGATCGAGATGAGTAGATGTATATCTATGGGGGAAATCGGGTGGATAGTGTATAGCACCCCCACAAATTTGTAGGTTAGGATTCGTATATTTTATATGTATGTGTTAATGTGAGATGCAGATACTTAGCAAGTAGGGCTCTAGAGGACTCTTGGTTAGAATAGGCATACTTGTAAGAAGTGCTTATCCTTAGTCCATTTTCTATAGTCGAGACCCATTAATTTATGTTGTTGCACACACACCCACACCCACACACACAGGTGTTATGATAAGGGTGTATATGTATATATGTATGTGTGTGTGTGTATATATATATGGATGCGTTGATACACACACACAAACACACACACACACACACACACACACACATACACACACACACGTATAAGATGAGAATATGAGATGTTGAATGGATATGAGTTGATATGATCGGGCATGATGCCGTGAGGCTATAATATGTGATTGAGTCGAAACACCATTTATGATATGATATAATAAAGGATCGTTGGGCGATATATATGCAAATATGCGATAACATGTACCTCGATGAAATGATAGATTGTACGAGACCTTAGATCCGTACCCGTGATATTGATATAGTACGATGAATGATACCGTATGAATGATGATGTATATATGATAGTTGACCCGTACCCTCGATTTTGAGGATGCCATACGATGTATATTTCCGTATAAGGTATATATAAATGATTGATCCGCACTCTTGACTCGAGGAAGCCGTACGATTTATTATACCGTACGTGATACTATGAGACTGGATCGCCGACTACTGGATATATCGACTCGGAATATGTTTAGAATTTCTTATCACTCCGACTAGGTTGTTAGTTTGGTCTTTTAGTTGTTTAGGTATATGCTTGACTAGGCTCGAGTCATACCTATTTTCAAACTAACGAATCGTGAGTATTTTCAAAAGACAATCCGGGGGATGCTACGGATTTCAAAGGAAATATCCTTTCTCAAAAACACCGTAGCCCCTACTTTTCTAAAAACCACGATTCGTGCTATTTCAAACACTAAAACTGTATGATTCGTATACAGTTATGTATATTCTATAATGTTGAGCTTACTATTCATTTTCCATTATATTCATGTTGTTCTCATTGCAATGCATATATACATGTGTTTTCTTTAGCTATTATGATCTCGTCTGCTAGGACACCTGTACCATTACCGATGATACGTATGTTGCATGTATACTTGCTTGCTGGCTCACACACATCATCATCGATAATTACCAAACCACGTACTCACTAGAGAACCTTTATTTCATTCATATAATCTGACAATCTGTAGAAGTAGTATTGTCTTACATTCATGATCTTAAATGCTAGTGTAGACATTATATTTTTTCTTAGATATCACATGCATTTACATCCATACATTCTAGTTATGCACTGATCATTGGCTTTACGTTGGTATTTACTATCTCATTGTATACTCATAGATTGTGTTTCTTTTGGAGATTTCCGTGTTCATGTGATTTCTGGATTTAGGGAAACCGCAAGTGATATTTATAAACTCGTAATTATAATTTTCAAAAAAAAATGCGGTTTCTCGTGATATGATGTGTGGCGTCCACCATGGGATTTCTCAGTTCTTGAGCCATGTGTGTACACATACCCGATTTGAGGAGGGGGATGCACCGTCTGGGGGTACATGGTAGACCCGGTGCGGTACCCCGGGAAAAGAAGACCGTATAGAAAGACGTTGAGCCCGGTAGAGGAGCACTACAGACCGGTGATATTTGGCGCCGTGGATATCCGGAGGATACCGACCGTAGTCGTAAGATCTGATGACATGGGTCGATCCGGACTGACGGAGCCCAAGATTTGAGGATTTTTTGTCTCTGATGGACACGGTTTTCATGATATTTTCGAGTGTCGATGTTTGGCACTTAGGTTTATCCTGATTTTTCTGTGTCGTTGCTGGACACACCCTTCTAGTGATGCATTCACACATAATGCATATGACATGTAGTTACTTTATAACATGGACACGAGTACTTGATTTCACACATATGTCTACATTATTATCTCTACCGTTACTCGATGTTATCATGCCACTATTACTATTGTATTATACTATATGACCTAGAAGATCGTCATACATTCGGTTTTTACTCGGTGATGTCTTCTACTCACGAGTTGGCAACTCACCCC
The DNA here is from genome assembly GCA_030015575.1 of Agapanthus africanus. Taxonomy (NCBI): domain Eukaryota; kingdom Viridiplantae; phylum Streptophyta; class Magnoliopsida; order Asparagales; family Amaryllidaceae; genus Agapanthus; species Agapanthus africanus. The sequence goes on along the minus strand of JASDDO010000022.1, from coordinate 554,112,687 downwards.
CGTTGTACTACAGTTTCTTGCAGGTTTAGCCGTACAGGTTCCGTAGCGGCTTCGTTTGCACACAATTTTCTTCCGGGTGATTGCTTTGGTAGGTGGGACACATTTCCTCATGACCGCCATTTCATACTTATATATTTTATTTCAGTTGTATCTAGTTAAAAGCTCCATCAACCAGACTATGTATATTTTAGTAAACTTAGAAACCATAGTTTGTTTATTCTTTCGGCTTTAGAGTCGCACTTGTGTATTTATTATTGTTTCTGGTTTTCTTGATGATGCTTAGTTTTCTTTACTTTATTTCTGAGTTTTGATCCTCGCCCTTCAGCGTTGTATATTTATATCATTGCGTGGTTGTTTCCACTATTTGGCAAAGACTTTGCTCCCGCTTGGGGATGCCATTTATTATTACTTGTATTTTTTTCGGGTTAAAATATACAAAGGAGGTGTTGCCGAAATTTTTAATGATGAAACATGTTTTCAAGATAGCTACAAAACATTGTGTTTTCATATGCTACTATCTATGTTTTAAAGAAAAGACTTGATTTCAGGAAAACCTTATTTCAAAACTGCACATCCACTATTTTCCCTATAAAGTTTAGATTTCTGGGATTTTGGCTTACTTGAATTAGGTGGGGTCCTATAGACTTCACATGATTCAAGTGCCAGTCGTATGCTTTTTTTGGGTCGTGACAGCTGTTGGATTAAAGATCCAATGGTGATTAAAAATCACCATTTAATATAATTAAATTCTATATATGGAAAAATATTTCCCTAATCTTATTAAAAACAAGAAAATATATTCTGTAAAACAGAATCACTGGATCAATGATTCAACGGTGGATAAAATTCCCCAAATAATCTTTGAGATCAATTAAATCAATTGGTATCTCTCAAATGAGAGATTTTCTCAAAACTGATCAACAGTTTGCCATACCTATATAAAGGACCTAAGACTTCAACTCTCATATAGAGAGAACTCCCCCATAAGCTTCTGCAAATAAAAAGATAGAAGCTGCAATTTAGAATTTAATTCTCTAGCTGAAGAAATCCTCGTTCTCCTTTCAAACCCTAGGTAAAGAAAAAGAAGAGATTCAAAATATCTTCTTTGCCTAGTACAAGTTAAAAACAATGGTTTAACCCTTCATAAAAGAACTTTGTTCTTTCTCTGGATCTGAGATCCATAAGACAAATCTTTCACAAGTTAAGAATTTAATTCTCATTGGGAAGATTCTGTTCTTTTGACTCAAAATTCAGGGGAAAAGAACTAGGTAAAAAGAAAAGAGAGAAAAGAAATATGTTCCAGGAATTTAATTCCTTTGAAAACAGGGTGTAACCTTACACGAAAAACTTAGTTCTTGTAAAAAGAATAGAAGAACTTAGTTCTTAAAAGAAAATCCAATCCCAAATCTTTAAAACAGAGATCTTGATGATCATCAATGGACAAAACGCCATTAACAGAAGTTTAACTTCTTTTCAAAAGATAAACAGAGAGTAGATCTCTAAAAAACCTCAGCGCTTTATGTGCTTCCCACATGAGCGCCCAAAAATATAAACTCAGCGCCTCACGTGCTTCCCACGTGAGCGTCCAAAAATATAAACCCAGCACCTCACGTGTTTCCTACGTGAGCGCCCAGGAGTGAAGACTCAGCGCCTTACGTGCTTCCCACGTAAGTGCTGCACAAAATGCTTAGGACTATATCTAGTCAAAACGACTAAGTGCTTAGCACTGATTGGGCAGCGCCCATGTCTGAGTGCCTCACGTGCTTCCCATGTGATCGCCAGAGCAGCAATTAAGTTCTTAGCACTTCTGAATAAAGGAAAAAGCCCAGAACTGAGCCCAAATTGGCTAAGTCTCTGAAGTTTTCTTGCGGCTGAGCACAAATGCTCTGTTATTGGATCTTAATAAAATTTAATGATCCTGAAAATATTTCTAAGTCGATCTTAGTCTCAACTAAGACTAACATATCCTTAATTAAAATAAATCGAGCCCAAATGCTCATAAATTTAAATTGATCTTAATCGAAAAAAATATTAACGGTCCTTAAATGAAATAAAATATCCTTGAACTGAGAGAATGCATACAACCTAAGTTCTAAAAAATAAACGGATTTGGACTAATCCGTGCCCTATGGGCGATGACATAAAATACTCTCCGTATTCAATCCATGGGCAACCATAATAAACAAAATAACACAAGACACAAAGTGAACTACCGGAGAAGGATAAAGTTGTTATCGCAACGCGATAATGTAATTAACTGCATGGGATTGTGCCTGCAGGGAAGAGCGTCCCCACAATCAAAATCCTCTCACAAATAAGGGAAAATCTGATAAAGTCTGCTATATCGGTCGCATCTGTCCAAACCTCCAATATACGGTGCCATAAATTAACTTGGTATCTTCGGAGAGGGGGATGGATATGTCCAAATAGCATCGGCCCCAAAATTCAGGCTAGGCGTCCCAACGTCTCAGTCCAGTCCTCAGTAGTAAACAGATTCGGGCACGTCCTGTAGGACCTTTTCCTCTTTCCACTCCACACTTCGTGTGTTGTATTTCACGAACAAAAATCCTGGTTCTCTATATTCATGGTTGCCCTAGGGTTCGAGATACTAAAATTTGGTGTCTCACTTCTACGCAGAATCAATGGCTTCTCACTGCACTGACTGCAACAACAACTCCCTTTCCACCATAGCTGGAGGAGTGACTTACGGGCCTAACGCGGCCTCCATCTTCTCAATGCCGGTAGGGCAGGTTACTCAATCAACTACTGGGTTGTTCTTCAGGACCATGCCTGTTTATCTCAGAAAACTGCAATTTAATACCGCTCATTCATTATCTATTTTTGTATATATCAGTGCTATTAACCAGTGTCTGCTCAGTCATATCGATTACAGGTATCCATGATATAATACTGGAAACACATTCAAATTCACGGATATAACATTTGGAAACCGACACTGCAAACAGAATAGAAAAACGATCGATACCCAAATATTTCTTTTGCAACAAATATTGTGCACACAATTTTGGACCAACACATAGCAAGTGTGCACTAGCTCTTTGGTAACTTGGACCATGGTAGGGCTGCCATGATATGATGAAATTGTTCAAATAAGGAACATGAGCATTAAATGCTAAAAGAGATGATGTGATTTAAAGCTTCAAGATTTCCCTCCAAAGCTACTAAGCAACCCATGTTGTTATCAAGTAAACAAGCAATGTCAGTAGACTTATGAAGTGCACTCATGATTACCACATCCAAACGAGTCCAAAACTCAACAAAAAATCCGGCAACATTGAGGAAATAGACGGCGGCGCCGGGCTCACCAAGGAGAAATGGCTTCATCTTTTGTATGTTCACTCATTGTTGTACCATCTTCCTATTTTTATTATTTGTTTATTTTATTTTTGAACCTATAAATACCAGATCAATGGGCAAGGGGAAGGGATACTTTTTCTTTAGTTTTGCTTTAGAACACTTGTAATTTGCTTTTCCTTTGAACTCTTGAGCTCTTGCCCCTTTTTCTTGACCTTGCAACTTCTTCATCGAACTTGCAACTTTAAGATTTAGGTTCTTGAATTCAAGATTATTTGTATCTTGTTTGAAATTCAATAAAAGTTCTCATTTCATTTCATATGTCTTGCTTTCTACCTACTTGAACTTGTGAAATTCTTGCTTTACTTTGATCTTACAACCTCTTAAGTGAGCTTGCAACCTTAAGGTTTGGTATTTGGATTTCACATTGGTACGGGATTAAAGAACAGTTGAAGAAATTTTCATATTGATTTATCGGTTCTCTCTTTGTCTTTCTTTTCTTGCAATTTTTATTATGTTGCCTTACTCTTTTCTTTTTCATTTTGGTATTGTAAATATGTGTGAGTAATTGATTTAAGTAGAATATGGTTAGTTTGTGTTAGGAGATGTGTTTGCTAAAATCTTAAAAAAACCTTAACTTTGCAATTGAAACTTCGAGCAAATCGCTCGCAATTCCGCTCCGTTAGGCACCCTATCCTACCACGATAGCGGTAAATCCTAATCGTGATCGGATTGCGAATGGTTTTCCGAAGGCTAAGGTTAAGAGACAACAACGGAAGGACAAAGGACAAGGAATACGGATTTAGCTCAAAATCGCAAAAACCGTATTTCAAGTTCTCTAATCCACGTTGTTGTCTATTTCCTTAGTGTCAATATCAGAATTAAGGTCTATAAGGAAGCGACAAATATCATCATAACACAAGCTAACCTAAAACTACCCCTAACAAGTCCTTTTATTAAACATATCATTGTTACGACACTAAGTATAACAAACAACCCAAGTTACGGTATTAACTCGTTAAAATAAGCTAAAAAGCCTACCATCTCCCTGCGGACGACCCGTACTCATCGCGGCTCGCTACACGTGACACCGTCTTTGATTGTGGTAATTTCAAATTCTTTCTAAATAAGACACGGTAAAAACCTATCAATCAAATGGCCCCGTTGCCGGGGAGACGATAACACTTTTACTCTTATAGTCTCGGGTTAATTTGTGAATATTTTGTACAAAACTAACTTTCTAACAGATTCAACAAAAAAAACCATTCTTTTTTAAACCGACACAAAAACTAAAAACAAGAATGTTCTCTGGATTTTTGATCTGCTAACACACTGTGCTTTAAAATGAAAATCAAGGTATAAGAGTAGAATACTATTGTTACACAGAGGAAAAAAACAAAATTTGAGCACCAAATTTGCAAATTGGACCGGCGACATTTTGATAATTCCCAATCTCGCCAGCTCTGTTGTGGGTTTTTGAATTTTTTTTTCTGTTGCCTCCAGTGTTCTGTTAGTATCCCATATTTATTATTTGATTTTCTTAATTATTTGTGTTTAGCACTTTGGCTATCTATATCGCTTTCTAGCTCAAATATTCGTATTTTCCGACATTTGCAGATTTGACGGATTGACGAGCAGCGATCGTGCGGAACAAGGGGGCGTTTTCAAGTATAAGGAGATTGAACACTTAGTGCCAAAGATCCGGGTAGTTTGACCCCCGCAAGCGTACCATTCAAACACTCGGAGGCAATATCGACACGAGTTTCTTAAACTCAACTTTTTGGGTACGTATTTTTCTAAACTTCCTCTTCTCAAATCCGACTGCTCCACTATTCCTATCTGTGCAGGATTCTTTGCAACATCGCTGCAATAGCCAAAGAAAAACTAACCGTATTTGTTGCAGCGCCACATTTAAAGTAAAAGAAAAATTGATTGATTGTTTGATAACAAAACTTTGTTGATTTGCGCACTGCATCATTAATACAGACTTAAGGGGCTATAACACCAATTCAGATTGGGTGGGGATTTCATCACCATTCCTAATACCCCGGAAATCACTAATTGCATAAGTGTCACCTCAAGCTTAATAAAAAATATCTAGACTCAACCAACTAAGGACTTGTCACACTCAATAGGACAATGGAAGATTGTGGGCATTCGGTCGTTTATCTAAACATGACGTTTGTGGTGCCTAGGCTTGACATGTGAGGAGGTAACTATAAAAGGCCCGTCTCACGATGATTCGTGAGCGGAACCCTCCTTACCTCACTTGTGCTTACCTGGCCACAATTGGCGGTGAAGAGGCGATTTAAGGGCTATCTCACAATTTGTCACTTTGGAACAGTTAGGAGCAGGTCTAGTGGACTTAGAGGACCCTAGTCTAGGTATTGATTATGCATTTGTGACTGTGCATTTGTGATTGTGGTTGTTGAACTGTCATTTCATTTTCACATTCTTGCGAAGCAAACACAAATTCGCCATTTTTTACCACCTTCACCAAATTTTCTCCATTTTCATTTTCTTACCCTTACATTCTACGCTTTGACAACACTAAACTCGTTTAGTGTATGTCCGCTTGGACTAGGGACTCTAGTGCCTGTTTAGTCCGCGTTTCGTTAGTCGCTACGGACTACGCGATCGACACCGCAGTCGAAACTCCTTCCACACCTCTTTCACCTTTACCTTTGCCGGTAAACTCCGACGTTGACTGTGATTCTGTCCATACTTCTTCACCTTCACTTTCACCAGACTCTTCTTCCGAGATGTCGGGATTTCCTTCAAACATCCCTTTACCTCCCCCGGGAATTATTCAACCTCCATTAGGTGCGAATAAACCGTGACCTCCTCTTGTTGAAGCGCCACAGCGAATTGCGCTCCAAGATCGATTTTATCCTATCCGTGCCGCACTCCCTACCTGTCTTTCACTTCCACCGGCCAATGTGGATAATTTTGAAATTAAGCCTCACTTCATCAACATGTTGCCTAAATTTCACGGGCTTGAATCTGAAGATGCCTACATCTTCATTAATAAATTCGAGAACGTTTGTGCAATGATGAAGACGACCCAACTATTTGACGATGTTATACGGCAACGAATTATTCCTTTCACTTTGTGTGACCTTTTTGAAAAGTGGTTGTATAGCACCGCATCTCATTCGATAACTAGTTGGGATGAGTTTGTGAAAGCGTTTTTAAAGAAATTCTACCAAAATCATAAGACCGCATGGATTCGAAACGAAATTAACCAATTCACCCAGTTGCCTATCGAACCTTTCTGGAAGTGCTTTGACCGGTACAATGACCTCCTTGTTCAGTGTCCTCATCATGGTATAGAGAAATGGAAACTTTGCCAAACTTTATATGAGGGTCTGAATCCAGCAACTGAGCAGTTGCTAGAAACCATTTGTCAAGGCCACTTCCTATCCAAATCTGACGAGGAAGCCTGGCAATTCTTTAACGATCTTGCGGAGCAAACGCTGCAGTGGGAGAGCACCCGACCAAACAACTCAACTTCTTCTTCTTCTTCAGGTCTCTCTAGGGCAGGAGTTCATTAACTCGACATCTCAATTGCAATGATGGCCGAGATGGCCGCAATCATGCAGAAACTGAAAGCAATTGAGAGCAAATTCTCATCTCCTTCTCCTGCCCCTGCTCTTCCCCATCGTACCATTTGTGCTTGTTGTTCGGATCCATCTTATTTGACCGAAGAGTGTCCTTACAATCCACCACCTCAAGGACAGGATCAGGTTAATGCTGCATTTCAGCAAAGACCAAGAAACGATCCATACTCTTCTACATACAATCCCGATTGGAAGAACTATCCCAATTTCTCCTGGAATCAGAACCAGCATCAGTTCCAAGGCCACAACAACTTCCAGAGGCCTCCTCCTCCTCAACAACAAGCTCAACAACAAACTCAACAATAATTTCAGCAGCTTTTCCAACCCCAACCTTTTCAGAATCCGACGAACAACTTTGCACCCTGCAACAATTCTTTTCCTCAAAACAACTTTGTTCCATCAAATAACGATAAGGTTTTCTCGCTAGAACGGAGTCTAGAGGCTTTTGTAAAGCGATCGACTCAATCCACCGCCAACATCCAGTCATCTTATCAGTCTTTGGTACAACACACCGCTGCACATAGGTAAAGCATCAAGACCATCGAAGCCCAGATTGCACAGCTGAACGCGGCTTTAAGCGAGTGAGAGAAGGGAAGTCTTCCATCTCAACCACTCCCAAATCCTGGTCACCCACATAATGAACATATTGCTCTTGAACAACAGAACCATAATGTGAGTGTCGTGACTACGTTGAGATCTGGAAGAATGCTGAACAATAACATCGGCATACGAATTGATGATGATGACACCCTGGCCGTTTCTTCTACCCCTTCTTCTTCTTCTGAGCCTATTCTCCATTCTTCAAAAGGCTCTTCTTCTTCTTTTGCTGCTTTGAACGGATCCACTTCTCACTCCACTCAAACTCCAGTTTTGGGATTCGTTCCAACTCCATAATCTCCTCCACAAGCATTGGACTCAACCAATTTCAAAAACGTTCCATTTTCAAACTGGTTGAGGTCCAATAAACAAAATCCACAAATGGAGAAGATTTTGGAGTTGTTCAAATAGTTTAACATCAGCATTCCCTTCTTAGATGCAATCCAACAAGTCCCCTCCTATGCAAAATTCTTGAAAGACTTGTGCACTAAGAAGAGGAAATCTCAGATACCAAAGAAGGTTTTCCTAGCCAGTAACGTGAGTGATGCTCTTAACCAAAATTTACCACAAAAACGGAAAGACCCTGGCTTTCCTACGATTTCAATAACCATTGGGGATAAGAACATCAACCGCGCTCTTTTGGATCTTGGTGCCAGTGTTAACCTGCTTCTTTATTCTGTAAATAAGCAACTAGGTGTAGGAGAACTGAAATCTACACATTATACTCTTCAAATGGCCGACCGATCTATCACCCATCCTAGGGGTGAGCTATAGGATGTGTTAATAAAGGTTGGGGACTTCATATTCCTCGTTGACTTCATTGTTTTAGATACACAACCTGTAGCTAACTCCTGCAATCAAATTCCGGTGATACTCGGTCGCCCATTCCTTGCAACCTCAAATGCTGTGATCAATTGTCGAAATGGTTCGATGAACCTATCTTTTGGCAACATGACAATTGAACTCAACATTTTTAGGTTAGGGAATCAGCCATCCGAACCAAGTGCTCATATACTAGATGTTTGTTCCATCCAGGAGATCACCCCCGTGGACTATGAATTTGAGGAATTCTTATTTGATTACAGTGATCTTGACGCCACTAGTGCGTCCTTCTTTGAACCTGCTGCTTCTTCTCCCGACAATGATTACGAGTGCTTCACGTTTTCGAACGATCTTGGCTTGTCGCTGCCCGAGTTTGAATCTTTCGAATTTTCGGATGTGTTAGTTGAACCATCCGACTCAGTCGCATACACTCACTTTGAGCCCCTGCTGGAATCTTTTGAGTTCAAGAAATTTTCTCTGATCCTGCCATCAATCGTTTCACCTCCGACGCTCGAACTTAAGCCTCTGCCGTCTCACCTCAAGTATGCTTACTTAGGTGAGAACGGGACCCTCCTAGTCATCATCTCAGCTTCTCTAGCACTAGATCAAGAAAAAGCCTTTCTCAAGGTCTTGCAATCCAATCGGCAAGCATTCGGCTGGACGATGGTGGACATCAAGGGGATTAGTCTCCTGATCGTTGAATATCACATTCACCCGATGGATGATGCCAAACCAGCCAGGGATCCACATAGGCGATTAAATGCAGTCATGAAGGAGGCTGTGAAAAAGGAAATCGTCAAATGTTTGGATAGTGGTATCATTTACCCTATTTCAGAAAGCCAATGGGTCAGTTCTATAAACGTTGTCCCTAAGAAGTCGGGCATTACGGTCATCATAAAAGATGCGAATGAGTTGATCCCTACTCGCACCCAGACTAGGTGGCGAGTATGGATTGATTATCGAAAACTCAACGCCGCAACGCGGAAGGATCACTTTCCGCTGCCATTCATTGACCAAATGCTCGAAAGATTAGCTGGACATGAGTATTACTATTTTCTGGACGGTTACTTAGGCTACAACCAGATTCCCATCGCCGAGAAAGACCAGGACAAGAACACTTTCACTTGTCCTTTTGGCACGTTCGCATATCGCCCCATGCCCTTTGGGCTATGCAATGCTCCCGCTACCTTCCAGCGGTGTATGACAGGAATTTTCTCTGGCATGATCGAGAAATTTTTGGAGATATTTATGGATGATTTCTCCATCTTTGGAGATTCTTTCAACGAGTGTGTGCAACATCTTGACGCTGTCCTTACCCGATGTAAGGATAAAAATCTCACTCTAAACTAGGAAAAATGCCACTTCATGGTACGTGAAGGTATTGTCTTAGGACATATCATTTCATGAAATGGCATCGAGGTTGACAAAGCAAACATTGATGTCATTTCCAACCTCCCTGCTCCCAAATGCGTCAGAGATATCCGATCTTTCCTTGGCCATGCCGGTTTCTACAGACGGTTTATTAAGGACTTTAGCAAGATTGCTAGACCCTTGACTCTTCTTCTGGCCAAGGATACTACGTTCAACTTCGACTTGAGCTGTTTGACTGCTTTCGAATCACTGCGAAGCTCACTCACCACTGCTCTCATTCTTTCTTCACCTGACTGGACGCATCCTTTTGAGATTATGTACGATGCATCCGACTTTGCTATCGGTGCGGTCCTAGGACATCACATCGATAAGAAGCCGCATGTAATCTACTATGCGAGCCGGACCTTGAATGATGCCCAAATGAATTACACAACAACCGAGAAAGAGTTCTTGGCTGTTGTGTTTGCTTTAGAGAAATTCATGCCCTATCTCATTGGCTCCCCAGTTGTTGTCTACATCGATCATTCAGCTCTGCAACATCTTTTTGCGAAAAAGGATGCGAAATCTCAGTTAATACGTTGGATCCTCTTACTTGAAGAATTTAACCTTGTCATTAAGGACAAAAGAGGATGTGAAAATGTATTAGCCGATCATCTTTCACGACTTCCTTCTTCGCCGACGCTTCCTCTCCCAATCGATGATACTTTCCCTGATGAACAACTCTTGACGATATCTTGCGAACCCTGGTTCGCAGATATTGTGAACTACCTGGCGATTGGACTCATAACTGACAATTGGTCAAGTCAGGACAGGCTTAGATTTTTATCCCAAGTAAAACACTTTTACTGGGACGAGCCCTACCTGTTCAAGTACTGTCCAGACCAAATCATCCGCCGGTGTGTTCCGGAAAACGAATTCAAGAGTGTGTTGTCTTTTTGCTACGATCAAGCATATGACGGGCACTTAGGCCCAAGAAAGACAGCTGAGAAAGTCTTGCAATGTGGTTTTTACTGGCCAAAACTTTTCAAAGATGCACATGAATACTGCAAGACTTGCTCCCGGTGCCAACATTTGGGCCGGATTTCCAAGCGAAATGAGATGCCGCTCCAACCAATCTTGGTTATTGAGATGTTCGATGTTTGGGGAATTGACTTCATGGGCCCGTTTCCCAACTCTTTTAGGAACCTGTACATTCTCTTGGCTGCTGATTATGTCTCTAAATGGGTCGAGGCTATACTGAGCCGGACTAATGACAACAAGGTTGTCATAAATTCCTTAAAGAAAACATCTTTTCCCGGTTCGGGAACCATCGCGCTATCATTAGCGACAATGGGACACATTTCTGCAATAGGTCTTTTGAGGCCTTAATGCGGAAATACTCAATCAATCATAAGATATCCATGCTCTACTACACCCAAACATATGGGCAAGCCGAAGTTTCAAATTGGCAGATCAAGCAGATTCTGGAGAAAACGGTTTCCAAGAACCGTAAAGACTGGTCTTTGAAATTAATCGATGCACTTTGGGCATTTCGAACTGCTTATAAGACTGATCTAGGCATATCTCCCTATCGGCTTGTGTACGGAAAGGCTTGCCACTTCCCTGTGGAAATTGAACATCGTGCTATTTGGGCGATCAAAGAGCCGAATCTCAATCTTGAAGATGCGGGCAGCTATCAGAAGCTGCAATTGAATGAACTAAACGAGCTTTGGGATGAGGCTTACGACAACCCGGTTGTTATAAAGAACCGAACGAAGGTGTTTCATGATAAACACCATCGCGCAAAACCTTTACGCCTGGACAATAGGTACTTCTTTATGACATCCGATTCCATTTCCATCCCAGTAAACTTCGATCTCGCTGGAAGGGACCTTTTCTTGTGCGGTGTGTGTACCTGCACGGCGCTGTGGATTTGGAGAACCCGAAGGATGGTTCGTTTTTCAAAGTAAACGAACACAGACTGAAACCGTTCCTTAGCGCAGAACCATCAGAAGAGCTCCTGATCTTGCAGGAGCCGGTTTACCCTGAATAATCTTCCTCTGTTTACCATCAAACTTCGGTTATCCAGCCAAAAACAGTGGAGACACTGTTTCAAATAAGTTTGGGGATATGTATATATTATTTTTGGTATATTTATGTGGATATTCTTGCCCTGTGTATATCCATTTTTCTTTTTGACGAGAAATCTTGTCTGGTGATGCTCAGTCTTTGTTCATACAATACAAAAATAAATAAAAAAATAAAAAGGAGAACCACCGCTTTTGACCATCCATCTATTTTGCCCTCTTGATGTACATTGACAGTGAGGGTATTGTCCAGTTTAAATTTGGGGGTACGCTCGGTAAGCTTTCTCCCTTCGCATTCATTTGTATATTCTGCATTTGCATACATATTTAAAAACCCATAAAAATCGAAAAAAAATTATAAAAATATAAAAACTTTGTCGTCAAGTTAGCTGGTGGGAGAACTTAGATTCGATATTTCGACGGTTTTGTTTGATAGGTTAGGAACAACTAAATCCTATTGTTAGATTTTGAAAACCAGAAAGAAAACCCTCCTTTGAGTTTAACTATAGCTAATATACGTCTTTACATTACACTACACGTATCGTGAGTTTTTGAAAATTAGATAACAAGTCTAAGATGTCTGAAATCTTTTAAATTGATAAACTATTTTTTGAGGATCAAATAGATTTATTCTGAAATAAGTAATATCAAGAATAGTTTTGAAAGTGAAGTGGATATGAATGGATATTATAGATACCTTAATAGGAACTAATTCTAAAGAATAATCCATCCGGAACTTGATTGAAGTGATTACACACCTGATCCACTAAACACGTCTTTTATCCTAAAAATAATTGAACAACTGGTTATATCTCCATTCGCATTAAATCGTAACGATTTTCACGCTAAAATTGGTCTTTTGTTTTAGGGCCTAAATAACTTGAGCAATTAAGTCCCCCGGGGTGTCTTTACACCTATTTCCCTAAAACCAACTGGTTTAGGAGCATTGGCCTAAAACTTGCTAAGAAACCTAGAAAGTCCAAATTAAAACAAAATCAAGCAAGTGTTCTCTCCGAGTTAAAATTCCTAACGGTTCTTTGTGTGAGAATAATCTTGACAAAAGACAAGTTTTTATAAAAATATTTTTAACGGAGATATGAAGGTTTTATCCTATGATGAAGACTATTGCATGTTCACGAAGGTGTGTATGAAACGATAACAAGTAAAAGGTAGAGTGAAAAATAAGACCTAGTTTTCTATTAATGAAGATAGAAATTCTGAATTTAAAACCTAACTGGAAAACGAATATTGAGAAGTACTTAACTCTTTATAAAACTTGTGTGATCCTTTTTAAGTTTTTTTTATCTGGGCTTTATTTTGTGACATGACGACTTTAATCGATCCTTTTGAAACTTAACGACACTATTTGCACCGCACGTAAAGACATATAGGATCTTAAGTTAAATAAGAAGCGAGCTGTAAAAAATAAAGGTTCGATATTTCTAAGTTAGGATAATAGAATTGCTAGCTTTGAAATAAAACCATAGGGTTAAAATCATAGCTATTTCGCAAACCTAGCTTGACGAGATTTTGTGGGTGAAATCCGCTAAAAACCCTCAGGATACAACACTCCTCCTACTAGGGACACCTATTGGTTTAACGGCTTGTTGCAAGAGCTCAGTGCAATCGCGTTCCCTGAGAAAATGTGGTCAGGATTTTTGTTTTGCTCGGGACGAGCAAAAGATAAGTTTGGGGGTATTTGTTTATCTCATAAAACTGCAATTTAATACCGCTCATTCATTATCTATTTTTGTATATATCGGTACTATTAATCAGTGTCTGCTCAGTAATACAGATTACAGGTATCCATGATATAATACTGGAAACACATTCAAATTCACGGATATAACATTTGGAAGCCGACACCACAAACAGAACAGAAAAACGATCGATACTCAAAGATTTCTTTTGCAACAAATATTGTGCACACAATTTTGGTCCAACACATAGCAAGTGTGCACTAGCTCTTTGGTAACTTGGACTATGGTAGGGCTGCCATGACATGATGAAATTGTTCAAATAGGGAGCATGAGCATTAAATGCTAAAAGAGATGATGTGATTTAAAGCATCAAGATTTTCCTCCAAAAGCTACTAAGCAACCCATGTTGTTATCAAGTAAACAAGCAATGCCAGTAGACTTATGAAGTGCACTCATGATCACCACATCCAAACGAGTCCAAAACTCAACAAAAAATCCGGCGACATTGAGGAAATAGCCGGCGGTGCCGGGCCCACCAAGAAGAAATGGCTTCATCTTTTGTCTGTTCACTTATTGTTGTCCCATCTTCCTATTTTTATTATTTGTTTATTTTGTTTTTGAGCCTATAAATACCAGATCAATGGGTAAGGGGAAGAGATACTTTTTCTTTAGTTTTGCTTTAGAACACTTGTAATTTGCTTTTCCTTTGAACTCTTGAGCTCTTGCCCCTTTTTCTTGACCTTGCAACTTCTTCATTGAACTTGCAAGCTTAATATTTAGGTTCTTGAATTCAATATTAGTTGTATCTTGTTTGAAATTCAATAAAAGTTCTCATTTCATTTCATATGTCTTGCTTTCTACATACATGAACTTGTGAAATCCTTGCTTTACTTTGATCTTGCAACCTCTTAAGTGAGCTTGCAACATTAAACTTTGGTATTTGGATTTCACATTGGTACGGGATTAAAGAACAGTTGAAGGAATTTGCACGTTGATTTATCGGTTCTCTCTTTGTCTTTCTTTTCTTTCAATTTTTATTATGTTTCCTTACTCTTTTCATTTTCATTTTGGTATTGTAAATATGTGTGAGTAATAGATTTACTTGTTAAGGGTAAAATATGGTTAGTTTGTGTTAGGAAATGTGTTTGCTAAAACCTTAAAAAATATTAACTTTGCAATTGAAACTACGAGCAAACCACTCGCAATTCCGCTCCGTTAGGCACCCTATCCTACCACGATAGCGGTGAATCCTAATCGTGACCGGATTGCGAATGGTTTGCCGAAGGCTAAGGTCAAGAGACAACAACAGAATGACAAGGGACAAGGAATACAGATTTAGCTCAAAATCGCAAATACCGTATTTCAAGTTCTCTAATCTACGTTGTTGCCTATTGCCTTGGTGTCAATAAATTAAGGTCTATAAGGAAGCGACAAATATCATCCTAACACAAGCTAACCTAAAACTACCCCTAACAAGTCTTTTTATTAAACATATCATTGTTACGACACTCAGTATAACAAACAACCCAAGTTACGGTATTAACTCGTTAAAACAAGCTAAAAAGCCTACCATCTCCCTGCGGACGACCCGTACTCATCGCGGCTCGCTACACGCGACGCCGTCTTTGATTGCGGTAATTTCAAATTCTTTCTAAATACGACACGGTAAAAACCTATCAATCAATGCTCCCACTTGTGAACTTTGGCATCTTAGCGCCACAAGGAGAAGCTTCTAGAAGGTCGGTTTTTGACCGTCTAGCAACCGTCACGGCTCCTATCAGCAAGTCGTCAAACTCTGACGTCTCAGTCTTCAACAGGCTGAACAAGAACTCAAACGGGCTCGTAAAGAAGCTTGTGATTCCAGAGGGAGCTACCCCAAAATGGCTAGCTCTCCCTACTCCTGCTATAGGTGAAGCCGGTAAAAGTGTTTCCCCTCCAAGACAGTTAGCTTTCGAAAGATTGGCCAATTCTTCTCCAACTCAAACAAGGACGTAGGTCTTTAACAAGCTGACGCTAAGTGAAGCTCCCCAGCAATGTCGGGGGCATAAGGAAGATGAAAGTGCATGTTAGCACCACCACTTGGTTTTACTAGCAACAAGCATGCCGTTTTGAAAAATTTCGGGGTGCTAATCTACACTAACCAAGATCTTAAACTAGATGATTAGGGTTTATCTTGATATCATAAATTTTACACTAAGATATGGATGGCTACAACCTTTGTAGACCGTGTCCTTCTTTTCTAAAGCTTCATCTAGTAGTCCATGCGACTCTACTAGGCTCCACTTGAAGGTTGAACGAACTTCTTTCAATAACCTTCGTGCCGAAAATGATCCACCCGAAGTCCGGTAATCCAAACTACCTCTTCACTAAACTCTTTAGTGAAGGAAAACACTAGACCAAAGCGCTAATCTAGTGTAGGATGGTGAAGTAGGGGTTATGTTTTCTTACTAGGGTTCTCACAAGATCAAGGTTTCACAACTCATGTGAGAGATTAAGCTTGGAGGTGGAGGTGAGGAAAATAGAGAGAGCTAGAGAGAAAACTCATCATATGAGCTCAACTCAAGAAAAATGGCTAAGCGAGGAATGAAGTGTAGAATGGCTGATCAAAGCTCACACATTAATGAAGCATACAATTTTTAACACTTTAAAAATTGTAGCCATGCTTCAATAGTGCAAGCAAATGAATATAAAATAGAATAAGCCATGCTTTGTTCCATACCACAAAAGTCTCCCCATTTTCCACCTCAATTTCTATTTTCTAAAAATAGAAAAAATCATGCCATGCTTCATAATATATATATATATATATATATATATTTATATATATAAGCATATAATTAGTGAGCAATAATATTAGTCAATATACAATTATATCAAATATAAATATATATCATATTATTAAATCAACACTTGATATAATAATCCGGTTATATCACATATAACCGACTAATATCATTTATCTGTATATCACATTATCAAATCAACACTTGATTCAGTAATCTGGTTATATCACATATAACCTAACTGATAACAAATAGCCGCCATATTACAATACGGTATCTCATACTCGTATTTAATCAGGCCCCCGCACATATCAGCATATGTGCCCTACTTCATTTCGCTTGAACCAGGAAATTTCTATGTGGGACTCTAAAGACTCGTCAATACGCCAGCAGTAGGTGATGATCACATCAGTCACCCACAAGCCGTCAGCGGTACTAACTGGATGTAACGGCTATCCAGGTATTGAGCGAATAGAAGATCAACAAAAAAGATTGTCCAAACTCCTATGAAGCCTATAGGTAACGCTTACCGTACAATCCAGTCTCTTCGTCTGATATGTTGCATATTGAGTCTAGGGGTGGAATCGTCAGACCCCAATAACTTGATAAGTCATGCCGATTTAAGGCCTATAACGTTATGAGAAACTACTTATAACACTTACCTGTAAATCTCATTAACAGGCCTAACTAGGGACTTCCTATTATAGCCAATAGAGCATAACACAACATCCACTCCCAATATCGGGAGAGACAAAACCCCTCCTATCGCTCATTGCCTCCATGTGACTCAGGATTGTACCCAAAATCCATCTGTTTGCTCGACTCATTTGAGCCGTGGTAGGGAGGAAATCAATGCACAGTGGGAACCACACAAGACTCTATGGCGATCTCGGGTCTACAGACTAACCTGTACCAGCGCCACCAGAGAACTGCTACCAGACGATAGGTATAGTACCATCTAGGAGTTCTCGGCGGGTCCTGTTCGGTGTACCCATTCTCTAATGAGCACCTGTGTACAATCTTTGATGTCAAACACCAATGGATATGGGATCAACCATCGCCCCATACAGGGTCAAGAAACATACACACTAGTCTACTCTAGAATATCGATGCCTTGTCTCGATATTCCCTCGACTAGGAACAATTGAAGGATGTGCTTATGGACTACCTAGGTCCCAGTAGTATGACCCGCATCATAGTCCTGGTAGTCAAGCCTACATTCTAAGGGCTTTATCAACACGTATATGAGAGACAGTATAATAATACCAGTGAACATGTTAAGATAAAAGCAACCAGATAGCATACTATCATGTCGAGCAAGAAATTCCTCCATATATATGTCCAAGCATCCATTATATCATACAATAATGGCCTTTAGGGCATACATATCACTAAAAATCTCCTACTTGCGCTAAGGCCAGTTGTTGTAGTATCTCATACCCAACATCCTAAAAAGTCTCTCGATTAGCATCTGGGGGAGGGCCTTGGTGAGTGGATCCGCTGTGTTATCCTCTGTGTCAACTCTCCTGACCTCGATCTCCCAATGATCTACTATCTCCCTGATCAGGTGATACTGCTTAAGAATATGTCCGGATCACTGATGGGACCGGGGTTCCTTGGCTAAAGCCACAGCTCCATTGTTATCATAATACACAGCTATTGGATGCTCAATGGATGGAACCTCACCAAGTTCATCTTATGAACATGTTCATCCAGACAGTATCTTTGGTAGTATCGTTGGTAGCGATGTATTCAGCCTCCATCGTCGAGTTTGCTACGGTATTTAGCTTGGAACTCTTCCAACATACCGTCCCTCCACTGAGGGTGAAGACAAAACCCGAGACCGACTTATTGTCGTCCTTATCACTCTCGAAGTTCGAATCGGTAAAGGACTCCACTTGGAGTTCACCGTTACCGATTAGTCGAAAATATTGCATATTTTAGCCGGCAATTTCCTCATCATTTGCATTCATTTAGAAGTGTTCGGCATTCATATTTCACATATTAGCAAATCAGTTGTAAAATATCAAATTACATGTGTTAGACCCTAAAACCAGCACTATACAGGAAATTGACCGCATTTCATGGCATCGCATCATCTCTATATATCGCAACCCGTGTTTCGAAGTCCATGCAGGAAAATCAGAAGCTTGCTCAAATTTACACTGCTAAAAGATACGCCAACTCATGGATTTGGAATCTGGTATTGTTCTAAGAAGCATTCAGAGATTTAACATATCAGAAAATACATCAAATTACAGCAGAAGACAACACCAGAAAGATGAAGTCCCAAGGAGCCAATGTGGCCGCGGAACCGCGGCCTAAGCCGGCTTGCGCCGCGTTCCGCGGCCGTATTGCCATGTTAGCACCTGATTTTTGCATCAAAATTCTTCACTCAGGGCCCACATTCAGCTCATATACTTCAAGTTCCTGAAGACTCCAGAGACTTCTGCCAGATCAGCAAGTTTTGGGATCAACACTAAACTAGCCTTGTATTCTAGAAACTTCTCCCTAAACCCTAGCTTAAACCCTAAGCTAAGCCTAACTAATTACTTCTAGAAGTCTTTCAACAAACTTTTGGAGGGAACTTCTCAAGGCTTAGGGTTTGGGTGATCTATAAATAAGACCCTAGCCTCATTTGTAAAAAGGGATCCAATTAGCTAATCATCTTTAGCCAATCTAGTATCAATCTAGACCCATTCACTCTCTTTCTTCATCTTCTTCTTCTACAAGTCTAGTGAGAAAGATTGTGTGAAACCCTAACCCTAATTCCAATCAAAAGCCAAGATCCCGAGTACCCCATCAAGAAAGAAGCCTTGCAACCTTTTAGGAGCCGAGCCGTTCTTCAACAGAGCAAGTGGTCCAAGCCGACCCGCGACTCACGGAGCCGAGCGAAACCAAGTCGACAATTTAGTTCTTCCACTTGTAGTTCTTGAGCGACTGTAATCAAATTGTTGATATAAATAAAAGGTGATATTCTTTTATCTTGTTTTCTTTAAATTCTTGCATCATGATTCAATCTAAATTTCTAGTTGTAATTCTTGTTGTGATGTTTGAGTAATACTCCGCTCGTCGAGGAGTCGAGATGATCAATAGAATGATGATGTAATATATCTTAAATCGATTCTTGAGTCCTACGAGTTTTTTAAACCCTAGCAAGTTCAAGAATCGACGACCCAATTCGTTGCGATGCTTTCTTGATTGATATCGCTCGAGATTTGGGGAGTTACGATCGTTTCTTGAAATTGCTAGAGGCTAGAATGTGAGTGATATCAACGAAAGAACAAGGGTTAAATGATGAAACCCTAGTTTCATCAAGAAAGCCCTAACTCTCGTCGATCATCATCGATCTAGTATCAATCCTTCGAAGAACAAGAACACGAAACCTTGAGATTACATCACGTCTATAGATCCGATCGATTCCTACGAGCCTCATTTAGATTCTTGACATTTGGTTGGAAATATCATCGAAACCCGATTCTTGATTTGTTTATCAGTTTCTTGATTCTTGATTAGATTAGTGACACCTGAATCAATCGATAAAATCTTGAATCATGTTTTCTTTTCTTTTCGATTAACTTTTCAATTCAAGCAAATCAAATATAAAAACGAATCGCACAATCCCTGTGGACGATCCGCACTCGCTTACGATCTACAATCGACACCGTAATTGATTGCGGTCAAATATAATTCTTTGATTGTGAATTTTATTCAATATTACCGACACATAGAAACTTATTCGCTTTATTCGATTTACACAAATAAGAAACTCTTATCGATCAAATGAAACCGTTATCAGGGATCATTTGATTTGAATTGATACTTTTACATCCAATCAAGAAAAATAAAAACAATCAAATGGCGCCGTTGCCGGGGATCGCGCGCTAATTTGTTTCATATTAAAGTTTGAATTGAAGATTTATTCCATTGTAATTTTTGTAATCAAAATTCGTACAAACCCTAAACGATTTGTTGTGGTTCATTGCAAGGAAATCTGGAGCTTGCTGGAAATTGGAAATTTTTTTGAAATATACCAGAGGACAGGGGAAGTGAACAGGAACATTCCCTGAAAATTTTGTGCAGTGTTCTTTTCAGTCAACCGCGGAAGGGCGGTGGGAGCCTCCAATTGCGGCGGAACCGCGGCCTCATTGAGGTATCTCTGCACCAAAATTCCTCAGATGATTTCTTACCTTCTTCTCTCTCCTCTTTTTAGCTCCAACTAATAATTTTCTGCAGGATTCTTTGCAAATAAGCGCAGCTCGCAAATTGCAAAATTAAATTTGTGCGTGATTTTGTTTCTTGGTTGTTTTGCATTATAAATACGGATATTAAGGGGCACGGCCAAATCCAAATTAGGTGGGGATTTCATTACCCTTCCTAGGCCCCGAAAACCACAAAACTTGCATCCGCATTGACCCACATTAACTAAAAAATATCTAGAGATGACTCTAAGGACCGTCGTGCTCACTTAGGACAGAAGAAGGCCGTGGGTAATTCATTGCTTATCCGCGTTTTCTTGTGGTGCCTAGGAAAGTGTGTCGAAGGCTAGTGGTTATTAATTAGGCCCACTACTTACGTAGTGGAGTACCTTCCCACTTACCTGGCACTTACCTGGCCACAAGGGAACAAAGAGGCAGTGGAGGATTCTATCCTGCGACTTGTTTTTTGGCAGTTAGGAGCGGTCTAGAGCCGGACCTAGGTGACCACTAGATTCTAGGGTTTTTGTTGCTGCATTTGTTGTGTCGCATCAGTTTTTCAAAAATCCGTCTCTTTTTCAAAGCAAACACCGCATTCATTCATTTACCCCTAATTATAAGTCAACGCTGCCACTTGTACTAACCCTTTTTAGTACAAGATAGGCTGGACACGGGATTCTAGTGCTCGTTTAGTCCGCGTACCCTTTATCGACTCCGAAGTCGATATTTCTCCATTTACCTTTCCTTTACCCACTACCACACCCACACCAATGGATCCGACTCCATCAGACTTCTTTAACCCTAATCTGCCACCGTCCGTTGGTGCGCAGAATCCACCCCGCATCTCTCTCCAGGAGAGGTGCTATCCACTTCGAGGTCCTCTTTCGACCTGCTTATCCACACCACCAGCCAATGGGGATAACTTTGAGATTAAACCCCAGTACATCAACCTTTTACCCAAATTCCACGGACTCGAGACTGAGGACGCTTATGTTTTCATTACCAAATTTGAAAACGTATGCGCAATGATGGGTACGTCACAACTTTCAGTGGATGCGATGCGTCTACGACTTCTTCCATTTACATTGTGCGATATAGCCGAGAAGTGGCTATATAACACTACCGCACATTCTATTACGAATTGGGAAGAATTCGTCGCTGCATTCCTTAAGAAATTTTACCCAATACAAAAGACAGCTCGAATCCGTAGCAAACTGAATCAGTTTGCCCAGCTCCCTACTGAACCATTCTCTAAATGCTTTGAACGTTTCAAGGATCTTTTGGTTCAGTGTCCTCATCACGGCATCCCGAGATGGGAGCTTTGCCGAATCATTTATGAGGGCATTAACTCAAACACTAAACAGAGCCTTGAAAACATGTGTCACGGTACTTTTATGACCAAGGATGATGGGGAAGCTTGGAAGTATTTAGAAGAGTTCGCTAAAAATCACTACAGTGGGAGAGTGGAACCCAACCATTGAATAGGGGTGGAGTACACCAAATAGATGTGTCCATAGGTGTTCGAGCTGAGATGGCAGCAATGCAAAAGAAGCTCGACACTTTGGAACACAAATTTGCAGCAGCCTCCCTAAACCCAGTGTCGCTCCCCAAAACTGTTTGTGGGTGCTGTTCTGATCCGTCTCATTTAACGGAAGAATGTCCATTAAACTCTGCGTTTCAAGGTCACGAGCATTCTAATGCCGCATTTCAAAGACCTCGAAACGATCCATATTCTTCCACATACAATCAGGGTTGGAGGAATCACCCAAATTTTGCTTGGAACCAAAACCAATCTCAAAACACGGTTCCAAACACGAATAATTTTCAAAGGGCTCTTCCTCCACCACAGCAACCCCTTCAACTCACTCAGCACCCCTACCAGTCACAAAATTTCCAAAACTAGGTCAACACTCCTGCACAATCTAATCCTATGACCTATTCTGACGAATTCTCTCAATTCACTCAAACCATGAAATCACTTTTATCAAATTTCATAGAGGTTTCGACTGAGGTTAGATCTTCCGTCAGTGAGATAAAGAAAAACTCAGCGTCCCAAGCTGAGAGTATCAGATCGATGGAAGCTGAAATCGCACGCCTTAAAGCCGAAATGAGTGCGAGAGAAAAGGGAAACTTCCCTCTCAACCCCTACAGAATCCTGGGCATTACAATGTAAATGCCATCACAACGTTGAGATCGGGAAGAGTGCTGAACAATCATGTCGGGGAAGGTATTGATGATACTGAAAATCATGTCAACACCCCGGCTGAGACCTTTCCACACACACACACTTCTCCTTCTGATCCTTCTTCTTCTACCACACCTTCTTGCGAGCCTATTCTCCATTTCCCATTAGGCTCGACACCTCAACCCAACCCTTATAGTTCTCCACAGACGGTCCCCACACCTCTTTTGGGACCTCGTCTACCCCCTCTTCCTTCTGCTATGATGGACCCGGCGCTTATTACGAAAGCTCCTTACCCGAATCGGTTAAGGGGTAATAGAACGAGTCCTCATATGGAGAAAATTATGGAAATGTTCAAACAGGTTAACATCAATATCCCTCTCCTAAATGCAATTCAACAAGTCCCCGCTTATGCGAAAATTCTTAAGGACTTGTGCACTAGGAAGAGGAAGACTCAAGTGCCGAAGAAGGTCTTTATGGCTAATAATATCAGCACTGCTTTTATTCCCCAGCTACCAAAGAAACGTAAGGACCCAGGATGTCCTACGATATCAATTTCTATTGGGGGTAAAAACATAAATCGTGCTCTTTTAGACCTTGGCGCAAGTGTTAACCTACTTCCATATTCTGTCTATGAGCAACTAGGGATTGGAGAGCTGAAACCTGCTCACTGCACTCTCCAAATGGCAGACCGTTCAATCACCAAACCAAGGGATGAATTAGAGGATGTGTTGATAAAGTTCGGGGAATTTGTTTTCCCTGTAGACTTCATTGTGCTCGACACACATCCTGTAGCAAACCCCCGGGGCCAAATTCCGATGATTTTAGGTCGTCCTTTCCTTGCCACTTCCAACGCTGTTATAAACTGTAGAAACGGTTCAATGAACTTATCATTTGGAAATATGACCATTGAACTAAATATCTACAAAGTTGGAAGTCAGCCATCAGAACCCTCTGCTCATATTTAAGATGTGTGCTCTGTCCATGAGATCGCTCCCGATAGTTGCGGAGCTGAGGAACTTTGCTTTACTGATCTCGATGACATTACCACATCTCTGTTTGATTTCACACAAGATCTTAGTGAGGACACTTTATCTACACTTGAGTCCTGCACTTCTGACTTTTCTCCACCCGAGTCTGTATCTTTCACAGTCTCTGAGCTTCTTTGTAAATCCAAAAATCACTCAATAATCCCTCCTTCTATCATTTCTCCGCCCGAATTAGATCTCAAAATTTTACCGTCTCATCTAAAATATGCGTATTTAGGTGAGAAGGAGTCTTTACCAGTTATAATATCCGCTTCTCTAGCATTAGAGCAAGAGAATGCAATTTTATCGGTATTGAGATCTAACAAAGAGGCGTTTGGTTGGAGTATGGTGGACATCAAAGGGATTAGTCCCTTGATAGTTGAACATCATATACATGTGATGGATGATGCCAGACCAACCCGAGAACCACAGAGACGGTTGAATCCCGTCATGAAGGAAGCGGTAATGAAAGAGATCGTCAAATGCTTAGATAATGGTATTATATACCCCATCTCCGATAGCCAATGGGTAAGTCCTATACATGTCGTTCCTAAGAAATCCGGCATCACTGTTATAACCAATGAGGCAAATGAGTTGATTCAAACACGTGCCCAAACTGGGTGGCGTGTATGTATCGATTATAGAAAACTCAATGCTGCCACGAGGAAAGACCACTTTCCTCTACCATTCATTGATCAAATGCTGGAACGCTTAGCGGGACGAGAGTATTATTGTTTTATGGACGGATACTCAGGCTATAATCAGGTCCCCATCGCCAAAAAGGATCAAGATAAAACCACTTTTACTTTTCCTTTTGGTACCTTTGCTTACAGTCGCATGCCCTTTGGGTTATGCAATGCTCCCGCTACCTTTCAGCGGTGTATGATGGGGATATTCTCTGATATGGTAGAGAATTTTCTGGAGATCTTTATGGACGATTTCTCGATTTTTGGAGACTCTTTTTCTGATTGCCTATTGAATCTTGACGCTGTTCTTACTCGTTGCAAAGAGAAGTATTTAACTTTGAACTGGGAAAAATGCCATTTTATGGTCCAAGAAGGAATTGTTCTTGGACATGTTATTTCACAGAAAGGCATTGAGGTTGACAGAGCTAAGATAGATGTCATTCAAAACCTCCCTCATCCTAAAAGCGTCAAAGATATTCAATCTTTCCTTGGCCATGCGGGCTTTTATAGGAGATTTATTAAGGACTTTAGCAAAATTGCTACATCTTTAACTCTTCTCCTGGCCAAGGATTCGACCTTCCATTTTGACTCGGACTGCGAGATAGCTTTCGACTCACTTAAACACTCACTCACTTCAGCCCCCATACTATCATCACCAAACTGGGACTACCCCTTTGAGTTGATGTGTGACGCATCTGATTTTGCAGTAGGTGCAGTCATAGGACAACACATCGAAAAGATGCCACACGTAATATACTATGCAAGTAAGACCCTGAATGATGCTCAAATCAATTATACAACCACCGAAAAGGAACTTTTAGCGGTTGTATTTGCATTAGAAAAATTCAGGCCTTACTTAATTGGCTCACCTATAGTTGTGTATACTGACCATTCCGCTTTAAAACATCTTCTGGCGAAGAAAGATGCAAAAGGTCGACTAATACGTTGGATCCTACTGTTACAAGAATTTGATCTTGTTATCAAAGATAAGAAAGGATGTGAAAACGTAGTAGCCGACCATCTTTCACGCATCATTTCTTCCCCTGTGACCCTGCCGATCAATGATTCGTTCCCTGATGAACAACTCTTGAGCGTATCCAATGAACCATGGTTCAGGGATATTGTGAACTATCATGCCACGAGGCTGATACCCAGCGATTGGTCAAAACAGGACAAATACCATTTTCTATCCCAAGTGAAACACTATTACTGGGATGAACCCTATCTGTTTAAATATTGTCCTGATCAGATCATTCGTCGGTGTGTCCCGAATGAAGAGTTCAAGAGTGTTCTTTCTTTTTGTCATGATCAGGCCTGTGGGGGTCACTTTGGTCCTAGGAAGACGGCGGAAAAGGTTTTGCAATGTGGATTTTATTGGCCGGCCTTATTCAAGGACGCATTTGAGCATTGCAAAACCTGTACACAATGTCAGTACACGGGTAGAATCTCCCAGAGGAATGAAATGCCTCAGCAACACATTCTGGTTGTTGAAATATTCGATGTTTGGGGCATTGATTTTATGGGTCCCTTTCCCAACTCCTTTGGGAACTTGTACATATTGCTGCGGTTGATTATGTCTCAAAGTGGGTTGAAGCCATTCCATGTCGCACTAATGACAAGAAAATTGTCATTAAGTTCTTGAAAGAGAATATCTTTTCGCGATTTGGACACCCACGCGCTATCATTAGCGATAATGGGACACATTTCTGCAACAGATCTTTCGAGACTCTGATGCGGAAGTACTCAATCAACCACCGACTTTCTACACCCTATCACCCCCAAACAAGCGGGCATGCTGAAATCTCAAACAGACAAATCAAACTTATCCTGGAGAAAACTGTTGCTAAGAATAGAAAAGACTGGTCGACCAAACTGACGGATGCTCTTTGGGCATTCCGAACTGCATATAAGACCGACCTAGGAATGTCTCCATACAGGATAGTGTTTGGAAAAGCATGTCATTTACCCGTCGAGATAGAGCATAAAGCATTATGGGCTATTAAGGAAATAAATTTTGATTTAAAACTTGCTTGCAACTATCGGAAGCTGTAACTTAATGAGCTAAGCGAACTCCGTGATGAAGCTTATGATAACGCTGTAATCATAAAGAATAGGACTAAGGTTTTTCACGATAAAAATATTTTGAGGAAAACATTTTCACCTGGTCAACAAGTCCTTCTTTATGATTCACGATTACACCTTCACGCGGGTAAGCTTCGATCTCAATGGAAGGGACCTTTTATTGTGCGGTCTGTATACCCGCACAGGGCAGTAGAAGTAGAAAATGTTAAAAACGGCACCTTTTTCAAAGTAAATGGACATAGACTAAAGCCGTATTTTTCCACTGACCCCACGGAGGAGCTCTTGTTCTTACAAGAGCCAGTTTATTTGGATTAAAATTCCTCCGTCTCACCTTCATATCCTGTATATCACTGCATCATCTTTTTGAATGAAGGT
Source organism: Agapanthus africanus (assembly GCA_030015575.1). NCBI lineage: Eukaryota > Viridiplantae > Streptophyta > Magnoliopsida > Asparagales > Amaryllidaceae > Agapanthus > Agapanthus africanus. The sequence goes on along the minus strand of JASDDO010000022.1, from coordinate 554,085,864 downwards.
GAGTGAAAAGAGTAAGTTTGGAGGAAGTTCTTCACTTATATATTTTGCCCCCACTAATAATTTCTCCCAGACTTACAGGTTTTGTAGATATAGCGGTTGGCAACAGTGAGGACACTGTTGAAAACAAGTTTGGGGGAGGTTTGTGCTTATTTTTGTATCATTTGCATAAGCACAAAACATTTCTTTTAAAATCTATAAAAAAAAAATAAATTTTCAAAACCCATAAAAATTTAAAATTTTTCAAAATATAAAAAAATATTTTAATATTTACACTTTTTGTATATAAATAAGATAATAAAAGTTTAGATAGTGAACATTTACATCCATGAGATTAGAAAAATTTAAGAAAACCAAGAAAATTAGAAGTTTTCTTATACGAACTAGTAATAAGTAGTTATGAGCCGTTGTCCCAAGGGTTAGTAAGATGAAGGACGTCACTAATCTGAGGATAAAAATAAGTCTGAAAAATAGTTTCTATTCTGGAAGCCAAACATTTTGAACGTTGCTACCCTGCTATTCGCACTTACACACGTCTTGAAGCCTGGGATAGTAGAGGATACCTTGAAATGCTCTTGTCTTAAAGCCGATGTATGAAGGAAATAAAAAAAAATGAATAAAAAAATATAAAGTGGTGAGAAAAATGAACACTGGTTTTGTTATCACCAAGGGCAATAAAAAATGTATAGAGAGGGTGCCTTTTCACCTAGTGCCCTAATGCCAGCTGGTCTGGAAGTCACTGCTATGCCTGAGGTGGTGCAAGACGAGGAAAATACACCAAGTAAGCAAGCACAGGAGTAATCGGTCGATTAGTACCTCAAGAAGTATTAACGGTCGCATGAAAGTGTGTGAGCAATCTCATCTAAATATTCATTAATTAAAAAGTACTGAGGCTGATGGGCAAGAGTATGATAGCTTGAATTGAATTCTCCGGGTGTAGGGATGTCCTTTACACACACGCAGGGTTATATGATCGATGTTTGGAAGAAAGATAGGAATGAAGAATAAGACGATGTTTTATTGAGGGAGGACGTGATTTCTAATATCTTTTCATGACCATTAAGATACGGCTCATGACAACCGAAAAGCTAGCTTAGTTGGAAACCCTAATTTTCAAGGCTTTTCTTTTACAATTCTTTTTTTTTAAATATAATCATGATCTTTCTTTTATTATGGGATTTTGTGGGTGCAATCCGCTGAAAACCCTCAGGAGACAACACTCCTCCTGCTAGGGACACCTAGAGGTTTAAAGGCTTGTTGCATGTGCTCAGTGCAATCGTGTTGCCTACGAAAGTGTGCTAGTTAGTTTTTCTCTTTCTTTATTTTCTCCTTCTCTTTTTAATAAAAAGTTCGCTCGAGACGATCGAAATTAAGTTTGGGGGAATTTGATTAGTCGAAAATATTGCATATTTTGGTCGGCAATTTCCTCATCATTTAAATTCATTTAGAAGTGTTCGGCATTCATATTTCACATATTAGCAAATCAGTTGTAAAATATTAGATTACATGTGTTAGACCCTAAAACCAGCACTATACACGAAATTGACTGCATTTCATGGCATCGCATCATCTCTATATATCGCAACCCGTGTTTCGAAGTCCGTGCAGGAAAATCAGAAGCTTGCTCAAATTTACACTGCTAAAAGATACGCCAACTCATGGATTTGGAATCTGGTATTGTTCTAAGAAGCATTCAGAGATTTAACATATCAGAAAATACATCAAATTACAGCAGAAGACAACACCAGAAAGATGAAGTCCCAAGGAGCCAATGTGGCCGCGGAACCGCGGCCTAAGCCGGCTTGCGCCGCGGTTCCGCGGCCGTATTGCCACGTCAGCACCTGATCTTTGCATCAAAATTCTTCACTCAGGGCCCACATTCAGCTCATATACTTCAAGTTCCAGAAGACTCCAGAGACTTCTGCCAGATCAGCAAGCTTTGGGATCAACACTAAACTAGCCTTGTATTCTAGAAACTTCTCCCTAAACCCTAGCTTAAACCCTAAGCTGAGCCTAACTAACTACTTCTAGAAGTCTTTCAACAAACTTTTGGAGGGAACTTCTCAAGGCTTAGGGTTTGGGTGATCTATAAATAAGACCCTAGCCTCACTTGTAAAAAGGGATCCAATTAGCTAATCATCTTTAGCCAATATAGTATCAATCTAGACCCATTCACTCTCTTTCTTCATCTTCTTCTTCCACAAGTCTAGTGAGAAGGCTTGTGTGAAACCCTAACCCTAATTCCAATCAAAAGCAAAGATCCCGAGTACCCCATCAAGCAAGAATCCTTGCAACCTTTTAGGAGCCGAGCCGTTCTTCAACAGAGCAAGTGGTCCAAGCCGACCCGCGACTCACGGAGCCGAGCGAAGCCAAGTCGACAATTTAGTTCTTCCTCTTGTAGTTCTTGAGCGACTGTAATCAAATTGTTGATATAAATAAAAGGTGATATTCTTTTATCTTGTTTTCTTTAAATTCTTGCATCATGATTCAATCTAAATTTCTAGTTGTAATTCTTGTTGTGATGTTTGAGTAATACTCCGCTCGTCGAGGAGTCGAGACGATCAATAGAATGATGATGTAATATATCTTAAATCGATTCTTGAGTCCTACGAGTTTTTTAAACCCTAGCAAGTTCAAGAATCGACGACCCAATTCGTTGCGATGCTTTCTTGATTGATATCGCTCGAGATTTGGGGAGTTACGATCGTTTCTTGAAATTGCTAGAGGCTAGAATGTGAGTGATATCAACGAAAGAACAAGGGTTAAATGATGAAACCCTAGTTTCATCAAGAAAGCCCTAACTCTCGTCGATCATCATCGATCTAGTATCAATCCTTCGAAGAACAAGAACACGAAACCTTGAGATTACATCACGTCTATAGATCCGATCGATTCCTACGAGCCTCATTTAGATTCTTGACATTTGGTTGGAAATATCATCGAAACCCGATTCTTGATTTGTTTATCAGTTTCTTGATTCTTGATTAGATTAGTGACACCTGAATCAATCGATAAAATCTTGAATCATGTTTTCTTTTCTTTTCGATTAACTTTTCAATTCAAGCAAATCAAATATAAAAACGAATCGCACAATCCCTGTGGACGATCCGCACTCGCTTACGATCTACAATCGACACCGTAATTGATTGCGGTCAAATATAATTCTTTGATTGTGAATTTTATTCAATATTACCGACACATAGAAACTTATTCGCTTTATTCGATTTACACAAACAAGAAACTCTTATCGATCAAATGAAACCGTTATCAGGGATCATTTGATTTGAATTGATACTTTTACATCCAATCAAGAAAAATATAAACAATCAGTTACCATACACCAAGAACATCTCTTTATTCCTTCTCAAGTATTTAAGAATGTTCTTCACAGCTGTCCAGTATTTATCCCCAGGATCTGATTGATACCTACTCATTACACCTAGTGGGTAAGGTACATCTTGTCTAGTACATAACATCGCATACATGATAGTCCCGACTTTTGAAGTATAGGGTATCCCCTGCATGCGAGCCCTCTCCAAATCAGCCTTGGGAGACATCTCTTTGGAGAGTGCGATTCATTAACAAGTGGGTAAATTACCACGCGTAGAATCTTCCATACTAAACCTCTTTAGTATGGTGTCAATGTACCTGGATTGAGACAATCCCAACATCTGTCTAGATCTATCTCTATAGATCTTAATCCCCAAGATGTAGGAGGCATCATCTAGATCTTTCATGGAGAGCTTGTGTGATAAGAAGAGCTTGACCGAGTGTAGCATAGGAACATCGTTTCCTATCAAGAGTATGTCATCCACGTACAATACAAGGAAGACAACCTTACTCTCTACAACCTTCTTATATATATATGGTTCATCTACATATTTGATGAAGTCAATCTCTTTGACAGCTTCATCAAAACAGATGTTCCAGCTCCGCGATGCCTGCTTTAATCCGTAGATTGATTTTAAGCAGCTTGTACACACTTCCGCTGCTCTACTGTCTACGAAGCCCTCTGGCTGTGTCATGTACACGCTCTATTCTAAATCACCATTTAGAAAAGTGGTCTTGACGTCCAACTGCTAGATTTCGTAGTTATGGTATGCAGCAACGGTAAGTAGGATCCTGATGGACTTAAGAATAGCCACTGGATAAAAAGTTTCATCATAATCGACACCTGGTCGTTGACGAAAACCTTTTGCTATAAGTCCAGCTTTGAAAGTCTCAAATTTTCCATCTACACCAATTATTTTCTCAAGATCCACTTGCTCTCGATGAGTTTTACCCCTTTAGGAGCAACTTTCAAAGTCCATACTTTCTTGGTGTACATGGATTCCATTTCAGATTGCATAGCATCTAGCCATTTCACAGAGTCTCCACTTGTAATGTCCTGCTCGAAACTAGTTGGGTCATCATCTTCCATGATGCAATCCTCGCTCCCACCGTCTATGAGAAAACCGTAGTATCTCTCAGGTGGATGAGGAACCCTACTAGATCCACGGAGTGGCTGAGGTTCGTTGGGGACTATTGAATCCTCCGGTTCTACCAAATCGTCAGTAATAGTTTGTGTTGCTGGAACTTTTTCCAATTCTACCTCATTACCACTAATCTCTTTGACAAGAAATTCCTTTTCTAAAAAGGTGGCATGTCGAGAAACAAACACCTTTTGTTCCTCAGTGTGGTAGAAGATATACCTTCGCGAATGTTTAGGATATCCTACAAACTTGCATAAAACTGACCTTGCCTCGAGCTTGTCCGGATTTTGCTTTTTATCATAGGCCGGACAACCCTATATCTTAACACGTTTAAGAGATGGTCTCTTCCCATTCCATATCTCATATGGAGTGGTAGGCAATGGATTTGGTCGGAACTCTATTCAATAGGTATGTATCTATCTCAAGTACATAACCCCAAAAGGAAATAGGCAACTCAGCATTACTCATCATAGAGTGCACCATATCTAATAGGGTGTGATTCCTCCGCTCCGAAACTCCATTGTGATGTGGTGTATATGGAAGAGTAAGCTGAGAGAGAATCCTATTCTCTTTTAAGTAGTCTATGAATTCCGTGCTTAAGTATTCTCCTCCCCGATCAAATCGAAGGATTTTAATAATTTTACCCGTCTGGTTCTCAATTTCGTACTTATATTCCTTGAATTTCTCAAAAGATTCAGATTTGTGTTTCAATAGGAACACATGTCTGAATCCTGAGAGATCATCGGTAAATGTAATAAAGTACGAGGAACCATTCCTGGCATATGTAGACATAGGACCGCATACATCACTATGTATCTGTCCCAAGAGTAGCTCTTTCTCCGTGTCGAGTAAACGGAGATTTGATCATCTAGCCTTTGAGACATGCGTCCATTCGAAAATAGTGCACTTTTAACATAACAAATTCCTTACTTTTCGTAATCATCTAAAGGTATTTGCTATAAATATAACACATATTAGAAGTTTATCTGCAAAATATCATTTGCCATGTGTTATACATTATAATCAACATTATGAAGGAAATTGTATGTTTAATATTTTACGCATAATATTTTGTATCTCACATTCTTCATTGAGATCTTGTGCAAGATTAGCTTAGGTCAGATATCGGGAATCAGGAATCTGTTGATAAAATACAAGAAAGTCGAAGAATCAAATACTGGCAAAAATTCAGAAGAGATAAGAAGATTCCAGATATTACATAAAGACCCAGAGATCAACAGAAGAAGACCAAAGAATTTTGAAGCAATGAAGCCACCAATCGACCGCGAAACCGCGGCCGAGTCGCCGCGGATCCGCGGCCGATTCAGGGGCTTCGGAGTCGAGAACTCTCTGGAAACTTCTTTTCAACGTCCTAACTTGTTGGGGAAGCCTCTTTGTAACAATCTTGTTCTGGAAACTTCTCTATAACAACTTAGCTTATTGGGGAAGCTTGATTAAGGGCTATATAAAGGACCTAAGACTACATTGAAGAAGGTCCCAATTAGTTGCCAATTTAGATCCCAAATTTCATCCAAGTCTTCATTTAATTCAACACAAATCTAAGATCCAAAATCAAGAATTATCGAGAAGTTCATCATGAGATTCAACAAAAGATCCTTTACACGAAGCCGATCATCATCATCGAGCACGCGATCCAAAACAGGTCCAAGACTCACGGTGATCGAGCAACGTGAAGATCGGCGGAAAAATTACCTCTTCAAGGGAGTGATCAAGAGCAATTCTTCTTGTAATCTCGGAATGAAGAAGTTGCAATTTGAATTTGAATAATAAAGGTGATAATTAGTTTCAATTTCGCTTTCTTTTAATTTTCGCCTTATGAGTTCTTTTTCTAATCTTTCTTCGATTTTTATGATGCGCGAGTAAATCTCTGCTTGATAGGGTTCGTAGGATTAAGGTAGATCGATGGATGATAGAATCCTATACTTTTCTTTAGTCTTATGAAGTTTACAAATCTTCACAAAAGAATCGTTAACATCCTCATTGGGTACGATATCAAATCATTGATTATCTTGACCACGATGTGAGATAAGATTGACGATCTTTTTGTGAAGGGCTAGAAAATGAATGGGATCAATGAAAGGACAAAGGACTATAGTGAAGAAACCTTAGATTCTTCCAAAAAAAATCCTAATCCGCATTCATCGCCATCAATCTAGCGTTAAACTGTCAATAGAAAAGATGAGTTACCTTTATTAGTCATCCATGGCTACTAAATCTGATCGAATCCTACAAGCCTTCATCATATTTTCTTGATAATTAGATCTTGAACATTTTCTTGATTTCCTTTCTTGAAAACAATTTCTTGATTTTCTTGAAACCATTACTTCAACTAAATCTTAAACAATTTCTTAAATTTCTTTACTAGTTCTTTCGACCTATCTAAAGCAAGAATTTACGAATTCCTCGAATCCCAGAGGACGACCCGTGCTCACTAACGCTAGCTACACGTGATATCGTTATTGATTGTGGTTACTACTACTACCTATCATTTTTGAGAAAATCAAATGGCGCCGTTGCCGGGGATACGTGCGCAATTTGTTCTTTCTTGCTATTTGGGTTGAAATATTATTATTCTATCGAAATTTAAATCAAGAATGCATCGTGTGCTTAAAGATTCGTGTGTGAATTTTGCAAGGAGATCTAGAATCACTGTAGCAGGGAGATAAAGATTCAGAGCATTTCATCAAGATCATAGGAGCAAAGGGAGCATCAGAACCAGAAATTGTTTAAAGAACAGTCCAATTGACCGCGGAACCGCGGAAAGAAGCTGGAATTAGCCGCGGAAGCGCGGTGTTCTTGGAGAATTAGGGTTTCAGCTCTCTGTGGTATATTTTCTGTCTTCTTCTCTCTCTTTTGAAAAGTCCAATAACAACTTTTCTGCAGGATTCTTTGAAAAAATTTGCCGCGTAAAAAAAATTCTTGTTGCGTGTTTTGAAATTGGTTGTTTGTGCATATTGTAATACGGAAAATTAAGGGGCAATGACCAAATTCAGATTAGGTGGGGATTTCATTACCCGTACTAAGCCCCAAAAATCACAAAACTAGCATCCCCATCACCATTCATTAATTAAAAAATATCTAGACCATGACTCTAAGGACCGTCGCGCTCAATTAGGACAGAGGAAGATCGTGGGTAATTTACTGTTTATCTGCATTTCTTTTGTGGTGTCTAGGCAAGTGTGTCTAAGGCAAGTGGTTACTTAATTAGGCCCGCTATTTATATAGCGGATACCTGATTGAAAGAATTAAAGTTAACCGCAATCAAGACGGTGTCGCTATGCAGCTAGCCGGTTGAGCACAGGTCGATCCACAGGGAGATGGTTGTATTTCCGTTCTTGTCTTAGACGAGTCAATAAAGAATGAGTATATGTTTGTTCAATCTAACCTATGTGTATTATTTGCAAGTATAAAGTTGTTAAGAAAATATACGAAAGTGTAAGCTAAAGAAATCCGTACTCAAAACCTTTGAGCCGAGTCTTGACCAATTGAAGCTAGAGCAATCGGCAACAACGTGGATTAGGGGATTTAAGCGCGGTATTCGTGGAATCCGGCTTATTTACCCTTGTCCTTCCGTTCTTGTCTCTTGCTTTCGCTTCCGGCCAAATCAAACGCAACCGGTCGCGGTTAGGAATCACCGTTACCTTGTTAGGGTAGGGTGCCTAACGGAGCGCTTGCGTAACGTTTGGGCGGAGTTCAATGGAAAATAACGGGAAAAGGAAACGAGCAAAGAAACGTTAACTTACAATACCGTATTGATTCTTAACAACGATAATTACATTCATTCACAAAATGAACAAAAAAGAGAGAACAAAAAGAACAAAGAAAAGAAAAGATTACAAGTAAGTAAGTGCATGAATGTAAATTGCAAGAAAGTAAAGCAAGGTAATAAAAAGTAAGTAATAAATAAGCAATAAAAAGAACAAGAAACTATAACTCAAGACAAGCATGGGATCAATAGCCAACCCTTAAACTTGCAAGCTCAATCAAGAGGTTGCAAGATCAAGAGAAGGGTAAAGAACTCATGTGAAGTGAAGAACCAATTCCATAAGAAAATACGACCCTTGAGATCAATAACAAACCCTTAACCTTTCAAGCTCAATGAAGAGGTTGAATGATCAAGAGAAAGCAAGAATCTCAAGGGGAAGTTAAACAAAAGAGAATGATACAAAAACCCTCATCTTCATTAACATCCACTCAATGCTCTCACTACATTTTCATGGAGGAAGAATGAAGAAGAAGAAGAAAGAAACTAAAACCTAACAAAAAGAGGCTAAAGAAATTAACACTATGGCTTGGCTCAGATCTGGGGTATTTATAGGAAGGGAAATGGAAACCTAGGGCAATAATCTGGCATAAAATAAAATGTCCAAACAGCCCCTGAAAAACGACAGAGAGAGGAGGTCGTACGGCCGCGGTTCCGCGGCCATAGTAGGGGATTAGGCTCTGGGTTTTAGTAGGAATCCCTGGTTTCATGTTTTTTGTTGTTTGGTATATGACTTTTCTCAGAATCTCTTCACATTTCTTCCAGAATTTTAGTAGAACAAAAAGGTGATGTGATGTGGATCTTTTGCCATGATTTCCTCGAGCTCCGCGTAGATTTCTTGGATCTTGTGTTGACATTGAGCTTTGTGTGTGACATGACAATCGATTTGCCATCTTGTCCCTTAAACTGGTATGTGGCAACACACGGATAGAGAGCAGAGACCCGTGTTTTATCTGTTGTTGGCAGTAATCCAGAATTTGTCGTACTTTTCCATGATATTCATTGTTTAGAGCTGAGACCAGTATCCTGCAATTATGTAGCAAACACTGATAAAAAACACCTGCCTATAAACAAACGAGCGTAAGAATGGACGGTATAGAATGCAATATTCTGGTATGAACAAATACACCCAAACTTAACTTTTCCTCGTCCCGAGCAAAACCAATTATTCACAAAAATAAAATCCTAACCGCACTTTCGCAGGGAACACGATTGCACTGAGCGCGTGCAACAAGCCGTTAAACCTCTAGGTGTCCCAAGTAGGAGGAGTGTTGTCTCCTGAGGGTTTTCAGCGGATTACACCCACAAAATCCCGTCAAGCTAGTGTCGTAAGTTAACATTGATTCTACTCTTACAGTTTAGTATTTACGTTAGAAACTCTATCATCCTAAGTTAGAAATGTCCAACCCTTATTCTTCAGACCTCCTATCTATTTAACCTTAGATCATATACATTCCAAAAAGGTTTTAGAAAGATGTCGGTTCACCTGAGTTTTCCTTCTAAAGCGCGGCCTCAAATCAGGGATTTTTATCAACTTTACAGAAAACACAAGTCTTATTCTTTATCTCTATCTTTTATCCAAACATCGATTGTATACCCCTACGTGAGTGTATATTTGCACCCCTACACTCAAGAATTCAATTCAAGCTATAATACTCTTGCCCTAATACCTAATACTACTTCTTTTCATCAAGGATGGACGGATTTGCTCACACACCTTTCATGCGACTATTAATGCTTCTTGAGGCACTAACGGCCGATTACTGAATGTGTGAACATTAAAGCGTAAATAGCAGTTTTCAGGTCTTGACTTTATTATATATATATTTTTTTTCTTTTTCTTTTTCTTTTTCAAGACCGGATATATTTTTCACTATGCTCTTTTGGTGTTTAGCTTTAAATACCGTTTTTTCTTTCATACTAGGTTTTCAGGCAAGAGTATTTCTATGTATCCTCTACTATCTCAAGTTTCAAGGTGCGTGTAAGTGCAGTTTGTAGGGTATATACTTTCTAAATTTAAACTCAAGAAAAGAAACTATTTTTCAGACTTATCCTTCAGTAAAGCTTCAATACTTTCCTTTCATCTTGACTTAACTCAAGAACTGAACTCAAGATTACCTATTTCTCAAAAAAAACTGTAAGGACGTATACTTACCAAAGTTAGACAGAATGAGGGTTATTTTTAGGGTTTTCAATTCCTAAGCCTAGGAGTTAGTTATTTCTAACATATCAACTAAGCCTTCAGAATAAAAATCTAAGTTATCCTATTAGTTAACTTGACGACAAAATCTTTATATTTTTGGAAAATTTTCGATTTTTGTGGGTTTTTAATAAGGTATGCAAATGCAAAATATACAAATGAATGCGAAGGAGGAAAGCTTACCGAGCACACCCCCAAACTTAAACTTGACAGTGCCCTCACTGTCAGGCTATACCAAGAGGGTCAAAATTGCCGGCGCTCCCTAAAAACAAATTATATACAACAAAGAAAACAAAAAAAATATATACAAAAAAAGGAGTCCCCCCCAAACTCAAGTGAAACAGTGTTTCCACTGTTTAAGCGATGAAGTTCAGGATTAGGGGGGAAAGAACAGTATCAAGCTATACAAGGCCTTACACAGGCCAAAAGTGAGCACCAACCATTCAAAGATTTTATCGCTATAATGTACAGGTTGGTGGAAGAAGGCGTAGAGAAAAGAGATGGAGAATACGCGAGACCATATGCGGAGAGAAGCGGGATACGGTCTCGGTATATGAGAGGAAGAAGAATGGCGGAAGGGAAAAAGAAGTGGAATACGAACTTGAGGGTGCAAATGGAGTAAATAGATTAGCACAATTTGTGATGACCGATGTGTGAAAAGCGATTGTGCTAATATATTTACCCGTCGAGAAATGGGGTCAAATCCCTCAAGATTCGTGAGAAACCATGGGTACGCCGAACTTGGTAAACCAGACATATGAAATGAAAGTGAGACAGGTTCTTGCAAGGTCGGAACGATGGAAAGGATGGAAGGAAGTGATCGAGGAAGGGTATCGGTTAAGGGTTCAGGAGGGTGTACACAGTCAATGACAGGGACATGATAAATTGGAAAATCCGACTCATCAATTAAAACTGGTTCATCCTCAAAACTATCCTCAATATTCTCCTTAAAATTTAGCACATCCATGCACTTCTCTTCAAAATCCAGACGCATATGGGGTTCGGGAAAAACTTTTAATGACTCGGGATGAGGATTTGAAGAGAAAAACTCAGCCAAATCTATGGGTTCATCATCCAAAATATTCCCAGCGTCGATATCCTCAATCAAGTGAAAATCAATATTCTCAGACACCTTAACAAAAGCAAGGATTTCAATCGATTCGGGTTCTAGAGTGGAGGTGCAGAGGTCAAAAGGATTGGGTGTGGTTTCACTTGGCAAGGTCCCTTCACAATCTGACAAATCAAACACTACAAAGTCGCACAACTCATTAATCATTCTATCTTCAATTGGTGAATCGTTGGGAACACTAGATAGATATTCAAAACTGGAGTTGTGGGATTCAAGTTGAACCGGGTAGGCTTGATTCGGAAGGGGGTATAGCTCACTCTCTCCACTCAAATTCACAGCCTGTCCCGCCGCCTCATCATACATTAAAAAATTAGGAGCTAGTTGAAAACTAGCTACCGGATCAGTATGTTGTATGAGAGCGGCCATGGACGCATTCAAATCCATCATCTGTTGGCTTGACGCTACCCTAAAGTCTTCCAACGACTGTTCTAGACTAGACATTGGTTGTGAAGGGGTTTCGGTAAAAAATTCAAAGTTGTTTGGATACTGAAAACTCCCAAATGGTGGTTCTGATGCAATGTCTAGGGAAGGTGCAAAAGTAGGGTAGGATTGGTAGGAATTGAATGGATGGACAGGAGCAGGATCAACATTTGGATAGGAAGGTGAATGGAATTGTTGATCCCAAGAATTTGTAGTGGTGAAAGGAGTGAAAGATCGGCTACGGGATTGTTCAATTTGTTCAGTAAGAGACATAGGTCTGGTGGTTACAACTGGACTTTCAAAAGGGGTATCAACGCAAGAAGGGGTGAATGTTTGAAACGGTTGATACGAAGTGGATTGCGGGGTCCAGTTGTTCGTCCTAGACGCGTCTATCCGATCTTTCAAAGAAATTTTGGGCATAGAAGGGTCGTTCGAAGTTTGACCAAAACAAGAACCGTAGGAAGTTATGTCTGGTTATGGGTACCAAAGTTCGGCAAGGGTTTTTCGAGGTGGGGTACCCATGATATGAAGAGAGAGAAAGAAAGGTAGAGAAAAGGAAGGAAAAAGAATGCGATTATTATTATTTTTTTATATATTAACAAAAGAATGAAGTATACACACAAAAAGAATATGGAAAAAAACAATCACGACACAAAAATACCACATACCTAATCGTTCTAGGGTTCACCTAGGTCAACTAGACCTGCTCCAGAACTTGATTGTCGAAGTAAAACTGTGTCGAGAAACGGGCTCAAGATACACTGATCACGAGGCCAGGTAAGTGCAGAGATAAGGGGAGGTTTTCCAACGCTTTCGCGAAGTTCCTTAATTAAATAACCCTTTCTCTTTTGGCGGTTTCTCCGTTAACACTTTCCTAGACACCCCGTAAACAATATACAGTTAAGCGAGGTTCTAAACACAGTTAACTTCTCCTAGTGAGCGCGAAGTCCTTAAGGCTTAAAGTCTAGTTTCTTTTAAATTTTGTGCGGGTAAACGTTATGCTCAAGTTCGTGATTTGTGGGCCACGGAAAAGGTGATGAAATCCTTTACCGTATGTTGTGTGGTTCGCTTGCCCTTAAGTCCGTATTAATGTATGCAATGCGCAATTCAATAAAATTCTATAAAGAATCAAACAATCATTTTTTAGTTTAAGCGCGGCACTGCAACAAATACGGGTTAGTCAGTTTTTAGCGTTTGCTAGCGAACTTGCAAAGAATCCTGCAAAAAATAGTATATTGGAAGCGTCGGATTTGAGAAGAAGGTGTTAGTAAAGTACGTACCGTTAAGTTTTTGGGTTAGGAAACCCCCGTTGAATCAAATCCGGTAAGCTTGGAAAGTTCGCTTGCGCGGGTCAAACTACCCGGATCTTTGGCACTGTACTTCGTAATCACTTTAACTTTGAACGGCGCCATTTGATTGAAAGAATTAAAGTTAACCGCAATCAAGACGGTGTCGCTATGCAGCTAGCCGGTTGAGTACGGGTCGATCCACAGGGAGATAGTTGTATTTCCGTTCTTTTCTTAGACGAGTCAATAAAGAATGAGTATATGTTTGTTCAATCTAACCTATGTGTATTATTTGCAAGTATAAAGTTTTTAAGAAAATATACGAAAGTGTAAGCTAAAGAAATCCGTACTCAAAACCTTTGAGCCGAGTCTTGACCAATTGAAGCTAGAGCAATCGGCAACAATGTGGATTAGGGGATTTAAGCGCGGTATTCGTGGAATCCGGCTTATTTACCCTTGTCCTTCCGTTCTTGTCTCTTGCTTTCGCCTCCGGCCAAACCGAACGCAACCGGTCACGGTTAGGAATCACCGTTACCTTGTTAGGGTAGGGTGCCTAACGGAGCGCTTGCGTAACGTTTGGGCGGAGTTCAATGGAAAATAACGGGAAAAGGAAACGAGCAAAGAAACGTTAACTTACAATACCGTATTGATTCTTAACAACGATAATTACATTCATTCACAAAATGAACAAAAAAGAGAGAACAAAAAGAACAAAGAAAAGAAAAGATTACAAGTAAGTAAGTGCATGAATGTAAATTGCAAAAAAGTAAAGCAAGGTAATAAAAAGCATGTAATAAATAAGCAATAAAAAGAACAAAAAACTAGAACTCAAGACAAGCATGTGATCAATAGCCAACCCTTAAACTTGCAAGCTCAATCAAGAGGTTGCAAGATCAAGAGAAGGGTAAAGAACTCATGTGAAGTGAAGAACCAATTCCATAAGAAAATACGACCCTTGAGATCAATAACAAACCCTTAACCTTTCAAGCTCAATGAAGAGGTTGAATGATCAAGAGAAAGCAAGAATCTCAAGGGGAAGTTAAACAAAAGAGAATGATACAAAAAACCTCATCTTCATTAACATCCACTCAATGCTCTCACTACATTTTCATGGAGGAAGAATGAAGAAGAAGAAGAAAGAAACTAAAACCTAACAAAAAGAGGCTAAAGAAATTAACACTATGGCTTGGCTCAGATCTGGGGTATTTATAGGAAGGGAAATGGAAACCTAGGGCAATAATCTGGCATAAAATAAAATGTCCAAACAGCCCCTGAAAAACGACAGAGAGAGGAGGCCGTACGGCCGCGGTTCCGCGGCCTAAGCATGCGTACGGCCGCGGTTCCGCGGCCATAGTAGGGGATTAGGCTCTGGGTTTTTGTAGGAATCCCTGGTTTCATGTTGTTTGCTGTTTGGTATATGACTTTTCTCAGAATCTCTTCACATTTCTTCCAGAATTTTAGTAGAACAAAAAGGTGATGTGATGTGGATCTTTTGCCATGATTTCCTCGAGCTCCGCGTAGATTTCTTGGATCTTGTGTTGACATTGAGCTTTGTGCATGACATGACAATCGATTTGCCATCTTGTCCCTTAAACTGGTATGTGGCAACACACGGATAGAGAGCAGAGACCCGTGTTTTATCTGTTGTTGGCAGTAATCCAGAATTTTTCGTACTTTTCCATGATATTCACTGTTTAGAGCTGAGACCAGTATCCTGCAATTATGTAGCAAACACTGATAAAAAGCACCTGCCTATAAACAAACGAGCGTAAGAATGGGCGGTATAGAATGCAATATTCTGGTATGAACAATACCTCCCACTTACCTGGCACTTACCTAGCCATAAGAGGGATAAAGAGTTAGTAGAGGATTTATCCTGCGATTTTTCTTCTGGAAGTCTAGGAGCGGTCCAGTGACTTGACCTAGGTGACCTTAGATCTAGGGTTGATTGTGCATTTTTGTGATTTGTCTAAATCCATCTTTTTTAAAACAAACCATTCATTTGATTTACACATACGCTGCCACTTGCGCTAAACCCGCTTAGTGCATGCTCGGCTGGGCAAGGGATTCTAGTGCCCGTCTTGTCCACGTTTCTTCTATCGACTCCGAAGTCGGTATTTTTTCATCTTCTTTTTCCTCACCACTCACAACATCTACCGAGATGGACGGTTCTCCATCAAATTTCAATAACACTACTCTGCCACCACCCGCAGGTGCGCATAATCTACCGCGTATATCTCTCCAAGAGATATGCTACCCTATATGTGGTTCTCTTTCTACTTGTCTTTCTATTCCGCCAGCCAATGGGGATAATTTTGAAATAAAACCGCACTTTATTAATGTTTTGCCTAAATTTCACTGTCTAGAGTCCGAAGACGCATACTTTTTTATCACCAAATTCGAAAACGTATGTGCTATGATGAGCACTTCACAACTTTCTGTGGATGCCATGCGTTTACATCTTCTCCTGTTTACTTTGTGCGATTTAGCTGAAAAATGGCTTTACAACACAAGCGCACACTCTATTTCTAATTGGGATGAATTCGTTATAGCATTCCTTAAGAAATTTTATCCCAATCATAAGACCGCCCGTGTTAGGAGTGAAATCAACCAGTTTACCCAGCTTCCCAATGAACCATTTTGGAAATGCTTTGAACGGTTCAAGGATCTGCTTGTCCAATGTCCTCATCACGGAATCCATAGATGGGATCTGTGCCGAATTATATATGAGGGTATTAATCCAACGACAAAGAAGATGCTTGAAACCATGTGTCAAGGAAATTTCATGTCTAAAAACGATGGTGAAGCCTGGAAATTCTTGGAAGATTTTGCTGAAAACACTTTGCAATGGAAAAGCGTTTGTCCACCATCATCTAGTGGAGGTATCCATCAAATTGATGTTTCTATAGCAGTAAAAGCAGAAATGGCAGCAATGCAAAAGAAACTCGAAGCTATAGAAAACAAATTTTTATTAGCCTCCCTAAACCAGGTGACGCCCCCTAAAACCGTGTGTGAATGCTGTTCAGATCCATCACATCTGACGGAAGAATGTCCTTTGAATTCTCCGTTTCAAGGTCAAGAACACACTAATGCTTCTTTTCAGCAGCGACCTAGAAACGATCCTTATTCTTCCACATATAATCAGGGTTAGAGGAATCACCCTAATTTTTCTTAGAACCAACACCAAACTCAAAATACTGTTCCAAACCAAAATCACTATCAAAAGGTTCCTCCACAGCAACAGCAACCACCACAGAGTCAGCACCCCTTTCAACCATAAACTTTTCAAAATCCTGCCAATAATTCTGCACCTTATAATAATTCTTTCCAAATGGACGGTACCGAAAACTCCTCTTCACTCGAACGAACCTTGGATTTGTTTATGAAACATTCCATGCAAATGTCGGCTGATATAAGGTCTTCTATCGATACCATAAAGAAGGACTCCGCTTCCCACGGTGAGAGTATTAAATCGATAGAAGCACAAATTGCACAATTAAATACCGCAATGAGTGCTAGAGAGAAAGGGAAACTTCCATCTCAACCCTTACCGAATCCTGGCCACTCACAATATCATAATGTGAATGCCATTACCATGTTGAGATCCAGAAGAGTACTGAATAACCAAGTTGGTGAACAGGTTGATAATGATGAATCAATCAATGACAACCCGACTTCCACTTCCACTTCTGACCCTAGTTCATCTTCTTCTGGGCCTATTCTCCGTTTTCCCCTAGGCTCGAATCCTCTGCCCACCTCGTTGAGTCAACGTGAAACGATCCCCACTCCAATTCTGGGATCCGTTCTACCCACACGAACTTCTCCACAGATGTTGGACCTAACTATTATTGATAAAGCTCCTTATCCAAATAGGTTGAGGGCCAACAAACCTAACGCACAAATAGAGAAGATTATGGAAATGTTTAAACAGGTTAACATAAATATCCCTCTCCTAGATGCTATCCAGCAAGTTCCGGCTTATGCGAAAATACTTAAGGACTTGTGCACTACGAAGAGAAGAACTCAAGTGCCGAAAAAAGTGTTCATGACGAGTAATGTTAGCACAGCTTTTACCCAGCAATTACCAAAGAAGCGTAACGACCCTGGCTATCCTACAATCTCTATTTCTATTGGGGGTAAAAATATTAATCGTGCTCTACTCGACCTTGGCGCTAGTGTTAACCTGCTTCCTTACTCTGTCTACGAGCAGTTAGGTATTGGAGAGTTGAAACCTGCCTACTGCACTCTCCGGATGGCAGATTGATCTATCACCAAACCTAGGGGTGAGCTTGAGGTTGTGTTGACAAAAGTCGGGAATTTATATTCCCTGTGGACTTTATTGTTTTAGATACACAACCTGTAGTGAACCCACGGAACCAAATTCCGGTAATTCTCGGTCGACCCTTCTTAGCCACTTCCGATGCTGTCATTAATTGTCGTAATGGTTCTATGAAGCTAACCTTCGGGAAAATGACAATTGAGCTTAACATTTACAAGCTAGAAAGTCAACCATCTGAACCTTATGCTCATTTACTTGATGTCTGTTATGTCCACGAGATAGCTCCCTAAAGCTGCAAGGTTGATGAACTTTGCTATAAAGATCTCGACGAAATTAGTACATCATTGTTTGATCTAGCATATTATTATAGCGAGGACACTTTTGACGAGTCCACCCCTGAGTTTGAATCTTTTGACTCATCACAAAAGTCAGTAGCGCTTTCCGAGTCAATATCATATGCAGGTTATGAACTTCTTAGGGAATCCGAATATCATTACCTTACCCCACCTTCTATTGTCTCTCCGCTGACATTAGATCTCAAACTGTTACCTTCTCATCTTAAATATGCATATTCAGGTGAGAATGAGTCTTTGTCCGTGATCATATCCGCTTCTCTAGTTTTAGAGCAAAAGAACGCTCTTTTGATGGTCTTGAGATCAAATCGGCAAGCATTTGGTTGGACAATGGCAGACATCAAAGGGATTAGTCCCTTGATTGTAGAACATCATATACATTTGATGGATGAAGCCAATCCAACCCGAGACCCACGAAGACGGTTAAATCCCGTCATGAAAGAAGCGGTAAAGAAAGAAATCGTCAAGTGCCTAGATAGTGGTATAATTTACCTAATCTCTGATAGCCAATGGGTAAGTCCTATTCATGTGGTCCCTAAAAAGTCTGGCATCATGGTCATAACTAATAAACCTAATGAGTTGATCCAAATAAGCACCCAAACTGTGTGGCGTGTATGTATTAATTATAGAAAACTTAATGCCGCAACGAGGAAAGATCACTTCTCTCTACCTTTCATTGACCAGATGTTAGAACGATTAGATGGACATGAATATTATTGTTTCATGGACGGATACTTTGGCTATAACCAGGTCCTTATCGCCGAAAAGGATCAAGATAAAACAACATTTACTTGTCCTTTCGGCACCTTTGCTTATAGACGCATGCCCTTTGGGTTATGCAATGCTCCCGCTACATTTCAGTATGATGGGGATATTTTCAGACATGGTCGAGAATTTTCTGGAGATTTTCATGGACGATTTCTCTATATTTAGGGACTCATTTGAGAACTGCCAACGTCATCTTGACGCAGTTTTTACCCACTGTAAGGATAAGAACTTAACTTTGAATTAGGAAAAATGCCATTTCATGGTCCAAGAAGGTATCGTGCTTGGACATGTCATTTCACGAAAATGCATTGAGGTAGACAGAGCTAAAATAGATGTCATCCATAACCTTCCTCATCCCAAATGCGTCAAAGATATACGATCTTTCCTTGGTCATGCAGGATTTTATAGGAGATTCATTAAGGATTTTAGCAAATTGCTAGACCTTTAACTCTTCTCTTGGACAAGGATACTACATTTCACTTTGATTCGGATTGTGAGGCTACTTTTGAATCACTTAAAAGATCTCTCACTACACCCCCTGTTCTATCATCTCCTGATTGGAACCACCTGTTTGAGCTAATGTGTGATGCATCAGATTTTGCTATTGGTGCAGTCTTAGGACAGCACATTGATAAGATGCCACATGCTATTTATTATGCAAGTAAGACCTTGAATGATGCCTAAATTAATTATACAACTACCGAGAAAGAACTCTTGCCAGTTGTATTTGCATTAGAAAAATTAAGGCCTTACTTGATTGGCTCACCGATTGTGGTTTACACCGATCACTCCGCCCTAAAACAGCTTTTATCTAAGAAGGATGCTAAGGCCAGGTTAATACGTTGGATCCTGTTATTACAAGAATTTGATCTTGTCATACGAGATAGGAGAGGATGTGAAAACGTAGTAGCCGACCATCTTTTACGCATCTCTTTTTCACCTAGTGTGACCTTACCAATAAACGACTCTTTCCCTGACGAACAGCTCTTGACTGTATCCTGCGAATCTTGGTTCGTTGATATTGTGAATTATCTAACAACATGACTTATTCCCAGCGAATGGTCTAAACAAGACAATCATCGATTTCTATCCCGAGTAAAGAATTTTTACTGGGATGAACCTTATTTGTTTAAGTATTGTCCCAACAAATCATTCGCAGATGTGTCCCCAATGATGAATTCAAGAGTGTTTTGCCTTTCTGTCATGATCAGGCATGTGGTGGTCACTTTGGCCCACGTAAGACGGCGGAGAAAGTTTTGCAATGTGTTTTTACTGGCCTACATTATTCAAAGATGCATTTGATTATTGCAAAACTTGTCCACGGTGTCAACACACGGGTCGGATTTCTCGAAAAAATAAGATGCCACTCCAACCTATCGTGGTTGTGGAAATTTTTGACGTTTGGGGTATTGATTTTATGGGTCCTTTTCCCAACTCATTTGAGAATTTATATAGCTTAGCGGTTGATTACGTCTCAAAATGGGTGGAAGCAATACCATGTCGCACTAATGACAACAAGGTTGTTATTAAGTTCCTTAAAGAAAAATATCTTTTCGCGATTTGGACACCCTCACGCTATAATTAGCGACAACGGGACGCATTTCTGTAATCGGTCTTTCGAGATTTTGATGCGGAAATATTCAATCAACCATAAACTGTCTACGCCCTATCATCCCCAAACAAGCGGGCAAGCTGAGATTTTCAATAGGCAAATCAAACAAATTTTGGAGAAGGCAGTTTCTAAAAACCGTAAACATTGGTCAACCAAATTGACGGATGCTCTTTGGGCATTTCGTACCGCTTATAAGACTGATCTTGGTATGTCTCCTTATCGCCCAGTGCTTGGAAAGGCTTGCCACCCTCCTGTCGAGATCGAACATAAAGTAATGTGGGTCATTAAAAAACTTAACTTCGATTTAAATCAAGCCCGCAACTTTCGGAAGCTGCAATTAAATCCGCTAAGCGAACTCCACGATAAAGCTTACGATAATGCAGTTATAGTAAAGAACCTGACTAAGGTATTTCACGATAAAAATATTTTGAGAAAAACTTTTATCCCAGGACAACAAGTCATTCTTTACGATTCCCGTCTCCATCTTCATGCGGGTAAGCTAAGATCTCGTTGGAAAGGCCCATTTGTGGTGCGGTATGTATACCCGCACGGGGCAATTGAAGTTGAAAATATTAAAAACGGTTATATTTTTAAAGTGAATGGGCATAGATTAAAACCGTATTTTTCCATTGACCCCACGGAGGAGCTGCTGTTTTTACAGGAGACGCTTTATCATAACTGAATTTCCTCCGCCTCACCTTCATGTCTCGATAATATTGTCTCATCATAAGAATGGAGGTGAGTTAAAAAGGACATAACTGAATATCCATATGATTAAAAATAAGCTTGGGGGAGATTTTCACTTTCATTTATTCTTGTACCCCGTTAATAACTTTTCCTCCTAAGTCTAAAGGTTTTTGAGATTTAAAAGATAATAATAGTGAGGACACTGCTGTAAACAGGTTTGGGGGAGGTTTGTGCTTTTTTACGCATTACTTTGCATTATACACTTTGCATAAGCACAATTTTTTTTAAATTTTTTTTCTTTTATAATGAAAGATTAGAAAGTGAAAATTACATTTAAAAGATTGGAAGAGTTTTATGAAAACAAAGAAAGTTAGATGTTTCTGAAACGAAACTAGAAGTAAGTAGTTATGAGCCATTTTCCCAAGGGTTAGTAAGATGAAGGAAGTCACTAATCTGAGGATAAAAATAAGTCTGAAAAATAGTTCATATTCTGGAAGCCAGACATCTAAACGTTGATATCCTACTATACGCACTTACACACGTCTTGAAACTTGGGATAGTAGACGATACCTTGAAATGCTCTTGTCTAAAAGCCAAAGTACGAAAAAAATAATAAATGAAGAATAAAAGTATAAAATGGTGAAGAAAAATGAACACTGGTTTTGTAATCACCAAGGCAGCATAAAAAAATATAGCGAGGGTGCATCATCACTTAGTTCCTTAGACCAACTGGTTTGGGAGTCACTGCTAAGCCTTACGTGTTGCAAGACGAGGAAATTACTAATTACGCCTAATAAGTGAGCATATTTAGTAATCGGTCGATTAGTACCTTTAGAAGTATTAACGGTCGCATAAAGAATGTGTGAGCAATTCCATCTAAAATATTCACTGACTAAAAAGTATTGGGGTAGATGGACAAGAGTCTTGAATTGAATTCTCCGAGTGTAGGGATATCTTTTACACACACGTAGGGGTATATGATCGGTGTTTGGAGGAAAGGTAGGGATGAAGAATAAAGGCGATGTTTTATTGAGGGATGATGTTATTTCTAACATTTTTTCACGACTATTAAGATAAGGCTCATGACAACCGAAAAGCTAGTGTAGTTGAAAACTCTGATTTTCAAGTTTTTTCTTTTATAATTCTTATCATTATATGTAACTTTCACAGTCTTTCTTTTATTGTAGGATTTTGTGGGTGAAATCCGCTGAAAAACCTCAGGAGACAACACTCCTCCTATTAGGGACACCTAGAGGTTTAAAGGCTTGTTGCACATGCTCAGTGCAATCATGTTGCCTACGAAAGTGTGCTAGTTACTTTTTCTTTATTTTTTTCTCTTTCTCATGAATAAATAAAGTTTGCTCGGGATGATCAAAGTCAAGTTTGGGGGTATTTGTTCAGTCGAATAGTGCACTTTTAACATAACAATTTCCTTACATTTCGTAATCATCTAAAGTATTTACTATAAATATAACACATATTAGAAGTTCATCTGCAAAATATCATTTGCCATGTGTTATACATTGTAATCAACATTACGAAGGAAATTGTATGTTTAATATTTTACGCATAATATTTTGTATCTCACATTCTTCATTGAGATCTTGTGAAAGAATAGCTCAGGTAAGATATCGGGAATCAGGAATCTGCCGATAAAATACAAGAAAGTCGAAGAATTAAATACTGGCAGAGAGAGAGAGAGAGAGAGAGAGAAAAGAAACACTCTGCGTGCAATCTAACCTAGATCAGAAGGGTTAATCACTTTATCTAATCAGGATGTCTCCCACTGTATCCTCAAATTCTCCTCCAAACCTGAAATAAGAATTAGTCGGGATCATCTAAAATCACCCGAGGAGTAAACCAACTCATCAGTGGGTATCGGAATCCAACTATCATCGCATGATAACCTGATGGAATCCACTCACGTTATCACACTCCAGAAGGTATACGCATGCCTGGCAAGTTTCCTGTATGTTTGAAACTCCCGATGTGATTTTTACCCCATGCTCTTATGAGCTTGACGAAGGCCAACAAATCATAAGTCACATGTCAAGCTCTACCCGTCATTGTCCAGGTTAATTTGAACCCGCCAGTACTCGCCCTTGACGAAAGCCAACAAGGCTGTACGACTGTCCCAAACCAACGCTTCTATCTATGCAACAGAAAGGTAACAAGCAGCTACCATACACTATGCCTTGACGAAGGCCAATAAACATAGCATGAATACTAAGTGCTACCCGTCTGAAATGACGGAGGGCTACGAATGGTTTTCGGCAAAAAACCTTTAACTTAATGAACTTGATATCTTTGAAGGAACCGGATAGCTTTTTACAAATATATAGTGGCGAAAACCTTTGCTAAAGAGGTCACTCCCGGTGAAGGGATATCGGCTCTTTCCCCATAGAATGAGGTGCAGGATATTCCACTGAATACCATGATGTAAAGCAAAAAGTAATCGACTATAGTGAAGTTATTACCCTGACGCAAAATTCTGCCAAAGGGGTCACTCCCGATGAAGGGATCTCGACCCTTGCCTCGTCGAATGAGGTACTGGATATTCATAACCGAATACCGCTGTGCAAAACAAAAGAAAACGTCCTTGTAATAACAGCTTTTTGAAAATTGTTCCAAAAACATCGAATAGGTCTGTTTTCCTTGCATTGATCTAAATCAACGCAGTCCCATCAATTAATCACACCATAAAAGAACGAAAATATGATGTATGTATATGCCATCCGCATTCGCCACTGGGTCCCGTCATCACCCGTTAGGTTACTTAACTAACGACAGAGAGGGAACTGGACTAGCGCGGGTGTAAAACATATACAATATCTACTAGTATATATATAGCAATATATAATAATCGCTCCAGGAGTGATAAATGCAACATCACAGAATAAGCGATAAGCATCACAGAACAATACAGATAATCTAGGAGCCCCGGATTTCCTTTGAGCCGCAACTGAAACCCGGCATTCCTCGGGTCGTGTGGATAGCCTGTGCAATGAAAACCTAGACCCCTACGAGCGCGGCAAGTTACCCGCCAAAACCAGAAGCGAGGCAACCCCCTTCAGCAAACTGAATGGGCCACCCGGCACTTCACGGAATCCGGTAACTTGAGCACTCCTCCTTGGGTCAACTGTACCCCCTACGAGTGCGGAGAATAGCCCGCCAATTCTAGAGTGAGGCCCCCTCCTTCTCAACGCCATGAGATGCGGACCCGTTGCCCTCAAAAACCCGGCTATCCGTGCACTCCACCGCGGAGTAATCCTAGTACAGAAAAGTAAATATGTACAAAGGGACATCGACCTCAACCCGGTCGTGCCCCAAACAAATAATATACAAACAGGTAGTGACGAAAGTCCACATGTCGGATGCTCGTCCCGCAATATCAAATGTACAAATGAAACTAAACTGCACTACCATTGCACACATGGCTATCCATCACGACAATCCGCACAAACCACAACCAGATTTATCCACAGAAATATGTAACCGAATCAAGTGTGTAACCTTGTCAAATTGAGCATATAGCAATTAGACAACATTACCAACACATCCACGCATGCAAACGAAGTCACGACATTAGAATTTCAAAATACAATTACCGCACTTCCCAAATATACTAAGGATAAAAAACCAAGTGCACTAAACATCCAAAAAGTTGAGTTTTGAGCCAATTTGGAGGTCCGAATCAAAACGAAACGCGTCCGAACCTTTGCGTGGAGTTAGAGAACAAAATTAACTTCGAGTCGGGTTGCCTAAAGGGGGTACCCCACCCCCGAGACTACTACGAGGTGGCCAGAAGGTGAGGCGGACCCGAAACTGTCCATGCAGGGGCAGTTTCGGGTCCCCACCCCCAAGACCACCTTGTGGTGGTCTTGGGGAGTGGGCCCAGCCATTCGGTCCACCTTGAGGTCTCCCCGGGGTGCCCAAGCAGCACCCCGCGGCTTCTCGGTTCAAACCGAGAGCCTGCGGGGTGTGCAAACATCTCAAAACTCAAAAATCCGGGACTGTTTTTTCGACAGTTTTCGATGCCCGAAAAAACGTGAATTCTAATGTCGCAACTAGCTAGTTTAAGGTGTTTGGGTGGCTCTGATACCATGTTGGCTTTTGCCGGTGCCCCGGCCACCAAACCGTGGCCAAATGCAGAACAAAAACTTTCAAAACTTTGGCGCAAACAAAACCTGCACAAGATCGAACCAAATACCATATACTAGCAAACATGCAAAGAGGAGTTTAAGAGATTATACCAATCGATCCGTGTTCTTCAGTCTTCAATCTCATCCTAAGCTCCTCACGGCTGCCCCGAAAAGTTCCCTCTCCGGTCTCCCTCGTCGAAGACGATCCACGTCGAGGATTCTTTATACGGGCTCCCGCTTCTAAACCGAAGCAACCCGGACATCAAGTTTGCTAGCCTAGATGCCCAAGATAAAGTAGAGAGAGTATGTGATCATTTGGTCTCAAAGCACCCATGGATCCTCAACTCATGAGAGGGCATCGGTGGAGGTGAAGAAGAAGCCAAGTGATGAAAATTGTGAGCTCTAGTTTTTGCATTAAAGAAAAAGCAAGTGAGCAAGTTAAGCTCCAAGAAATGAGATGGCTGCCCTCTCACTTGTGTGTGTGTGTGTTGTGTGATGTTTGCATAAGATAAAGAAAAATCCTAGCAAAAAATATCACACACCAAACCCAAGACCATGAGTCACCAAGTGAGCACATGCCACAATAAATGCCCAATGCCAAAACTTATGCTCACAATTTCCATCACAATAAAACATTAAACCAAATGTTTAAACAAAAAAGAATGGCATCTTCTAAAGTAAACTCATAATGAATTACAAGAATACCCCTCATCTGTATATACATACCAACATCCGTATTCCGACTGAATACGAATACAACGAGACGAAAATAATCTAACAATATAATACTAGGATCCGGCTTAAACCAAATCCTGCTAATATTACCCGTCCGATCATGATCCGTGCACAGGTGCACGTATATGATCGAACCCAGCCATAAAACCATACGGCCCCTACAACGTTTCGCCCGAACCAGGAAAACCCTCTGTGTGGGACTCTAAAGACTCGCCAATACGCCGACAGTGGGTTTAACCATAAGTACGTCAGTGGCACTAGCTGTACGTAACGGCTGCCCAGGTATTGAGCGAAAGGGAGGCCGACGAGCGAACTCATCCTGAAACCCTACTGAGCCTGACAGTGACAATATCCGTACAGTCCGGTCCGTTCGTCTATGATTATCGCATAACAACGGATATTCAAAACCAAATATTTGCCATCAGGCAAAAACCCCAGGCGATTTCTTCAAATATCACCAATTACAACGAATTCCGATATAATGACGATGATCACCTAATTCCCAATAACTTACTCCCACTCATCATCTGTAACCCATACAGATGTGAGAAACAAATCTGGTAAATACATACCCTGGAGTAAGGATCTAATTTGGAAATCAGTTTTCAATTGACAACGGACGGTGAAACTGAAACATAAAAATGTTTCAAAGGAGTATCCGGGTATTCCTAGTAATGCCTCTTCCATTATTCAGATGACTATAACCGTATATTTCCTTACCATCTCTCCAAATCCCTTTATTTGGCTTTACTATAAACCACCCTTAGGCTAAATGGTTTTGTTCCTTACCTACCGTTCAACACCAGCCTATGGTTTGAAAGAATACTATCCAATAAGCGTAATAGGTGTACTCTCCTAATCCTAGGAGCACTCGCAATCCGAGAGAAGGTAAAGATAATAGACAACTGAATAAAGCTTATTCTATTTCTCCTGAACCAGAAACCATCCTCGAATCTGAAACAAGTTTCTTCGAGTTCGTATGCAACTATATGATGGTCATATCTAATAAGTGTGGATCGTCGTAGTGATACGGGATGTTCCAGAGAAAAGCAAAGGGTAAAAGTAGAAGTGGCAATGAAGTATGCAACTCTGACAATCCAAAAGCCAGTGTTTTAAAAAAGTTCGGTTAACTTGGTTACTGAGTTATAGTCTAGGGTCTGGCCATGGTCGCTGCCAAAGAGTGAGAGAAAAGAAACACTCTGCGTGCATTATAACCTAGATCAGAATGGTTAATCACTCTATCTAATCAGGATGTCTCCCACTGTATCCTCAAGTTCTCCTCCAAACCTGAAAGAAGAATTAGTCGGGATGATCTAAAATCACTCGAGGAGTAAACCAACTCATCTGTGGGTATCGGGATCCAACCATCATCGCATGATAACCTGATGGAATCTACTCACGTTATCATACTCCAGAAGGTATGTGCATTCCTGGCAAGTTTCCTGTATGTTTGAAACTCCCGATGTGATTTTTACCCCATGGTCTTATGACCTTGACGAAGGCCAAAAATCATAAGTCACATGTCAAGTTCTACCCGTCATTGTCCAGGTTAATTTGAACTCACCCATACCCGCCCTTGACAAAGGCCAACAAAGCTGTACGACTGTCCCAAACCAACGCATCTATCTATGCAACAGAAAGGTAACAAGCAGCTACCATACACTATGCCTTGACGATGGACAACAAACATAGCATGAATACTAAGTGCTACCCATCTGAAATGACGGAGGGCTACGAATGGTTTTTGGCGAAAAACCTTTAACATAATGAACTTGATATCGTTGAAGGAACCGGATAGCTTTCTACAAATATATAGTGGTGAAAACCTTTGCTAAAGAGGTCACTCCCGGTGAAGAGATCTCGGCTCTTTCTCCGTAGAATGAGGTGCAGGATATTCCACTGAATACCACGATGCAAAGCAAAAAGTAATCGACTATAGTGAAGTTATTACCCTGACGCAAAATTCTGCCCAAGGGGTCACTCCCGATGAAGGAAACTAGGCCCTTGCCTCGTCAAATGAGGTGCTGGATATTCATAACCGAATACCGCTGTGCAAAACAAAAAAAAACATCCTTGTAATAACAAATTTTTGAAAATTGTTCCAACAATATCGAATAGGTCTATTTTCCTTGCATTGATCTAAATCAACGCAGTCCCATCAATTAATCACACCACAAAAGAACGAAAATATGATGTACGTATATACCACCTGCATTCGCCACTGGGTCCCGTCATCACCCGTTAGGTTACTTAACTAACGACAGAGCGGAGACTGGACTAGCGTGGGTGTAAAATATATACAATATCTACTAGTATATATATAGCAATATATAATAATCGCTCCAGGCGTGATAAATGCAACATCACAGAACAAGCGATAAGCATCACAGAACAATACAGATAATCTGGGAGCCCCGGGTTTCCTTTGAGCCGCAACTGAAACCCGACGTTCTTCGGGTCGTGTGGATAGCCTATGCAATGAAAACCTACACCCCTACGAGTGCGGCAAGTTATCTGCCTAAACAAGAAGCGAGACAGCCCCCTTCAGCAAAGTGAATGGGCCACCCGACACTTCACGGAATCCGGTAACTTGAGCACTCCTCCTTGGGTCAACCTGTACCCTTACGAGTGCTGCAAATAGCCCGCCAATTCTAGAGTGAGGCCCCTTCTTTCTCAATGCCATGAGATGCGACCCGTTGCCTTCCAGAACTCGGCTATCTGTGTACTCCACCGCGGGTTAATCCTAGTATAGAAAAGTAAATATGTACAAAGGTGACGTCGACCTCAACCCGGTCGTGCCCCAAACAAATAATATACAAATATGCAGTGACGGAAGTCTACATGTCGGATGCCCACCCCGCAATATCAAATGTACAAATGAAACTAAACTGCACTACCATTGCACCCAAGGATATCCGTCATGACAATCCGCACAAACCATAACCAGATTTATCCAAAGAAACATGTAACTGAATCAAGTGTGTAACCCCGTCTAATTGAGCATACAGTAATTAGACAACATTACCAACACATCCACGCATGCAAACGAAGTCACGACATTAGAATTCCAAAACACAATTAGCGCACATCCCAAATATACTAAGGATAAAAAACCAAGTGCACTAAACATCCAAAAAAGTCGAGTTTTGAGCCAATTCGGAGGTCCGAATCAAAACGAAACGCGTCCGAACCTTCACGTGGAGTTAGAGAATGAAACTAAATTTGAGTCAGGGGGCCTAGAGGGGGTACTCCACCCCTAAGAACACCAAGAGGTGGCCAGAGGGTGAGGCAGACCCGAAACTGCCCATGCAGGGGCAGTTTCGGGTCCCCACCCCCAAGTCCACCATGTGGTAGTCTTGGGGAGTGGGCCCAGCTGTTCGGTCCCCCCTAGGGTCTCCCCGAAGTGCCTACGCCGCACCCCGCGGCTTCTCGGTTCAAACCGAGAGCCCGCGGGGTGTGCAAACATCTCAAAACTCAAAAATTCGGGACTGTTTTTTCGACAGTTTTTGATGCCCTAAAAACGTGGATTCTAATGTCGCAACTAGCTAGTTTAAGGTGTTTGGGTGGCTCTGATACCCTGTTGGGTTTTGCCGACGTTCCGGCCATCAAACCGTAGCCAAATATGGAATAAAAACTTTCAAAACTTTGGCGCAAATAAAACCCGCACAAGATCGAACCAAATACCCTATACTAGCAAACATGCAAAGAGGAGTTTAAGAGATTATACCGATCGATCCGTGTCCTTCAGTATTCAACCTCTTCCCAAGATCCTCACGGCTGCCCCAAAAAGTTCGCTCTCTGGTCTCCCTCATCGAAGACGATCCACGTCGGGGATTCTTTATACGGGCTCCCGCTTCTAAACCGAAGCAACTCGGACATCAAGTTTGCTAGCCTAGATGCCCAAGATAAAGTAGAGAGACTGTGTGATCATTTTGTCTCAAAGCACCCATGGATCCTTAACTCATGAGAGGGTATGGGTGGAGGTGAAGAAGAAGCCAAGTGATGAAAGTTGTGAGCTCTAGTTTTTGCCTTAAAGAAAAAGCAAGTGAGCAAGTTAAGCACTAAGAAATGAGATGGCTGCCCTCTCACTTGTATGTGTGTGTGTGTGTGTTGTGTGATGTTTTAATGAGCTAAAGAAAAATCCTAGCATAAAATATCACACACCAAATGCAAGACCATGAGTCACCAAGTGAGCACATGCCACAATAAATGCACAAAGCAAAAACTTATGCTCACAATTTCCATCACAATAAAACATTAAACCAAATATTTAAACAAAAAAGAATGGCATCTTCTAGAGTAAACTCGTAATGAATTTCAAGAATACCCATCATCCGTATATACATACCTGCGTCCGTATTCCGACTGAATACGGATACAACGAGACGAAAATAATCCAACAATATAATACTAGGATCCGGCTTAAACCAAAGCCCGCTAGTACTACCCGTCCAATCATGATCCGTGCACAGGTGCACATATATGATCGAACCCAGCCATAAAACCATGCAGCCTCTACAAAGTTTCGCCCAAACCAGGGAAACCCTCTGTGTGGGACTCTAAAACCTCGTCAATACACTGGTAGTGGGTTTAACCACAAACACGTCAGTGACACTAGCTGTACGTAACGGCTGCCTAAGTATTGAGCGAAAGGGAGGCCGACGAGCGAACTCATCCTGAAACCCTACTAAGCCTGACAGTGACAATATCCGTATAGTCCGGTCCGTTCGTCTATGAGTATCGCATATCGGGTCTAGGGGGTTGGATAAAGTCAGACCCCTAATAATGCAATATTTAGTGTCGGTGTGAAGCCTATCACCAGCTGAGAAACTATTGATCCGAATCAGTAATTCTCGACTACCTTGGCCATGGATTTCTGGTGATGGCCACCCATGCACACCGTGACATCAAACCCCAATACCGGGAGAGACGAATCCCCTGACGATCAGCTCACTGCCTCCATGTGGCTCGGGATTGTACCCAACTAAAACCTGTTTGCATGACTCCTTTGAGCCGTGGTAGGTAGTAATCAAAGCACAGTAGGAACTCATATGAGACAAATGACAATCTCAGGTAAATAGACTAACCTGTACACATGTCACCAGGGAACTGCTATCTGACAATAGGTATAATACCAACTAGCATGTTCCCGGCGAGTCCGTCCGGTGTACTCATAACCCAATGAGCACCTGTATACTATCTTAGGTGAACCAACTGACACCAATGGCTTGTGAGACCGGCCACCGCCCCTCGTCGGGGTCTCGATCCGTATACACTAGTATACTCTTGGAGTATCGATGCCCAGTCTCGAAACTCCTATGACTAGGGACACATTAAGGATGTGCTTATAGACTACCCAAC
Organism: Agapanthus africanus; assembly: GCA_030015575.1. Classification (NCBI taxonomy): domain Eukaryota; kingdom Viridiplantae; phylum Streptophyta; class Magnoliopsida; order Asparagales; family Amaryllidaceae; genus Agapanthus; species Agapanthus africanus. The sequence continues at coordinate 554,054,639 of JASDDO010000022.1, read as the reverse complement.
TCTCACGTATATGATCGCCATCATACTGCTGGTAGTCAAGCAAGAATCCTATGGGCTCTATCAACATGTAATAGTGATATGTAATGTCACCTGAAGCATGTATACGATGATAAAGACAAACCAGATAGCATACTATCATCTCGAGTAAGACTGTCCTACCGGTATAAGTCCTCCCTTAATCATTGCAATCATGTGCCTGGGATCCAATAACTAACTTGAGGGGACTATAGCCAACAATTCTCCCTCTTGCACTTAAGGTTAATTATTGCGGTGTCGCATACTCACAGCCTGTGTGATACCGAACACCCAACTTCTCTACTAATTAGTTTCACAAATCTCGTTTATGAATCTATTGCGTTCGAGAAATAGCCTCAGTGAGTGGATCTGCTCTGATGTTTCTTTCTATATCTCTCTTTATCTCAAGTTCGCGGAGAAAGCCATATCCCGAAATGAGCAATACATGTCTTAGAATATGTCCGGATATCTGATGGGGCCCAGTTCACAAATGAACTCTAAATCCAGCAAACTTCTTAGACTGTATCGTCAACTGAATTTAATCAGTATTCTACGCCATGCCTCCCTCAGTATCCTCTTGGACCACCTGTCCAAACTACTGCCCCTCGTCAAGAGGGAAAACTGTAACTCTGACAGTCACTCTGTCATCCAGGTCACTTTGGAAGCCTGGAATGATAACCGTCTCCTGAAGGAGGCTGCCGTTATCAAATCCCTAGAACATTCACTTATATTCATAAACTGCTTCTGAACGTTTCTCCAGGATTGGATTAATATATCAACTTATTGCATCTAGTGCAAAAACATGCACCTTTAGAGAGGGTGACTCCATCACCTGCAGGTACACCACCATGCCAGGAGTCGTCCATTTTAAAACACCTTTAGGATGCTGTCTAAGTACCCGGATTGGGAAACTACTCAAATCTAGATCTAAAACCATAGATCTAGTAACCAGAATGCCTGATATAATATCCAAATCCTATGTGGAGAAACCACTGTGTGACAACCATAGTAAAACCGATCGTAGTATAGGAATTTCACTTCCTATAATGTGTATGTCATCCAAATACTAGGGCATACCACCCTACCACCTTCTTAACAGATCCATCTTCTATTCTGATGAAGCCAAGCCTATGATTGTCACATCAAAAATAGATGATTTATCTCCGCTATATCTGCTTTAGTCTATAAATAGACACAAGTAACTTGTCCATTACGCTTTCGCTGCTCCCTCTGACTACAACAACCCTCTGGCATAGTCATATACACGTGCACTCCTAAAGCTAGTTTAGAACGATGCTATACTCATCCTCCTGCCGGGTTTCATAGTCTGGAACAACAGTAGCGTAAAGTTTGGGTAAACAAGAACCTCCCTGTCACCGTCTTTGAGAATACCGAAGTACCTCTCGGGTGCCTGAAGTTACCCACCATATCTGCGGAGTGGCTAATGGAATGTCAAACCCTATTGAATCTTTAGGTTCTATTTAAATTTTTAGTAATCGTCTCTGGTTCTGGAATCACTTCCAGTTCTACCATACTCCCTCTACTGTTTTCTGAAAAATTCCATTTTACTAAAACTGTGGTGAGTCAAGAACAATATTACTATTGATCTTCCTGATGGTAGAATGTTAACCCTCGTCATAGCCTGGGATAACTCGCAAACTGTCATTACAGAAACGTGCCTTGAGTTATCCAGAGTCTGGTTTTAAGCAAAAGCCGGACAACTCCATATACCATAACATTGTTAAGATATGAACCATTCTATATACAATATAGAAACAGAGGCACTGATTTAATTGGAACCAGATTTAAATCATGCTGCTGTCTCCAGTGCATGTCAACTAAATGGAAAGAGGCCAATCAGCATTACTCAACTTAGGAGTGCATCCAGATATGAGTAACCTGAAAGAGAAGCAAGTTCTCAAAACCATTACTATCAACTGAATACCAACCACAAGTATCTACATCTTCAATCACCTTGAAAAATCCTGATACTTGCAACACCTGGTTCTCTACTTTATTCTTGTACCTATAACTTCTCAGAATTTGGACCTTATATTTCTACGAAACACTTGTCTAAAACTGGAGAAGTCACAAGTAAACAGAATATAGTACGAGGACCAACCCCTCTTTCATAATGGACATTGGACAACATACAATACTTTGTATAAGTCCCTTGAGTTGAATAACTCAAACCCTGTGCGTCGTAGGTTGAAAACTGTACTATGGTTAAGAAGAATTACACCGCTGTTTCATGCTCCTTACCTAACTATCAACTGATATAGGTAAATGTCATGAACATAATTTCAAAAAGTTATATCTCACTTTATAAAATAAACATACAGATATATCAATTTGAAATTGGTGCATAACAACGGATATTCAAAACCAAATATTTTCCATCAGGCAAAAACCCCAGGCGATTTCTTCAAATATCACCAATTACAACGAATTCCGATATAATGACGATGATCACCTAATTCCCAATAACTTACTCCCACTCATCATCTGTAAACCCATACAGATGTGAGAAACAAATCTGGTAAATACATACCCTAGAGCAAGGATCTAATTGGGAAATCAGTTTTCAATTGACAATGGACAGTGAAATTGAAACATAAAAATATTTCAAAGGAGTATCCGGGTATTTCTAGTAATGCCTCTTCCATTATTCAGATTCATGACTATAACCGTATATTTTCTTTCCATCTCTCCAAATCCCTTTATTTGTCTTTACTCATTATCTTCTGTACACCGCCCTTAGGCTAAATGGTTTTCTTTCTTCCCTACCGTTCGGCACCAGCCTATGGTTTGGAAGAATACTATCCAATAAGCGTAATAGGTGTACTCTCCTAATCTTAGGAGCACTCACAACCTGAGAGAAGGTAAAGATAAAAGACAACTGAATAAACATTATTCTATTTCTCCTGAACCAGAAACGATCCTCGAATCGGAAAAAAGTTTTTCGAGTTCGTATGTAACTATACGATGGTCATATCTAATAAGTGTGGATCTTCGTAGTGATACGGGATGTTCCGGAGAAAAGCAACGGGTAAAAGTAGGAGTGGCAATGAAGTATGCAACTCTGACAATCCAAAAGCCAGTGTTTTAAGAAACTTCGGTTAACTTGGTTAGTGAGTTATAGTCTGGGGTCGGGCCATGGTCGCTGCCAAAGAGTGAGAGAAAAGAAACACTCTGCGTGCATTGTAACCTAGATCAGAATGGTTAATCACTTTATCTAATCAGGATGTCTCCCACTGTATCCTGAAGTTCTCCTCCAAACCTGAAAGAAGAATTAGTCGAGATGATCTAAAATCACTCAATGAGTAAACCAACTCATCACTGGGTATCGGGATCCAACTATCATCGCATGATAACCTGATAGAATCCACTCACGTTATCTTACTCCAAAAGGTATCCGCGGCGCTGATCAAAGGCACCTTCGCCACAGCTCCGCGAATCTCGCCATGCTCGAGATATCCGCCGGCCACGTCCCGCATTCCACGCCATCACGATCCCCCATTAAAAAGCCTATATCGTCATTAATAGGAGATCCTGATTGATCATTTTTCGTGTGTATGGAAAAGTTTTAATCATAACCAAAGAAATTTATACCGCAATCAATTAACGATGTCGATGTACCGCGTTAATGAAAATGGATCGTCCACTGAGATGTGTGTTTTGATCGATTTTGTTTTAGACGAGTCGAAATGAAAATGTAAAAGAAAATGCAAGAATGTTGATTCAAGATTTGAAAGATTTCAATTCAAGAAATATAAAGAATATAAATCTAGAATCAAGAATTAATAATGTTCAAGAAGATGTCCAAATTGAATGAATTATCAAGATTTGTAAAGTGGCTTGTAGGAATCGATCCAATCGATAGTGATGATGAAGAATTATGATTACAAATTCTTATCTATTGATTATTTGTTGCTAGATTGATGACGATCAACGAGAATTAGGGATCTATTGAAGAAACTAGGGTTTCTCCTTCTATCCCTTGTCCTTTCGTCGATTAGCATTCAAATTCTAGCCTCTAGGAAATTCAATCATCGATCGTTGATCTCTAATTTGGAGCGAAAACATTCAAGAAAGCATTTCGCTCAAATTAGGTTTTCGATGATTCAATTTCCTAAACTTTACAAAACTCACAAGACTTAAGAATCGTTCAAGAATTTAATCATCATCATCTATCTATTTTCTCAATTCCTCCACAAGCAGAGTTTTCACTCAAACATCATGAAAAAGATAACAATCAAGAATTGGTAACTCATCATAATGCTCAAATGTAAAGAAAAGCCAGATCAAGAATTTTCACCTTTTATAAATCAACGTTTCGTTACTATTCGCTTAAAGATTACAAGATTTTGAGGAGAGAACTCAATCGTCGAAACTACCTTCGCATCGTTTTCTTGAGTCGCGGATCGTCGTTGATCTCTTGCTCGGATGAAGATCGGTGTCGCTTCAAAAGGCTCGTTGAAGGCTTGCTTTGGCTCGGTACTCGGTGGATCTTGATTTGGATTAAATTGTGTCACTCAATTTGATTTTGAAATAATTTGGATCTACAATTTTCACCACTCAAAATGATTTCCCTCCAAATTCAACAACCTTTAAACCCTAGATCTAGATCCATTTTTATAACCACTCATTTGAATCTTCCTTCCAAAGCTAGATTGTTAGAGAGAGTCTACTAGAAGAAGTTTGTTGGAGAGAATATTCTAGAATAAGGAATATTCTAGGATAAGGTTGTTAGGACGAGCCTTCTGGATGAAGCCACGTGGCCTTTGGGAGTCTTCTGGAAGCTGAGGCCATTACAAGAAGCCATGTGGAGGAATTTGGAACGCTGATGTGTCTAACAGGCCTCGGATCCACGGCCTATTGGTGGAGTTACTGCATGCAAATTTTTGTGCTGATTTGTGTTGGCTTCATGGTACTTTTCTGATCTCTCGAATTTTATAAATCTTTCTTGTTTACTGCTAGATCACAAGTCTTGGACTTGGTGTATTTTTATCAGCACTTTTAGCACTTCCGGCTCTTTTTCCTGGAATTTCCTGCACACAATCTCGAGACAAGTGTTGCAATATACAAAGATCATCCGTGCAATAATAAACACACAATTTCCCTCAAAATGCCGGTTATAATGTATAACATATGTTATTTGGTATTTTGCAGACAAATTGCTAATATGTGCTATATTTATACCAAACACTTTTAGATGACTGCAAAGAGTAGGGAAAATGATGTGTTAAAAATGCAATATTTTCGACTGATCAAATTCCCCCAAACTTAATTTTGGTCATCTCGAGCAAACTTGTTTTATTAAAAAGAGAAGGAGAAAATAAAGAAAAAGAAAAACTAACTAGCACACTTTCGTAGGCAACACGATTGCACTGAGCACGTGCAACAAGCCTTTAAACCTCTAGGTGTCCCTAGTAGGAGGAGTGTTGTCTCCTTAGGGTTTTCAGCGGATTGCTCCCACAAAATCCAATAATAAAAGGAAGACCGTGAAAGTTACATGTAAAGATAAGAATTGTAAAAGAAAGACTTTGAAAATTAGAGTTTCCAACTAATACTAGCTTTTCAGTTGTCATGAGCCCTATCTTAATAGTCATGAAAAGATGTTAGAAATCATATCATCCCTCAATAAAACATCGTCTTTATTCTTCTTTCCTACCTTTTTTCCAAACACCGATCATATACCTCTACATGTGTGTAAAATACATCCCTACACTCGGAGAATTCAATTCAAGCTATCATACTCTTGTCCATCTACCTCAGTACTTTTTAATCGATGAATATTTCGATGGATTTTCTCACACATTTTTCATGCGACCGTTAATACTTCTTGAGGTACTAACCGAACGATTACTCATGTGCTTGCTTATTAGGTGTATTAGTATTTTCCTCGTCTTGCACCACCTAAGGCTTAGCAGCGACTCCCAAACCAGTTGGTCTAAGGCACTAGGTGATGAAGCACCCTCGCTATATTTTTTTATTACTGCCTCGGTGATAACAAAACCAGTGTTCATTTTTTTCTTAACACCATTTTATCTTTTTATTCATTTATGATTTCCTTCATACTTTGGCTTTTAGACAAGAGCATTTCAATGTATCCTCTACTATCCTGAGTTTCAAGACTTGTGTAAGTGCGTATAGTAGGGTATCAACATTCAAATGTTTGGCATCCAGAATAGGAACTATTTTTCAGACTTATTTTTATCCTCAGATTAGTGAATTCTTTCATCTTACTAACCCTTGGGACAACGGCTCATAACTACTTATTACTAGTTCGTTTAAGAAAACTTCTAATTTTCTAGGTTTTCTTAAATTTTTCCAATCTTTTGGATGGAATTTTTCACTATCTAATCTTTTATTATCTTATTTATGTACAAATTTTTTTTCATTTTGTAACATGTTTTGTGCTTATGCGTGATGCAAAGTGATGCATAAATAAGCACAAAGCTCCCCCAAACTTGTTTTCAACAGTGTCCTCATTGTTGTCATCCGCTGGATCACAAAAACCTGTAAGCTTAGGAGGACATTTATTAACGGGGGCAAAATATATTAAAGTGAAAATCCTCCTCCAAACTTATTTTTGGCTCACAATATTGAGGACAACAGTTATTTTCAAGAGCCAAAAATAAACCCCCCCAAACTTGAGTTAAACAATGTTAATCTTTGAAAATCACAAGAGGGAGTCAAAGTCATTGGTCAATGCCAAGCTTTGCAAAGAACGAAAGTCAACACCAACCATTCGAAAATTCTATCAGTGTAGTACACCGGTTGGTGGAAGAACAAGTTGAAAAGAGCCAAGAAGAAGTGGGGAAATGATAAGTGGTGTGAAGGAGAGGGTTTGCGTCTCGTTTTGGAGAGATGACTCAATGATTGTGATGGATTACTCGCATTCTCGTGATTGTCAAGAAGAAGGGGTGGAGTTTCAATTTTTTTGTTTTGGAGATGATTCATCTCAACACCCGTATTTGCGAAGAATGCAAGTCTATCAGCGAACATTTCTTTGAAGCTTTCATCAATATCCTGAAGAATATTCTCATTTGAAAGAACAGGATGATACTCAGACTCCAGAAAAGGTTCATAATCGATGTTAGATATTGACCCGGACAACTAGAAAGAAGGGTCCTTATGTATATGATACATATCTGGGTCAAGCAACAATGTATAAAGGAAGTCTGGATTTGTATCGTGAAGCTGATCAAATTCACTGCTGTCGACATCCATTAATTCGACAGAACATACTCGAGCATGAGGATCGGAGGGTTGACTTCCCAACTTGTAAATATTGAGCTCAATTGATCTATTCCCGAAAGATAGGTTCATAGAGCCATTTCTACAGTTGATTACAGCGTTGGAAGTAGCCAAAAAGGGACGACCTAGAATCACCGGAATTTGGTTCCGTGGGTTCACTACAGGCTGTGTATCAAGAACAATAAAATCCACAGGGAATACAAATTCCCCGATTTTTATCAACACATCCTCAAGTTCACCCCTAGGTTTGGTGATTGATCGGTCAGCCATCTGAAGAGTTATGTTCGAGGACTTTAACACTCCGATACCTAGTTGCTCATAGAGTGAATATGGAAGCAAGTTAACATTAGTGCCAAGGTCAAGTAAAGCACGGTTAATGTGTTTATCCCCCATAGAAATAGAAATAGAAATAGTAAGACAGCCAGGGTCCTTACCTTTCCTTGGCAATTGTTGGGGAAAAGCTGTCTCTACAGTACTCGACATAAACACTTTTTTCGGCACTTGAGTCTTCCTCTTCCTAGTGCACAAGTTCTTAAGAATTTTCGCATAGGACGGAACTTGTTGTATAGCATCTTGGAGAGGGATGTTGATGTTAACTTGCTTAAACATTTCCACAAGCTTCTCCATTTGGGCATTGGGTTTATTGGGCTTCAACCTTTCTGGAAATGGAGCTTTATCAATAAACGTTGGGTCCAACATTTGTGGAGAAGTTTGTGGGGAGTGGGAAGGATGAAGTGGGTGGAGGGTTCGAGCCTTTGGGAAAACGAAGAATAGGCTCGGAAGAAGAAGAAGGTAAATTGGATGAAATAGGGTAAGAAGTAGAAGTGGGAGTGGGAGTGGACGTAGAAGCCGGGGTGTTAATGATCAATTCATCATTATCAGTTTGTTCACCCACATGATTGTCTAGCACTCTTCCAGATCTCAACGTGGTAAGTGCTTCCACATTAGTGTAATGTGAAGGTCCAGGATCAGGTAGGGGTTGAGATTGAAGATTCCATTTCTCTCTAGCACTCATTGCTGCAGTCAGTTGTGCGATTTGTGTTTCCATCGATTTAATAATCTCACCTTGGGAGGAAAAGTTCCAATTTAAGTCATCGACGGAAGACTGAAAATTTGCAGTAACTTGCATGAAATTTGTCAAAAACAAATTCATGGTTTGTTCGAGTGAAGAGGTGTTATTGGTTCCGGGAGAAAAAGGATCAAAATTGTTGGCCGGGTTTTGAAAATTTTGTGGTTGGTAGGGGTGCTGACTCATTAGTATGGTTGCTATTGCTGTGGAGGGACCCATTGAAAGTTATTCTAGTTTGGATCAGTGTATTGAGTTTGGTGTTGGATCCAAGAAAGATCAGGGTGATTCCTCCAATCTTGATTATATGAGGAAGAAGAAGGATCGTTTCCAGGTCTTTGCTGAAATGCAGCATTAGTGTGACCTTGAAACGGTATATTCAAAGGACATTCTTCCGTCAAATGTGATGGATTTGAATAGCAGCCACACACGGTTTTGGGAAGTGTGTATTGGTTTAGGGAGGCTGAAGAGATTTTGTTTTCTATAGCGTCGAGCTTCCTTTGCATTGCGGCCATTTCAGCTCTCATTGTGACGGAAACATCGAGCTGATTGATACCTTCCCCAGACAATGGTGGTCTAACACTTTCCCGTTGTAATGTGTTTTGAGCTAAATCTTCTAGATATTTCCAAGCTTCACCATCATCTTTAGATAGGAATTGGCAATGACGCATGGTTTCAAGCATCTGTTTAGTCGTGAAATCAATACCCTCATAAAGAATTCGACACAAATACCATCTACGGATTCCGTGATGAGGGCATTGTAAAAGAAGATCCTTGAACCGTTCAAAGCATTTCCAAAATGGTTCATTAGGAAGTTGGGTAAATTTGAAGATTTCGCTCCGAATACGGGCGGTCTTATGATGGGGATAAAATTTCTTAAGGAATGCTATAACAAATTCATCCCATTTTGAAATAGAATGTGCGGGTGTGTTGTAAAGCCACTTCTTGTCTAAATCGCACAAAGTGAATGGGAGAAGACGTAAACGCATAGCATCTATAGACAGTTGTGAATTACCCATCAAAGCACATACGTTTTCGAATTTGGTGATAAAAATGTATGCGTCTTCAGACTCGAGCCCGTGAAATTTGGGTAAAAGTTTTATGAATTGGGGTTTAATTTCGAAATTGTACATATTGGCTGGTGGTATAGAAAGACAGGTGGGAAGGGGAACACGTACATGATAGCATCTCTCTTGGAGAGAAATGCGTGGAGGATTCTACACACCTGCGGGCAGTGGCAGAGTGGTGTTAAAGTTTGATGGATATCTGTCCATCGCGGTCGTGGTGGGTGGTGGGAAAGAAGACGAAGAATTACCGACTCTGGGGTCGATAAAAGAAACATGGACAAGGCGGGAAATGGAATCCCGTGTCCAGCTTAACATGTGCTAAATGGTTGTAGCACAAGTGGTAGCGTTGGTAATAATTAGAGGAAAAGTTGGTTGGTGTTTGTTTTGAAAAATACGGATTTTTGAAAAATTCACACAAACAATGCACAAGCAACCCTAATTCTAGTGGTCACCTAGGTCAAGTATCTAGACCGCTCCTAGACTTCCAGAAGACAAGTCGCAAGATAGATCCTCTACTGCCTCTTTATCTCTCCTGTGGCCAGGTAAGTGCCAGGTAAGTGGAAGGTTCTCCACTACGTAAGTAGTGGGCCTAATTAAGTAACCACTTGCCTTAGACACACTTGCCATAGACACCACAAAATAAACACTGATAAGCAATAGATTACTCACGACATCTTTCTGTCCTATGTGAGCGCGACGGTCCTTAAAGTCATGTCTAGATATTTTTTAGTTAATGAGGGTGATGCGGATGCAAGTTTGTGATTTTTGGGGCTTAGGAAGGGTAATGAACTCCCCACCTAATCTGAATTAGGCCTTTGCCCCTTAATTTCCATATTAAAATATGCAAACAACCAATTTGAAGAATCTCAAAAAATTTAATTTTTAGCGGCGCTGAATTTTGCAAAGAATCCTGTAAGAAATTGGTTAATGGACAAGATCAGAGAGGATAAGAAAGAGCAGAGAATATACCATAGAAGTTTGGAATGGTGTGAAGGGTCCCGGTAGCGCCCCAGCCGTCTAAACGCGGCCAAAATGCGGAACAAAAATTTACAGAATTGGCGCTACCGCTACCCGATTCCCGGATCGACCTTAAACCCTAAACTAGCAAACTAACTAAGAGTTAGAATCATTATACCGAGTTGATCCGTGTCCTTCGGTCTTCATTCCAACCTCCTAGCGGTTCTTTGACGAAGTTTGATTGCCGGTCTTCCTCCATCTCCGATGATCCACCCGAGGGAAACGACGCAAGCACTAACCTCGTCGAACGAGATAACCGACGCTCCAAAGTCGCTAGCGATGGAGAGTGGAGGTGTATGAAAATGTCACTATAATTTTTCTCTCATCCATGTGCTCCATAGAGCAACTCAAGAAGAAGATGATGGAGGTGAAAGCTTTGGCATGAGCAAGAATAATGCTAAGTGTTTTTGTGTTCTTTTCTTTTGAGTGAATAAGAGAGAGGGGGTATGCAAGTGTAATGAACAAATCAAATGAGATGAATCCCCCTCCAAAATAATGGCCGGCCCTTCCTCTCTTTTCCACCCAAAAAAAATATCATTTCCTTTTAATCAAATAAAATATACACAACCATACCATGCACTATGCTTGACTCATGCCCATGCCTTTGCCTTGTCACCCTCCACCTCATCATTAAACAAAATGAATTTTCATAAATGAAAAATCAAATAATGAGGTGGCAAAACTTCTAGAAGCTATTCCGTGTAAAATACGGAATATTTCTCGGTACATGTATCGAAATACATATACGCGTATTCATAAAAAAATACGAATAGCCAAGAGAGAAAATGAATAGTGAATAATAATACTAGAATATGTATATACAAATACATATATGAATTATTAAATTAAAACCTGATTTAATAATCCGGCTTAATCCTAAGCCGCTAGTATTATCAACCGTCCGATTAAAGTCTGAGCAGCAAGTGCACATATTTAATCGGACACCTGTATGTACCAACATACCTTATGTACACCATATCGCCTGAACCGTGAAAACCCTCTATGTGGGACTCTAAAGACTCGTCAATACGCTGGCAGTGGGTTTAACCACAAGCACGTCAGCGGCACTAGCTGTACGTAACGGCTACCCAGGTATTGAGCGAAAGGGAGGCCGACGAGCAAACTCATGCAGAACTCCTACTGAGCCTGACAGTGACAATATCCGTACAGTCTGGTCTGTTCGTCTAAGAGTATCGCATATCGAGTCTAGGGGGGTGGATAAAGTCAGACCCCCAACAACGCGATATTTAGTGTCGGTATGAAACCCATTACCACCTGAGAAACTAACGATCCTGGATCGATAATTCTCGTCCACCGTGGCCACAGATTTATGGTGATGGCCATCCGTACACAACGCGACATCAACCCCCAATACCGGGAGAGACGAATCCCCGACGATCCGATCACTGCCTCCATGTGGCTCGGGACTGTACCTAACTAAAACCTGTTTGCACGACTCCTTTGAGCCGTGGTAGGGTAGTAATCAAAGCACAGTGGGAACTCACACGAGATAAATGACGATCTCAGGTCGACAGACTAACCTGTACACATGTCACCTAGGAACTGCTATCTGACAATAAGTGTAATACCAACTAGCAGGTTCCCGGCGAGTCCGTCCAGTGTACTCATAACCCAATGAGCACCTGTATACTATCTTAGGTGAACAAACTAACACCAATGGATTGTGAGACATGGCCACCGCCCCTCGTCGGGGTCTCGATCAGTATACACTAGTCTACACTGGAGTATCGATGCCCGATCTCGATACTCCCATGACTTGGGACATTTAAGGATGTGCTTATAGACCCCAGCTCCCACGTATGTGATCGCCATCACAATACTGGAAGTCAAGCAAGAATCATATGGGCTCTATCAACATGTATATGATGATAAAGACAAATCAGATAGCATACTATCATCTTGAGTAAGACTGTTTCATCGGTATAGGTCCTGCCTCAATCATCATAATCACAAGTCCGCAAATATGATAATTGCCTTGAGGGCATTATAGCCAACAATCTCCCACTTGCACTTAAGGCCAATTATTGCGATGTCGCATACTTACAGCCCGTGTGATACCGAACACCCAACTTCTCTACTAATCAGTTTCGCAAAGCCCGTTTGCGAAAATGATTGTGTTCGAGAAATGTCCTCAGTGAGTGGATCCGCTCCAATGTTTCTTTCTGTATCTCTCTTGATCTCAATTTCACGGAGAAAGCTATCTCCCAAAATGAGCAATACTTGTCTTAGAATTTGTCTGGATATCTGATGGGACCCAGTTCACAAACGAACTCCAAATCCAGCAAACCTCCTAGACTGTATCAACTACTGAATTTAATCAGTAACATGCGCCATGCCTTCCTCAGTGTCCGCTTGGACCACCTGTCCAACATACTGTCCCTCAAAAGAGGGAATAACTATAACTCTGACAGTCACTCTGTCATCCAGGTCACTTTGGAAGCCTGAAATGATAACCGTCACCCGAAGGAGGCTGCCGTTACCATATCCCAAGAACATTCACTTAAGCTCATAAACTGCTTCCCAATGTTTCTCCAGGATTGGATTAATATATCTGCTTATTGCATCTAGTGCAAAAGAAATATCTGGTGTGGTACTTGACATTTCATGATTAACTCAATTGCCTAAGCAAGTGATATGCTAATCATGCGGATCCCTCTCCCCTTTAGTCTGTAAGACACCTTTAGAAAGGGTGACTCCATCACCTGCAGGTACACCACCATGCCAGGAGTCGTCCATTTAATGTCAAATTACCCAGAATGGGATACTTCCCAAATCTAGGTCTAAAAACATAGATCTAGTAACCAAAAAACCTGATATTACATCCATATCCTATGCGGAGAAACAACTTTGTGACAACCATGGTATAACCGATCGTAGTATAGGAATATCTGCTCCTATCAAGTGCATGTCATCCAAATACCTGGACATCACTCTCTACTACCTTCTTACCCAATTCATCTCCTATTCTGATGAGGTCAAGATCTATGACTGTCGCATCAAAAATAGATGATCTATTTCCGTTATCCCTGCTTTAGTCTATAAATAGACATAAGCCACTTGCCTACTATGCTTCCACTGCTCCCACTGACTACAACAATCCTCTGGTAGAGTCATATACACGTGCACTTCTAAAGCTAGTTTAGAATGATGCTATACTCATCATCCTGTCGGGTCTTATAGTCTAGAACAGCAGCAATGAAAAGTCTGGGTAAACAAGAACCTCCCTGTCACCGTCTCTGAGAAGACCGAAGTACCTCTCGTGTGCCTGAGGTTACCCACCAAAATCTGGGGAGTGGCTAATGGAACATCGAAACTAATTGAATCGTTAGGTTCTATTAAATCATCAGTGATCGTTTGTGGTTCTGGAATCACTTCCAGTTCTACCATACTCCCACTTTTGTTTTTCTGAAAAAATCCATTTTATTAAAATTGTGGCGAGTCAAGAACAATATAAATATTGATCTTCCTGATGGTAGAAAGTTAACCCTCGTCAAAGCCCTGGATAACCCACAAACAGCCATTACTGAAACGTGCCTTGTGTTTATCCGGATTCCGGTTTTAAGCATGAGCCGGACAACTCCCTATACTTTAACATCGTTAAGATATAAATTGATTCTATATATATCTATTATAGAAACAAAAGCACTAATCTAATTTGGAACTAGAATCAAAATCATGCAGCTGTCTCCAGTGCATATCAACCAAATGGAAAGAGGACAATCAACATTACTCATTTAGGAGTGCATCCATATATGAGTAACCTGAAAGAGAAGCAATTTCTCAAAACCATTACTATCAACAGAATACCAAACACAAGTATCTACATCTTCGACTTCCTCGAAGAATCCTGATACTTCTAATAAATGGTTCTCTACTTTATTCTTATACCTATAACTTCTCAAAATCTGAACCTTGTATTTCAATGAAATACATGTCTAGAATCAGAGAAGTTATGAGTAAATAGAATACAGTGCGAGTACAAACCCTTTTGTCCTAATGGAAACTGGACAACATACAATACTTTGTATAAGTCTCCTGAGTTCAACAACTCAAACCCTGTGCGTCGTAAGTTGAAAAACTGTACTTTGGTTAAGAAGAGTTACACCGCTGTTGAATGCACCTTACCCAATCACCAGCTGATATAGGTAAATGTGACAGACATAATATCAAAAAGTTATATCTCACTTTATAAAATAAAGGTACAGATATATCAATTCGAAATTGGTGCATAACAACGGATATTCAAAACCAAATATTTGCCATTCGGCAAAATCCAGATGATTTCCTCAAATATCACCAATTACAACGAATTTCGATATAAAGAGGATCTAATCACCCAATTCCCAATATCTTACTCCAACTCACCATCCGCAATAACATGCAGATGTGAGAAACTGATCTGGTAAATACATACCCTGGAGTTAGATTCCAATTGGGAAAATAGTTTTTAATTAATATCGCACAGTAAAACTGAAACATGAAAATGTTCCAAAAGGGTTAACTGGTATACCTAGTAAGGCCTCTTCCATTATCCTGAATCATGACAGTAACCATATACTTACCTGCCCTCTTTGTAATCCCTTTATTATGTCTTTACTTATTACCTTCTGTACACCTCCTTTACGCTAATTGGTTTTCTTCATTCCCTACCCTTCGGCACCAGCCTAAGGTTTGGAAGAAGACTATCGAATAAGCATAATAGGTGTACTCTCCTAATCCTAGGAGCTCTCGCAACCTGAGAGAAGGTAAAGAGAAAAGACATCTGAATAATCCTATTCTTTTTCTCCTTAACCAGAATCCATCCTCGAAAAAGTTCCTTCGAGTTCGTATGTAACTATATGATGGATTTATCCAATGGAAGTCGATATCCATAGTGATACAGAGCGTCCTAGAGAAATGCAAAGTGGATGTAGGAGTGGCAGGGGTATACATGGTCTTTGTCGTGAATGATGGTGATCACAATTTTCTTTGCCATTATTTTAATCCCTTTATATGTCTTTACTTATTACCTTCTGTACACCACAGTTAAGCTTGTTGGTTTTCTTCCTTCCCTACCGTTCGGCACCTGCCTATGGTTTGGAGGAAGACTATCCAATAAGCTCAATAGGTGTACCCTCTCCTTATCCTAGGAGCCCTCACAACCTGAGAGAAGGTAAAGAGAAAAGACAACCGAATAATCCTATTCAATCTCTCCAAAACCAGAATCCATCCTCGAATCAGATCCTTCGAGTTCGTATATAACCGTACGATGGATTTATCCAATGGAAGTGGACGTTCGTAGTGATACGAGGTGTTCTGGATAAAAGTAAAGGTGATATAGAAGTGGCAATGATGTATGTGACACCGTGACATTCTAAAAGCCAAAGTGTTTTAAGAAGCTTCGGTCAACTTGGTTCATGAGTTTTAGTTTAGGGTCGGGTCATAGTCGCAGCCAGAGAGAGAGAGAGAGAGAGAGAGAGAGAGAGACAGAGAGAATAAACACTCAGCGTGCACTCTAACTTAGATCAAAATGGTTAATCATTTTTTCTAATTAGGATGGCTCCTACTGTTTCCTCGAATTCTCCTCCAAACCCAAAGGGAGAATTAGTCGGAATCACCCGAGGAGTAATCCTTCTCATCAGTGGGAATCGGGATCCAACTATCATCGCTTGATAACTTGATAGAAGCCACTCAAGTTACCACACTCCAGAAGGTATGCGCAAGCCTGGCAAGTTTCCTGTATGTTTGAAACTCCCGATGTGTGTTTTTACCCCAAGCAGCTTATGACCTTGACAGAGGTCAACATATCATAAGTCGCAAGTCAAGTTCAACCCATCATTGTCCTGGATTAACTTAGACCCACCCGCACGAGCCCTTGACAGAGGTCAATATGACCGTGCAACTGTCCTAAATAATCGCATATCTATGCAACAAACAAGCATTACCCAGCTACCAAGCACTGTGCCTTGACAGAGGTCAACATACACAGCATGAATACTAAGTAATACCTGTAAGAAATGACGGAGGGCTACGACTGGTTTTTGGCGAAAAACCTTTAACATAATGAACTTGATATCGTTGAAGGAATCCAAGTAGTTTTATAAATATATAGTGGCGAAAACTTTTGCTAAAGAGGTCACTCCCGGTGAAGGGATCTCGGCTCTTTCCCCGTCGAATAGGGTGCAGGATATCCCAAACTGAATACCACGATGCAAAGCAAAAATAATCGACTATAGTAAAGTTATTACGTTGAAGCAAACTTTTACCCAAGGGGTCACTCCCGATGAAGGGATCTCGGCCCTTGCCTCGTCAAATGAGGTGCTGGATATTCATAACCGAATACCACTGTGCAAAGCAAAAGAGAACGTCTGTAATGTCATTTTTTTTAAAAACTTGGTTCCATCAACATCATATATATAAGTTTGTTTTATCCTTGTATTGATAAGAATCTATGCAGTCCCATCAATTAATCACACCAGAAAAGAATGAAAATAAAATGTACTATATGCCATCCGCATTCGCCACTGGATCCCGTCATCACCTGTTAGGTTACTTAACTAACGACAGAGCGGGGACTGGGCTAGCACGGGTGCAAAATATATACAACATCTACTAGTATATATAAATATATATAACAATCGTACCAGGCATGATATAAAGCAACATCACAGAAACATCACAGAAGCAACACAGAATGGTGGATAATCTGGAGCCCCGGGTTTCACTTGAGCCGCATGTGAGACCCGACGTTCCCTGTCGTGTGGATAGCATGTGCAATGAAACCTAGACCCCTACGAGCGCGGCAAGTTACCAGCCAAAACCATAAGTGAGGCAGCCCCCTTCAACAACGTGAATGGGCCACCCGGCACTTCTCGGAATCCGGTAACTTGAGCACCCCTCCTGGGTCAACCTATACCCCCTACGAGTGCGGCGAATAACCCGCCAATTCTAGAGTAAGGTCCCCTCCGTCCCAACGCCATGAGATGCGGACCCGTTGCCCTCTAGAATCTGGCTATTCGTGCACCCCACCGCGGGGTAATCCTAGTACAGAAAATAAAATAATATACAGGGGTGACATCGACCTCAGCCCGGTCGTGCCCCAAAAGAATAATATACAAACTGGCAACGGCAGTCCACATGTCGGACGCTCGCCCGCAATATCAAATGTACAAATGAAAATAAACTGTACTAACATTGCACCATATCTATCCACCACGACCATCCAACCAACATCACAGCACAACGCAGAACATCAACGCGAATGTCACGTTCGCAAACCCGTCTAAAAGAACATATAGCAATTAGACGGGTTTACCGATCAAATGACATTCACGGTCGCAGATAGAAATGTATGTACTGTTAAATGCACACTTAAAATATCGATCGACTAAGTTCCAAATTGGCCCCAATAGCAAAACCAGCACTGAAACAGAAATCTGGGCCAAAACAGAATATGTCAAAAATCACAATTCCAAGTCAGGTGGCTACAGAAAAATTTTCGAAGCTCGTCGCCACTAAACGGCGGCGAAACCGCCGCCAATAGGGGCTAAGTGCGGTGGTTCCGCGGCGCTTTAGAGGAATCAAGAGCCCAAATTTTTTTTTGTAACCATAAAATCGCCTGCACGGATTTTTAAGCTACTGCAAATAATTTTTTGAACACTTTTAAAATACGACAGCAAACAGAAAAATGAAACCGTGATTTTGAAAATTTCCGTCGATCGATCTTTCAAGCACGTTTAAACAAGCTAGTAAGGGGTTTAAAGGGTGGCACTAATACCATGAAGGGTCCCGGCAGCACCCCGGCAGCCTAAACGAGGCCAAAATGCGGAACAAAAATTTACAGAACCGGCACTACCACTACCGATTCCCGGATCGACCTTAAACCCTAAACTAGCAAACTAACTAAGAGTTAGAATCGTTATACCGAGTTGATCCGTGTCCTTCGGTCTTTATTCCAAGCTGCTAGCGGTTCTTTGACGAAGTTTGGTTGCCGGTCTTCCTCCATCTCCGGTGATCCACCCGAAGGAAACGGTGCAAGCTCCAATCTCGTCGATCGAGGTAACCGACGCTCCAAAGTCGCTAGCGATGGAGAGTGGGGGTGTATGAAAATGTCACTACAATTTTTCTCTCATCCATGTGCTCCATGGAGCAACTCAAGAAGAAGATGAAGGAGGTGAAAGCTTTGGCATGAGCAAGAATAATGCTAAGTGTTTTTGTGTTCTTTTCTTTTGAGTGAATAAGAGAGAGGGAGTATGCAAGTGTAATGAACAAATCAAATGAGATGAATACCCCTCCAAAATAATGGCCGGCCCCTCCTCTCTTTTCCACCCAAAAAAAATATCATTTCCTTTTAATCAAATAAAATATACACAACCATACCATGCACTATGCTTGACTCATGCCTATACCTTTGCCTTGTCACCCTCCACCTCATCATTAAACAAAATAAATTTTCATAAATGAAAAATCAAATAATGAGGTGGCAAAACTTCTAGAAGTTATTCCGTATAAAATACGGAATACTTCCCGGTACATGTATCGAAATACATATACGCGTATTCGTACAAAAATACGAATAGCAAAGAGAGAAAATGAATAGTGAACAATAATACTAGAATACGTATATACAAATACATATAAGAATTATTAAATCAAAACCTGATTTAATAATCCGGCTTAATCCTAAGCCGCTAGTATTATCAACCGTCCGATTAAAGTCTGAGCAGCAAGTGCACATATTTAATCGGACATCTGTATGTACCAACATACCTTATGTACACCATATCGCCTGAACCGTGAAAACCCTCTGTGGGACTCTAAAGACTCGTCAATACACCGGCAGTGGGTTTAACCAAAAGCACGTCAGCGGTACTAGTTGTACGTAACGGCTACCCAGGTATTGAGCGAAAGGGAGGCCGACGAGCAAACTTATGCAGAACCCCTACTGAGACTGACAGTGACAATATCCGTACAGTCCGGTCTGTTCGTCTAAGAGTATCGCATATCGAGTCTAGGGAGGTGGATAAAGTTAGACCCCCAACAACGCGATATTTAGTGTCGGTATGAAACCCATCACCACCTAATAAACTAACGATCCTGGATCGATAATTCTCGTCCACCGTGTCCACGGATTTATGGTGATGGCCATCCATACACAACGCGACATCAACCCCCAATACCGGGAGAGACGAATCCCCAATGATCCGATCACTGCCTCCATGTGGCTCGGGACTGTACCCAACTAAAACATGTTTGCACGACTCCTTTGAGCCATGGTAGGGTAGTAATCAGAGCACAGTGGGAACTCACACGAGACTAATGACGATCTCAGGTCGACAGACTAACCTGTACACATGTCACCTGGGAACTGTTATCTGACAATAGGTATAATACCAACTAGCAGGTTCCCGGCGAGTCCGTCCAGTGTACTCGTAACCCAATGAGCACCTGTATACTATCTTAGGTGAACAAACTAACACCAATAGCTTGTGAGACCTGGCCACCGCCCCTCGTCGGGGTCTCGATCAGTATACACTAGTCTACACTGGAGTATCGATACCCGGTCTCGATACTCCCACGACTAGGGACATTTAAGGATGTGCTTATAGACCCCAGCTCCCACGTATGTGATCGCCATCACAATTCTGGCAGTCAAGCAAGAATCCTATGGGCTCTATCAATATGCATATGATGATAAAGAAAAACCAGATAGCATACTATCATCTTGAGTAAGACTGTTTCATCGTTATAGGTCCTGCCTCAATCATTATAATCACAAGTCCGCGACTATGATAAGTTTCTTGAGGGCACTATAGCCAACACGGTGAACCACCTAAACGGCGGCGGAAGCGCCGCAAAAACGCACCATTCGCCGCGGATCCACGGTTTGATGATGGAACTAGGGTTTCGAAATTTTTCTACAACTTCCTGTTCTTCTCTGGATTCTGTAGATCTTCTCTGAATCTTGATTTCCTCAGTAAAATAATTCCAAATTCCCTCGCAAAATTCACAACAAATCGTTAAGCGCTTGATGCGAGACTTGAATTAAAATTGGATGGAATAATAATTTTTCAACTCAAATAACAAAAACGAACAAAATAGCACACATCCCCGGCAACGGCGCCATTTGATTGGTCATTCTTCATGTGTATGGAAAAGTTTTAATCACAACCAAAGAAATTTATACCGCAATCAATTAACGGTGTTGATGTAGCGCGTTAATGAATACGGATCGTCCACTGAGATGTGTGTTTTGATCGATTTTGTTTTAGATGAGTCGAAATGAAAATGTAAAGGAAAATGCAAGAAAGTTGATTCAAGATTTGAAAGATTTCAATTCAAGAAACATAAAGAATATAGATCTAGAATCAAGAATTAATAATGTTCAAGAAGATGTCAAAATTGAATGAATTATCAAGATTTGTAAAGAGGCTTGTAGGAATCGATCCAATCGATAGTGATGATGAAGAATTATGATTACAAATTCTTATCTATTGACGATTTGTTGCTAGATCGATGACGATCAACGAGAATTAGGGATCTATTAAAAAACTAGGGTTTCTTCTTCTATCCCTTATCCTTTCGTCGATTAGCTTTCAAATTCTAGCCTCTAGAAAATTCAATCATCGATCGTTGATCTCTAATTTAGAGCGAAAACATTCAAGAAAGCATCTCGCTCAAATTAGGTTGTCGATGATTCAATTTCCTAAAGTTTACAAAACTCATAATACTTAAGAATCGTTCAAGAATTTAATCATCATCATCTACCTATTTTCTCGATTCCTCCGCAAGCGGAGTTTTCACTCAAACATCATGAAAAAGATAACAATCAAGAATTGGTAACTCATCATAATGCTCAAATGTAAAGAAAAGCAAGATCAAGAATTTTCACCTTTTATAAATCAACGTTTCGTTACAATTTGATCAAAGATTACAAGATTTTGAGGAGAGAACTCAATCGTCGAAACTACCTTCGCATCGTCTTCTTGAGTCGCGGATCGTCGTGGATCTCTTGCTCGGATGAAGATCGGCGTCACTTCAAAAGGCTCGTTGAAGGCTTGCTTTGGCTCGATACTCGGTGGATCTTGATTTGGATCAAATTGTGTCACTCAATTTGATTTTGAAATAATTTGGATCTACAATTTTCACCACTCAAAATGATTTCCCTCCAAATTCAACAACCTCTAAACCCTAGATCTAGATCCATTTTTATAACCACTCATTTGAATCTTCCCTCCAAAGCTAGGTTGTTAGAGAGAGTCTTCTAGAAGAAGTTTGTTGGAAGGAATATTCTAGAATAAGGAATATTCTAGGATAAGGTTGTTAGGCCGAGCCTTCGGGATGAAGCCACGTGGTCTTTGGGAGTCTTCTGGAAGCTGAGGCCGTTACAAGAAGCCACGTGGAGGAATTTGGAACGCTGATGTGTCTAACAGGCCGCGGATCCGCGGCGGATAGGCCAACTTGGCCGCGGATCCGCGGCCTATTGGTGGAGTTACTGCATGCAAATTTCTGTGCTGATTTGTGTTGGCTTCATGGCACTTTTCTGATCTCTAGAATTTTATAAATCTTTCTTGTTTATTGCCAGATCACAAGTCTTGGACTTGGTGTATTTTTATCAGCACTTTTAGCACTTCCGGCTCTTTTTCCTGGAATTTCCTGCACACAAACTCGAGACAAGTGTTGCGATATACAAAGATCATGCGTGCAATAATAAACACACAATTTCCTTCAAAATGCCGGTTATAATGTATAACACATGTTATTTGGTATTTTGCAGACAAATTGCTAATATGTGCTATATTTATACCAAACACCTTTAGATGATTGCAAAGAGTAGGGAAATTGATGTGTTAAAAATGCAATATTTTTGACTGATCAGATACCGCCCATCACGCGGGCGTGATGCCGGGAGCGTAATGGCCGGCATGATTCTCGTGCCTGCCTTCCTGCTGCCACTACTATATAAACCCCTTTTCCAGACGGTTCAAGTAAGTCATTCTTTCCCCACAAGGCCGTTACTTTGCTCAAATATCCGGTCTAACTTGATCGTCCGAGGGTCCTCGGTGGTACAACCACCATGGGACTTCCTTGCAGATAGCTCGGCCTCAACCACCTCAAACTCATTGAGATCCATACGCTTCAGGAGGCAACCTCCAACTCAGTCTCAGCCGTCCATCATCGCCGACAGCAGATCTACCGAAGGTAACATCTTGAAGTGATCCGACATCCGTCAGCTTGCGCCGTCTGTGGGAAGATCTTGATTCCACTGAACAAAGTTCATCTTCCGATCTCAACTCAAAGTCGAACGATCACCGCGACGATCCAAACACTAGCTGCCGCCTCCCTCACAACGGAGGCGCGGACGAATCTCCTCCCCCGAACTCCATCAACGCCCTAGCTGCCCGGATAGATCGACCCGCGTCTGTCGTGGATGCGCTCGTCCGTGTCCAAACAGCAGGGCAAGCTTCCTAGGTCGTCGCTCCCCCACCTCGGGACCAAGACCTCTACAGAGGGAGAGAAGACTCAGCTCGCGTCAGCACTACCGACCACTGTCTCGCTGCCTCCCACGGCCCCAGATCTCTCGGGCCAACATATTCTATGACCTGCTGGGCGCCCCACAGTTCAACACCGAGGTCCATCGCCAGAGCGCCTCGCCCCGAGCCTCATCGTGCCCCTGTCCTTCCCGAGGAGGTTTCGGTCAGCTCGCTTGTGCCCAGGCATGACCGACACCCCCTCCCTCGAAGAGGTCATGCGGACGGGTCTCGTCATGGAAGCACAAAGACAACCTCGCTAGGAAACCATCAAAGAGTACGTAACCCTCTTCTACAACGCCCTCCTCGAAGTCCCAGAACACCGGGACGAGACGATCATTACGACACTCCGTCAGGTCTTAGGCACAAGGAGTGGCTACGCTCCTTTTCATTAGCGCAACCTAAGACCATGACTGAGGTAAAGGCCTAGACCAAACGTGAGATCCAGCTTGAGTCCGAAGTGAATGCCAACTTGCCCCGAACAGAGCAAGCCGATCAGAAGAAAAGGGGCAGGGAAGAGAAGAAGAAAACTGAGCAGCTTCACTGCTCGGTCCATCCATAGCAGGCCTCTTGCGGCTCGTCCCGCGCTAAGGATCGAAGCCCTCACCAAGAGGCAACCGGGCTCACCCTTGCTTGGTTATCCCTGACTGGTAGTTCCCTACCCCGCAACGCCAGGGATTGAAGCCCTCGCCAAGAGGTACCTGAGCAGATTCACTGCTCGGTCCATTCTTAGCAGGCCTCTTGCGGCCCGTCCCACGCTAAGGATCGAAGCCCTCACCAAGAGGCAACCGGGCTCGCCCTTACTCGGTTATCCCTGACTGGTAGTTCCCTACCCCGCAATGCCCTAGATCGAAGCCCTCGCCAAGAGGTAAATGAGCAGCTTCACTGCCCGGTCCATCCTTAGCAGGCCTCTTGCGGCCCGTCCCACGCTATGGATCGAAGCCCTCACCAAGAGGCAACTGGGCTCGCCCTTGCTCAGTTATCCCTGGCTGGTAGTTCCCTACCCCGCAACGCCAGGGATCGAAGCCTTCGCCAAGAGGCAACTGAGCAGCTTCACTTCTTGGTCCATCCTTAGCAAGCCTCTTGCGGCCCGTCCCGTGCTAAGGATCAAAGCCCTCGCCAAGAGGCAACTGAGCAGCTTCACTGCTCGGTCCATCCTCAGCAGGCCTCTTATGGCCCGTCCTAAGCCAGGGATCGAAGCCCTAGCCAAGAGGCAACTGATCAGCTTCACTGCTCGGTCCTGTTAGATATAGTGCCCTCAAAGTCAATTATTGGATCGCAGGTATGTGATTACAATGATTGAGGGATGACCTATACCGGTAGAACAGTCTTACTCGAGATGATAGTATGCTATCTGGTTTGCCTTTATCATCGTGTACATACTTCAGGTGACATTACAAATCACTATTACATATTGATGGAGCCCATACGATTCTTGCTTGACTACCAGCAGTATGATGGCGATCATATACGTGATAGTTGGGTAGTCTATAAGTACATCCTTAAAGTGTCCCTAGTCGTGGGAGTTTCAAGACTGGGCATCGATACTCTGTGAGTGGACTAGTGTATACGGATCAAGACCCCGACGAGGGGCGATGGCCGGTCTCACAAGCCATTGGTGTCAGTTGGTTCACCTAAGATAGTATACATGTGCTCATTAGGTTATGAGTACACCGGACGGACTCGTAGGGGTACTGCTGGTTGGTACTATACCTATCGTCAGGTAGCAGTTCCCAAGTGACATGAGTACAGCTTAGTCCGTTGACTTGACACTGCTACTTCGCCTCAAGTGGTTCTCACTGTTCTTTGATTGCTACCTTACCACGGCTCAAAGGAGTCGTGCAAACAGGTAGTAGTTGGGTGCAGTCCCGAAGCACTTGGAGGCAGTGGCGGTTAGATAGGATTCATCTCTCCCGGTATTGGGGTTGATATCGCGCTGTGTTTGGAGAGCCGTTACACAAAGTCCTTGGCCAAGGCAAGTGAGATTCACTGGTAGGTATTCCAGTAGTTTCTCAAGGTGTTCTGAGCTACACTCCGACACAACTTATACCGCTATTAGGGGTCTGACATTAACCATCCCCCTAGGCCCGATATGCGATACTCTTAGACGAACAAACCGGACTGTACGGAGATTGTCACTGTAAGGCTCAGTAGGGTTTCAGGATGAGATCGCTCGTCGGCCTCCCTTTCGCTCAATACCTAGGTGGCCGTTACGTACAGCTAGTGCCACTGACGTGCTTGTGGTTAAACCCACTGTCAGCGTATTGACGAGTTTTTAGAGTCCCACACAGAGGGTTTCCTTAGTTTGGGCGAAACGTTGTAGAGGCCGTATGGTTTTATGGCAGGGCTCGATCATATACGTGCACTTGTGCACGGATCATGATCGGACGGATCATACTAGTGGGCTTTGGTTTAAGCCGGATCCTAGTATTAGATTGGTTGGATTATTTTCATCTCGTAGTATTTGTATTCAGTCGGAATACGGATGCGGGTATGTATATACAGATGACGGGTATTCCTGTGATCCGTTATGAGATTACTTTAGTTGATGCCATTTCCTTTTCTTGATTAAACATTTGGTTTAATGTTTGATTATGTGGAAATTGTGAGTGCAAGTTTTAACCTAGGGCATTGAAAATGGCATGTTCTATTTTTGGTGACTCGTGGTGTGATCTTTTGTGCCATATCCATTTTCTTTATTGTTTTTGGGTGTGGGATATTTTATGGAGCAAGAGAGGGCAGCCACTTATGGCTAGGATTTGGTTTTGAGTTAATATAGAGAGCCCACAAAAGATCTCACACAAAATAGCAATGCCATTTTTCTTCACTATCTTTTCTTGTGCTCACAACTCTTCACTCATGGCTTCATCTTCAACCTCCACTCTATCCCTCTTATGTGTTGAGAATCCTAGAGTGTATTGAGACAAAGTAATCATACACTATCTCTACTTCATCTTGAGCACCTAGGTTAGCAAACTAGTTGTTTGAGTTGTTTCGGTTTGAAGCGGGAGCCCGTACAAAGAACCCTCGAAGTGGATCTTCTTTGACGAAGGGAGAACGGAGATCGAACTTGATCGGGGAAGCCGCGAGGAGCTTGGCGTAGAGATTGAGGACCGAAGGACACGGATCGATCGGTATAATCTCTTAAACCACTTTACAGTTTACTAGTATAGGGTTAATAGAACGATCCGGGTTTTAGGGTTACATTAGCGCCAGTTTGAAAAGTTTTTGTTCCGCATTTGGTCTCGGATTGACGGCCGGGGCGTTGCCGTATCCCTACATGGTATCAGAGCTAACCCATTAACCCTACGAACTAGTTGGCACAAGGTTAAAATCTCGATTGATAAATTTTTCCGAATCACGAATCTATGTTCATGTGCTTGCTGTTGATTTTCAAAGTTATTCTAAAAATTGTTTTGGGTTCTTTGAATTATGTGCAGGAAAAACTAGAGCTAAAGAAAAAATTTGGAGACCTAACTCCAAAATTCCGCCGCGGAACCGGAGTAAAATGTCGCATGTTGCGGCCCTTCCGCCGCGCGTTTTGGGCTACAGTACCCCAAAATTTTTCTGGGGCTCTAGTTCATGAAAATATGATTTTTGTGATATATAGTTTTGGCCTAGATTTGTTTGAGTGCTGGATTTGCATTTGGGGACTATTTGGAAAAGTTTAGTTGATCGAAATTTTAAATGTGTATTTTTCAATACTTGCATTACTATCTGCGACCCTGAATGCCATTAGAGAAGTACAACTTGTCTAATTGCTATAGTTCTTTTAGACGGGTTTGCAAACGTGACATTCACGTTGATGTTCTGTGTTGTGCTGTGTTGTTGCGGATTCTTCGTGATGGATAGCTTGCGTGCAATGGTACTGCAATTTGGATATATTTGTGCATTTGATATCGCGGGACGAGCGTCCGACATGTGGACTGCCGTCAATGCCTGTTTGTATATTATTCTTTTGGGGCA
The DNA here is from genome assembly GCA_030015575.1 of Agapanthus africanus. Taxonomy (NCBI): domain Eukaryota; kingdom Viridiplantae; phylum Streptophyta; class Magnoliopsida; order Asparagales; family Amaryllidaceae; genus Agapanthus; species Agapanthus africanus. Next base: position 554,027,715 of record JASDDO010000022.1, on the reverse strand, counting down.
CGACCGGGTTGAGGTCGATTTACCCTTTGTACATATTTTCTTTTCTGTATTAGAATTACCCCACGGTGGAGTGCACGGATAGCCAGGTTCTAGAGGGCAACGGGTCCGCATCTCATGGATTTGAGAAGGAGGGGGCTTCACTTCAGAATTGGCGGGCTATTCGCCACAATTGTAGGGGGTACAGGTGACCCAAGGAGGGGTGCTCAAGTTACCGGATTCCGTGAAGTGCTGGGTGGTCCATTCACTTTGCTGAAGGGGGGTGCCTCACTTCTGGTTGTGGCAGGTAAGTTGCCACACTCGTAGGGGTCTAGGTTTTCATTGCACAGGCTATCCACACGACAAGGGGAGCGTCGGGTTTCAGTTGCGGCTCAAAGGAAATCCGGGGCTCCCAGATTATCTGCATTGTTCTGTGATGCTTATTACTTTTCTGTGATGTTGCATTTATCACGTCTGGAGCGATTATTGTATATTGCTATATATATACTAGTGGATGTTTTATATGTTTTACACCCGCGCTAGTCCAGTCCCCACTCTGTCGTTAGTTAAGTAACCTAACAGGAGATGACGGGACCCAGTGGCGAATACGGATGGCATATACGTACATTATATTTTCGTTCTTTTGTGGTGTGATTAACTGATGGGACTGCGTTGATTCAGATCAATGCAAGGAAAACAAATATATTCGATGTTGTTGGAACAATTTTCAAAAAAAAGTTGTTATTACAAGGACATTCTCTTTTGCTTTGCACGGTGGTATTCGGTTATGAATATCCAGCACCTCATCGTACGAGGCAAGGGCCGAGATCTTTTCATCGGGAGTGACCCCTTGGGCAGAAGTTTGTGTCAGGGTAATAACTTCACTATAGTCGATTACTTTTTGCTTTGTATCACGGTAGTCGGTTAGGAATATCCTGCACCTCATTCGACGAGGAATGAGCCGAGATCCCTTCACCGGGAGTGACCTTTTTAGCAAAGGTTTTCGCTACTGTATATTTATAAAAAGCTATATTGTTCTTTCAACGATATCAAGTTCATTACGTTAAAGGTTTTTCGCCAAAAACCAGTCGTAGCCCTCCGTCGTTTCTTACAGGTATTACTTAGTATTCATGCTGTGTATATTGACCTCTGTCAAGGCACAGTGCTTGGTAGCTGGGTAATGCTTGTTTGTTGCATAAATAGGATTATTTAGGCAGTCGCACAGTCATTTTGACCTCTGTCAAGGGCACGTGTGGGTAAGTTTAAGTTAATCAAGGACAATGATGGGTTGAATGTAACGTTTTCAAAATAATAAAATATGATTTTTGGGAATTTTTATAATTTAATATTATTTTAATGAATATTTTAATATTCTGGTATAATTAAATACAAATAAATGGGAAAAAATTATGGAAAATTCTAAAATAGGGTATTTTATGGAATTATGCCATTTTAATGTTTTTAAGATTAGTTATATGCTAATTTAGTGATAATCGCGATTAAAAATCGCTAATTGGATTTTTAGCATTTTTGTGCAAAAATGTGCACATATCATTTTCTACACTTGTTACACTTGTGTTACATTTCTTTTGCCATGGTTGTTCTTTTGGGTTCACTATTGGAGTGAGAAGGAAAAGAAAAGGAAAGGAAAAAAGTAATGATGATGATAAGAGAGAGAAAGGGACCAAGTCAACCTTCACCTTTTTGAGCCATACCCCATCATTTCCCTTCTCATTTTCTCTCCCCTCTCCCATTTGAGCTGCTGTTGCTCTCTCTCTCCATCTTCATGAAACCCTAGATCCACCATGAAAACAAAGCCAAAACCCCATTCCCACTTCACAAAACTTACTCCCAAGCTCACTAGCTACACATTGAACCTAGCAAGATTGGATTTGGAGGACTTTGAGCAACTCAAGAATTTTCTTGAGTTGCCAAAGGAGATAATTTCTGCACTTATTAGAGTAGTATCTCATTTCTTGTTCATCGATTCTAGTTTCATATCGATATTGTGTCGTTTTGTGGACTTTGGAGAATTCAAGTTAGGGTTTAGGGTAAAACTGAAATCAAAGATGGAATTGAGGATCGTGGTGACCTTAGAACCCCTTATGTGATGCTAATTTGAACCCAAACCTGAACTTGAAACCAGAATACGGAATTACGGAATCGATATCGGGGAAAACTGTAAATCTGGAAGTGTTTTGTGGAATCTTCTATCACCCCGAGACCCCAAAAACAAAACTGAGTTGACAGTGAGATGTGCAGGCACCATAGAACCACCACCCCAAACCCTAGCCCCCAACTCAACTTTACGGCCGCCAATTAATCCCTTCTGGCCGCAAATTGCGGCCAGAGCAGGAGGGAACTGCCTCGATTTTTGTGCATGGCCCTATTTCCTCTATTCTTGACCCTGGGTATGTCTAGTTTTGACTGATTCCATCTAGGATGAAATCTGGGTTGATTTGCTTGAGTTGGTGTATGATTTACGACTTGTTTTAGTATGGATTTTGGTATTTGGTGATTCATTCCTGTCGGGTGGCGTTTGGACGTCAACGACAAGTGGATATTGATCGTGTTTACATGCGAGTCGATAGGTTTTTACATATGCGGGTAGGGTGCGCTATTTTGGTTTCCAATGTGATTTTCATGTGCTTTAGCATTGTGATATACTTGTAGGTACCCTACGTGATGTTGAGGCAAAGAAGATGAAGATGGCGACATCGGCACCGACACATGAGAAGCAAGGTGAGTAGATTTATATCTACGGGGAGAAGTCGGGTGGATGGCGTATAGCACCCCCGCAGTTCGTGGTGATGTATACGAATACGTATACACACATATATTTATTATGTGTTGTTTAGGATTATTGATGGTAATAATGGATTATTGGTGATAAGGATGTATTGGTTGGGTATAGTGCGAAACCCTAGAGTAGTGGTTGCACCCACACTCACACATACACACATACTTGCATACATTCTTTCATTTATCTGTGCGCATATGATGGTGTGTATATCTACACATGGGTATGGGACTATGTGTTCATATACGAGTTTTGAGGATGATACGTGGGATTGAGATGAGTCGATAAGATTCGATTGAGGCCGTGAGATTTGGCGACATGACAGAGTTCGTATTGGAGATGTGATATGATGGTAGTGATACCTGTCATGTGATGAGATATTATGATATCGACTCAGTTTTAGGTGCTTTCCATACCCCTCTCTATTGACTTGACCGTGGGTTCGTAGTTCGCATAGTAGGTGTTATACTAGACCCAAGTCATACCTATTTCAAAACTAACGAATCAGGGATATTTTAAAGATAGGAAAAAGGGTTTATACAGATATTTTCAAAAGGCGCATCTTTTCTTAAAACAGCGTAGCCCTTATTTTACCAAAAGCCCTGATTCGTCTTATTTCAAAAGGCAAGGTTGCATGATATAGCTATTGAGGCAGGTTCTTTACTGTTGCGTGATTACTCGATTCCCCATATTCATGCTGTTTGCATTTCATCGCTTCTATTGTTGATATATTTCAGTCATGCTGCTAGGACACCAGCACCATTATCGATGATGTGTATGTTCCACGTACACTTATTTGCCGGCTCACACACTTCATCATCGATAATTGCCATGTCACTACACTGTAGTACTGTTGCATTCAGGATATGACCCTTGGATGACATATTGATATGCTTACCTTTCTACTATATGTCGCATACATGCTGCTTTCTGATTATACGCATTGAAATATGTTGTTTCCATGATATTTCTGGTTTTGGGAACCGTGGGTGTTTCAAAGAAGATATGTAATTGTTTTAAAAACCCGGTTACCCGTGATATGAGATTTCAGTGCGTCTTCCATGTGTTTTCTCGGTGCTGAGAGCGACATGTGAAACCCGATTCGATGAGGCGGATGAGGCCGATTGCGGGTACATGGTAGACCCGGTATGGTTCCCCGGGGCGAGAAATGTTTTTCGTGGAGTAGACGATGAGCCTGGCAGGGTGGCGAGTACCTACCGGTGATTTTGTTGGACCTAGCGGTTATCCGGAGGATACCGACCAGAGTCGATAGATGGATATGGGCGTACTGCCGGGGCCGAGGGTCGATACCGCAGACAGAGCCCGTGGGCCGATCCGGACTGACGGAGCCCGCTATATGAGGATTTACGTGCTAATGCTGGGCACAGTTTTCATGATGTTTTCGAGTGCCGATACTGGGCACTCCGGTTCCATGATTTTGACGTGTCGCGAGGGACACAGATGGTATATATCCTCATATTTTCCATGCCTATGCTTTATGATATTTACATGCATGATGGTTATTGTCATTGGGTGACGAGTGGACGGGATCTACATACATGCAGATTGATTTCATTGATTGTACCTCACATTTATGATATGCTATTACCTGAGGCACTGGCACGAGCACTTGGCATTACACTCATGTATAGAGATTACATTGCCAGTTTAGCATGTTTCAGACTTATTCATATTGAGGTTTATTTATCTGATTGTTTGACCTAGGATGGGTCATACATTCAATCTCTGCTTGTAGATATTTTCTATTCACGAGTTGGCAACTCACCCCCGTTGTGCCACAGTCCTTGCAGGTTTTTGCCGTACAGATTCCATAGCGGCATTTCTGGCACACTGCTTCCATAGGGGTGACTTGCGTTGGTAGGTGGGTTCTTTTGTATCAGAACCGCCATTGCTCCTGTATTATTCATTGTATCTAGTAATTCCATCAACCAAAACTTGTATATTGTTTCAGACTTAGAAAACAGTGTTGTATTATTTCGACCTTAGAGTCGCGCTTGTAGTATTACGGTTTTCTGGCTGTTTTGAGTTTCTTTTTGGGTTTTGATCCTCGCCCTTTGGCGTTGTATATTATTATTGCTTGCGTGGTTGTGACCGTCGATTGACGAAGAGCTAGCTCCCGCTTGGGGATGCCTTTTATCATTTCATGCATATTATTATTGTTGTACCCCGTTTGGGGCCAGTTTTTACAAAGGAAACTCTGCCGAAATTTTCAGGAAAGGTTACACATTTTAAAAATGCATATTCGTCTTAGTTATTTAAAAACTTAATTTTTCGAAACGTGATTTCCTTACTTCTTAAAAACCAGTTTTCCTTATTTACTCTTTAAATGGTTTTAGATTTCTGGGCTTTTGGCTTACTTGGATCAGATGGGGTCCTATAGACTTCATATGGTTCAAGGGCCAGTCACGTGCTCTTTCGGGTCGTGACAAAGTTGGTATCAGAGCGCTAGGTTGACTTTGGTTCGAGTCTAAGTTTGGCTATGTGGAGCCTAGGGCGTCTATATATACGGAACTTTGACTTAGTCGAGGGGGTATTATACCCGAACTTTCGTCGTGTAGGATGACCCTTGGTTGATGGAATAGGTGACTAAAGTAGAGTGACGTACCGTGGGTATATTCCGCGGCATACTTACGACACGCCACTCCGCTTAAGAAACCTTAGGTTGTACATTTCCTTGCACCGTATTGTATTCCTTGCTTTGATCTACCTTCATCGATACTGGTTGCGATCTTGCTGCCGCGATTGCACGGGCAGAGTGAGCTACGGCTCGAGTTGCGTCAGCATGAGCTCGTCATGGACGAGGGCTGACCGGGGCGTGATTCCAGAGACATACGGTTGCATTGAGGCTTCGTATTTTTGTTTCCGCACTATGAGCGTTTGACAGATCGCTGTTGCGAGATTTCTCGGATGTACCAGTCGGTACCAGAGGATTGAGCCACTGATAGAGGCCAGCCAGGATGTGATGACTGTTGATATATCGCTTATTCATGATGGTTGAGGCGCTGCTTAGCGTACCGACGAATGAGCCAGTTGTTGCTGCGAATGTTGAGATATCGCCCAGATGATTGGAGCTACTGCAGCATGAGCATATTCTCAGAGATATGATAGTGAGTCGCTAGTCACCGAGGATTAATAACTAGGACATGTGGTTTGTTCGCTTACCCCGATGAAAGGTCATCAGGTAGATTGATTCCAGCGAGAGACGACTTCACGCAGGTTCGTTGAGAGTCGATTGAGACGATCGAATATCAGGAACCCATTTTCCAAGTTTAAAGTATTCGGAAAGACATGCAAGCGATTCTATGGACCCTCTAGAAGAATGAAACCCTAACTCGACATAATAACCGTGTGAAAGCCTTTGAACCTTAGGGTTTGCGGCAGTTCCTCGGCGCCATTAGTAAGGCTTGGGTTTGCCCTTCTACGGCTGGACCACCGATGCTGTGGTATGTACTCGATACTATTAAACTGTACCTGAGATGTTGAGCTCTTGGGGGATTGTGAGGTTCTGACGAGTCGATCGGACGATTCGACATCATTCGGATATCGTGTGAGGGGACACTGCTTGGGAGACTCCAGGTACGAGCATAGCCGTCGGAGCGCAGTCCGTGTAGCCACGATGAGATGAGTACGAATCAGTCGATATTGGAGCAAGGTGGAGTAAAGAGTTCGCACGAGATTTCGACGAGATGACGTTCCACTCCGCTGACATCAGAGATGCGATATGCACGCTGAGGACGTGTTCGGCTAGATATCTTCTACTGAGTGATGAAGATACCGAGTTCGTGATTTCGGGTCCGTGTGAGGGACTTCGGATGGACCGTAGCCGAGGACATTGCAGTGCGCAGATAAAGACGCGACGTCGACTGGTCGATGATACAGACAAGCGGGACAAGAAGTTCGTGCGAGATGCAGATGAGCTGTCACTACACCCCGTTAAGATTAAAGGTCGGACATGCATACAGAGGCGCAGAGATGCGACCAGCTTCCGAGAAGATGTTGTACTAAGGATGCAGATGTCCAGAGAGCGAGAAAAGATTACGCCAGAGTACCAGCCTCCATACAGTTTGGCTTAGGCAAGATCAGAAGAGACCTTGAGTAGGATTCCTTCCAGTACACTGCTGCAATAAGAGTTGCACCCAGGATCGGATGTGTAATGGGTATTCAGAGGACCCGAGGTCGGCGCCAGAGATGTGCTACTTTACGAGCGGTCGTGAGGATTGACCGAGAGATGACCAGGGAAGTGCCAGAACGGAATCGTTCCTGTCAGCACACCTGACCGGGCCGATGAGCCGATGGATTGCGAGATTGGTAATCTACAGAGAAGATAAGAAACCAGAGGCAGAGGACGCCAGCCGCGAGCAAGAGGCAAGTAGATATCTTGCGCCGCTAGCATCGGATGTTCCGGTACCTTCTCGACACTGAAGAAGGATATACCGACGACAGTGTTTATGATTTATGATTTTGTGATTTGACTATCACGTATCCGTTGCTTGGATTTCGGTATTTTGGGCGATTTATTCGCATGATTTAGTCTTGATGACTGAGTTCTATGATATTTGATTTTGTGCACCATGGATGCACTTACTGGGTATTTATACCATGCACATAGTCATTACTCTTGAGGTGTTGATTGTGATTTCTGTTAGTTATATGTATGCCCTAGAGGCCATTACTATACATAGGATGTATATTGTAGCGGATGCTTGGACATATATAGGGAGGACTTTCTTGCTCGACATGATAGTATGCTATCTGGTTACTCTTTACCTTAACGTGTACACTGATTGTCTCTCTGTTACATGTTGGTAAAGCCCCTAGGATGTGTACTTGACTACCTGGACTATGATGCGGATCATACTAGTGGGGACATGGTATTCCATAAGTACATCCTTCAAGGTCCCTAGTCGTGGGTGTATCGAGACGGGGCATCGATATACCAGAGTAGACTAGCGTATACCTTCTCGACCCATACAAATGGGCGATGGATGATCCCATATCCATTGGTGTTTGACATCGGAGATGATATACGGGTGCTCAGTAGAGACTGGGTACACTGGACGGACTCGCCGAGAACTCCCAGATGGTATTATACCTTACGTCAGATGGCAGTTCTCTGGTGACACTGGTACAGAGTAGTCTGTTGACCCGAGATCGTCATAGAGTCTTGTGTGGTTCCCACTGTGCTTTGATTTCCACCTTACCACGTCCAAGAGGGCGTGAAAAACGGTGGCTTTTGGGTACAGTCCCGAATCACATGGAGGCAATGAGCGATAGGAGGGGATTCGTCTCTCCCGGTATAGGGAGTTGATGTTGCACTGTGTTCGATTGGCTATAACCGGAAATCCCTGGCCAGGGTTGCTGAGATTTACTGGTAAGTGTTACCAGTAGTTTCTCGAACTGTTATAGACCTCATATCGACACGACTTATCGAGCTATTGGGGTCTGACGTTTACCACCCCTAGGCGAGATATGCGACATATCAGACGAACAGACCGGACTGTACGGTAAGTGTTACTGGTTGGATTCACTGGAGTGTGAGCGGGCTTGCTCGTCGATCTTCTGATCGCTCAATACCCGGGTGGCTGTTACGTTTAGCAGACCGCTTGCGGCTTGTGGGTGTTTGATATGATCATCATCTGCTACCGGCGTATTGACGAGTCTTTAGAGTCCTACACAGAGGTTTCCTGGCTCAAGCGAAACGAAATAGGAGCGCATATGAGATATGTGCGGGACCGAGAATAATGCGTGTATATGATACCGTATTCTATTCTCGCGATGAATGTATCGATTGGTTGTATGCGATATAACCTAGTTATCGAATCAAAGATTGATTCGATAAATCGATACATTGGATATTAGTCGGCCATATACGATATGACCGGGTCGTTAAATCAAGTGTTGATTTAATAATTTAATGCATAATTATATATTTGATATATTACTTTGCATTAACTAGTATTGGTTCACTTTAAATGATTTTTCTTACTTGTTTGTGCACATTGTATATGTGATATATTATTTTTTGTGCACAAGTTTGTATCATGTTTGATGATGCATGCTAACTTGGATTTGTGTAAAGATTAAACCATGGTTATATGAATGGTTAGGGTTTTATTTTCTTATTCATTTATTTATCTATTTATTCTTTTTGGAAAATAATAAGCATAAAGAAAAATGGTGGCTTTCTTTGGATGCATGTTGAAGCTTTGACTAAGTCACCATTTTGTCTCATGCTTAACCCTAACCATTCCACTTAACCCTAGTCTATTCTCTACACTTGACCATGGTTGGATTATGATAAGTAATCATTTTATTTTCTCTTTGAAAAATACTTATCATAATATACTTCATCTTCTTCTTCTTCTTCACATGAAGAAAGCTTTCTACCAACAATGGTGAAATGTGAAAATGGGTGAGAAATCCAATTCTAAAGTGAACCCACCTCCTATTTCTTCATCCTCTACCTCTTGCCAAGTAGTATAGGGTGTTTTCTTCACAAGTTTCATGACTTGGTGAAGTGGGAGCTTGATCTTGTGATGCCTCGACGTAGATCATCTTCGGCATCGACGACCTAGCCCGCCCATTTCTCCGATGAAGCCGATGCTAGAGTCATGGATTCGATTTGGACAGCGGAGAGGACTTCATCACGGAGCTATGGAGGTGGAGGACCGGATCTACAAAGGTTGTATTTCCGTTCACTTAGTTATATTGTTAACTAGCTTCTTGTTTCGCCTACACTTCTAGCCAACGATCCGTATTAGGGTTTCTCGGCACTTGTAAAATTTAAAATTGGCATGGTTGATGCCTTGTGAGACCTCATTAGTGTGCCTAGGAATCCTACAGTGGTATCAGAGCCTAGCTAGAGCCTTAGGCGATGCTTAGACGATGTTTGAAACCCGATCGAACCCGAAACCCTAACTTTTTCATGCTCTCTGGACTTTTTCTAAAAACTGGGGTTTTTCCACATTAAAAATGCTTAAAAAATTCAGCAGAGAATTATAAGAATTACGGTGCAAAATTTAACTCATGAACAGTCCAAACCACGGCGGAACCGCGACAGAAGCCTGGCCTCTGCGGCGGTTCCGCGGCAAGATGATGACGTCATCCTCCCTTTTTTGCACAGTAATTCCTATTTAATGATGCTGAGTTTTCTGGGAATTTTTTAATTTGACTCAAGAGTTGAGTATTCTGGGGTTGCTTTGGGAATCGCTGATTCGATCGGATTATCAAATTTTGTCTGTGCGGTTTTCCGGATAATTTTAGAATATGTTAAAAAGTTTGACCGGATATAAATACCCACCTTTTCCCCTGTCGGGAAATTTCCAAGTGTTGGATTTTTCCGTGGTTTAAAGACATTCTAAGTAGTGTAAGTAACACGATGGTCCCTCTAGAAGACAACAAACCTTAACTCGATTATGTGACCGTCTTGAACTGCCCTTTGAACCTTCGGGTTTGGGGCAGTACGGCGTGCCACATGTGAGGCGTTGGCTTGACCCTTCTACGGCTGGACCGTTGGTACTGAGGCATGAACTGGATGTTTTTAAACTTGTTTCATGTGTTGATCTGTATCGGGAAACCTTGGGTGTTCGATTGTTCGATCGGAAAGTTTAACATTTTTCATTTATCTAGAATGGGATACAATAATTCAAATTCCCAAGTAGTTATGAGATAACTGAATGAATGTTATAGACACAGCACTTTAGTCTCACTTGATCGGTTGCCACGGAATTTTGATGTGATCAAAAGTCCATCGCAATCACGTAGCGTACGCGGATACTCGCCGGGTAATTTAATAGACAGCCTCACCCCATAGCCCCGACTAAGTGACTGTAGGAGAACCCCGTCACCGAAAGCATCCGTTTGGGTGCTCGCGGTAGCGGTGTTCCGCCTTGGTGCACTTCGTCGACGGTATCGGGGGTGCGGCCGCCTACTGAAGTTTGCGACGAGCATTCGATCAGGATGTCGGGAATCTTGTTGAATTACCCGACTTGATATTGAAAACTGTTTTCGATAATGAGACTAAAATGCGGGGTTTATAATTGTTAGGCATGCGATGTCTAAGGATTTCATTTGATTGCGCATGCGATGTCTAAAGAGGTTGCGGATTCCAATTGTTGTAGTTTTACACTTTCTTTTCTGTGACCGTAAGTGTAATATGTGATGTCGCCGGTTTCGTTGCTATATGTCAACGACAATTGGGATGTGCATATTTACTTACGTTGATGACATGTGATGTTATGTGTTGCTGGATATGTTATATTGGATCGTCGTGTTTGAATAGCCGGGGGGTTTTTATGTGAGATGAGTGTTTTTCATTTTCATTCATGTAAAAACTTGTATGTAATATTCTTTTATTGGGGCACTTCCAGGTTGCGGAAGATGTCACCGTTTGTATATTATTTACTTTTCCGCACTAGGATAGACCCAAGGAGGAGGGCACAAGTAACCGGGTTCTGGAGTCCAGTGGGAGACCAACTTGAGGAGTCGAGTTCGGGTCTCCTAACTCTAGAATTGGTAGGGTTGCTTGCCACTCTCGTAGGGGTCTAGGGGTGTGGGTTTGGCTATTCATCGCGACCGTGGAATCCGTGTTTTATACTGGCTCGTATTAAAAACACGGACGTCCTTGTATATCCAATGTTTCATATGATTCTTCTGCTGCGATATCTGTGATGTGATCATGTGATGCTCTGTGATAGATACAGTATATAGTATATATGATATATTATATAGACGTTACTTATGTTTTACACCCGCGCTAGCCCTGCCCTGCTCTGCCGTTAGTTACCTAACCTAACGGTGCACGAGGGGACATCGAGGCGAATGCGGATGGCATAAGTGTACGTCGTATTTATCTGTGATGTTTAGGTACTTAAATGATGGGACTTCATTAATGTGATTAATGAAATAAAAGAAACCTAAGATGTTGTAGAATCGAATTTCAAAATAAAACAGGTAGCTACAGTTCTTGCTTTGCGCAGCGGTATATGTGATATATCCTGCACCTTATTCGATGAGGAAAGGACCGAGATCCCTTCACCGGGAGTGACTCCTTTAGCAATAACTGGCAGATGCTACACACCCGGTTTGTTTTTTGATTGCTTTTAAGAGTTTTTGCTTTGCATAGTGATATATATGATATATCCCGCACCTCATTCGACGAGGAAAGGACCGACGATCCCTTCACCGGGAGTGACTCCTTTAGCAAAACTAGAAAAGCCTAAAAAACACTCCATTTCAAAATTCATTCGATCCTACAACGATATCAAGTTCATTACGCAATAGGTTTTCAGAAAAACCTGTCGTAGCCCTCCGTCATTTCAGATAAGTCCTGTTTAGTATTCGTGCTACGTTTGTTGACCTTGTCAAGGCGCAGTGTGCGGTAGCTAACCAGTATTTATCTGCTTATGCATATGATGCAGATTGGGTTAGGGTAGTCGTGCGGCCTTGTTGATTCAATCAAGAAATGATGGGTTGAACTTGACTTGCGGTCTATGGTTTGTTGACCTTGTCAAGGTCATAGATCGTTCGGGGCAAAATATTATCGGGAATTTCAAGTGTTGAAATTTGCAATGAGATTGCATACCTTCTATGAGATAGTTGGATCCCGATACCCGCTGCGAGTAATTGTTACTCCTGGGAGAGTTTTACACATTACAATTAGCCGATCAAGTAGGTGTCTAGAAAGGTTTCAACGGGGTTACGCCTCTGGGAAAACGAGGTTTACTGTAATTAGGTCCGTGCGAAAGCACAGGGCACCTCCCTCAAAGTACCGACACTGGCCTGGCTGAAAGATTGGCGAACTTGTAGCATGTAATTAATCCCGGCTAGTCTTTCCTTTTAGGGTTTGAAGGAAGATTTGATAAAAAGCAGTAGGAGACATCCTGATTAGATAAAATAATAACCAATCTATTCTTGCAAGAGCGCACGCTGAGTGTTTTCTTCTCTCTCTCTCCAGGTAGCGACCATATCACGCCTTAATCAAGATAATAATACGGATTATTGACCGAACCCGCTTGTTATACTGGGCTGGGGAACGTTGGTCCCGCTCCAACTTATAATTGTTATAAGACAGAGCAGGAAATTGGGGATTACCAGATTTACCGTGCCGCCCAAACGAAGAGAGTGCATGCTGATGCATCATCTTCGGGTGTGTTCATTATACAGAACTGTTTCTCAGTATCCTCCGCATCCTGGGTATATGATACCTGATCAGGATCCCAGATATGTAATCTGTTACATAGGGCTACAAAAAGGGTAGAAAAACTGAGAACGAGTGATAAGTTTCATGAGACAGAAAACGGGGCAAGTGTTGCAGCCAAGTCTGTCGGTCACTGTCACCCTGTATTTTCAATACATTGATTCTGAACAAATGTTATTAGATACCGAACCTGACATACAAAATCATATCAGTCTCTTTATTAGTAAAGAAATGATAAATTTTTTTATTGTTGGATAATGTTTTGAACATTTCCTATATCAAAAGTTGATCGGTTCAGGCACGTTATCTAAAAGCATTGACGTTCTAAATCAAACTACAGTTCTAAGTATACTGAACACACACAAGAGGAAGAGTTCAGAAATGAACGGATCCTTCTTGAGGCATTGTAGACTAGGTCATATCAATGCGACCCGACTGGCTGGAGTTACATGAAGATGCATATTTAAATTAGTTTGAATTTACATCTTGTGAAACTTGCCAGTCATGTCACAAAGATATAATGACACCAGCTCTGTTTATTGGAAACAGAGAAAGAGTTAGTGAACTCTTGGGATGATACATGTTGATGTATGTAGGTCCCCTGTCTACAGATGCCAAGACCGGTTCTTTGTACTTCATTACATTCTCTGATAATCTCTCAAGATTCAGACATATGTTCCTGATGAAACACAAGTCCGAACATTTTGAGATATTCACAGAATATAAGTTAGAAGTAGAGAACCAAAATAAGGGTATAAGTATTATGTCCTTTGATGTGATCGAGGAGGAGAATACTTGAGCATGGAAATCCTGGATTATTCTAAAGGAGAATGAGATTCTCTCTCAGTATTACTCCTCCGTATATACCATAGCACGATGGTATATCGGGGCGGAGCAATCACACCCTATATGATAAGGTATGCTCTATGATGAGTACTACTGAGTTTCCTTTTTCCTATTGGGAGTTATGCACTTGAGAAGCTGCATACCTATTGAATAAGGTTCAAATCAAATCAGTAGCCTACCATTTCATATGTGATATGGAATGGGAAGAGCCCATGTCTTAAGTTAGTTAAGATTTGGGGTTGTCCAGCCTATGTCTAAAAGGCAAAATCCGGACAAGCTCGAGGCAAGGTCAGTTATGTAGAACTAGAAATGTTCCAGCTATACAAACTACAGCAGATGATTTGACAGAACCAAAGGATTCAATAGTTGCCAACGAACCTCAGCCTCTCCGCCGATCTAGTAAGGTTCCTCACCCACCTGAGAGTTACTACGGTTTCTCTATGACAGTGGGAGCGAGGATTGCATCATGAGATGATGACCCAACTAGTTTCGAGCTGACCATCAGGAGTGAGACTCTGTAAGAATGGCTGGATGCTTAGTTATCTGAGATGGAATCCATATACACCAACAAAGTATGGACTTTGGCTGCTATATCTGAAGGGTTAAATCCCCATCAGGGGCAAGTATATCTTGAGAAGATTACTTGGTGTACATAGAAAAGTTGAGACTTTCAAAGCTAGACTTGTTATAAGTTTGCATCATTTACCAGGCGTGGATTATGATGAAACCTTTTCTAAGGATCTATGCTTAAGTCCATCCAGATCCTACTTACCACGGCTACATACCATGACTACGATATCTGGTGGTTGGGTGCCATGACTGCTTTTCTAAATAATGATTTAGAATAGAACGTCTATAAGAACACAGCCAGAGGGCTTCGTAAATAGTGGGAGCAGCGGAAACGCGTGCAAGATGTTTTATGTGATAAAAAAGGTATCGCGGAGTTGGAACGTCTGTTTTGATGTAGTAGTCAAAGAGTTTGACTTCATCAAAATATTAGATGAATCTTGTATATACAAAAAGGGTAGTAGGGAGTATGGTTGTGATCTTCGTAGAGTACGTGGATGACATACTCTTGATAGGGAAGGAGTTTCCTAAGCTACGCTCGGTCGATCTCCGCTTATCACATGGATTCTCTAGAAAGGATCAAAGTGATACCTCCTAAATCCTGTATTTTGGATCTATGAGATAGATCTAATTGGATATTAGGATACTCACTAGTTGTAGTGAGATGGTATCAATAGGTCCTGGGGAGAATCACTGGAAAGGTTCCAGGGTGATAAAGACGACTGAAAGTCAGTCACAGGCATTGTCTTTACCCTCAGTAAAGGGACGGTATGTTGGAAGAGTTCCAAGCTAGATACCGTGACAAACTAGACGATAAAGGCTGGATACATCGCTACTTAAGATGTTACCAAAGAGGCAGTCTGGATGTATATTAGTTCATGAGATGAACTTCGTTCCTGCCATTGTGTGACAATGGAGTTGTGGCTTATGCCAAGGAACGTCCGTCCCATCAGTGATCCAGATATAATTCTAAGGCAGTATCACCTGATCATGGAGATGGTTGATCTCCAGGGTGATCAAGGTTAGGAGAGTAGACTAAGAGGACAACACGGGCGGATCCACTCACGAAGGCCTATTTCCAAAGAGAGATATTTATGGGATGGTTGAGTATGAGATACTACAACCACTGCTACAGATGGCCATAGTGCAAGTGGGAGATTGTTAGTTATATGTATGCCCTAGAGGCCATTACTATACATAGGATGTATATTGTAGCGGATGCTTGGACATATATAGGGAGGACTTTCTTGCTCGACATGATAGTATGCTATCTGGTTACTATTTACCTTAACGTGTACACTGATTGTCTCTCTGTTACATGTTGGTAAAGCCCCTAGGATGTGTACTTGACTACCTGGACTATGATGCGGATCATACTAGTGGGGACATGGTAGTCCATAAGTACATCCTTCAAGGTCCCTAGTCGTGGGTGTATCGAGACGGGGCATCGATATACCAGAGTAGACTAGCGTATACCTTCTCGACCCATACAGATGGGCGATGGATGATCCCATATCCATTGGTGTTTGACATCGGAGATGATATACGGGTGCTCAGTAGAGACTGGGTACACTGGACGGACTCGCCGAGAACTCCCAGATGGTATTATACCTTACGTCAGATGGCAGTTCTCTGGTGACACTGGTACAGAGTAGTCTGTTGACCCGAGATCGTCATAGAGTCTTGTGTGGTTCCCACTGTGCTTTGATTTCCACCTTACCACGTCCAAGAGGGCGTGCAAAACGGTGGCTTTTGGGTACAGTCCCGAATCACATGGAGGCAATGAGCGATAGGAGGGGATTCGTCTCTCCCGGTATAGGGAGTTGATGTTGCACTGTGTTCGATTGGCTATAACCGGAAATCCCTGGCCAGGGTTGCTGAGATTTACTGGTAAGTGTTACCAGTAGTTTCTCGAACTGTTATAGACCTCATATCGACACGACTTATCGAGCTATTGGGGTCTGACGTTTACCACCCCTAGGCGAGATATGCGACATATCAGACAAACAGACCGGACTGTACGGTAAGTGTTACTGGTTGGATTCACTGGAGTGTGAGCGGGCTTGCTCGTCGATCTTCTGATCGCTTAATACCCGGGTGGCCGTTCTGTTTAGCAGACCGCTTGCGGCTTGTGGGTGTTTGATATGATCATCATCTGCTACCGGCGTATTGACGAGTCTTTAGAGTCCTACACAGAGGTTTCCTGGCTCAAGCGAAACGAAATAGGAGCGCATATGAGATATGTGCGGGACCGAGAATAATGCGTGTATATGATACCGTATTCTATTCTCGCGATGAATGTATCGATTGGTTGTATGCGATATAACCTAGTTATCGAATCAAAGATTGATTCGATAAATCGATACATTGGATATTAGTCGGCCATATACGATATGACCGGGTCGTTAAATCAAGTGTTGATTTAATGATTTAATGCATAATTATATATTTGATATATTACTTTGCATTAACTAGTATTGGTTCACTTTAAATGGTTTTTCTCACTTGTTTGTGCACATTGTATATGTGATATATTTTTTTTTGTGCACAAGTTTGTATCATGTTTGATGATGCATTCTAACTTGGATTTGTGTAAAGATTAAACCATGGTTATATGAATGGTTAGAGTTTTATTTTCTTATTCATTTATTTATCTATTTATTCTTTTTGGAAAATAATAAGCATAATGAAAAATGGTGGCTTTCTTTGGATGCATGTTGAAGCTTCATGAAGCTTTGACTAAGTCACCATTTTGTCTCATGCTTAACCCTAACCATTCCACTTAACCCTAGTCTATTCTCTACACTTGACCATGGTTGGATTATGATAAGTATTCATTTTATTTTCTCTTTGAAAAATACTTATCATAATATACTTCATCTTCTTCTTCTTCACATGAAGAAAGCTTTCTACCAACAATGGTGAAATGTGAAAATGAGTGAGAAATCCAATTCTAAAGTGAACCCACCTCCTATTTCTTCATCCTCTACCTCTTGCCAAGTAGTATAGGGTGTTTTCTTCACAAGTTTCATGACTTGGTGAAGTGGGAGCTTGATCTTGTGATGCCTCGACGTAGATCATCTTCGGCATCGACGTCGACGACTTAGCCCGCCCATTTCTCCGATGAAGCCGATGCTAGAGTCACGGATTCGATTTGGACAGCGGAGAGGACTTCATCACGGAGCTATGGAGGTGGAGGACCGGATCTACAAAGGTTGTATTTCCGTTCACTTAGTTATATTGTTAACTAGCTTCTTGTTTCGCCTACACTTCTAGCCAACGATCCGTATTAGGGTTTCTCGGCACTTGTAAAATTTAAAATTGGCATGGTTGATGCCTTGTGAGACCTCATTAGTGTGCCTAGGAACCCTACAATTTCATGCCTATTTTATGCCGTTGATTTGATTTACGCTTCCAGCATAGTTTCATGTACTTTTAGTGTTTTGATTTGTGCACGCTGATGCACACGGTTGTGAGTTTTTCCATCGCGGTACACCTGAATTTGATTAAGCCGCGTTGTAAATCGTTTCGTGCCTTGGCTGCACCTGCTTATGATTTTATGGATTTCATACGGTTGATTTGATGTTGTGCATATGTTACGCACACGATTTGATTTTTGCACTCGGTATAGCTTATATGTGCTTGTAGTGCATTGATATGTGTTTTGTGCACGCAGTTGCACACGTTTATGATTTTCCTTATATCTGGGTACACTTGGTGTTGCTGCTTACGTATTTGAGTTATTTCTTGGTATTTGTGCATGGGATGCACCAGTTCTATACTTCGTGCGTTGTCGCACTAGTTTTATGTTTCTTGCGTTTATCGCATCAGATCTATATTTCGTGCCTTTGTTGCACCGGATTTATATTTTGTGCATTACGGTTGCACCTGACTTCGATTTGATGCTTTTCGGTATATCGATTGTGATTGTGATATTGATGTGGATTCTTGCACTCCGTGCTTTTGACTGGACTTACGCATGTTCGGCGTTGCTATTGGATTTTGTGATTCCGTGCATGTTGAGTGCGCAGGGTTTAGATTTTCATTCGTGCGCGATGGATGCACCGATTTGGATTTTCGCGCATGTTGGGCGCATGTTTATAGATACGATTTTGGGGCACACCAGATACACTAAATCGAGATTCTTCGTGCATGTCAGATGCACATGTTTTGGCTGTCAGGCACACACGTTGCCTATGACAGATGTTTCGTGCACACCCGTTGCACCTAGATGTTGTTTTGTGCACCTGTATAGCACATATATGGATTTTGATTTCCGTGCGCACCAGACGCACAGGGTGATGTTATGTGCATTTTTGGGATTTATTCGTTTTGGAGCAGTACGTTTTTATAATATTGGATATTTGTTTTCATACCGAGCAGGACTAGTCAGAGGACAGTACCTGGATATATTTTGCATGCATTGATAGTTCGAAAGGATTTCCAAAGAGCGAGCTATAGTCTCGGTATATATATACCTACGTGTCCGATATGACACGGAACGTTTTAAAAACAGGAAACCCTTCTAAATTGTTTTCAAAACGGCGGAACGTACCTATTAAACAAAGGATATATATATACGTATATAGTTATTTTCTTGTGAAAAAAACGTCCGCCACTGTGCAGTGTTGCGCGCATCGCACAGCGACTTAAAAAGATTTGGCATGCATTTACATCAGCTATTCACATGTATAGATTGGATGTCTACATGTATAGTTCTGATTTATATCATATTGATTTTGTATTGGATTTGACATTTGTGTCTTTACCATGACTCCGATGATTGCGGGATGCTTGATGGAGTGTTGCTTTTGAGTTATCTGCTCAGTACTCATGCACATGCATTGCGCTATGATACGTTTTATGTATTGCTGATTTCGGAGCCCCGATGACTTAGAATTTGTATTGAAATATTTTAGCATTTGGGGGTTTAAATTTAAATTCGGGGACCGAATTTCTTTAAGGGGGGTAGATTGTAACGTTTTCAAAATAATAAAATATGATTTTTGGGAATTTTTATAATTTAATATTATTTTACTGAATATTTTAATATTCTGGTATAATTAAATACAAATAAATGGGGAAAAATTATGGAAAATTCTAAAATAGGATATTTTAAGGAATTACGCCATTTTAAAGTTTTTAAGATTAGTTATATGTTAATTTAGTGATAATCGCGATTAAAAATCGCTAATTGGATTTTTAGCATTTTTGTGCAAAAATGTGCACATATCATTTTCTACACTTGTTACACTTGTGTTGCATTTCTTTTGCCATGATTGTTCTTTTGGGTTCACTATTGGAGTGAGAAGGAAAAGAAAAGAAAAGGAAAAAAGTAATGATGATGATAAGATAGAGAAAGGGACCAAGTCAACCTTCACCTTTTTGAGCCATACCCCATCATTTCCCTTCTCATTTTCTCTCCCCTCTCCCATTTGAGCTGCTGCTGCTCTCTCTCTCCCTCTCTCTCCCTCATCATGAAACCCTAGATCCACCATGAAAACAAAGCCAAAACCCCATTCCCACTTCACAAAACTTACTCCCAAGCTCACTAGCTACACATTGAACATAGCAAGATTGGATTTGGAGGACTTTGAGCAACTCAAGAATTTTCTTGAGTTGCTAAAGGAGATAATTTCAGCACTTATTAGAGTAGTATCTCATTTCTTGTGCATCAATTCTAGTTTCATATCGATATTGTGTCGTTTTGTGGACTTTGGAGAATTCAAGTTAGGGTTTAGGGTAAAACTGAAATCAAAGATGGAATTGAGGATCGTGGTGACCTTAGAACCCCTTATGTGATGCTAATTTAAACCCAAACCTGAACTTGAAACCAGAATACGGAATTACGGAATCGATATCGGGGAAAACTGTAAATCTGGAAGTGTTTTGTGGAATCTGCTATCACCCCGAGACCCCAAAAAAAAAACTGAGTTGACAATGAGATGTGCATGCACCATAGAACCACCACCCCAAACCCTAGCCCCCAACTCAACTTTACGGCCGCCAATTAATCCCTTCTGGCCGCAAATTGCGGCCAGAGCAGGAGGGAACTGCGTCGATTTTTGTGCATGGCCCCATTTCCTCTATTCTTGACCCTGAGTATGTCTAGTTTTGACTGATTCCATCTAGGGTGAAATCTGGGTTGATTTGCTTGAGTTGGTGTATGATTTACGACTTGTTTTAGTATGGATTTTGGTATTTGGTGATTCATTCCTGTCGGGTGGCGTTTGGACGTCAACGACAAGTGGATACTGATCGTGTTTACATGCGAGTCGATAGGTTTTTACCTATGCGGGTAGCGTGCGCTATTTTGGTTTCCGATGTGATTTTCATGTGCTTTAGCATTGTGATATACTTGTAGGTACCCTACGTGATGTTGAGGCAAAGAAGATGAAGATGGCGACATCGACACCGACATATGAGAAGCAAGGTGAGTAGATTAATATCTACGGGGAAAAGTCGGGTGGATGGCGTATAGCACCCCCGCAGTCCGTGGTGATGTATACGAATACGTATACACACATATATTTATTATGTGTTGTTTAGGATTATTGATGGTAATAATGGATTATTGGTGATAAGGATGTATTGGTTGGGTATAGTGCGAAACCCTAGAGTAGTGGTTGCACCCACACTCACACATACACACATACTTGCATACATTCTTTCATTTATCTGTGCGCATATGATGGTGTGTATATCTACACATGGGTATGGGACTATGTGTTCATATACGAGTTTTGAGGATGATACGTGGGATTGAGATGAGTCGATGAGATTCGATTGAGGCCGTGAGATTTGGCGACATGACAGAGTTCGTATTGGAGATGTGATATGATGGTAGTGATACCTATCATGTGACGAGATATTGTGATATTGACTCAGTTTTAGGTGGTTTCCATACCCCTCTCTATTGACTTGACTGTGGGTTCGTAGTTCGCATAGTAGGTGTTAGACTAGACCCAAGTCATACCCATTTCAAAACTAACGAATCAGGGATATTTTAAAGATAGGCAAAAGGGTTTATACGGATATTTTCAAAAGGCGCATCTTTTCTTAAAACACCGTAGCCCTTATTTTACCAAAAGCCCTGATTCGTCTTATTTCAAAAGGCAAGGTTGCATGATATAGCTATTGAGGCAGGTTCTTTACTGTTGCGTGATTACTCGATTCCCCACATTCATGCTGTTTGCATTTCATCGCTTCTATTGTTGATATATTTCAGTCATGCTGCTAGGACACCAACACCATTATCGATGATGCGTATGTTCCACGTACACTTGTTTGCCGGCTCACACACTTCATCATCGATAATTGCCATGTCACTATACTGTAGTACTGTTGCATTCAGGATATGACCCTTGCATGACATATTGATATGCTTACCTTTCTACTATATGTCGCATACATGCTGCTTTCTGATTATACGCATTGAAATATGCTGTTTCCATGATATTTCTGGTTTTGGGAACCGTGGGTGTTTCAAAGAGGATATGTAATTGTTTTAAAAACCCGGTTACCTGTGATATGAGATTTCAGTGCGTCCACCTTGTGTTTTCTCGGTGCTGAGAGCGACATGTGAAACCCGATTCGAGGAGGCGGATGAGGCCGATTGCGGGTACATGGTGGACCCGGTATGGTTCCCCGGGGCGAGAAATGTTTTTCATGGAGTAGACGATGAGCCTGGCAGGGTGGCGAGTACCTACCGGTGATTTTGTTGGACCTGGCGGTTATCCGGAGGATACCGACCAGAGTCGATAGATGGATAGGGGCGTACTGCCGGGGCCGAGGGCCGATACCGCAGACAGAGCCCGTGGGCCGATCCGGACTGATGGAGCCCGCTATATGAGGATTTACGTGCCGATGCTGGGCACAGTTTTCATGATGTTTTCGAGTGCCGATGCTGGGCACTCCGGTTCTATGATTTTGACGTGTCGCGAGGGACACAGATGGTATATATCCTCATATTTTCCATGCATATACTTTATGATATTTACATGCATGATGGTTATTGTCATTGGGTGATGAGTGGACGGGATCCACGTACATGCAGATTGATTTCATTGATTGTACCTCACATTTATGATATGCTATTACCTGAGGCACTGGCACGAGCACTTGGCATTACACTCATGTATAGAGATTACATTGCCAGTTTAGCATGTTTCAGACTTATTCATATTGAGGTTTATTTATCTGATTGTTTGACCTAGGATGGGTCATACATTCAATCTCTGCTTGTAGATATTTTCTATTCACGAGTTGGCAACTCACCCCCGTTGTGCCACAGTCCTTGCAGGTTTTTGCCGTACAGATTCCATAGCGGTATTTCTGGCACACTGCTTCCATAGGGGTGACTTGCGTTGGTAGGTGGGTTCTTTTGTATCAGAACCGCCATTGCTCCTGTATTATTCATTGTATCTAGTAATTCCATCAACCAAAACTTGTATATTGTTTCAGACTTAGAAAACAGTGTTGTATTATTTCGACCTTAGAGTCGTGCTTGTAGTATTACGGTTTTCTGGCTGTTTTGAGTTTCTTTTTGGGTTTTGATCCTCGCCCTTTGGCGTTGTATATTATTATTGCTTGCGTGGTTGTGACCGTCGATTGACGAAGAGCTAGCTCCCGCTTGGGGATGCCTTTTATCATTTCATGCATATTATTCTTGTTGTACCCCGTTTGGGGCCAGTTTTTACAAAGGAAACTCTGCCGAAATTTTCTGGAAAAGTTACACATTTTAAAAATGCATATTCGGCTTAGTTATTTAAAAACTTGATTTTTCGAAACGTGATTTCCTTACTTCTTAAAAACCAGTTTTCCTTATTTACTCTTTAAATGGTTTTAGATTTCTGGGCTTTTGGCTTACTTGGATCAGATGGGGTCCTATAGACTTCATATGGTTCAAGGGCCAGTCACGTGCTCTTTCGGGTCGTGACATTGAACTTGACTTGCGACTTATGATATGTTGACCTCTGTTAAGGTCATAAGCTGCTTGGGGTAAAAAATTACATCGGGAGTTTCTAAAGAAACTGAAACTTGCCAGGCACGCGCATACCATCTGAAGTGTGATAACTTGAGTGGATTCCATCAGGTTATCATGCGATGATAGTTGGATCCCGATTCCCACTGATGAGTTGGTTTACTCCTCGGGTGATCCCGATTAATTCTTCTTTCAGGTTTGGAGGAGAATTTGAGGATACAGTGGGAGACATCCTGATTAGATAAAGTGATTAACCATTCTGATCCAGGTTAGAGTGCAAGTTGAGTGTTTCTTTCTCTCTCTCTTTGGAAGCGACCATGGCCCGACCATAGACCATGACTCAGCGACCAAGTTAACCGAACTTTCTTAAAACACTGGCTTTTGAATTGTCTGAATTACATACATCATTGCGACTCCTTCTTTTACCCTTTTCTTTTCTCCGGAACACTCCGTATCACTACGCAGATCCCATTTTTAATTGATATGACCATCGTATAGTTACATACAAACTCGAAGGAACTTGTTCCAGATTCGGGGATGGTTTCCGGTTCTGGAGAAAATGAATAGGACTATTCAGTTGTCTTTTCCTTTTACCTTCTCTCGGGTTGTGAGGGCTCCTAGGATTAGGAGACGGTACACCTATTGCGCTTATTGGATAGTCTTCTTCCAAACCATAGGCAGGTGCCGAAAGGTAGGGAATAAAGAAAACCAATTAGCCTAAGTGAGGTGTACAGAAGGTAATAAGTAAAGATAAATAAAGAGATTAGAAAGAGGGCAATGTAAATTGCGACTACTATCATTCATGACCAGACCAAGTATTTCATCGCCACTCCTATTTCACCTTTGTATTTCTCCATAACACCCCGTATCACTACGAAGATCCACAGTTATTGGATAATCTATCGTATGGTTATATACGAACTCGATGGAACTTGTCCTAATTCGAGGATGGATTCTGGTTCAGGAAAAATAGAATAAGGATTATTCAGTTGTCTTTTATCATTACCTTCTCTCAGATTGCGAGTACTCCTAGGATTAGGAGAGTACACCTATTACGCTTATTGGATAGTCTTCTTCCAAACCATAGGCTGGTGCCGAATGGTAGGGAAGGAAGAAAATCAATTAGCCTAAGTGTGGTGCACAGAAGAAAATGAGTAAAGACAAATAAAGGGATTTGGAGAGATGACGAAGAAATATAAGGTTATAGTCATGAATCTGGATAGTGGAAGAGTCATTACTATGAAAACCCGGATACCCCTTTCGAAACATTTTCATGTTTCAGTTTAACTATGCATTGTTAATTGAAAACCGATTTCCAATTAGATCCTTACTCCAGGGTATGTATTTACCAGGTTTCATTCTCACATATGTATGGTTTTACAGATGATGAGTGGGAGTAAGTTATTGGTAATTAAGTGATCATCCTCATTATATCGGAATTCGTTGTAATTGGTGATATTTGAGGAAATCGCCTGGGTTTTTGCCGGACGGCAAATATTTGGTTTTGAATATCCGTTGTTATGCACCAATTTCAAACTGATATATCTGTACGTTTATTTTATAAAGTAAGATACAACTTTTTGGAATTATGTCCATGACATTTACCTATATTAGTTGATGGTTAGGTAAGGAGCATTCAACAGCGGTGTAATTCTTCATAACCATAGTACAGTTTTCAACCTACGACACACAGGGTTTGAGTTATTAAACTCAGGGGACTTATACAAAGTATTGTATGTTGTCCAGTATCCATTAGGACAGAGGGGTTGGTCCTCGTACTATATTCTGTTTACTTATGACTTCTCAAGTTTTAGACACGTGTTTCGTAGAAATACAAAGTCTACGTTTTGAGAAATTATAGGTACAAGAATAAATTAGAGAACCACGTGTTACAGGTATCGGGATTTTTCAAGGTGATCGAAGATGTAGATACTTGTGTATGGTATTCAGTTGATAGTAATGGTTTTGAGAACTTGCTTCTATTTCAGGTTACTCATATCTGGATGTACTCCTAAGTTGAGTAATGCTGATCGGCCACTCTCCATTTGGATGACATGCACTGGAGACAGCTACATGATTTGAATCTGGTTCCAATTAAATCAGTGTCTCTGTTTCTATATTGTATATAGAATGGATCATACCTTAACGATGTTAAGGTATTTGGAGTTGTCCGGCTTATGCTTAAAACCAGACTCTGGATAACTCAAGGTACGTTTCTGTAATGGCAGTTTGTGGGTTAACTCAGGCTATGATGAGGGTTAACTTTCTACCATCTGGAAGATCAATAGTGATATTGTTCTTGACTCACCACAGTTTTAGTAAAATGGACTTTTTCAGAAAACAATAGTGGGAGTATGGTAGAACTGGAAGTGATTCCAGAACCACAGACGATTACTGAAAATTTAATAAGAACCTAAAAATTCAATCAGGTTTGACATTCCATTAGCCACTCCGCAGATATGGTGGGTAACCTCAGGCGCCCAAGAGGTATTTCGGTATTATCAAAGACGGTGACAGGGAGGTTCTTGTTTACCCAAACTTGACACTACTGTTGTTCCAGATTATGAGACCCGGCAGGAGGATGAGTATAGTGTCATTCTAAACTAGCTTTAGAAGTGCACGTGTATACGACTCTGCTAGAGGGTTGTCGTAGTCAGTGGGAGCAGCGGAAGCATGGTGGACAAGTAGCTTGTGTCTATTTATAGACTAAAGCAGATATAGCGGAGATAGACCATCTATTTTTGATGTGACAGTCATAGGTTTTGACTTCATCAGAATAGGAGATGGATCTGTTAAGAAGGTAGTAGGGTTTGATGTCCTGGTATTTGGATGACATGCATGTTATAGAAAGTGAAATTCGTATACTACGATCGGTTATACTTTGGTTGTCACACAGTGGTTTCTCCATATAGGATATGGATATAATGTCAGACATTCTGGTTACTAGATCTATGGTCTTAGATCTAGATTTGGGAAGTGTCCCAATCTGGGTACTTAGACAGTATTCTAAAAGTATTTTAGAATAGACGACTCCTAGCATGGTAGTGAACCTGCAGGTGATGGAGTCACCCTCTCTAAAGGTGTCTTATAGACTAAAGGGGAGAGGGATGTGCATGATTGGTATATCACTTGCTTATGCAACTGAGTCAATCATGAGATGTCAAGTACCACCCCAGATGTTGTTTTTGCACTAGATGCAATAACTTGTTATATTAATCCAATCCTGGAGAAATGTTCGGAAGCAGTTTTAGAACATAAGTCGATGTTCTAGGGATATGATAACGGTATCCTCCTTCGGGAGACGATTATAATTCCAGGCTTCCAAGGTGACCTGGATGACAGAGTGACTGTCAGAGTTATAGTTTTCCCTCTGACGGGGGGCAGCAGTTTGGACAGGTGGTCCAAGAGGATACTGAGGGAGGCGTGGCGCAGGATACTGATTAAATTTAGTTGACGATACAGTCTAAGAAGTTTGCTGGATTTGGAGTTCATTTGTGAACTAGGTCCCATCAAATATCCAGACATATTCTAAGACAAGTATTGCTCATTTTGGGAGAAGGCTTTCTCCGCGAATTTGAGATTAAGAGAGACATAGAAAGAAACATCAGGGTGGATCCACTCACTGAGGCTATTTCTTGAACGCAATAGTTTCACAAACGAGCTTTGTGAAACTGATTAGTATAAGAGTTGTGTGTTCGATATCACACGGGCTGTGAGTATGCGACATCGCAATAATTAGCCTTAAATGCAAGTGGGAGATTTTTGGATATAGTGCCCTCAAAGTCAATTATTGGATCATAGGCACGTGATTGCAATGATTGAAGGAGGACATATACCGGTAAAACAGTCTTACTCGAGATGATAGTATGCTATCTGGTTTGCCTTTATCATCGTGTACATGCTTCAGGTGACATTACAGATCACTATTACATGTTGATAGAGCCTATATGATTCATGCTTGACTACCAGCAGTATGATGGCGATCATATACATGAGAGTTGGGTAGTCTATAAGCACATCCTTAAAGTGTACCTAGTCGTGGGAGTTTCAAGACTGGGCATCGATACTCCGAGTGTAGACTAGTGTATACGGATCGAGACCCCGACGAGGGGCGATGGCCGGTCCCACAAGCCATTGGTGTCAGTTGGTTCACCTAAGATAGTATACAGGTGCTCATTGGGTTATGATTACACCGGATGGACTCGCAGGGGTACTGCTGGTTGGTACTATACCGATCGTCAGGTAGAAGTTCCCAGGTGACATGAGTACAACTTAGTCCGTTGACTTGAAACTGCTACTTCGCCTCAAGTGTGTTCCCACTATTCTTTGATTGCTACCCTACCATAGCTCAAAGGAGTCGTGCAAACAGGTAGTAGTTGGGTGCAGTCCCGAAGCACTTGGAGGTAGTGGCGGTTAGATAGGATTCGTCTCTTCCAGTATTGGGGGTTGATATCGCGCTGTGTTTGGAGAGCCATTACACAAAGTCCTTGGCCAAGACAAGTGCTATTTACTGGTAGGTATTCCAGTAGTTTCTCAAGGTGTTCTGGGCTACACTCCGACACGACTTATACCGTTATTAGGGGTCTGACGTTAACCATCCCCGTGGGCCCGATATGCGATACTCTTAGACGAACAAACCGGACTGTACAAAGATTGTCACTGTCAGGCTCAGTAGGGTTTCAGGATGAGTTTGCTTATCGGCCTCCCTTTCGCGCAATACCTGGGTAGCCGTTACGTACAGCTAGTGCCACTGACGTGCTTATGGTTAAACCCACTGTCAGCGTATTGACAAGTCTTTATAGTCCCAAACAGAGGGTTTCCCTAGTTCGGGCGAAACGTTGTAGAGGCCGTATGGTTTTATGGCAGGGTTCGATCATATACGTGCACTTATGCACGGATCATGATCGGACGGATCATACTAGTGGGCTTTGGTTTAAGCTGGATCCTAGTATTAGATTGGTTGGATTACTTTCGTCTCGTAGTATTCGTATTCAGTCGGAATACGGATGCAGGTATGTATATACAGATTAGGGTTATTCTTGTGGTCCGTTACGAGATTACTTTAGTTGATGCCATTTCTTTTTCTTGATTAAACATTTGGTTTAATGTTTGATTATGTGGAAATTATGAGTGCAAGTTTTAACCTAGGGCATTGAATATGGCATGTACTATTTTTGGTGACTCATGGTGTGATTTTTTGTGCCATGTCCATTTTCTTTATTGTTTTTGGGTATGTGATATTTTGTAGAGCAAGAGAGGGCAGCCACTTATGGCTAGGATTTGGTCTTGAGTTAATATAGAGAGCTCACACAAAATAGCAATGCCATTTTTCTTCACTAGCTTTTCTTGTGCTCACAACTCTTCACTCATGGCTTCATCTTCAACCTCCACTCTATCACTCTCATATGTTGAGAATCCTAGAGTGTATTGAGACAAAGTAATCACACACTATCTCTACTTCATCTTGAGCACCTAGGTTAGCAAACTAGTTGTTCGAGTTGCTTCGGTTTGAAGCAGGAACCCGTATAAAGAACCCTCGAAATGGATCTTCTTCGACGAAGGGAGACCGGAGATCGAACTTGATCGGGGAAGCCGCGAGGAGCTTGGCACAGAGATTGAAGACCGAAGGACACGGATCGATCGATATAATTTCTTAAACCACTTTACAGTTTACTAGTATAGGGTTAATAGCACGATCCGGGTTTTAGGGTTACGTTAGCGCCAGTTTGAAAAGTTTTTGTTCCGCGTTTGGCCTCAGATTGATGGCCGGGGCACTGCCGTATCCCTACAGGTCCATTCTTAGCAGGCCTCTTGTGGCCCTTCCCACGCTAAGGATCGAAGCCCTCGCCAAGAGGCAACTGAGAAGCTTCACTGCTCGGTCCATCCTCAGCAGGCCTCTTGCGGCCCGTCTCACGCTAAGGATCGAAGCCCTCGCAAAGAGGCAACTAAGCAGCTTCACTGCTCAGTCCATCCTTAGCAGGCCTCTTGCGGCCCGTCCCATGCTAAGGATCGAAGCCCTCACCAAGAGGCAACCAGGCTTTCCCTTGCTCGGTTATCCCTGGCTGGTAGTTCCCTACCTCGCAACGCAAAGGATCGAAGCCCTCGCCAAGAAGTAACTGAGCAGCTTCACTTCTCGGTCCATCCTTAGCAGGCCTCTTGCGGCCCGTCCCGTGCTAAGGATCGAAGCCCTCGCCAAGAGGCAACTGAGCAGCAACCCTGCTCGGCCCGTCCTTAGCAGGCCCTTTACGGCCCCTCCCGCGCTAAGGATTAAAGCCTTCATCAAGAGGCAATTTGGCTTGCCCTTGCTCGGTTATCCCTAGCCGGTAGTTCCCTACCCCACAACGCCAGAGATCAAAGCCCTGGCCAAGAGGCACCGGGAAGTAACCTTGCTCGGCCCGTCCTTAAGGATCAAAGCCCTCGCCAAGAGGCACCGGGAAGCAACCCTGCTCGGCCAGTCCTTAGCAGGCCCATTACGGCCCCTCCCACGCTAAGGATCAAAGCCTCATCAAGAGGCAATCGGGCTCGCCCTTGCTCGGTTATCCTTGGATGGTAGTTCCCTACCCCACAACGTCAGAGATCAAAGCCCTCACCAAGAGGCACCGGGCAGTAATCCTGCTCGGCCCGTCCTTAAGGATCAAAGCCCTCACCAAGAGGCACTGGACAGCAACCCTGCTCGGCCCATCCTTAGTGTAAGTCGATGTACAACACCCCAATACTTGTGGGGAGGCGGAATTTTCAAAAACGAACTTGTTTAGTGAACAAACATCGACTAACCGCTTGAATCGAAGCTAAACGAGAACTAACCAAACACATAGTTGTTCTAAACTACTATGCTTAGGGATTATACCTATCGAACCAAGTCCTTCGGCTTTACGATCTCCTCGTCCTCCTCGGCCTTCTCGATGTAGTAGATGATCCACCCGAGAGTAAAACTCCAAGCTTAGCCTCTAAACTTGAGGAAACTAACATTCTTGGATTGCTAATCAAAGAAGATAGATGAGATAGAGTAAGGGTTATGGATTGTTTAGTCTAACTAATCCTTGTTCTCAACACATGAAGGGTGAGGATTAGGGTTTGAAGAGAGAGAGCTTGAAGAGAGAGAATGTGAATATAATTATCAAGTGAGAATAGTAAGTTATCATAATATATATGAAACTTTAAAATTCATCAATAAAAGAAAAACCAATGATGAATAATCAAGTTTCATAAATATCTAATGGTGATTCATAACCATGACTCATTAAGCATTTATTGTGCATTAATGATATGTATGAATCACTCTCATGACTCACTAAACCCATTTAATGCATATGACACCTAAACCTCCTTAGTCACCATCTTCTAGAAGCTTTTCGCACAATTACGAGAACGCCCCTCCTTTCCGCAAAAATACGGAAAAACTTTAGACTGTATAAATCCAATAACCGGATACCAGTAACTGGCTTAAACCAAAGCCGACTGGTAAAAACTGTCCAAACGACGTAAGTGTGTAAACACACATATGCGTCCGAACCCTTTTTCGTAAAACCATACGACCTCTATATCGTTTCGCCTGGAGTAGGAAACTCTCTGTGTGGGACTCTAGAGACTCGACTACTACGCTG
This sequence comes from Agapanthus africanus, assembly GCA_030015575.1. NCBI lineage: Eukaryota > Viridiplantae > Streptophyta > Magnoliopsida > Asparagales > Amaryllidaceae > Agapanthus > Agapanthus africanus. Next base: position 553,996,720 of record JASDDO010000022.1, on the reverse strand, counting down.
GCAGTGGGTTTAACCACAGACCGCAAGCGGCACTAGCTGTACGTAACGGTCCCCAGGTAGTTGTCGATAAGAAGGCCGATGAGGAAACCCATCCGAACTCCTACTGAGCCTGCTGTGACAATCTCCATACAGTCCGGTCCGTTCGTCCAAGACTATCGCATATCGGGCCTAGGGGGCGGCAAGCGTCAGTCCCCTAATAGCGGTATAAGTCATGTCGGAGGGAAGCCCATTACACCCTGAGAAACTACTGGAACCTACCAGCAAATCTCGCTTGCCCTGGCCAGGGACTTTGCGTAATGGCTCTCTGACACAGCGCGATATCAACTCCCAATACCGGGAGGGACGAATCCTGTCTAACCGCCACTGCCTCCAAGTGCTCGGGACTGCACCCAACTGCTACCTGTTTGCACGACTCCTTTGAGCCGGGGTAGGGTAGCAATCTAAGAACAGTGGGACACACTCGAGGCGAAGTAGCAGTGTCAAGTCTGCGGACTATGCTGTACTCATGTCACCTGGGAACTGTTCACTGACGACTAGTATAAAACCAACCAACAGTTCCCTGTGAGTCCTGTCCGGTGTACCCGTAACCTAACGAGCACCTGTATACTATCTCCAGTACGACGTACTGACGGCTGTGGGACAGACCATCTCCCCAACTGGGATGAGAAGCGTACACACTAGTCTACTCCGGAATATCGATGCTCTGTCTCGATAATCCAACGACTAGGGACCCGAATAAGGATGTGCTTGTAGACTACCCAGCCCCCACTAGTGTGGCTGCCATCACAACGCTGGTAGTCAAGCAAGATCCTAAGAGCTCTATCAATACGTACACTCACATATTAAGATAGAAAAACCAAGTAGCATACTACCATGTTTAGCAAGACTGTTATATACATGTGAATATCCCAAGCTTCCATTAAGTAATATACAAACTAGTATGATACAGTAATGGCCTTCTAGGGCATAAACACTAACAATCTCCCACTTGCACTAGGGCCATGTACTGGCATATCGAATACCAATGATCTCGAGTAGCCTCTCGAACTGAATCTGAGGTAGGGCCTTCGTGAATGGATCAGCAATGTTCTTTTCAGAAGCAACTCTCCGAACCTCGATCTCCTGACGATCAATGATCTCCCTGATCAGGTGATACCGCCTCAAGATGTGTCTGGACTTCTGATGGGACCTTGGTTCCTTCGCTAAAGCTATAGCTCCGTTGTTGTCGCAATACAGAGGTATTGGATCAACTATGGTAGGAACCACCTGAAGTTCTGTTAGGAACTTCTTCATCCAGACTGCTTCTTTTACGGCATCGCAAGCAGCTATATACTCTGCTTCCATCGTCGAGTCAGCAACGGTGTCCTGCTTGGAGCTCTTCCAGCACACCGCCCCTCCATTGAGGGTAAAGACATAACCCGACATGGACTTGGAATCGTCCTTATCACTCTGGAAGCCGGAATCAGCAAAGGCCTCCAACCTGAGGTCTTTTCCGCCGTAAACCAAAAACATCTCCTTAGTCCTTCTCAGGTACTTGAGAATGTTCTTTACTGCTATCCAGTGCTTCTCCCCTGGGTCTGACTGATACCGGCTTACCACGCTTAGTGCGTAAGCTACATCTGGTCTGGTGCACAACATCGCATACATTATAGAGCCTACCGCAGAAGTGTAGGGTATAATAGACATGCGTTCCCTTTCCAAATCAGTCTTGGGAGACATCTCTTTGGAGAGGGTGATTCCGTGACAAGCCGGTAGATTACCGCGCTTAGAATCTTCCATACTGAATCTTTTCAGTACAGTGTCGATATACCTGGATTGCGAAAGTCCCAACATCCTCTTGGATCTATCACGATAGATCCGGATCCCAGAATGTAAGAGGCATCACCCAGGTCTTTCATGGAGAACCTGTGTGACAAGAATCCTTTGACAGATTGTAGCATAGGAATGTCATTTCCTATCAATAGAATGTCATCCACGTACAAGACGAGGAATACAACACTTCTGGCTACAACTTTACTATATATGCACGGTTCATCTGGATTTTTGATAAAGTCATATTCTTTGACTGTCTCATCAAAACAGATGTTCCAACTCCGTGATGCCTGCTTTAGTCCATAAATGGACTTAAGCAGCTTGCATACTTTCCCGCTGCTCCCACTCTGATTGAAACCCTCTGGCTGATCCATATAGACGCTCTCTTCTAAATTTCCATTCAGAAAAGCCGTCTTTACGTCCATCTGCCAGATTTCATAATCATGGAAGGCAGCAATAGCAAGAAGGACCCGAATGGATTTGAGCATAGCCACTGGAGAAAAAGTTTCGTCATAGTCCAAACCAGGTCTTTGACGAAAACCCTTTGCAACAAGTCTAGCCTTATAGGTTTCCACCTGTCCATCTACACCAATCTTTTTCTTGAAGATCCATTTGCATCCTATGGGTTTTACCCCATCTGGAGAAAAGTCCAAAGTCCATACTTTGTTGGTGTACATGGACTCCATTTCGGTCCGCATTGCATCTAGCCATCGTACCGAGTCGCCGCTCTGGATAGCCTGCTGGAAGTCAGTAGGTTCATCATCATCTATGATGCAATCCTCTCTATCCCCATCTATGAGAAAACCGTAGTATCTCTCAGGCGGATGAGACGGCCTACTACTCCTGCGGAGGGGTGCGGGAATGTCCTGTTCTTCTTGAACTTCCGGTTCTACCAAACTTTCAGTAGCAGTTTGTGGTTCTGGAATTTCTTCCAGTTCTATTTCGCTCCCACTTATTTCCTTTTCTAAAAACTGATGTTCTAGAAAATGGGCATTACGAGAAACAAATACCTTTTGTTCCTCTGCGTAATAGAATAGATATCCCCTGGAGTTCTTTGGATATCCCACAAACTTACACTTTACTGATCGTGCCTCGAGCTTGTCCACATGCTGCTTTTTAACAAAAGCTGGACATCCCCAAATCTTTATATACTGTAGATGGGGTTTCTTCCCGCTCCACATCTGATATGGAGTGGTAGGCACAGTCTTGGTAGGTACCATGTTCAAAAGATATGCCGCTGATTCTAGCGCATAACCCCAGAAAGATCGCGGTAACTTGGCATTACTCATCATGGATCGTACCATATCCAATATGGTTCGATTCCGTCTCTCCGATACACCGTTATGTTGTGGAGTGTATGGAGGAGTAAGCTGAGAGAGAATTCCTTTCTCTTTTAGGTAACCTAGGAACTCGGCACTCAAGTATTCACCACCTCGATCAGATCTTAGTGTCTTGATACTTTTGCCGGTTTGGTTTTCTACTTCATTCTTATACTCTTGGAATTTCTCAAAAGCCTCGGATTTATGTTTCATCAGATAAATGAATCCGTATCTTGAGTAATCATCCGTGAAAGTAATGAAATAGGAAAAACCACCTCTTGCATGTGTAGACATTGGACCACATACATCGCTGTGTATGAGTCCTAAGAGCTCGCTCGCTCTTACTCCTTGTCCAGTAAATGGAGTCTTTGTCATCTTTCGTTTGAGACAAGATTGACAAGTGTCATAAGTTTGATATTCGAACGAGTCCAAATATCCTTCTCTATGCAACTTAGTCAACCTTCTCTCATTGATGTGACCCAGTCTACAATGCCATAAGAAAGCTTTATTTAAATCTGGAGACTTTCTTTTTAGTGTGTTCTGGACATTGAAAATTTGGAGTTGGTTTAAAACATATATACCGCTATTTAGTGTACTGGACCCAATCAAACCATGATTAAGGTGGATGTTGACAACATCTCTTACAAACGTGAAATCATAACCTTTATTTGATAACAAGGAAACTGATATGATATTACACGTTAAGCTTGGTACAAAATAACAGTTATGTAAAACCAAAATGTGTCCACTCGTCAATCCTAGGTGATAATCCCCGACGGACGCAGCTCCCACGCTAGCTCCGTTAGCAACCTTTAGGGTCATATCACCTTCCTTCAGCACTCTACGGTTTCTCAGTGCCTGCAATGAATTGCAAATATGAGATCCTGATCCGGTATCCAATACCCAGGAAGTAGAGTTGATTGACAGACAATTCTCAATTACAAACACATCTGAAGTCGAAGCCACAGCTTGCTTCGGTTCTTGGTTCTTGGCATTCCACGCCTTGCAATCCTTCTTCCAGTGCCCTTTCCTGTGACAATGGAAGCACTCATCCTGGCCAACTACCGGTACCGCAAACTTTTTCTTTCCCTTCCCTCCCACCTTACTAACACCTCCTCTAGGTTTGGGTGCGGCCTTCTTCTTCCTTCCTTTGGCCCTTGCCTTGGACCCGGAAGAAGATGTACCGCCAACAAACATAGCGGGTGTTTCCCTTGTATTCTTCAAGGTGCCCTCTGCACTCCTTAACATGTTCAGGAGTTCCGGAAGTTCAACTTCTTTTCTCTGAATGTTGAAGTTCAGGATAAACTGGGCGTAGGTGGAAGGAAGGGACTGGAGAATAAGGTCTGTATAGAGCTCATTATCCAAAGTCGTCCCAAGGTCTGCGAGCTCTTCTATATAGCCGATCATCTTTAGGACATGTTCTCCTACCGATGACCCGACAGCCAACCTCGCTCGAAACAAGTTCTTAGAGGTCTCGTATCTTGCTATACGAGATTGCTCTCCATAAAGTTCCTTTGTATGGAGAAATATGCCATCAAGGTCCATATCCTCGTGCCTCCTCTGATGTTCATTGTTCATCGAGGCAAGCACGATGCACTTGGCTTTCGCGCAATCTAAATCCCAGGTTTTGCAGATTTCCTTATCCGCATTACTGGATTTGGGACCAGGGACAGCAGGTGCCGTAGCGGTGAGGACGTACCCTAATTTGTCATAGGTCAAAGCCATTTTGACATTCCGCAGCCAATCTTTATAGTTTGGCCCTGTCAGTATATTTTTCTCTAAAAGTAACTTAAGTCCAGTCATTTTCAGGGTCGCTGCAATTAGGAGAGAGAGAAGAAAACTCTTTAGCATGATGCTCTTGCAAGTTTAGAGTGGTTTTTAGTTTATCTAAACTGGATGGCTCCCACAGTTTCTCGAATCCTTCCTCAAACCATAAAAGAAGAATTAGCCAGGACTATTCTCACCGTACAATACTTGCTTAACCGTTCAGCCAGGCCAGTGTCGATACTTCGAGGGAGGTTTTCCAACGCTTTCGCGAAGTTCCTTAATTAAATAACCTCTTTTCTCTGGGGGCGTAACCCCGCTGACACCTTTCAGGACACCTACTAGTTTTATAGCATTGATCGTTAAGTGACGAATATCCTGATAAGTAGCATATACTCACAGTAGGATCGGGATCCAAATATCATCGTCTGATAATGTTGTAGGAATGCTACCAACATTCATCAAACTCAAAATGGTATGCATCTCTTTGCAAATTTCAGTTTCTTTAGAAATTCCCGATATAAGTTTTTGCCCCATGCTCTTATGACCTTGGCGTTAGGTCAAAATGTCATAAGTCACATGTCAAGTTCTACCCATCATTATCTTGTCAATTTGAACCCATCCGTATATATCCTTGACGTTTGGCCAAAATGATAATACGACTGTCCCAAACTAACTCATCTATCTATGCAACAAATGAATATCCAGTAGCTACCAAACACTATGCCTTGGCGTTAGGTCAAAATACATAGCTTGAATACTACTAAATACCCAGATGAAATGACGGAAGGCTACGAATGGTTTTGGCGAAACCGTGAACGTAGTGAACTTGATATAACCGAAGGAACCTGATAGCTTTTAAAAGGAGTGGTTAAAGCTCCGCATTTAAAAATATCTGTTTTTAAAAATTAACCGAGTGGTTTCTTTTAAATTGTTCCAACGATTAAAACATTGGTTTATTTTCTTTGCATTATAGATAATGCGTCCCATCATTAACCTATCATTGCAGAAAACAACGAAAATATAACGTCCTCTTATGCCATCCGCATTCGCCACGGGGTCCCGTCATTACCCGTTAGGTTACTTAACTAACGACAGAGCGGGGGCTGGGCTAGCGCGGGTGTAAAACATAAGTGACGTCTAAATAGCTATCATATATATAGATATTTTACATTCATCTGACGCAATGATATTCATTCCAGATCACAGATGAACTTAATTGGATTTGCAAGCAATCCGTGTTTGTTTTGAGCCTGCAACAAAATACGGATTACACAGTTGTGATGAATAGCCATTACCCCACCCACGACCCCTACGGGTGCGGCAAACTACCCGCCCGGCAGTTTGTGCACCCCATCTTGGGTCTATCCTAGGAGCAAAAACAGTAAAATGAAATAATACAACGGTGGCTACAACCGCAACCTGGATGTGCCCCGCAAAATAATATTACATCAAATTACATTTACATTAAATGAATTAAATAATAACCCATCACAAAACCCCGTCTATACATCACAACAGTCCAACACAGTTCATATGCACAAACAGATAAAATCCATTTCAGAAATGTGCAACCCCCTGCCAACTGACATACTAGCAGTTAGGGGAGGTTTACGAACATATTATACAATCACAGATATAATCCAACAAGCAAATACTGTATAATTTCGATCGATTAAACACTTTTAATTTTGCTCCAATACTGCTCTGCAAATCTGAAACCTGAGCAAAAATTAAATTTTCTAGAAAATCCCAAATCACAAAGAGAAGCAACACATGGAATTTGGGTTCCTGACTCGGCAACTCGGCGGCGGAAGCGCGGCGGATCGGTGGGATCCGCCGCGGTTCCGCGGCTCGGTAGACGATTCAGGACCCCAAATTTCTTGGGTGTTCTTCTGGTGTCTTTTTAAGCTTTCTGAACTTCCCTGAAAAATTTTAGGACTTCATTTAAAATTCGACAGAAACTGAAGTTTTCGGGCTTTTCCGGTTTCGTTTTTTCCGTTCGAAATTCATACAAATTTGCAAGTAAGTTAATTATTGTTTAGCGAGGCTTTGATACCACTGTAAGTCGATGTACAACACCCCAATACTTGTGGGGAGGCGGAATTTTCAAAAACGAACTTGTTTAGTGAACAAACATCGACTAACCGCTTGAATCGAAGCTAAACGATAACTAACCAAACACATAGTTGTTCTAAACTACTATGCTTAGGGATTATACCTATCGAACCAAGTCCTTCGGCTTTACGATCTCCTCGTCCTCCTCGGCCTTCTCGATGTAGTAGATGATCCACCCGAGAGTAAAACTCCAAGCTTAGCCTCTAAACTTGAGGCAACTAACTTTCTTGGATTGCTAATCAAAGAAGATAGATGAGATAGAGTAAGGGTTATGGATTGTTTAGTCTAACTAATCCTTGTTCTCAACACATGAGGGGTGAGGATTAGGGTTTGAAGAGAGAGAGCTTGAGGAGAGAGAATGTGAATATAATTATCAAATGAGAATAGTAAGTTATCATAATATATATGAAACTTTAAAATTCATCAATAAAAGAAAAACCAATGATGAATAATCAAGTTTCATAAATATGTAATGGTGATTCATAACCATGACTCATTAAGCATTTATTGTGCATTAATGATATGTATGAATCACTCTCATGACTCACTAAACCCATTTAATGCATATGACACCTAAACCTCCTTAGTCACCATCTTCTAGAAGCTTCTCGCACAATTACGAGAACGCCCCTCCTTTCCGCAAAAATACGGAAAAAATTTAGACTGTATAAATCCAATAACCGGATACCAGTAACTGGCTAAAACCAAAGTCGACTGGTAAAAACTGTCCAAACGACGTAAGTGTGTAAACACACATATGCGTCCGAACCCTTTGTCGTAAAACCATACGACCTCTATATCGTTTCGCCTGGAGTAGGAAACTCTCTGTGTGGGACTCTAGAGACTCGACTACTACGCTGGCAGTGGGTTTAACCATAGACCGCAAGCGGCACTAGCTGTACGTAACGGTCCCCAGGTAGTTGTCGATAAGAAGGCCGATGAGGAAACCCATCCGAACTCCTACTGAGCCTGCTGTGACAATCTCCATACAGTCCGGTCCGTTTGTCCAAGACTATCGCATATCGGGCCTAGGGGGGCGGTAAGCGTCAGTCCCCTAATAGCGGTATAAGTCGTGTCGGAGGGAAGCCCATTACACCCTGAGAAACTACTGGAACCTACCATCAAATCTCGCTTGCCCTGGCCAGGGACTTTGCGTAATGGCTCTCTGACACAGCGCGATATCAACTCCCAATACCCGGAGGGACGAATCCTGTCTAACCGCCACTGCCTCCAAGTGCTCGGGACTGCACCCAACTGCTACCTGTTTGCACGACTCCTTTGAGCCGTGGTAGGGTAGCAATCTAAGAACAGTGGGACACACTCGAGGCGAAGTAGCAGTGTCAAGTCTGCGGACTATGCTGTACTCATGTCACCTAGGAACTGTTCACTGACGACTGGTATAAAACCAACCAACAGTTCCCTGTGAGTCCTGTCCGGTGTACCCGTAACCTAACGAGCACATGTATACTATCTCCAGTACGACGTACTGACGGCTGTGGGACAGACCATCTCCCCAACTAGGATAAGAAGCGTACACACTAGTCTACTCCGGAATATCGATGCTCTGTCTCGATAATCCAACGACTAAGGACCTGAATAAGGATGTGCTTGTAGACTACCCAGCCCCCACTAGTGTGGCTGCCATCACAACGCTGGTAGTCAAGCAAGATCCTAAGAGCTCTATCAATACGTACACTCACATATTAAGATAGAAAAACCAAGTAGCATACTACCATGTTTAGCAAGACTGTTATATACATGTGAATATCCCAAGCTTCCATTAAGTAATATACAAACTAGTATGATACAGTAATGGCCTTCTAGGGCATAAACACTAACACTTAGCAGGCCCCTTACGGCCCCTCCCGTGCTAAGGATCAAAGCCCTCATAAATAGGAAATCGGGCTCGCCCTTGCTCAGTTATCCCTGGCTGGTAGTTCCCTACCCCACAACGACAGAGATCAAAGCCATAGCCAAGAGGCACCGGGCAGTAACCCTGCTCGGCGCATCCTTAAGGATCAAAGCCCTCACCAAGAAGCACCGGACAGTAACCTTGCTCGGCCCGTCCTTAGCAAGCCCCATACGGCCCCTTCCGCGCTAAGGATCAAAGCCCTCATCAAGAGGCAATCGGGCTCGCCCTTGCTCGGTTATCCCTGGCTGGTAGTTCCCTACCCCACAACGCCAGAGATCAAAGCCCTCGCCAAGAGGCACCGGGCAGTAATCCTGCTCGGCCCATCCTTAAGGATCAAAGCCCTCGCCAAGAGGCACCGGGCCGCAACCCTGCTCGGCCCGTCCTTAGCATGCCCCTCCCGCGCTAAGGATCAAAGCCCTCATCAAGAGGCAATCGGGCTCGCCATTGCTCGGTTATCTCTGGCTGGTAGTTCCCTACCCCACAACGCCAGAGATCAAAGCCTTCGCCAAGAGGCACCGGCCATTAACCCTGCTCGTCCCGTCCTTAAGGATCAAAGCCCTAGCCAGGAGGCACCGGGCAGCAACCCTGCTCGGCCCATCCTTAGCAGGCCCCTTATGGCCCCTCCCGTGCTAAGGATCTAAGCCTTCGCCAAGAGGCAACCGGGCTCTCCCCTTCTCGGTTATCCCTGGCGAGTAGCCTCCTACCCATCAGACGCTGAGGATCTGAAGCCCTCATCGCAAGGCCGCCGAGTTCCTTTTTTCTTGGCGCATCCCCAGCGGACAGCCTCCTGCCCATCCGACACTGAGGATCTGAAGCCCTCCTCATGAGGTCGCTGAGTTCCTTTCGGCTCGGCGCATCCCTAGCGGACAGCCTCCTGCCCATCCGACGCTGAGGATCTGAAGCCCTCCTCGTGAGGACGCTAAGTTTCTTACTGCTCGACGCATCCCTAGCGGACAGCCTCCTGCCCATCAGACGCTGAGGATCTGAAGCCCTCCTCATGAGGCCGCCGAGTTTCTCCCTGCTCGACGCATCCCCAGCGGGCATCCTCCTGCCCATCAACGCAGTGGGTCCGAAGCTTCCTCGTGAGGCCGCCGAGTAGCTTCCTGCTTGGCGCATCCTAGCTTCCTACCCTACAAAGACACGGATCCATGACCCGCTGAATAAACTTATACTCAACGCGCGATCAACGCCTCAACTCCAGCAAAGGAAGGATACCGACCTTCCCACACTCATCCTTCGTTCGACTCATACTCGATGTACGACAACAAGAACTTCGTGTCGTTCCCAAACAATCCACCATGAGGAATTGCCAGCGCTAAGTCACACAGAAAGAACCAAGCAGTCCACTCTCGGCCCGACCCACAAATAGATCGGAACGAGAGTGGGGGGCTAATGATGATGCTCAATAACGGTAATTCCTTATATCATGACACGTGGCGGATGACGTGTCACATGCGTAAGCCAGTTAGGCCCCTGAGGGCCACGGAAGGGGAACCTGTGTGCTACAGTGGGGGCTTCCCTCAAACCCTGTCTCTGAGGTTGCACCCCACTCCTTGCCCCCGAGCACTTCAGCAGCCAAGCCAACTGTCTTTTTGCTCTACTCCGAGCTATCACAGGCCCGAGCTTCCTCGGCCATCCGGCTCGCCTCCGAGCCTTCCTCCAGGATGAGCCTCCTCAGCCCTCTCAGCTCGCCTCCAGGCTATCACAGAACTAAGATACCTCGGCCTCCCGCTCGTCCCGTAGCGCTGATCACAGGCACCTTCGCTACGGCTCCGCGAATCTCGCCATGCACGAAATATCCACCGGCCACGTCCCGCGTTCCACGCCATCACGATCCCCCGTTAACAAGCCTATCTCGTCATTAATGGGAGATCCTTCCCGTCACACGGGCGTGATGCCGGGAGCATAACAGCCAGCGTGATTCTCGTGCCTGCCTGCCTGCTGCCATCACTATATAAACCCATCTTCTGGACGGTTCAAGTAAGTCATTCTTTCCCCCACAAGGCCGTTACTCTGCTCAAATATCCGGTCTAACTTGATCGTCGGAGGGTCCTCGGTTGAACAACCACCCTGAGACTTCCTCGCAGGTAGCTCGGCCTCAACCACCTCAAATCCATTGAGATCCACACGCTTTAGGAAGAAACCTCCAACTCAATCTCAGCCATCCATCATCGCCGACAGCAGATCTACGGAAGGTAACACCTTGACGTGATCCGACATCCGTCACCAACATATCCACGCATGCAAACTAAGTCACGACATTAGAATTCCAAAACCCAATTAGCGCACATCCCAAATATACTAAGGATCAAAAACCAAGTGCACTAAACATCTAAAAAAGTCGAGTTTTGAGCCAATTCGGAGGTCCGAATCAAAACGAAACGCTCATGAACCTTCGCGGGGAGTTAGAGCAAGAAATTAACTTCTAGTCGGGAGGCCTAAAGGGGGTACCCTACCCCTGAGGCCACCACGAGGTGGCCAGAGGATGAGGCGGACCAAAAACTGCCCATGCAGGGGCATAGGATAAGGGGGCACCACGAGATCGCTATCGACATGGGGATCAAGAACCTCCTCATATATGAAGACTCTCAGCTGATCGTTAGTCAAGTAAATGGTGACTATCAAACATGTAAGCCAGAGCTGATAAAGTATAGCGAAAGTTTGTAGCAACTGCTGACACCAATCCCTTCCTATGCCCTATAAAGCATACCGCGGGCGGAAAACAACAAAGCGGATGTGTTAACCAAATTGGCTAAAGAATTAGCCGATGAAGACCTCGATGACGTAAGGATCATTGTGCAAAGCTGCAGGATCCTCACGCCAGCATATATATCTTCGGAAGACCTAATGGAACTGCCCGAAAGAAAAGAAACGACCATACAACTAGCCCTTAAAATAGGGGATGAAGAAAAGGTCAAGAACCGGAGGGAGGTCTTCATAGACTACTTTAAGTTCCAACGAACGCCCGAAAATGCGTTGTTTCGACATCAGCTCATGAAATGAGCTTTGTCATTCACCTTCGTCAATGATACTCTATATAAGAGATCAGTCAACTTCCTATGGCTAAGGTGCCTAGGGATGAAGGAAACAAAGAAAGTCGTCCAAGAAATGCACGACGGACTCTGCGGTTCTCATCAAGCTGGGCTAAAGATGAAGCTGAAGCTAAAAAGAATGGGTTGCTATTGGCCCACGATGATTCAGGACTGCCTCGAATATGCGAAGCAGTGTCACTCATGTCAAATTCACGGGGACTTCATACATCAGCACCCAAATCCGCTATACCCGATAGTGGCCAGCTGGCCGTTCGAAATGTGAGGAACCGATATAATTGGCTCTATCTAACCGGCATCATCCAAAGGACACCGGTTTATACTAGCAACGGCTGACTACTTCTCTAAGTGGGCAGAAGCAGTACCGCTAAGAGAGGTGAAGAAGAAGAATATCCTCCATTTCTTTAAGACCCATGTCATATACCGGTTCAGGACTCCGTGACGGATAATCTCGGATAATGGGCCAGTTTATAGAAGCCACAAAATCAGTCACTTCGCACAGCAGCACAAAATAGACTAGAGACACTCTTCAGTCTATAATCCCGAGCCAACAGTCTCGCTGAAACCTTCAACAAGACTTTGACCAAGATTATAAAAAAGACGGTGTTCAGAAGAAAAAAAAAGATTGGCACGAAAGGTTGCATGAAGCTCTTTGGGCGTACCGAACAATGTTCAAGACAGCCACAAATACAACACCATACGCACTGATGTTTAGCGTGGAATCAGTGCTCCTACTGGAGATAGAACTCCCTTCTTTATGAGTGGCAGTTCAATACGAGCTGACAGATGAAGAAAATGCTCAGCTTAGGCTTAAGGAGCTCGACGCCCTCAACGAAACCCGCCTTGTAGCTCAGCAAAATCTGGAAGCTTATAAGGCAAGGATGACACAGTCATATGAAAAACTAATCAGGCCGAGAACATTCCGCCAAGGCGAGCTCATGCTGGTTGTCAAAATACCGATGATTCCCAATCGTGCAAAGCGGGAAAAGTTCAAGCCAAATTATGAAAGCCCGTACATCATAGACAAAGTCTACCAAGGTGGAGCTTATCTGCTCATGGATATGCATGGCGAAAGACCATTCCATCCAATAAACGACTGATTTCATAAAAAGTACTACACTTAAAGAGTTATGACTTAGGTCAATGATAGATGACGACGCTTGTGTCCGATCGCTATCTTCCTGAATCAGAACTTCGAAAGTAGTACGAAAAAAAACTCCGTCGCCCCAAACATGGCGATAATAGACCGAGATGTCTCTAAACTAGCGCGTTCCCCCCAAACACGGGGATGTTGGACCGATATGTCCTTAAACTAAAATTAGTCCCAAATACGGAAATGATGGACCACCACATCCTTAAACTGGCTTTGGACCACTACGTCATTAAACTGGGTTTGGACAGAAATGTTCTTAAACAAAATACTCACCCCAAAATACGGTGATAATGGACTGTCATGTCCCTAAACTAACACGTTTAGCCCTACGGTGGATCCCTATATTGAACACTATATACAATATTTAGGCATAAACAATTCATACCTCTCCCACGTCCTACATGATACGATCCTTCAAAAAAAATTGGGGGCTACAGCTAATGGTGCATTACCTTACGGGCCGCCTAAAAAAACGGTACATCTACAAGCGAAATGGTCATGGATGAAAACCCGAAAGGATGTCATGAGTAAAAACAACAGGACTACCGGCGTGCTAATGAAAACCCGAAAGGACGCGAACTCGTTAAAAGAAAGGAAAAGATGCACTTACAAAGTCCTCATGACTTTGTAAGGAGAAAACACCTGCGTGAGATCCTTACAACTCACAAAGGAGAAACACACTTAGAAATCCACACAATTTCTAAGGAGAAAATACACTTACGAGATCCTCACGACTCGTAAGGATAATATACCCTCTATAAGACCCTCACGGCTTATAGGATTCAAAAGCCTTAAATTATAGGGATCGGAAGCTATTCTTAAGCCATCATAACCACACAAATTTTTTATGCCCTACAGGCAGTCCAATATTGACCCTTGTATACATTCAACGGGCATATTCTCACCAAGTCCCACCAGTGGCAAGAAATATTCTCATATGGTGAACAACCACTTGTAAGTCCTCTCGACTTATAAGGAGAAAATACTCTTGTAAGATCCTTACAACTTACAAGAGAAAACACACTTAGAAATTCTCATGACTCTGGGGAGAAATACCTTTATGAGACCCTTACGGCTCGTAAAGTCGAAAGTCTTGGTCGACAGGATCATAACCATGTTTGCTAAGCCTCCTTTGTTAAAATCAACAAAGGCAAATGATGATTCGCCCTTGGCAATATTCCAGTTGTAGCGATGCTGATACCAAACTTGGTATCAGATTCTAAATCCTCAACTCGCAATAAAAAGTAGTGGGTAAAAAACAAAAAAAAATGACATAGCCGAAATGATTGGGAACCGTGAAAAATAGCCGAAATGATTTGGCAATCGCAATTTTTGTGATATAAAAAGCTGAAAAGATAGAGCATCACGGAAATATAAAAAAATAATAAAATAAAAAATTTCTGCCATGCAAGTAGGTCCATACCAACTCTTGTATACAATCCAAGGGCACAAATGAAAGAAAGGGAGCCATAATTTCCCACCATACTTCGTCAAAAGAAGAACCGAGTCTTGATGGCACATCTACAACCAAGATACTATTTGGACGTCCCTCTTATTCCAGCAAAGTACAAACGCGACGTCAGCAAGAACCCAAGGGTCAAATAAAAGTGGAGTGACGGAAAAATCCTAGCTTTAGATTTCGATGGCAACATCTACAGCCTAAAGATTATCTCGACGTTCCTCCTCATTTCAGCAAGGTGCGGATGCAACTATCAAATAAAATTGGAGCAATGGCATATTCCAAGCTCCAGACCTCGATTGCGATACATACAGTATAGAGATCACACAGATGTCTACCGTACTTCAGCAAAGAATCGGTATAACACCAAAACAAAAAAAACGAAGTGACGGCATATTCTTAGCTTTGGGACTTGACGGCTGTTCACACCATAATATTGTATTATTATATTCCCCATTCTTATTCTTTTTATAAATAAACAGGTGCTTTTGACGCATGTCTGCTACATGTTACAGGTTCTTGGACAGAAAACAGTGAAAACAATGAAAAGACAATGCAAAAGTGGACTTTAACCAACAAACAGAAGACTCTTGATCAAGCCTACATCGAAGGACAGTTCACAATTAACAAGGCAACGCAAGGTCCAAAATTACAAAGCGAACGGTTAAAAATCCACTGCAAATTTTTCACTGGAGATCTGGAACCAACGTAGAAGCCCAATTGATAAAAGAACCACATAATATTAAAGCACAGAAAGCCCAAAACAAGACCTGAAAGATTCAGTACCCAAGCCGACTAATGGGCCACGGAACCGCGGCCCAAGCCCACCCATGCCGCGGTTCCGCGGCCATCATGTGCCCGGGGTTCGTCAAATTTCACCAAAGTGTTGATGCGGCATTGACTAGGTCTTTTCTTAGGGGTATTTTCGTAAAAGCAGATATGCGAATCAAATGTAACCTAGGGTTTCCTATCCTCTATAAATAGGAACTCTAAATTATTGTAAACCTTATGCCTCCCTATGCCTCTTTTTATAAATAAAATTTAGATTTCTTTTGGAGAGCATCGATGCCTCTTTTCATTTCAGAAATTCAGATCTGACAAGTCTTGTGTTGATGTTTGGAGAGAGCCATCTGTAAAGTAAGTAGATTTATTTATTTTCTTGCCCTAGGTAATTTCAATTCCTGCCTTAGTTAAATTTATTTTCATGCCCTAGTATAGATTTTATTTATCTGCCCTAGTTATAACTTTTAATTAATTGCCCTAGTTTAGATAATTAGGTTTTTAGTAATAATCAATCCGAACACCCTTCGGAATTAACTCGTTTGAGCGATTAGGAGATTCATAAAATCCCTGTGGACCGACCCGTACTCACCGGCTAGCTACCAAGCGACGCCGTTCTTGATTGCGGTTAATAGATAGTTTTTGAGATTAAATCAAATGGCGCCGTTGCCGGGGATGGCGTAGAAATTTCCTTTTTGCAATTTCGGGTTAATCTTAAATTTAAAAAAAATCATAAGAATCTAAAAAATCCAAAAAATGTAAAAATATATTATCTGTTATTTTTGGAAATGGTACTTTGTTGTTTGAATCTTGCAGGATATACAATCGAGACGGATCTGGAAATCTACAGAAAGCGAAACAGAAAACAACAGATCAGAACAGAGAGAGATTTCAAAAACAGAGCAGTGGAATTTTTATGGAGATCTGAACCTACACCCCGACCGCGCTTCCGCCGCTCAAACCCCGATATTACCGCGGAAACGCGGTGGAAAAGTGACATCAGCCTCTGCAATTTTTTCTGGCGGCTTGAATCTCCTTGCAGACCGCAGATCAGCGGCATAAACACCCACATACCGCGGAAACGCGGCCGAATAGTGTCCTCAGTTCGTGGAATTTGCACTGCAAGCTCCCTGTTATTTCTCCTCTGTAAATTTTGAGATATTATCTGTAGATTTTCCTGCAGGATTTTTTGTGGTTTAAAAATATATTCCCTTCCAAATAACGATCTTGTGCAGGATTTTTGGGCCCCGCTTAAAATAAAAATTGATTGCAAGTAATATTTTTCTGTTGCATATCTTTTATCAACAATCTTTTTGCAACAATTTCCAAATAAAGAAAAAGAAAAAAGGATAATTTTTTATTAGAAAACTTGCCAACTTTTGCCGCAAATAAATCCTTGCACCACAACAAACATTCTTTCTTTTCACCTTTCTCGTAACATGGGTACCCCACATAATAAATCACTTGCCGAACTTTGGTATCCCGAACCTAATTTTGCCTCGTACGTCAATTTGTTCGGTCAATTTAAAGGCGATCCTTCCATGCCTAAAAAATCTTTGAAAGATCAAATAGAAGCGTCTAGGAGAAACAGTTCGACTTTTCAACCCACTTTGTGTCAACCAAGTCAACCTTTACCACCTCCATATATTGATACCACTTTTTCAAGTCTTTCTGTCACTCCTAAACCGATGTCCATTGTTGAGCATATTGCTCAATCTCGCAGCCGATCTTTCACCCCTCTCCACTCATCTAGTTCTAGGGATCAACACGACTATTCACCTTTTTATCCATATGTTGACCCTATCCCTGTCCAATCACCCACTTCCTACTAGTCATACCCGACTTTTCCACCTTCACTAGACACTGTTTCTACACAGCCTTTTGGGAGTTTCATGTCTCCAAACAATTTCAAATCTTTTACCGAAACCCCCTTACCACCAAAGTCTAGTTTGGAAGAGTCGTTGGAGGCTTATATCTTAGCAACAAACAAAATGACTAGGAATGTGGAAGCGTCCGTGGCCGTCCTTATGCAACCTAGTGAATCGGTAGCTAGTTTTCCACTAGCTTCAAATTTTTCAATGTATAAGGAGACGGTTGGACAGAGTAAGAATGTGAGAGGATTTCCAAATCAAAACTACCCATACCCAATTGAATCCAACAACTCCAATTTTCAAACACGTGTCCAAAATGACGAGTTGTGTGACTTTGTAGTGCTTGATTTACCAAATTGTGAAGAACCCCTTTCAAGTGAAACCACACTTAAACCTTTCGATCTTTACACCTCCACTCTAGAACCTAAATCGATAAATATCCATGCTTTTGATGAGGTGTCAAAAAATATTGATTTTCACTTGATTGAGGATTTAGACGCCGGGAATAGTTTGAATGATGAACCCGTAGATTTGATTGATATTTTATGTCCAAATCATCATCCCGAGTTATTAAATGTTTCTCCCGAATCTCATATGCGTCTTGATTTTGATGATAATGGCATGGATGAGTTGAATTTTGAGGAGAATTATAAGGATAGTATTGAGGAGAGTTTTGAGGATCATATTGAGGTTGAACCATTTTTCTGTGATGTGTCGGATTTTCCAATTCAGCCTCCTGAACCTTTAACTGTTATATCACCCTCCCTCCTTTCCATCGTTCCGACCACGCTTGAAGACTGTGAGCTTGAAAAATTTTCTTTTGAATCTGACACAGTTCTCACAGCCGATAACACGTATGAGTGTTTCACTTTTTTGGACTAAGTTGATGACTCACCGCCCGAGTTTGAGTCCTTTACATTTTCAGATGAGTTAGTTGAATCGTCAGACTCGGTTGCTTACAGTAGTTTCGAACCATTAATGGAATTTTTCAAGTTCGAGACAGTTTACTACGGTGAGAATGATACTATCCCTAATTCACTCCCTTTCGTCCTTCCCATTGTTTCGACCGTACAAGAGACCGTTACGCTTTCATCTCCAATACCAAGTTCGACGTACCCATGTTTTCTTGCGAATCTTGAGGGATTTGACCACATTTCTCAACGGGTTGATAGGTTAGTACAATCGCTTTTAACACATCGGTCATCACATATTGCGCTAATTTATTCACTCGATTTACACCTTCAAGATCGCGCGACCCTTCTTTCTCCTTTCCGCCATTCTTCTCCTCCACCGAGAACATATTCTACCCTTCTTCCCATACGGTCTCGTGTGTTTCTCATCTCTTTCCTCTACACCCCATTATTTCACCAACTCGGCCATTACCACGATAAATTTTTTGAATGGTTGGTGCTAACCTTCGGCTTGTGTAAGGCCAAGCTTAAGTTTGGGGGGAACTTTGTTGTATATATTTTTGTTTTTCTTTTAACAATAAAAAAAATAAAAAAATAAAAAAAAATTAAAAATGAAAAAGATAAAAAATTTATAAATAAATAAACAGGGGAGTGCCGACATTTTGACCCTCTTGGTGTAGCATGACAGTGAGGACACTGTCAAGTTTAAGTTTTGGGGTATGCTCGGTACGTCTTCTTCCTTCGCATTCATTTGTATATATTTTTGCATTTGCATACTTATTTTAAAAAAAACCCATAAAAATTGAAAATTTTCAAAAATTATAAAAATTAATGCATTCAATTTTGGCTAATTGACTTGAGTTTGACAAATAGGTTAACTGGCTAGGAATAACTAGATCTTAGACTTAGTAAATTAAAAACCCTAAAAATAACCTTCCTTAAAGTTTTACGGTAGAAAGTATATGTCTTTGTAGTTTATTTAGAAATAGGCAAATTTTGGGTTCACTTCTTGGGCTAAGTCGAAACGAAGGAAAACTATTGATATTCTTATTAGAGTATAAGTTTGAAAAATAATTCCTACCTTAAGTCTAGATTCTGAAAATGTGTACCCTACAATTTGCACAATCACGCACCTTGAAACTTGGAATAGTAGAAGAGACCTTGAAATGCTCTTGTTTAAAGTCCTTAGTACAATGAAAAAAATATATATAAGTGTGAATAAAGTATAAAAAAAATGGACACTGGTTTTTGTGATTACTTAAGGCTGCAAAAATAGAAAAATATTTAGCGAGGGTGCTTCATCACCTAGTGCCTTAAACCAACTGGTTTGGGAGTCACTGCTAAAGCCTTAGGTGTTGAAAGACTAGGAATTACGCTTTAAAAGTACAAACGCATTTTGTAATCGGTCGTTGGTACCTCAAGAAATATTAACGGTCGCATGAAGGATGTGTAAGCAAAATTCAATTAAAAATTCACCTACTAATAAGTACTTTGGACAACGGACAAGGGCATGATTGCTTGATTTGAATTTCCAAGTGTAGGGGTGATTGATACACACACGTGGAGATATATGATTGGAGTTTAGATAAGAGAAAGGAGTGAAGAATAAAACTTGTATCTTTAGTAGAGTTGATAGAAATTCCTAAGTGGAGATGGAACCCTAGAAGGAAAACTTAAGAAATGCCGAAAGCTAGGTAAGTCTATAAAACATATATAATCTTAAGTTAGATGATGAGGAAGTGTGAAGAATGTGGGTGGATAATTTACGAGTCGACGATAATAGAATTC
The DNA here is from genome assembly GCA_030015575.1 of Agapanthus africanus. Taxonomy (NCBI): domain Eukaryota; kingdom Viridiplantae; phylum Streptophyta; class Magnoliopsida; order Asparagales; family Amaryllidaceae; genus Agapanthus; species Agapanthus africanus. Next base: position 553,976,783 of record JASDDO010000022.1, on the reverse strand, counting down.
CCTGTTAGAAAACCTAATTGGAGAACAAAAGTCGAAAAGCTGAATTGATAGGATTTTGTGGGTAGTATCCGCTGAAAACCCTCAGGAGACAACACTCCTCCTACTAGGGACACCTAAAGGTTTAACGGCTTGTTGCACGAGCTCAGTGCAATCGCGTTTCCCTGCGAAAGTGTGGTTAGGATTTTAGTGAATAAAAATAAGTTTGCTCGAGGACGAGCAAAAGATAAGTTTGGGGGTATTTGTTCACACCATAATATTGCATTATTATATTCCCCATTCTTATTCTTTTTATAAATAAACAGGTGCTTTTGACGCATGTCTGCTACATGTTACAGGTTACAGGTTCTTGGGCAGAAAACAGTGAAAACAATGAAAAGACAATGCAAAAGTGGACTTTGACCAACAAACAGAAGACTCTTGATCAAGCCTACATCGAAGGACAGTTCACAATTAACAAGGCAACGCAAGATCCAAAATTACAAAGCGAACGGTCAAAAATCCACTGCAAATTGTTCACTGGAGATCTGGAACCAACGTAGAAGCCCAATTGATAAAAGAACCACATAATATTAAAGCACAGAAAGCCCAAAACATGACCTGAAAGATTCAGCACCCAAGCCGACTAATGGGCCGCGGAACCGCGGCCCAAGCCCACCCATGCCGCGGTTCCGCGGCCATCATGTGCCCGGGGTTCGTCAAATTTCACCAAAGTGTTGATGCGGCGTTGACTAGGTCTTTTCTTTGGGGTATTTTCGTAAAAGCAGATATGCGAATCAAATGTAACCTAGGGTTTCCTATCCTCTATAAATAGGAACTCTAAATTATTGTAAACCTTATGCCTCCCTATGCCTCTTTTTATAAATAAAATTTAGATTTCTTTTGGAGAGCATCGATGCCTCTTTTCATTTCAGAAATTCAGATCTGACAAGTCTTGTGTTGATGTTTGGAGAGAGCCATCTGTAATGTAAGTAGATTTGCCCTAGGTAATTTCAATTCCTGCCCTAGTTAAATTTATTTTCCTGCCCTAGTATAGATTTTATTTATCTGCCCTAGTTATAACTTTTAATTAATTGCCCTAGTTTAGATAATTAGGTTTTTAGTAATAATCAATCCGAACACCCTTCGGAATTAACTCGTTTGAGCGATTAGGAGATTCACAAAATCCCTGTGGACCGACCCGTACTCACCGGCTAGCTACCAAGCGACGTCGTTCTTGATTGCGGTTAATAGATAGTTTTTGAGATCAAATCAACGGCAAGCCTAGAGACCATTGGAGATCATCCCACCCTAGAAGGGTGCAGTTATGACTCACCGGGGCTTCAAATTAAGCATAACCTCAAATAAAAAGCGCCATGACAAATACTTAACGCTTGATCTTCCGATGGATATCCCAACCTTAGAAGATTACTTGAAGATGTTTTGTCCAGCCTCAGAAGGGATCAGTTGAGCAGCAACCTAAGGGATTGCATATCGAGAAATACATCAGCCAACGCGACGGTACGATGGACTTAAACCTAGTACTACAAATCTAACGGACCCCTATCATAAAAGAGAGGGGTTATCTACATCCAACATTAAGGCGAGTTTTCCTGTAAACCTAAGGGATGTAAACTAAAAACACTCCAAAATGAGTGAATAAACTAGAAACTCCGAAATGAGTGAATAGACTTGAAACTCCGAAATGAATGAATAAACTAGTTTATGCCAACTCAGGACAAATAAGAAACAGAGAGGTGCACGTATAAAAATAGATATCATTTATTCATAAATCAAAATGGGTAAAAGATACAATCAAAAAAGGGGGGAATACAACAAAAGGGAAAATCTAAGACGGTGCATGGTTCAACAAGCTAGCCAGATCATCGCTTTTCCGTCGGACTTCTGTCTTAAACTCCATCAACACCACTAGCAGAGCTCCTACCTGTTGTTGCTGTTGTTGCTGTTATTGAGACAACGAGAATCGACGCTCAAGCTCCTTCTCGGCAGTTCTGTGAGTCTCCACCATTTCTTTCGTAAAGGTGACGGCTTTGTCGAGAGTCACCACCTCCGTAATAATTTCTTGGAGAACTCGCCAAATCTCATAGGACCGAGTGGATTTAGCCTCAAGCTGGGCTTAGAGATCCCCCAAAGCCTTCAAGGCTAGCTCCCTCCCCAAAAATTTCCGATTAAGCCTTTTCTCAAAAGATCGGAGGTTGGCGGCACACCTTTCAATCCATTCATTCAACCTAGTCTTTATACATGAGATGTTTGAAGGAAGGAATCTACATTCAAGTTCATGAAGAAAAGTCTCCACTCGCCAGTAGTACTCAACCCAAATACGCACCAGCGCCTCATCATGATAGATAGCAAGGATGGACAAGGAAGCATTAGCTTCGACAGCAAATTCCTCTACAATGACCGAAGTGCCGATGAGGAGATCTTCGATAAAAGCGGCCAGTGAATGCAGACTCTGCTTCGCCATCCTTTTAGATATACGTCTGGCGTAAAGACCCGTGAGCATGCAAATGTGGGACTCAAACGGAGTTAGGGTTGGCAGAACTTTGAATATGCAGAAATGATTAATCGCGTCTCCAAATGGGAGATAAGCAAAAGAATACCGGAATTAAGGTGGCACTCACCCACGGTCACAGAAGGCAAATCTGAGACATCTTCGGGACCGTCCAGAACCTCGAATTCTTCGTCAGCCTAAAAGTCTGTGGTTTAAAAAGGGGGATACTGTTGGATATAGTGCCCTCTAAGTCAATTAACTGATCGCAGGTACGTGATTGCAATGATTGAGGGAGGACCTATCCTATATGACTAACTTACACGTGATGATAGTATGCTATCTGGTTTGTCTTTATCATAGTATACATGTTTTAGTTCACTATTGCATGTTGATAGAGCCCATAGGATTCTTGCTTGACTGCCAGCAGTATGATGGCGATCATATACGTGTGAGCTGGGGTCTGTAAGGACATCCTTAAAGTGTCCCTAGTCATGGGAGTTTCGAGACAGGGCATCGATACTCCAGAGTAGACTAGTGTATACAGTCAAGACCCCGTCGAGGGGCGGTGGCCGGTCTCACAAGCTATTGGTGTCAGTTGGTTCACCTAAGATGTATACATGTGCTTATTGGGTTATGAGTACACCGGACAGGACTCGCCGGGAATATGCTAGTTGGTATTATACATATACTCAGATAGCAGTTCCCTGGTGACATATGTACAGGTTAGTTTGTCAACCTGAGATCGTCATTTGTCTCGTATGAGTTCCCACTGTGCTTTGATTACTACCCTACCACGCTCAAAGGAGACGTGCAAACAGGTTTTAGTTGGGTACAGTCCCGAGCCACATGGAGGCAGTGAGCGGATCTTCGGGGATTCGTCTCTCCCGGTATTGGGGGTTGATGTCACACAGTGCACGGGTGGCCATCACTAGAAATCCTCGGCCGAGGTAGTGGAGAATTACTGATTTGGATCAGTAGTTTCTTAGGTGGTGATGGGCTTCATACCGATACGAATTATAGCGTTATTAGGGGTCTGACTTTATCCACCCCCTAGACTCGATATGCGATATTCTTAGACGAACGGACCGGACTGTACGGATATTGTCACTGTCAGGCTCAGTAGGGTTTCTGGATGAGTTCGCTCGTCAGCTTCCCTTCCAATCAATACATAGGAAACCGTTACGTGCAGTTAGTACCTCTAACGTGCTAGTGGTTATACCCAGTGCCAGTGTGTTGATGAGTCATTAGAGTCCCCCACAGACAGTTTCCCAAGTTCGGGCGAAACGCTGTAAAGGCCATATGGTTTTATGGCAGGGTTCGGAAAATGCACGTGCGTTTTCGCACCTGTCATATTTCGGGCAGATAATACTGGTAGGCTTTGGTTTAAGCTGGATCTGAGTATTATACTGTGTAGATATAATATCTTTGTCTCAGTTGCATTTGTATTCGGTCGTAATACAAATACGGGTATGTTTATACTGTTACGAGGTTATCCTGAAATTCGTTTCAGGATCGCTTTTGAAAGTTGCCAGTTTCCAGTTTTCTATTGCCCGTCTTTAACATTCGGTTAAAGACGGATTTATGTTTTCTTGATGAGTGTGGAAGGTTCTAAAAGCATCTAGATGGTGACTACAATGATAAGATGTTTAGTGACTCATTTGTGCATTAATTGATATGATGACTAGGTTAGATGATTCATTATTTGCATTAATTGTTATGCAAGGTGTTAATTTGACTCATCCTTTTCATTATGTGCTAATGGTCACCTCTCTTGATTCCTACACTCACCTCCCCCTCTTGTTTAGTGGTCGACCCCTCTCTTGTGAGGTAAATGGTTGTTGATTTAGAAAAGAATATAGTTTTGGATTCATGGAAATTAGATAGCCTCATTTCTCATTTCACCCGATCCAAAAGGCAACTTCATTAACCGTTCGTCCATGTCTTTGGACGAAGCGAGAGAAAGTGTTCTACACATTCTCTACATCATCTTGGTCATCTCTTTTAACAAACTTGATGATCGAGTTGCCTCGGTTCAGAGGCGGGAGCCCGTTTAAAGATCCGTTGACGTGGTGCCACCTGGACGAGAAGACTGGAGATCGAGGAGATCGGAGCAGCCACAACAAAGCGTTGGATGATGGTTGAAGACCGAAGAACTCGGATCGTTCGGTATAACATTTCTACCTACTTTATAGTTTGTTAGTTTAGCTTTAATGGCAGATCCGGGTTATAGTACACGATAGCGCCAGTTGTAAAAGTTTTTGTTCCGCATTTGGCGTCTGTTAGACGGCCGGGGCGCTACCATGGACTTACAGTGGTATCAGAGCCTCACCATTAAGCTTTACTAACTTGTGCTAACGCGTTTAAAATATCGATCGAACGAATTTTCAAAAATTACAATTTTTCTGTTCAATGTTTCTGTCGATTTTTAAAAGGGTCTAAAAATTAATATGCATATCACAGAAAATTGAGCAGGGTTTTTGAAGAATTCTGGTGAAATTCGAGCACGTGTTCCTAAAGAACCACCGCGGTTCCGCGGTCAAAACTAGGGTTTGACCGTGGAACCGCGGCCAGTTTGTGGGAACAGTGCTCCAATTTTTCCCAGAGAGCTTCACATGGAAAATTGTGGTTTTTGGTATATTTCTTTTGGGCCCATATTTTATTACTGTACAGCAGATGTACGAGGGGCCCACTTCGGGATGTTTTGTCGATCAAAATTTTAAACTTGTTAGTATGCAGTATTTACATTATATCTTCGACCGTGCATGTCATTCGAGCGGTAAATTGCGTCTAATTGCTATAGACCTTTTAGACGGATTTGCGAACGTGACATTCGCGTTGATGTTCTGTGTTGTGCTATGATGTTGCGGATATGTCGTGGTGGATAGCAGTGTGCAATGGTAGTGCTGTTTGGATTTATTTGTACATTTGATATTGCGGGGAGAGCGTCCAACAAGTGGACTGCCGTCACTGCCTGTTTGTATAATATTCTTTTGGGGCACGACCGGGCTGAGGTCGATGTACCCGTTGTATATATTTTCTTTTCTTTACTAGGATTACCCCACGGCGGGGTGCACGGATAGCCGGGTTCTGGAGGGCAACGGGTCCGCATCTCATGGCTTTGAGAGGCAGAGGGGCCTCACTATAGAATTGGCAGACTATTCGCCGCACTCATAGGGGGTACAGGTTGACCCAAGGAGGGGTACTCAAGTTACCGGATTCCGTGAAGTACATGGTGGTCCATTCACTATGCTGTAGGGGGCTGCCTCGCTTCAGGTTTTGGCGGGTAACTTGCCGCACCCGTAGGGGTCTAGGTTTCATTGCACAGGCTATCCACACGACCAGGGGAACGTCGGGTTTCAGTAGCGGCTCTGAGAAACCGGGGATCCCAGATTATCTGTATTGTTCTGTGATGCTTATTACTTTTCTGTAATGTTGCATATTATCATGCCTGGTGCGATTATTGTATATTGGTATATATACTATTAGATGTTGTATATGTTTTACACCCACGCTAGTCCTGTCCCCGCTCTGTCGTTAGTTAAGTAACCTAACGCGTGATGACGGGACCCAGTGGCGAATGCGGATGGCTTATACGTACATTATATTTTCGTTATTTTCTGGTGTGATTAATTGATGGGACTGCATTGATTCTGATCAATGCAAAGGAAAACAAACTTATATTTGATGTTGTTGGAACAGTTTTAAAAAGTGTTATTAGAAAGACATTTCCTTTTTTTTGCATAGCGGTATTCGGTTGGAATATCCTGCACCTCATTCGACGAGGCAAGGGCCGATATCCCTTCACCGGGAGTGACCCCTTGGGCAGAAGTTTGCGTCAGGGTACTAACTTCATTATAGTCGATTACAAGTTTCTTTGCATCGCGGTATTCAGTTAGAATATCCTGCACCTCATTCCACGAGGAAAGAGCCGAGATCCCTTCACCGGGAGTGACCTCTTTAGCGAAGGTTTTCGCCACTATATTTTTATAAAAAGCTATCAGGATCCTTCAACGAGATCAAGTTCATTACGTTAAAGGTTTTTCGCCAAAAACCAGCCGTAGCCCTCCGTCATTTCATATGAATGGTCAGTAGTATTCAAGCTATATTGGTCTGGTCCTTAGCCAGGACATAGTGATTGGTAGCTGCTGGGGTGTTCACATGTTGCATAGATAGATGCGTTGGTTTGGGACAGTCGTACAGCCTTGTTGGCCCTTAGTCAAGGGCGAGTACGGGTGGGTTCAAATCAACCTGGATAATGACGGGTATAACTTGGCATGTGACTTATAATGGATTGGCCCTTAGTCACGATCATAAGAGCATGGAGTAAAAATAACATCGGGAGTTTCAAACATACAGGAAACTTGCCAGGCATGCGCATACCTTCTGGAGTGTGATAACTTGAGTGGATTCCATCAAGTTATCATGCGATGATAGTTGGATCCCGATTCTCACTGATGAGTTGGTTTACTCTTCGGGTGATCCCGACTAATTCTTCTTTCAGGTTTGGAGGAGAATTTGAGACTACAGTGGGAGGTTTCCTGATTAGATAAAGTGATAACCATTCTGATCTAGGTTAGAGTGCACGCAGAGTGTTTCTTTTCTCTCTCTCTCTCTTTGGCAGTGACCTTTGGCCGAACCTATACTATGACTCAGTGACCAAGTTGACCGAACCTTCTTAAAATACTGGCTTTTGGATTGTCTATAGTTGTATAAGTCATTGCCGCTCCTTCTTTTACCCTTTGTATTTCTCAGAACACCCCGTATTACTACGGACATCCACTTCCATTGGATAGATCCATCATATGGTTATATACGAACTCGAAGGGACTTCTTTGAGGATGGATCCAGGTTCAGGAGAAATAGAATTGGTTTTTTCAGTTTTCTTTTATTATCACCTTCTCTCAGGTTGCGAGGGCTCCTTAGTCTAGGAGAGTACACCTATTACGCTTATTGGATAATCTTATTCCAAACCATAGGCAGGTGCCGAAAGGTAGTGAATGAAGAAAACCAATTAGCCTAAGTAGGGTGTGCAGAAGGTAATGAATAAAGATAAAATAAATGGGTTAGAAAGAGGGCAAAGTAAATTGCGACTGTTATCATTCACGACCAAACCATATACTTCATCTCCACTCCTATTTCACCTTTGCTTTCCCCCCCAGTTCGGGAGAAATAGAATAAAGTATTATTCAGTTGTCTTTTATCATCACCTTCTCTCAAGTTGCGAGTACTCCTTGGTTTAGGAGGGTACACCTATTATGCTTACTGGATAGTCTTCTTCCAAACCATAAGCTGGTGCCGAACGGTTGGGAAGGAAGAAAACCATTTAGCCTAATGATGGTGTACAGAACGTAACGACTAAAGACAAATAAAGGGATTTGGAAGATGGCAAAGAGATATACGGTTAAATTCATGAATTGGATTATGGAAGAGGCATTACTAAGAATACCAGGATACCCCTACGAAACATTTTCATGTTTCAGTGCATTGTTAAAGGAAAACTGATTTCCCGATTACATACTTACTCCAGGGTATGTATTTACCAGGTTTCATTCTCATGTCTCTATGGTTTTACAGATGATGAGTGGGAGTAAGTTATTGGGAATTAGGTGATCATCCTCATTATATCGGAATTCGTTGTAATTGGTGATATTTGAGGAAATCGCCTGGGTACAGTTTTCAACCTACGATGAACAGGTTTTGAGTTATTCAACTCAGCGGACTTATACAGAGTATTGTATGTTGTCCAGTGTCCGTCAGGATAAAAGGGTAGGTCCTCGTACTATGTTCTGTTTACTTGTGACTTCTCTAGTTTTTAGACAAGTGTTTCGTAGAAATACAATATCTAAGTTTTGAGAAGTTGTGGGTATACGAATAAAGTAGAGAACCAGATATCGCAAGTATCGGGATTCTTCAAAGAGATCGAAGATGTAGATTCTTGTGAATGGTATTCAGTTGATAGTAACGGTTTTGAGAAACTTGTTTCTCTTTCAAGTTACTCATAATTGGATGGATTCCTAAGTTGAGTAATGTTGATAAGCCTCTCTCCATTAAGTTGATATGCACTGGAGACAGCTGCAGGATTTGAATCTGGTTCCAATTAAATAAGTGCCAAAGTTTCTATATTGGATATAGAATGCTTCATATCTTAACGATGTTAAGATACGGGGAGTTGTCCAGCTTATGCTTAAAACCGGACACTGGATAACTCAAGGCACGTTTCTGTAATGGCAGCTTGTGGGTTGACCCTGGCTATGACGAGGGTTGATTTTCTACCATCTAGAAGATCAATAGTCATATTGTTCTTGACTTGCCACAGTTTTAGTAAAATGGATTTTTTCAGAAAACAGTAGTGGGAGTATGATAGAACTGGAAGAGATTCCAGAACCGCAAACGATTACGGAAAATTTAATAGGACCAATATATTCAATCAGGTTTGACATTCCAATAGCCACTCCGCAGATATGGTGGGTAACCTCAGACACCCGAGAGGTACTCCGGTAGCCTCAAGGACGGTGACAGAGAGGTTCTTGTTTACCCAGACTTGACACTACTGTTGTTCCAGACTATAAGACCCGGCAGGAGGATAGGTATAGCGTCGTTCTAAACAAGCTTTAGAAGTGCACGTATATATTATTCTACCAGAGGGTTGTTGTGGTCAGTGGGAGCAGCAGAAGAATAGTGGGCAAGTAGCTTATGTTTATTTATAGGCTTGAGCAGATATAGCGGAGATAAGATCATCTAATTTTGATGTAACAGTCATGGTTTTGACTTCATCAGAATAGGGGATGGATCTGTTAAGAAGGTAGTAGGGTGTGATGTCCTGGTATTTGGATAACATACACAGAGTAGGAAGTAAATTTCCTATACTACGATCGGTTGTACTTTGGTCGTCACACAGTTATTTCTCCACAAAGGATATGGATATAATATCAGACATTCTGGTTACTAGATCTATGGTTTTAGATCTATATTTGGGTAGTTTCCCAAGATGTGTACTTTGACAATATTCTAATAGTATTTTAGAATAGATGACTCCAGGCATGGTGGTGTACCTGCAGGTGATGGAGTCACCCTCTCTAAAGGTGTCTTACAGACTAAAGGGGAGAGGGATGTGCATGATTGGCAGATCACTTGCTTAGGCAATTAAGTCAATCGTGAGATGTCAAGTACCACACCAGATGTTGTTTATGCACTAGATGCGATAAGTTTATATTAATCCAATCCTGAAGAAATATAAGGAAGCAGTTTTAGAACATAAGTGTATGTTCTACGGATTTGATGACGGAAGCCTCCTTCGGGAGACGGTTATCATTCCAGGCTTCAAAGGTGACATGGATGACAGATGATTGTCAAAGTTATAGTTTTCCTTCTGACGAGGGACGGTATTATGGACAGGTGGTCCAAGAGGATACTGTGGGAGGCATGGTGCTGGATACTGATTAGGTTCAGTGATCACTACAGTCTAAGAAATTTGGATTTGGAGTTCATTTATGAACTAGGTCCCATCAGATATCCAGACATATTCTAAGACACCTATTACTTGATTCGGGAGATGGCTTTCTCCGCGAAATTGAGATTAAGAGAGACATAGAAAGAAACATCAGGGCAGATCCACTCACTGAGGCTATTTCTCGAACACAAGAGTTTTACAAACTAGCTTTGTGAAACTGATTAGTAGAGGAGTTGGATGTTCGGTATCACACGGGCTGTGAGTATGCAATAATTAGCCTTAAGTGCAAGTGGGAGATTGTTGGATATAGTGCCCTCTAAGTCAATTATTGGATCGCAGGTACGTGATTGCAATGATTGAGGGAGGACCTATACCGATATGACTATCTTACTCGAGATGATAGTATGCTATCTGGTTTGTCTTTATCATCATATACATGTTTTAGTTCACTATTGCATGTTGATAGAGCCCATATGATTCTTGCTTGACTGCCAGCAGTATGATGGCGATCATATACGTGGGAGCTGGGGTCTGTAAGCACATCGTTAAAGTGTCCCTAGTCGTGGGAGTTTCGAGACAGGGCATCGATACTCCAGAGTAGACTAGTGTATACAGTCGAGACCCCGACGAGGGGCGGTGGCCGGTCTCACAAGCCATTGGTGTCAGTTGGTTCATCTAAAATGTATACAGGTGCTCATTGGGTTATGAGTACACCGGACAGGACTCGCCGGGAACATGCTAGTTGGTATTATACATATCGTCAGATAGCAGTTCCCTGGTGACATGTATACAGGTTAGTTTGTCGACCTGAGATCGTCATTTGTCTCTTGTGAGTTCCCACTGTGCTTTGATTACTACCCTACCACGCTCAAAGGAGACGTGCAAACATGTATACAGGTTAGTTTGTCGACCGGACTGTACGGATATTGTCACTGTCAGGCTCGGTAGGGTTTCTGGATGAGTTCGCTCGTCAGCTTCCCTTCCAATCAGTACATAGGCAACCGTTACGTACAGTTAGTACCTCTGACATGCTAGTGGTTATACCCAGTGCCAGTGTGTTGATGAGTCATTAGAGTCCCCCACAGACAGTTTCCCAAGTTCGGGCGAAACCCTGTAGAGGCCATATGGTTTTATGGTAGGGTTTGGAAAATGCACGTGCGTTTTCGCACCTGTCATATTTCGGGCAGATAATACTGGTAGGCTTTGGTTTAAGCCAGATCCTAGTATTATACTGTGTAGATATAATATCTTTGTCTCAGTTGCATTTGTACTCGGTCGTAATACAAATGCGAGTATGTTTATACTGTTACGGGGTTATCCTTAAATTTGTTTCAGGATCGCTTTTGAAAGTTGCCAGTTTCCAGTTTTCTATCGCCCGTCTTTAACATTCGGTTAAAGACAGATTTATATTTTCTTGATGAGTGTGGAAGGTTCTAGAAGCATCTAGATGGTGACTAGGATAATGAGGTGTTTAGTGACTCATTTGTGCATTAATTGATATGATGACTAGGTTAGATGATTTATTATTTGCATTAATTGTTATACAAGGTGTTAATTTGACTCATCCTTTTCATTATGTGCTAATGGTCACCTCTCTTGATTCCTACACTCACCTCCCCCTCTTGTTTAGTGGCCGGCCCCTCTCTTGTGAGGTAAATGGTTGTTAATTTGGAAAAGAATATAGTTTTGGATTCATGGAAATTAGATAGCCTCATTTCTCATTTCACCCGATCGAAAAGACAACTTCATTAACCGTTCGTTCATGGCTTTGGACGAAGTGAGACAAAGTGTTCTACACATTCTCCACATCATCTTGGTCATCTCTTTTAGCAAACTTGATGATCAAGTTGCCTCGGTTCAGAGGCGGGAGCCCTTTTAAAGATCCGTTGACGTGGTGCCATCTGGACGAGAAGACTGGAGATCGAGGAGATCGGAGCAGCCGCAACAAAGCGTGGGATGATGGTTGAAGACCGAAGGACTCGGATCGTTCGGTAAAACATTTATACTCACTTTGTAGTTTGTTAGTTTAGCTTTAATGGCAGATCCGAGTTATAGTACACGATAGCGCCAGTTGTAAAAGTTTTTGTTCCGCATTTGGCATCTGTTAGACGGCCGAGGCGCTGCCGTGGACTTACAGATACGTCAGTATCGCTCTAGAAAATGTAATACAGAAAGCAAAATAATACCAACCATGTCTTGAAGAAAAGATGATATGCTGGGAGGTATCACGTGCGGGGCCGCTATAATAAGTAGGCACGAGAAGGTTTCTTCTGGGGAACGATCCAAAATGGAGGACGCCAACTCCCGTAACTCTAGAAACGCAAAAAAAAAAGGGGTCAGGCATATTGAAAGATCGTTAAATAGAAAGAAAGTAAAATACAAGATTTCCTTCAATACTTCGTCCATCCTGGACCGAAGGGGTGGCAACACAAAGAATATCCTATATATCCTCTGGTGCACCACTGGTGACATCTACAGAGTTTATAGTTGGTTTATGAGCCTCCGCCAAAGGAATAAGAGCCATCACTGGATCCTTTAAGACGCACTGTGGACTCAAAACTGCGCCCTCCATGGAAGTCCCTGCAAAAGAAAAATGTGTAAAGACGAATGAAATATGAGAGCAATATAAACCATTTCGTGAAAAGGATATGAGAAAATATATACCGATACGCCAAGGAGCCTGAAGTATAGCTTTTTCGAGCCGTTGCACTTTTCTTGTTAACCATGCTCGTCGGGCTTTGATTGAAGATAGAGCTCTACCTGCTTTCAGAGCAGCCTCGCCTTCAGAAGCGGCTGATATCAGTTGTTTAAAGCCTTTTCTTCTGTCAGCATTAAAGGGGTGCCGGTGACATAGCAGAAGCCGGATCAACATCACGGAACTCGACGGGAGGAAAGCCTCCCTTCTTAGAGCACATGTTCTCGGTCTCATCCTGTGACCGCTTGAGGGCTTCGGCTAACTGAGCAGCCTCTTCGGTAGACGTATCTAGAAAAAAAGAGGTCGTCATCTGGATCATGTGCAGGCATAGGCTTGTCAGCAACAGGAGGCTCAGGCTTGAACAATGAGTTGATTAAACGCACGGCGGACTTCTTCCACTTTTTAGTGCCTGAGCTAACGCTCGCAGAAGAACGCTTCCTTCCTCTTTGCACCTTCGGATGGCGTTGCCCGATTTCATTTTCGGAATCCGACTCTGGTAATTCCACAGCCCGTGCAGTATTCAAATTCCCTACACCGGGTTCAGTGCGAACTGGCATACCAGCAGTATGGGAGGTCAACACCGTTCGAGAAGCCGTTGGGATAACCGCTGCATTGTTGTCCCTTAAAGGGGGACGAACAACCGATCGTGGTCGCAACGGAACGTTGGCGGATTGGGCAGGCACAGGGGCCCTATGCTCGAGAAGCACTCGCCTCTCCGCCATGATGATTGGACTTACCCTATGACGATACTAGCCCTTAAAAGGTCCTACATGCCTCAGAATGTAATCATGCTCAAGGATCATGTAAAGAGAACCGGTGTTCGGACGCATAAAATGATGAATAGCATCACGGGCAGTCTTCATTAAGGAAGCAGGATCGACCAAAAATGCCTCAAGGGACACACCCTGGTTATAACCTAACTGTTGGGCAAAATGGTGCGGATTATATCGCATGAAGAGAGTGGCATTGTTCAATCGAAACACCAAGTATCTAGGCCTGATCGAATAGAGGTGCATGATCTCCTTGTGCTTCAAAGCCGGCACTTCACTCTTAAGCGTTTCAAATAGCTGCTGAATGGCCCCCGCTGGCGTGGAGAGAACCCGATCGGTAAAACCAATTCTACCCTCATTTGAATACGGGTTGAGCAGCACGCTTAGAGCCCGTAGCTGAGTCGAATCAGGAGCAAAAGTATCAACTAGTCTCACGATTCGCAGCAAAGTATAAGACTTGTAGAAATTGGGCCGCTGGTGCACAGCAAATGCGCCTAACACATTCATCTCAATCCAAGACGTGAAATAGTGGAGAGAGAAGTTCACGGTGTCTACACGGGGACTTGAAGTGTTGGCAGCAGTTCTCAAACCATGATACATATAGGATAACCCTGCGATCTCGATAGCTAAATGTGCCCCCTCGGCTATACAATGAGTAGGATAAAAAACAGACGCTCTCATGAAGTGTCGGTCCATGGGCATTGCGAACTAACTAAGCCAGAGACTGATGAAACCGATGAAAAATGTTTCCTTATCTATGCCAGGAGTAGTGATCTCTTCAAAAGTTATAGTCGGGGTGCTCAAAATATAAAACTGCAGCAAAGATTCCGCATTAGTTGGAAGTTTACCCAAGCTAAATCCGAAGGGATCTTCAATCTTGGCAAACTTCAGAGCCTTCTTGGATAGAACATCGCCATGAAGGAAGCGGCGATGAAATCTTAAAAACTAACCCTTTGCCTTTCAGATGCCACAAAGAGGATTTCATAAACGCTCAGTGCCCTGATCAAACCGGGATGTTTGTGTTGAACGACATTCTCAGTTGTTAGGTCTTCTCGCATAGCTGGCACTGTGGCAAAAACGTACTCGTCCGGGGTAGCAACTACTCGTAATGTTCTCCCGTGATTGGCAGTTTGGAAATTTCTCGGAACTTCTCCAGCGAAATAGAAACTTCTCGATCCCCTAATAGAAATGTATGTGTGGGAAGGTTCCATTGGTTTATAAAAGCCTTAACCCACCAGACGTGGATAGCATGGTAGTAGAACAACGACGCATACACCATCTGGTACATTCCAACTTTCTGTAACCGCGAGTGTTGGGAGGAAAGAATATACCGAGTCTAAGGAAGGTAGCCTATTGGATTCCGTGGGGTGATGCCTATCTTATAGACCTGCCCCCAGGGTCGAGCCTCGCCTTGGTATATTCGACGCCCCAAGATGTCGATAGCCACCAGGGGTTGATTGGGAATCCTCGTTGTCGATGGTTCGAGTAGGCCTTCAGGAGTCCAGTTAACCGCTTCCATTGCTTAAGCAGTACGCGGACGCTCTGTGAATTGAATTGAGCAGATAGGTTCTGTTGGTACCCCACAAGTAAAGCTACAATAGCCCCTTATAATGTGACCATACCAGATCCCCTATAGGAGAAGGCTCTTTTCGTCCTTGTCATGTCTCTTGATCATAACCATTGCTTCCTCATCTGATAGTGACTGTAGGAAAATGATTTCTGAACGAGTATAAGGGAAGTAAAAAAGTGAGGCCAATGTACCTGAAAAAAGGATAAAAGAACCATCAGCAAAAGGGTGTGAGTTCATTTGGTTGAACTACTAACTCCAAAGTTAGTGGACCCCATGAAATCAAAGTGGCGGCTCATTAATGATGAGACATGTGCCCATTGTGAGAATCAAAAAGGATTCTCATTAAATAAACGGTGGAGTTAAAACTCCCAATATCCCCAAAAAGCGGGTTCTTTTAAAAAAACAACAACAAATTCAAATCTTACAGGATATTAAAGCACTAAAACCCCAAAAAATGGGGATATCGAAGAATAGTAAAAGGAAATTAAATGGAATAAAATTCCCAAAATTCCTAAGAATCAAACCAGAGCTAAGCTCTGCAAAAAAACAATAATGGAATCAAATTCCAGAAAAATTCGAATGTCGGGATTAACAACAGGGTAAAACCCTAATAAGAGAATCAAAGATTCTCAAGAATGTCTATTGACTCAACCCTTGATGTGGACATCAAGATCCATGATATACATAAAAAAAAAATTTTTTAAGATCTCCAAGAGATCGGTTCAAGAAAATAGTCGAGCTCTGTCAAATATGTTAATGGTTTTAAAATCAAATATATATATATATATATATATTAAGAGCTAAGCTCTGCTCATAGTCCTTATCAAAAATTTTGGCAGAGTTGATTCTGTTCAAAGGAATTTTGAGGACAGAGATCTAAACTCTGAACGTGAATTAAATTCTCAAGGAAAGGAAAACTTAACGAAGAAGATGAAGAAACAGAAGTCACTTTAGCCCCAAGGGCCACATTTATAGGACGTGATAGGATCGGTTCAACTTCCCACTCCCCTAGGTGATCTAACGGTGGTGAAATTGACACCGTTACACTCGCGTGCAAACCACGTGAGAGCAACGTTAGGGGCATTTGTTCCTTTATAAAAAAGGGGGAGAAAAGAAAGAGGAAAAGAATTCTCACAGTTTGGCATCACGTGTTCAACATGTGAGCGTTTATATGCAAAGCATATAAGCACTGAAAACAAATAACTAAAGGCCAAACTGGCCTCACGTGTTAGACACGTGAGTGCTTATATGCAAAACATATAAGCGCCGAAAATAAATAAGCAAAAGGCCAAACTAGACTCACGTGTTAAACACATGAGCGCTCATATGCAAAGCATATGAGCGCTAAATATAAATAGTTTAAAACCCATACTAGGATCACATGTTAAACACGTGAGAATATACTTTTTGAAGCACTAGCTTCGGATAGAATTGAATTCTGTATAGAATTAAATTCGTTTTTGAGAAAATACTTCTCCTGATCTTACTAAAAGAGAAAGATTCTCTGTTAAATAGAGCCATTTGATTAAATATCTAATGGTGATTAATCATCAAATGATGAGAATTAAATTCTATAAAGGGAAAAGATCTCCCTGATCTTTCTAAATGAGAAAGAAATTCTATGTTATATAGAGAGCTGTTGGATCAAGGATCCAATGATAGAATTGAATTCTATCTTGGAAAAATATTTCCATGATCTTTCTAAATGAGAAAGATATTCTCTGTTAAACAAAGAGTTGTTGGATCAAAAATCCAATGGTGATTAAAAATCACCGTGTAACAGAATTAAATTCTATATATGGGAAAATATTTTTCTAATCTTGTTAAAAACAAGAAAATATATTCTGTAAAACAGAAATCACTGGATCTAAGATCCAACGGTGGATAAAATTTCCCAAATAATTTTTAAGACCAATTAAATCAATTAGTATCTCTCAAATGAGAGATTTTCTCAAAACTGATACCTATATAAAGGACCTGAGACTTCAAGTCTCATATAGAGTGAACTCCTCCATAAGTTTCTGCAAACAAAAAGATAGAAGCTCCAATTGAGAATTTAATTCTCTCGCTGGAGAAATCCCAGTTCTCATTTCAAACCATAGGTAAAGAAAAAAAAAAGAGATTAAAAATATCTCATTTGCCTAGTATAAGTAAAAAACAAGGGTTTAACCCTTCATAAAAAAACTTAGTTCTTTCTCTGGATCTGAGATCCGTAAGACAAATTTCCCACAAGTTGAGAATTTAATTCTCATCGGAAAGATTACGTTCTTCTGACTGAAAATTTAGGGGAAAAGAACTAGGTAAAAAGAAAAGAGAGAAAAGAAACATATTTCAGGAATTTAATTCCTATGAAATAAGGTTTAACCCTACAAAAAGAACTTAGTTCTTGTAAAAAGAACATAAGAACTTAGTTATTAAAAGAAAAACCGATCCCAGATTTTCAAAATAGAGATCTTGATGATCAGCAATGGTCAAAACGCCATTAACAGAAGTTTAACTTCTTTTCAAAAGATAAACAGAGAGTACACCTCTAAAAATCTCAGCGCCTCACGTGCTTCCTATGTAAGCGCCTAAAAATATAAACCCAGCGCTTCACGTGTTTCCCATGTGAGCGTCCAGGAGTGAAGACTCAGCGCCTCACGTGCTTCCCACGTAAGCGCTGCACAAAGTGCTTAGCGCTATATCTAATCAAAACGACTAAGTGCTTAGTATTAATTGGGCAACGCCTATGTTTGAGCGCCTCACATGTTTTCCATGTGAGCGCTAAAGCATCAATTAAGTGTTTAACACTTCTGAATAAAGGAAAAAGCCCAGGACTAAGCCCAAATGCTCTCTTGTTGGATCTTAATAAAATTTAATGATCCTGAAAATATTTCTAAGTCGATCTTAGTCTCAAATAAGACTAACGTATTCTTAGTTAAAATAAATCGAGCCCCAACGATCATATACTTATGTTGATCTTAATCAAAAAATAGATTAACGGTCCTTAAATGAAATAAAATATTCTTGAACTGAGAGAATACATACAATCTAAGTTCAAACTATAAATCTAAAAAATATATGGATTTGGACTAATCCTCGCCCTATGGGTGATGACATAAAATAGTCTCCGTATATAATCCACGGGCAACTATAATAAACAAAATAACATACGACACGACTATCGGAGCAGGAGAAAGTTGTAATCGCAATGCGATAACGTAATTAAATATAGGGGGTTGCGCCTGTAGGGAAGAGCGTCCCCATAATCAAAAACCTCTCACAAACGAGGGGGAATCTGATAAAATCTGCTACATCGGTCGCATCTGTCCAAACCTCTGATATACGGTGCCATAAATCAACTTGGTATTTTCGGAGAGGTGGATGGATATGTCCAAATAGTATTTGCCCCCAAATTCAAGCTAGACGTCCCAACATCTCAGTCCAGTTTTCAGCGGTAAACAGCTAGTATCATGAAGGAGTTACTGCGTTTTGTATATAGTTTTTCGTCTTTCTTTCTTATTTCATTTTCTTTTTCTTTTAAAAAAAACTAGAAAATTTTGAAAATAGAAATGAAAAAGTGAAAATGTATATAAAAGAGAGAGAAATATTTTAAGAAAAATAATAAAAATAGATAGTTAAATAGATCCAGTAATAAGTTGTCATGAGCCCGTTCTCAAAACGTTAGTATCATAAAGGAGTTACTAGGTTTGAGAAGATGTAAGTGGAGTCTATTTTTGAGTCCAAACATTTGAACGTTGATACCCTATTATACGCACATGCACACATCTTTAACCTTGAGATAGTAGAAGAGATCTGTCATGCTCTTGTCTGTAATGCCCTAATACGAAAAAATTTAATATCACCAGAAAAAACAAACACTGTTTTGTAATTATCAAAATAGCATAAAAATATGTATTTGATTGATGCAATTTATTGCCCATTTTTCTAACCTATTTATCATTTTATTATCATATATTATGTTGTTCTTGGTATCTTTTGTGAATTATTACACATAACAGGGCTCGGATGCAAAAAAACGGAAAATATTCCTAAAAGACGATTTACGTGCATGCAATGTGGACTATATGGAGCTATATTAAAATCAGGGTGATAATCACAAAATAACAGAAGATCACGTGCGTGCGATGGAAATCAAATGGATGATAATCAGAAAAATCGAGAACAAATTAGTAGATTTGAAACAAAGTTTGCAGATCTCGAGATTAAAACAAAAGGATTGAAAAAAGCCAAAATATCCCAGGTGTCAAAATTTCGATCGAATGCCATTTCTAGAAGATTCGGCCGATTTTTTGTGGAGATTTGAGTTAGCAATTTTACGGTAGTTTTCTTAATTCTCTGTTTATCTGTAGAGTTTGTTCTAAGTATCACAAAAGACTATATAAATGCTCGTATTGCATTAGGGTTTCATATCTCTCTCATGCTTAAAAATTAGGATTTACTTTTGGAGAGAGATCAAATAAATTGTAAGTTTCTATTTCATTAATGAAGACATCTCTTTTGTTTTATATTGTCTCTTCAATTATGAATAACTAACTTTTTATTTTAGGGTTTGAGTTGCTATCTTTTTGTCACGACCCAAAGTTTGAATGTGACCGGCAATTAGATTGTATGGTATCAAAAGATATCGACACAATCTGAGTAAGCCAAAAACCAAGATCAAAACCCTTTTTTCGGAATTTAGAAAATTTTGGTTTTTAACTAAAAGAATGAAGTAGCTTGCCGAATGATTTTGTTTTATACTAGAAGTTTAAACAAATGGTTTTAAAATTTCGACAGTACTCCCTTTTTTAATTATTAATAAAGTAGTTATAGGGTGTGTGAATAAGTTGCATCCCTAGTTGGGAGCAAACGATGCCAAACAGCGGAAATCAATACACAATAATAATACGGCACTCAAAATGAAGAATCTCATGCGTAAGTAAAAGAAATATAATTTAACACAACTAAACGATCTCATCAGTCGAAATAAGATACATACAATCACATCTCGTTCTAAGTCAATTATACAGGGTCTGATGGAGTAATACTAGATCCAATATAAAAAACCAAAATAGGAGGTTACTACGTAGGTAACCCACCTAGCAAAAAGAGCGATAGAAACTGATAAGTGGATCCGCACTGCTGCTACGCGTCCACACGACTCCTGTAAAGAACTATGGCACAACGGGGGTGAGTTGCCAACTCAGTGAATAAAACTAACATATATCGGCTGATAATGTAAGTATGACGAACTAGAGCTAATATCAACAAGGATGAATATAATGCATGATAATATGTGGAAGCATGAACATGTACTACTAAGTATATAAATCAAAATTGAAATCTCATCAATTATTTCCAAATAAGGTTCATTTTTCCGTGTCCAACATCGACACAAATCTTCTATTTCCACCAGGCATCGTTCCCCGAACGATCCTGTCATCCAATAACACCGGTCGATATCACCTAGATATCCGCCGTGTTCATAACTGTCTCCGGTATCGAGTATCCTCGCTAGGCTCCCCGTCTCATATGCGGCTTTCCTGCCCCTCGGTCTCGACCGGGTCCACCATGTATCCAACTATATATCCCCCACTCAGTCTGGATAACGTATAAATCTGCAACCGTATAGCCCCCCACTCGGTTCGGAATAAATCCAAATCATAAAAAAAACGACATCTCATGGTGGACGTATCACATATTTCAGGAACAATCAATGAATATAACTTAATAATATATAAAACTCAAAACCATAAATCCGTAATAATCCAATGCATCTTATATCAACCTTACAATTACTAGAATATGAAACATGATATTATATATGCAAAATAACTACCATTATTAATGTTAAGGTACGATATGAATCATACTGAGTATAATAAGTACTAAGTGCGCATGTGACAATTTAATATCGACGAGGTGTAGTGTAACATGTAGATATATGCACGTGCAGCATGACTCGTCGATAATTTGTGCAGTGTTCTAACAATTATTAACATGACGATGTATATATATGAATGCATACGATCAAATATTATATGCAAAGGAACAATTTAAATGTAAGCTTAAAACTACGGGCGTATCATGCCATTCATGCAAAATCCCCCGGTAGATGTTTAGTCTACTCACCGGAATACGTCAAATCTACTCAGATCATTAATTCCTTTCCTTTCCTTGCGGCCTCCGAGATTCCCGTACTCAAATCTAACATCGATATTAACTTGTATAAGAAATGGCTAAACTCCGATATGGTGAAAACATGAAAATACAAGTTTTACTTATTAACTATACTAAATATGACTATTGCAAACTATCTAATACTTAAACTAACTTGATTTTAACCAATCGCTGTTCGTAACAGAAAACTGAAACGCGTTACGAAACACCCGTGTCGTATTTTAGAATTTTAACCCCAGATATTAGCTTCCAGATTTCACATACTGAAAAATTAACTTAAACTAGCAATACCAAACATCCTAATACATATACAGAGAGCTACCCTGAAAACCACAACACCCAACTCCCTCAAAAAACCGGCGAGCTCGGATTTTCCCTGAATGTCGCCGGCCAATCTCCGAGCAACTAAGTTCGTCTTTCTAGGGTTTATTCTAGGTCTAATATGTAAGATAAATGTACTGTTTGGTTAGGTTAATTTTCATCTAAATTATAGCAGATTCAAGACAGAGCCTAAACTTGTAAAAAATCCGATATTTCCGATATTCGATTTCTAAAATAAAACAATACTTAACTTATGTTTTAGGGTTGAAATTATACCTACAGAAGATCACTGAAAAGGTTTCCTCCAAGATGCACAAGCTCAAGATTCTAACTAGATGGTGGTGGTGAAATCTTTAGCACATAGATCTTATCTTCTTCTCTTTTTTTTGTGTTCTAAGATTTTTCCTTTCTTTTCCTTTCAGATAATTTCTTATTTCTAAATGATATATGACTGAACAAAGATAAGGAGAATGAGTGAGGGTTGTAGGAGAAGGTGTCACTTAGCAAGGATGTTGCAGTTTCATGCAAGTAGGTTGTGTAGCATGGAAGATGGTGGGGTTTTCATGCAAGGTGGAGATGTATGCATGAGGTGTCATCTAGGATATGTTATGCCATGAGTGTAATTTAAGCTTAAACATGACCTTACCATTTTACACATAAACCCTCACAAATTTCCAAATTTTCACAATTACTTAAAATTTTCACAAAACCCCTCATACTATCTCATACTACAAATGAAGCTAAATTTTTCACTAAAACCCTTGTAATTTACTAATGTTACAAACTAAAATTTCAAATTAATTAGTTTCACACACTACTTATGAAAATGTCCTATTTTGTTTCAATAACTTTTTAAATTAACATTTTATTATTTAATTAATTAATTTAATTTATTATTTAAAATTTTTAAAATGTTACAATACTCCCCCCTTAAGAAAATTCGGTCCCCGAATTTAAACTTAACTATATGTACCTTCAAAAACATGTGGAAATTTCTTCCGCATCGCATCCTCGGCCTCCTAAGTGACCTCCTCGCGATTCGTTCCTCGCCAAAGAACCTTTACAGATGGAAGTACCCTTGATCTCAGTTTCTTTGCCTGTCGGTCTAGAATAGCTACTGGCTGCACTGTGTAGGATAAATCCTGCTCAAGCTGTAAGGTCTGATGCTGGATCGCGTGAGAGGTATCGTGAAAATACTTGCGAAGCATAGACACGTGAAACACTGGATGCACATCGGGAAAACTCGATGGAAGTGCTAAACGATAAGCTACAGCACCCACTCTCTCCAGAATCTCATAGGGTCCGACATACCTGGGACTGAGCTTCCATTTTTTTTCCGAAACGCATCACCCTTCATCGGAGACACACGAAGGAACACATGATCTCCCACATCAAACTCGAGTCTTCAACGGCGTCGATCGGCATATGATTTATGTCTGCACTGGGCCGCTCTCATTCTGTCCCGTATCAATTGGACCTTTTCTGTAGTCTTATGTACTATCTGCGGTCCCAAAATGCTGCTCTCGCTGAGTTCCGTCCAGCAAACGAGTGATCGACACTTTCTCCTATATAAAGCTTCGAAGGGTGCCATCTAGATCATCTCCTGAAAACTGTTGTTGTAAGAGAATTCTATCAAAGGCAAGTGACGACCCCAACTACCACCGAAGTCAAGACTGCAGGCTCGAAGCATATCCTCCAGAGTCTGTAAAGTCCGCTTTGACTGACCATCTGTCTGTGGGTGAAAAGCTGTACTAAAACTCAGTCGGGTACCTAGAGCCTCTTGAAGTTTCTGCCATAATCGGCTGGTAAACTGCGTACCCCTGTCGGACACTATGCACGTAGGAACTCCATGCAATCGCATAATCTCATCAATATAAATCTGAGCATATTGCACATATCCAAACGTTGTCTTCACCGAAAGAAAGTGAGCTGTCTTTGTCAATCTATCTACAATCACCCAGATGGAATCATACCCTCTGCTAGTCCTGGGCAGACCCATAATGAAATCCATGGAGATCTGCTCCCATTTCCACTCCGGAATGGGCAAGGGTTGCAACTCTCCTGCCGACCTTTGGTGCTCGGCCTTGACTTGCTGACAAGTCAAGCATCTCGAAACGAACTCTGCGACATCTCTCTTCATTCCTTCCCACCAATAGACATCTTTCAAGTCATGATACATCTTAGTGGAACCAGGATGAATACTATATGCTGACCGATGGGCCTCCTCTAAGATCTCGTGTCTCAGTCCTTCCGAATATGGCACACAAAGACGAGTCCCAAATCGTAATACTCCACGGTCATCTATCACGTACTCCGACTCTCTACCCTGTCTAACCTGGTCCATGATCTCCGACATGCGAGCATTTGTGGGCTGTGTCTCTCGGATACGATCCAATAACTGAGGACAGGTGCGAACATGAGCTAACTGTCCTCCTGTCGATGTGAACTCAAACTATACACGGCTATCACATAAAATCTGCCAGTCTGCAGAAGACTGTCTCTACATGGTGCGCAAATGAGATAAGCTACCTCCAGGCCTCCGACTCAAAGCATCTGCTACAACATTCGCCCAGCCCGGAGGTACAGGATCTCGCAATCGTAATCCGTCACGAGTTCCATCCATCGACGCTGCCTCAGATTTAGATCCCGCTGCTGGAAAATATATTTCAAACTCTTGTGGTCTGTGAATATCTGGCACGACTCACTGTACAAGTAATGCCTCCAAATCTTCAGTGCGAATACCACGACAGCCATATCTAAGTCATGAGTGTAAGTCCACGTTACCCGTCCCCGGTTCTTTGGGGTTGCGGAAATGGTGAAAAACGATTTTTCTTTGGGGGTAACATGGACTCAAAATACAGATCTTTGTTAAATAACGAGCTAACAACCTAACTAGGAGTTTTACCTACTCGGTTAGGAGGTTATACCTTAACTTGAACTCCTTCTCTTCGACTCCTTGTGGTGGTCGGATGGTTCTCTCATCGCCGTCTCCTTGTGCCGAAGATGGATCCACCTGAAAGCTTCTACCTTTGGCTCCAACCTCAATCTAGAGGAAACTAGAACACTTGGTTTGCTAGACCTTGTATGCTAGGATGAGTAGAAAAGTGTTTTGGGTTTTATCTCTAAGGAAATGGTTCTTAACTCATGAGAGGGTGTTTCCTTGAGCTAGAGAGAGGAAGAGGAAGAGGGAGAGCTTGAGGATGAGAGAGAATGAGAATGATAGAATGAGCAAGACTTTTCTCACCCTTGCTCTCATAATCCAAAATAATCATAACAAATAATAATAATTGAGTATTATGTGATGGTTGTTATCATATCAAATGGCAATATCATTTCATGCATTAAATACAATTTGTGAACAAACAAGCAAGCTAAGGTCAATGCCAAGAAATGATAGCCATTGTCATTATGATGGTCAACAAGTCCATCCTAGTCAACCGGTCAACTAAGTCAACATGTTAACAAAGTCAACCTTTCAACCCAACCATGGCACAATAATACTTAATTAATATTATCATTAATCATATTTCTTTTTCTTATTAGGGTTTAGAAAAAAACAACAGTCAACAACCCTAATGAGAATCCTCTGCCTATGTCTCTGTCAACCGTGCATACACACCCGCATCCGCGTTCCGAGGAACACGAATACAAACGAGATAAAACCAATCCCAAAACGTATACTAGGATCTGGCTTAAACCAAAGCCCTCTAGTGATAACTGCCCGGACACTAAACGTGCACAAGTGCACGGATGTGACCGAACCCTGTAGCAAAACCATGCGACCTCTACTATTTTGCCTAAAGGCGAATAGCTCTCTGTGTGGGACTCTAAAGACTCGACACTACGCTGGCAGTGGGTTAACCACAGACCGAAAGCGGCACTAGCTGTGCGTAACGGCCCCCAGGTAGATGCCGATAAGAAGACGGATGAGGTGAAACCCATCTGAACTCCTACTGAGCCTGAATGTGACAGTCTCCGTACAGTCCGGTCTGTTCATCTGAGAATATCGCATGGTGGGCCTATGGGGCGGTAAACGTCAGTCCCCTAATAGCAGTACAAGTCGTGTTGGAGTGTAGCCCAGAACACCCTGAGATAACACTGGAAACCTACCAGTATATCTCGCTTGTCCTGGCCAGGGACTCTGTGTAATGGCTCTCCTAGACACAGCGCGATATCAACCCCTAATACTGGGAGAGACGAATCCTGTCTAACCGTCACTACCTCCAAGTGCTTCGGAACTGCACCCAACTACTACCTGTTTGAACGACTCCTTTGAGCCGTGGTAGGGTAGTAATCAAAGTACAGTGGGAACACACTCGAGGCGAAGTGACAGTGTCAAGTCAGCAGACTAAGCTGTACTCATGTCACCTGGGAACTGATAACTGACGATAGGTATAGTACCAACCAACAGTTCCCGACGAGTCCTGTCCAGTGTACTCGTAACCTAACGAGCACCCGCATACTATCTCAAGTACGACGTACTGACGGCTGTTGGACAGACCGTCTCCCCAGCTGGGATGAGAAGCGCATACGCTAGTCTACTCCGGAGTATCGATGCCCTGTCTCGATAGTCCTAGGACTAGGGACCTGCATAAGGATGTGCTTGTGGATTACCCAGCCCCCACGAGTGTGACTGCCATCACAACGCTGGTAATCAAGCAAAGATCCTAAGGGGTCCACTATTGTGTATAGGTGATATACTAAAAGAAACACATGTACACATTAAAGTAGAAACAAACCAAGTAGCATACTACTATTTTGAGCAAGATTGTCTATACGACTGTGAATATCCCAAGCTTCTATTAAGTAATATACAAACTAGTATGATACAGTAATGGCCTCTAGGGCATATACACTAACAATCTCCCACTTGCACCAAGGTCGTGTACTGGCGTATCGAAGACCTATCATCTCGATCAGCCGCTCGAACTGAGTCTGGGGTAAGGCCTTCGTGAGTGGATCAGCAGTGTTATCTTCCGTAGCAACTCTCCGAACCTCGATCTCCTGGCGACCCACGATCTCCCTGATCAGGTGATACCGCCTCAAGATGTGTCTAGACTTCTGATGGGACCTGGGTTCCTTCGCTAAAATTATAGCCCCGTTGTTGTCGCAATACAAAGGTATTGGATCAACAATGGACGGAACTACCTGAAGTTCTGTCAAGAACTTCCTTATCCAGACGGCTTCTTTTGCGGCATCTGCAGCAGCGATATATTCCGCTTCCATCGTCGAGTCAGCAACGGTTTCCTGTTTCGAACTCTTCCAACACACTGCCCCTCCATTGAGGGTAAAGACATAACCCGACATGGACTTGGAATCATCCTTGTCACTCTGGAAGCTGGAGTCAGCAAAGGCCTCGATCTGGAGGTCTTTTCCGCCATACACCAAGAAAATCTCCTTAGTCCTTCTCAGGTACTTGAGAATGTTCTTTACCGCTATCCAGTGCTTCTCCCCAGAGTTTGACTGATACCGGCTTACCACACTCAATGCATAAGCTACATCTAGTCTGGTACACAACATCGCATACATTATAGAGCCTACCGCAGAAGCGTAGTGTATAATAGACATGCGATCCCTTTCCAAATCAGCCTTGGGAGACATCTCCTTGGAGAGGGTGATCCCGTGACAAGCCGGTAGATTACCGCGCTTGGAATCTTCCATACTGAATCTTCTCAGTATGGTGTCGATGTACCCGAACTGTGAAAGTCCTAATATCCTCTTGGATCTGTCACGATAGATCCGGATCCCCAGAATGTAAGAGGCATCACCCAGGTCTTTCATGGAGAACCTGTGTGACAAGAACCCTTTGACAGATTGTAGCATAGGAATGTCATTTCCTATTAAGAGAATGTCATCCACGTATAAAATGAGGAATACGACAGTTCTTGCTACAAATCTACTATAGATGCATGGTTCATCTGGATTTTTGATAAAGACAAATTCTTTGACCGTCTCATCAAAACAGATGTTCTAACTCCGCGATGCCTGCTTTAGTCTATAGATGGACTTAAGCAACTTGCACACCTTTCCGCTGCTCCCACTCTGAATGAAACCCTCTGGCTGGTCCATATAGACACACTCCTCTAAATTTCCATTTAGAAAAGCGGTCTTTACGTCCATCTGCCAAATCTCATAATCGTAGAAGGCAGCAATGGCAAGAAAGATCCGAATGGATTTCAGCATAGCCACTGGAGAAAAGGTTTCGTCATAGTCCAAACCAGGTCTTTGACGAAAACCCTTTGCAACAAGTCTAGCCTTATAGGTCTCAACCTGTCCATCTACACCAATCATCCTTTTGAAGATCCACTTGCATCCTACGGGTTTTACCCCATCTGGAGCAACGTCCAACGTCCATACTTTGTTGGTGTACATGGACTCCATTTTGGTCCGCATTGCATCCAGCCATTTTACCGAGTCAACGCTCTGAATGGCCTGCTGGAAGCTAGTCGGCTCACCACTTTCAATGATGTAATCCTCTCTATCCCCGTCTATGAGAAAACCGTAGTATCTCTCGGGAGGATGAGACTGCCTACTACTCCTGCGGAGCGGCGCAGGAATGTCCTTTTCTTTCGAACCCTCTGGTTCTACTGAGCTTTCAGTAATAGCTCATGGTTCTGAAATTTCTTCCAGTTCTACTGCGCTCCCACTTATCTGATTTTCCAAAAAATAAGTTTCCAAGAAGTGGGCAAGATGAGAAACAAAAACCTTTTGATCCTCTTCGCAATAGAAGAAATATCCCTTGGAGTTCTTTGGATATCCCACAAACTTGCACTGTACTGAGCGTGCCTCGAGTTTGTCTGCATGCTGCTTTTTGACAAAAGCTGGACATCCCCATGTCTTAATGTGCTTAAGATAGGGTTTCTTCCCATACAAAATCTGATATGGTGTGGTAGGCACAGTCTTAGTTGGAACTCGGTTCAAAAGGTATGCAGCTGATTC
The DNA here is from genome assembly GCA_030015575.1 of Agapanthus africanus. NCBI lineage: Eukaryota > Viridiplantae > Streptophyta > Magnoliopsida > Asparagales > Amaryllidaceae > Agapanthus > Agapanthus africanus. The sequence continues at coordinate 553,948,388 of JASDDO010000022.1, read as the reverse complement.
TAGTGCATATCCCCAGAATGATCGCGGTAACTCAGCGTTACTCATCATGGAACGTACCATATCCAATAGGGTCCGATTCTGTCTCTCCGATACACCGTTATGTTGCGGAGTGTATGGAGGAGTAAGCTGAGAGAGAATTCCATTCTCTTTTAGGTAATCCAGGAACTCGGCACTCAAGTATTCACCACCTCGATCAGATCTCAGTGTCTTGATATTTTTGCCGGTTTGTTTTTCTACTTCATTCTTATATTCCTGGAATTTTCCAAAGGCTTCGGATTTATGTTTCATTAAGAAGACATATCCGTACCTTGAAAAGCCATCCGTAAAAGTAATGAAGTAAGAATAACCGCTTCGCACATGTGTAGACATTGGACCGCACACGTCGCTGTGTACGAGTCCCAAGAGCTCCCGAGCTCTTACTCCGTGTACAGTGAACGGAGTCTTTGTCATCTTTCCTTTGAAACAGGATTGACAAGTTGAATATGATTGATATTCGAACGGATCCAAATATCCTTCTATATGTAACTTCGTCAACATTCTCTCATTGATGTGACCCAGTCTACAATGCCATGAGAAAGCCTGATTTGTTTCCGGAGAGTTTCTTTTGTGTGTATTCTGGACATTGAAAATCTGTGGTTGGTTTAATATGTATATACCATTGCTTAATGTACCTGACCCAATCAAAACTTGATTAAGATGAATGTTTACAACATTGCTTACAAATGCAAATTCATAACCTTCTTTAGATAATAAAGATACAGATATGATATTACAAGTTGCATTGGGTACAAAATAACAATCACGCAAAACCAAAACGTGTCCATCTGACAATCCCAGGTGATAGTCCCCCATGGACTTAGCATCCATGCCAGCTCCGTTTGCAACTCTGAGGGTCATATCACCTGCCTTCAAAACCCTACGCTTTCTCAGTGCCTGCAAAGAATTACAGATATGAGATCCTGATCCGGTATCCAATACCCAGGAAGTAGAGTTTATTGATAGACAGTTTTCAATAACATACACACCTGAAGCCGAAGCCGCAACTTGCTTCGGGTCCTGGTTTCTGGCCTTCCAAGCCCTGCAATCCTTTTTCCAGTGTCCACTCTTGTGACAGTAAAAGCACTCTTCCTTCCCCACAAGCTTTCCCGCTACCTTTTTTGCCTTTGCCTTTCCCTTCGTATCCACTTTACTAACACCGCCCCTTAGTTTGGTGGGGGTTTTCTTCTTCTTTCCCTTGGCTTTCGCCTTGTACCTAGAAGAGGAAGATCCTCCTACAAACAAAGTGGATGTTTCCCTACCTTTCTGTAGGATGCCCTCTGCACTCCTCAGCATGTTGAGGAGTTCTGAAAGTTCAACTTCTTTTTCTTGCAAGTTGAAGTTCAGGATAAACTGGGCGTAAGTGGAAGGAAGGGACTGGAGAATCAAGTCCGTGTAGAGCCCGTTCTCTAACGTGGTCCCAAGGTCCACGAGCTCCTCAATGAAGCCAATCATCTTAAGCACGTGTTCCGCTACCGATGATCCGACGACCAATCTCGCCGAAAACAGCTTTTTCGAGACTTCGTATCTGGCGATACGAGATTGCTCTCCATACAGTTCTTTTGTATGGAGAAATATGGATTCAAGGTCCATATTCTCGTGCCTCCTCTGATGTTCATTGTCCATAGAGGCAAGCACGATGCACTTGGCCTTCGCGCAGTCGATTTCCCAGGTCTTACGGATTTCCTTATCCGCGACGCTGGTTTTGGGACCTGGGACAGGGGGAGCTTTGGTGGTAAGGAGATACCCCAACTTGTCATAAGTGATTGCCATTTTGACATTCATGAGCCAATCTTTGTAGTTTGGTCCTGTCAGTATGTTTTTATCTAGTAGTAACTTAAGTCCAGTCATGATGTTTGGTCGCTGCAATTAGGAGAGAGAGAAGAAACACTTTAGCATGATGCTCTTGCAAGTTTAGAGTGGTTTTTAGTTTGTCTAAACAGGATGGCTCCCACTGTCTCTCGAATCCCTCCTCAAACCAAAAAGGAAGAATTAGTCGGGATCAATCTCACCGTACAATACTTGCTTAACTGTTCAGCCAGGCCAGTGTTGGTACTTCGAGAGAGGTTTTCCAACGCTTTCGCGAAGTTCCTTAATTAAATAACCTCTTTTCCCTATGGGCGTAGCCCCGCTAACACCTTTCTAGACACCTAGTTGGTTTATAGCATTGATCGTTAAGTGAGAAATTTCCCGAGGAGTAGCATATACTCACAGTAGGATCGGGATCCAAATATCATCGCGTGACAAAACTGAAGGAATCCTACTAGAATCATCACACTCCAAATGGTATGCAACGCTAGCAAGTTTCAGTTTCTTTTGAAACTCCCGATGTGGATTTTTGCCCCATGCTCTTATGACCTTGACTTTGGCCAACAAATCATAAGTCACATGTCAAGTTCTACCCGTCATTCTCCAGGTTAATTTGAACCCACCCGTACCTACCCTTGACTTTGGCCAACAAGGCAGTACGACTGTCCCAAACCAACACATCTATCTATGCTGCACATGAATACCCAATAGCTACCAATCACTATGCCTTGACTTTGGCTAACAAACATAGCTTGAATACTATTGACTATCCATGTGAAACGACGGAGGGCTGCGGATGGTTTTGGCAAAACCGTGAACGTAGTGAACTTGATATAATCGATGGAATGAGATAGCTTTTAAAAAGAGTGGCTTAAGCTCCGCGTTTAAAAGTTGTTTTTGAAAAGAAACCGACTGGTTTTGAAAGTGTTCCAACGACTCAACTTTGGTTTATTTTCTTGCATTAATTTAATGCGTCCCATCATTTAATCCTGCCATTGCAGAAAACAACGAAAATATGACCTACGCTTATGCCATCCGCATTCGCCATGGGGCCCCGTCATTGCCCGTTAGGTTACTTAACTAACGACAGAGCGGGGGCTGGACTAGCGCAGATGCAAAACATAAGCAACGCCTAAATAGATATCATATATAGATATATACATTCGTCACATGCAATGATAGCCATTCCAGATCACAGATGAACACATTGGATATACTAGAAATCCGCATTCTGTACGAGCCTGTAACGAAGAGCTGATTACACGGTCGCGATGAATAGCCAAGACCCCACCTTAGATCCCTACTGGTGCGGCAAACATCCCGCCAAGTACCCGAAGCGAAGCAACCTCCCTCAACACCGTGAGTAGGCCACTCGGCACTTCGAGGTACCCGGTAGTTTGCGCACCCCACCTTGGGTCTATCATAGGAGCAAAAACACTAAAAGAAATTATACAATGACGGCTACAACCCCATCCCGGTTGTGCGGCCATATAAATAATATTACATTAATTACAAATTACATGAATTGAAAGAAAAAGAAAACTCTCATCTCACAACCCCCGGCTATTCATCCGCGACAATCCAATGAATTCATATACACATACCATCAACATTACAGACCACAGATATGTATAACCCCCACTAATCGACGTATAGCGATTAGCAGACGTTCAATACATATATCACATCACAGATATAACCCGTTAGCTTAAGTCTTTAGAAGTTCGATCAAAATACGGATTTTAAACCCCAAAAACAAATTTTGCTTTCTGGAAAATCTGGGCAGAAAAATCAAATTCCAAAAATCCCAAAATACCCCAGTAAGTACACTGCAGCAAAGCCGATCCACGACCGAGTCAACTCGGCCGCGGATCCGCGGTAAGAAGCTGTTCTTGCCGCGTTTCCACGGTGAGTTGGTCGGTTCTGTGGATCGTTTTTCTGCAGTGTACACTAAAAACCCTGAGTCGATTTTTGGTATATGTTAAATAATTTTTACAGCAGTTTAAAATTTGACAGAAAGTTTGAATTCCGGGCATGTTTCGTGACTTTTTCTCCGATCGAACTTCTAGTTACTTTGCTAACATGTTAGATAGTGTTTAACCTGGCTCTGATACCACTGTAAGTCCACGTTACCCGTCCCCGGTTCTTTGGGGTTGCGGAAATGGTGAAAAACGATTTTTTCGGTGGAGGTAACATGGACTCAAAATACGAATCTTTGTTAAACAACTAGCTAATAACCTAACTAGGAGTTTTACCTACTCGGTTAGGGGGTTATACCTTAACTTGAACTCCTTCTCTTCGACTCCTTATGGTGGTCGGATGGTTCTCTCCTCGTCGTCTCCTTGTGCCGAAGATGGATCCACCTGAAAGCTTCTACCTTTGGCTCCAACCTCAATCTAGAGGAACTAGAACACTTAGTTTGCTAGACCTTGTATGCTAGGATGAGTAGCAAAGTGTTTTGGGTTTTATCTCTAAGGAAATGGTTCTCAACTCATGAGAGGGAGTTTCCTTGAGCTAGAGAGAGCAAGAGGAAGAGGGAGAGCTTGAGGATGAGAGAGAATGAGAATGATAGAATGAGCAAGACTTTTCTCACCCTTGCTCTCATAATCCAAAATAATCATAACAAATAATAATAATTGAGTATTATGTGATGGTTGTTATCATATCAAATGGCAATATCATTTCATGCATTAAATGCAATTTTTGAACAAACAAGCAAGCAAAGGTCAATGCCAAGAAATGATAGCCATTGTCCTGATGATGGTCAACAAGTCCATCCTAGTCAACAGGTCAACTAAGTCAACAAGTTAACAAAGTCAACCTTTCAACCCAACCATGGAACAATAATACTTAATTAATATTACTATTAATCATATTTATTATTCTTATTAGGGTTTAGAAAAAAACAACAGTCAACAACCCTAATGAGAATCGTCTGCCTCTGCCTCTGTCAACCGTGCATACACACCCGCATCCGCGTTCCGAGGAACACGAATACAAACGAGATAAAACCGATCCCAAAACGTATACTAGAATCTGGCTTAAACCAAATCCCGCTAGTGATAACTGCCCGGACACTAAACGTGTACAAGTGCATGGATGTGACCGAACCCTGTCGCAAAACCATGCGACTTCTACTCTTTTGCCTAAAGGCGAATAGCTCTCTGTGTGGGACTCTAAAGACTCGACACTACGCTGGCAGTGAGTTTAACCATAGACCGCAAGCGGCACTAGTTGTGCATAATGGCCCCTAAGTAGATGCCGATAAGAAGACGGACGAGGTGAAACCCATCTGAACTCCTACTGAGCCTGAATGTGACAATCTCCGTACAGTCCGGTCTGTTCATCTGAGAATATCGCATGGATGGCCTAGGGGGGCGGTAAACCTCAGTCCCCTAATAGCGGAACAAGTCGTGTCGGAGTGTAGCCCAGAACACCCTGAGATAACACTGGAAACCTACCAGTATATCTCGCTTGCCCTGGCCAGGGACTTTGTGTAACGGCTCTCCTAGACACAGCGCGATATCAACCCCCAATACCGGGAGAGACGAATCCTGTCTAACCATCACTGCCTCCAAGTGCTTCGGGACTGCACCCAACTACTACCTGTTTGCACGACTCCTTTGAGCCGTGGTAGGGCAGTAATCAAAGTACAGTGGGAACACACTCGAGGCAAAGTGACAGTGTCAAGTTAGCGGACTAAGCTGTACTCATGTCACCTGTGAACTGATAACTGACGATAGGTATAGTACCAACCAACAGTTCCCGACGAGTCCTGTCCAGTGTACTCGTAACCTAACGAGCACCCGCATACTATCTCAAGTACGACGTACTGACGGCTGTGGGACAGACCGTCTCCCCTGCTGGGATGAGAAGCGCATACGCTAGTCTACTCCGGAGTATCGATGCCCTGTCTCGATAGTCCTATGACTAGGGACCTGCATAAGGATGTGCTTGTGGATTACCCATCCCCCACGAGTGTGACTGCCATCACAACGCTGGTAATCAAGCAAAGATCCTAAGGGCTCCACTAATGTGTATAGGTGATATGCTAAAAGAAACACATGTACACATTAAAGTAGAAACAAACCAAGTAGCATACTACTATTTTGAGCAAGATTGTCTATACAACTGTGAATATCCCAAGCTTCCATTAAGTAATATACAAACTAGTATGATACAGTAATGGCCTCTAGGGCATATACACTAACAATGGGTGGGGTAGTTCTGCTCGTAACTCTTCAGTTGCCGTGAAGCATAAGCGACAACCCTGCCATGATGCATCAACACACAGCCTAAACCCACTCGAGAGGCATCACAATAAACAAAAAAACCACCTGACCCAGAAGGTAAAGATAAGACTGGTGCAGTCGTCAAGCGAGTCTTCAACTGCTGGAAACTCTGCTCACACGCCTCTGTCCAAAGAAATGAAACCTCCTTCCTGGTCTACCCGGTCAGCGGTGCAGCGATCCGAGAAACATCCTGCACAAAACGTCGGTAATAACCGCCCAAACCCAAGAAACTACGAACCTCTGTAACTGACACAGGTCTAGGCCAGTGCCTTATTGCTTCAATCTTCTTTGAGTCCACACGTATACCATCTCTCGTAATTACATGACCCATGAAATCCACACTATCCAGCCAGAAAGCACACTTAGAGAATTTAGCGAACAGCTGATGCTCCTTCAAGGTCTGGATGTGATACGCAAATGCTGCTCATACTCCTCCCGGCTCCGAGAATAAACAAGAATATCATCAATGAATACAATAATAAACTGATCAAGGAATGGCCTGAAAATGCGGTTCATCATATCCATGAAAGTTGCTGGGGCGTTGGTGAGCCTGAACGACATCACCATAAACTCATAATGCCCATATCGTGTGCGAAAAGCAGTCTTCGGAATGTCATCTTTCCGAACTCTCAACTGGTGATACCCTGACCGCAAATCAATCTTCGAGAAATAGCCAGCTCCCTGCAGCTGATCGAATAAGTCATCGATACGAGGTAGTGGATACCTATTTCGCACAATAACCCGATTCAGCTGCCTGTAGTCGATGCACAGTCTCATGCTACCGTCCTTATTTTTAATGAACAAGACAGGAGCTCCCCACGACGATACTCGGACGAACAAGTCCTCTATCCAACAACTCCTACAACTGACCTTTGAGTTCCTTCAACTCTGTCGGGGCCATCCGATAAGGTGGTATAGAAATAGGCCCCGCACCCGGAATCAAGTCAATGCAAAATTCGATATCGCGATCGGGCGGCAATCCTGGTAATACAGCAGGAAACACATCCGGAAATTCTCGTGCGATCGGAACCTGGTCCAACGGGACTTCGGCGGCTCCTATGTCCTGAACAAACGCTAAGAACCCACGACAACCCTTCTTCAACAGCCGAACCGCACAAAGAGAAGAAATCATATTGGCAGGAGTTATACTACCGTCACCTTGCACAACAAAAATCGGTTTTCCTGGAAAACAGAATCTGACCGCTTTCCCCCTACAATCTACATAATCATGATAAGCGGCCAACCAATCCATATCAAGAAGTATATCAAAATCTAACATATCCAGGAGAATCAAATCAATTAATGAATCCCTATCACCAATACGCACTGAACAAGACCTGAATACATGTCGAGCTACAAAAGAATCTCCTACAGGAGTAATCACAACTAGCGGTAACTCTAATAACGACGACTCTCTCCCCAGAGAAAATGCAAAGTGTGCAGATACGTAAGAATGCGTAGAACCGGGATCAAATAAAATATGTGCATCTAAAGAACATACTACAAGAGTACCTGTCACAACTGCATTCGATGCCTGGGCATCCTGTGGAGTCAGTGCAAAAACACGTGCCTGGCCCCTACCCGCATCCTGTTGTCCTCTCCCGCGGTCTCCTCTTCCACTCTTTAAACGTCCTGCAAAGCCCCGACCTCATGGTGCAACAGCCTGGCGCATAGTGCTAACTAGGGGAGGAAGTAAGGCCATCGAAGTAGAAAGAGGAGGGGGTAAAGCAGCGTGCAGAACAACAGTCCTTCCATGGCGTCTACACTCTCTAGCCAAATGCCCTGGAAGTCCGTAACTATAACATGTAAATGGAGGCCTCTGCTCCACAGGGTCCGAACTGAACATCTGGCCCTGAGTCCAACCTCGACCAAAATCGCGGCTTAGAGTGTGCCTGCCTCATCTTCTACCAAACTGCCTGGTAACAGACTCAATAGGTCTGGTCCTCTTGGGCTCTGGAACAATCACTGCCTCGCTAAGATGCTCTTCCACTCACATAGCTGTGTCCATGGCCTGCGCATAAGTATCGAAATATTGGAAGCCTATAGCAAGAAATAACTAGGTATCCAGGCTCTTCACAAATCTCTTCACCCGGTGCTCCTCCGTAGGAACCAAGTATGGAGCATAGCATGACAACTGGGTGAACTGTAAATCATACTATGCCACCGACACACTCGCAGTTTTCCGTAATGCTTCAAAACTGCTAGCTCTAGCATCCCTCACGCTCTGTGGAAGAAACCTGGCAAGGAAGATATCAGAAAACTCTGTCCATGACATCGGAGGAAGACCCCCAGCTCGCCCTCTCTCCATCGACTCACACCATGTCTGTGCAACTCCCTCTAATCGAAAGCCGGTCAACTCGACTGACCTCGCATCAGAACATCACAACGACCTGCCAATCCTGTCCATCCTATCAAGAAAGGACTGAGGATCCTCTGCTGCATCAGTCACTGTAAACACCGAAAGCCTCAACTTCATGAACTCTGTAAGAGATACCTCCATCACTCTCGGTCCTACCAGTGCGACAGTCTGCATAGGCGGTCCATCGGGTTCTACCATCATCGGTGTCTGACCATGCCTCTGAACATGGGTGGCCTCCATCAACTGTCCCACCATTTGCTGTAGACCCAACATGCCCTCCTCTATCCGGAGGAGGAGGATCAACATGCTCATATACCGCCGGAATGTCCGGTCCACCATACTCCCTACTACCTTTTTGTATATACAAGGTTCATCTACTATTTTGATGAAGTCAAACTCTTTGACTACCACATCAAAACAGATGTTCCAACTCCGCGATGCCTATTTTATCATATAAAACATCGTGTACACGTTTCCGCTGCTCCCATTATCTACGAAGCCCTCTGGCTGTGTACTTATAGACGTTCTCTTCTAAAACATCATTTAGAAAAGCAGTCATGATACCCAACCACCAGATATCGTGGTCATGGTATGTAGCCGTGGCAAGTAGGATCTGGATGGACTTAAGCATAGCTTTGAAAGTCTCAACCTTTCCATGTACACCAAGTAATCTTCTCAAGATATACTTGCTCCTGATGGGGATTTAACCCTTCAGATAAAGCAACCAAAGTCCGTACTTTGTTGGTGTATAAGGATTCCATATCAGATCACTAAGCATCCAGCCATTCTTACAGAGTCTCACTCCTGATGGCCAGCTCGAAACTAGTTGGGTCATCATCTCATGATGCAATCCTCGCTCCCACTGTCATAGAGAAACCGAAGTATCTCTCAGGTGGGTGAGGAACCCTACTAGATCGGCGGAGAGGCTGAGGTTCGTTGGAAACTATTGAATCCTTTGGTTCTACCAAATTATCAGCTGTAGTTTGTATAGCTGGAACATTTCCAGTTCTACATAACAGACCTTGCCTCGAGCTTGTCCGGATTTTGCTTTTAAACATAGGCCGGACAACCCCAAATCTTAACAAACTTAAGATATGGGCTCTTCTCTTTCCATATCACATATGAAGTGGTACGCAACTGATTTGATTTGAACCCTATTCAATAGGTTTGCAGCTTCTCAAGTGCATAACTCCCAAAAGGAAATAGGAAACTCAGTAGTACTCATCATAGAGCACACCATATCAAATAGGGTGCTATTCCTCCATCCCGATATACCATCGTGCTATGGTGTATACGGAGGAGTAATGCTGAGAGAGAATCTCATTCTCCTTTAGAATAGTCCAGGAATTCCGTGCCTAAGTATTCTCCTCCTTGATCTCATCAAAGGACATAATACTTATTCCTGTATTTTGGTACTCTACTTCTAACTTATATTCTGTGAATATCTCAAAAGCTTCGGACTTGTGTTTCAACAAGAACATATGTCTGAATCTTGAGAGATCATCAGAGAATATAATGAAGTACAAAGAACCGGTCTTGGCATGTGTAGACAGGGGACTTTTATACATCAGCATGTATCAATCCCAAGAGTTCACTAACTCTTTCTCTGTTTCCAATAAACAGAGCTATGGTCATCGTATCTTTGTGACATGACCGGCAAGTTTCACAAGATGTAAATTCAAACTAATTTAAATATGCTTCTATATGTAACTTCAGACAGTCAGGTCGCATTGATATGACCGAGTCTACAATGCCTCAAGAAGGATTCGTTCATTTCTGAACTCTTCCTCTCGTGTGTGTTCTGTATACTAAGAACTATAGTTTGATTTAGAACGTCAATGCTTTTAGATAACGTGCCTGAACCGATCAACTCTTGATATAGGAAATGTTCAAAACATTATCCAACAATACAAAATTATATCCTTTCTTTACTAATAAAGAGACTGATATGATTTTGTATATCAGGTTCGGTATCTAATAACATTCGTTCAGAATCAATGTATTCTGGTAATACAGGGTGATAGTGACCAACAGACTTGGCTGCAACACTTGCACCGTTTTCTGTCTCATGAAACTTATCACCCGTTCTCAGTTCTATACCTATCTGTAGCCCATGTAACAGATTACATATACGGGATCCTGATCTGGTATTACATACCCATGACGTAAAGGATACTGAGAAATAGTTCTCTGTAATGAACACACCCGAAGATGATGCATAAACATGCACTTTCTTCGTTTGGGCGGCACGGGAAATCTGGTATTCCCCAATTTCCTGCTCTGTCTTATAACAATTATAAGTTGGAGCGGGACCAACGTTCCCCAGCTCAGTATAACAAGCGGGTTCGGTCAATAATCCGTATTATTATCTTGATTAAGGCGTGATATGGTCGCTACCTGGAGAGAGAGAGAAGAAAATACTCAGCGTATGCTCTTGCAAGATTAGATTGGTTATATAATATATCTAATCAGGATGTCTCCCACTGTTTTAATCAAATCTTCCTTCAAACCCTAAAAGGAAAGACTAGCCGGGATTAATTACACGCTACAAGTTCGCCAATCTTTCAGCCAGGCCAGTGTCGGTACTTTAAAGGAGGTCCCCCATGCTTTCGCACGAACCTAATTAAAGTAAACATCGTTTTCCCAGAGGCGTAACCCCGTTGACACCTTTCTAGACACCTACTTGATCGGCTAATTGTAATGTGTAAAACTCTCCCAGGAGTAACTCTTACTCGCAGCGGGTATCGGGATCCAACTATCTCATAAAAGATATGCAATCTCATTACAAATTTCAACACTTGAAATTCCCAATAATATTTTACCCCTAGCAGCTATATGACCTTAACATAGTCAACAAATCATAAGTGCTAGTCAAGTTCAACCCGTCATTTCCCGATTGAATTAAACCCACCCGCACGACCCTTAACATAGTCAACAAAGTCGCACGACTACCCTAATCCAATCGCATCATATGCTTATACAGATAAGCACTAATCAGCTACCGCACACTACGCCTTAACATAGTCAACAAACGTAGCACGAATACTAACTAGTACTTATCTGAAATGATGGAGGGCTACGACAGGTTTTTAAGAAAACCTTTTGCGTAATGAACTTGATATCGTTGTAGAATCGAGTGATTTTTAAATGGAGTGTTTTTGAGGCTTTTCTAGTTTTGCTAAAGGGGTCACTCCCGGTGAAGGGATCGTCGGCCCTTTCCTTATCGAATAAGGTGCGGGATATATCATATATATCACTGTGCAAAGCAGAAACTATAGAAGCAATCAAAAGACAAACTGAGTTTGTAGCATCTTCCAGTTATTGCTAAAGGAGTCACTCCCGGTGAAGGGATCTCGGTCCTTTCCTTATCGAATAAGGTGCAGGATGTTTTACAAGGAACACCGCGATGCAAAGCAAGAACTGTAGCTACCAGTTTTTATTAAACAAGTTTCTACAACATCTTAGGTTTCTTTTATTTCATTAATCTCATTAATGAAGTCCCATTTTATTATGCTTCACAAGCATCTCTTTTGAAACGAAATCTGCGATATAACATATATCTCATATATTTATAATATAAACATTCGTCTCAGGCAGTAATATGATCTCATCACAGAACATTGCAGCAGAAGAACATATATGAAATATTGGATATACTAGGACGTCCGTGTTTTCAATACGAGCCTGTATAAAACACGGATTCCACGGTCGCGATGAATAGCCAAACCCACATCCCTAGACCCCTACGAGAGCGGCAAGCAACACTGCCAATTCTAGGGTTAGGAGACCCGGTCTCGACTCCTCGAGATGGTCTCCCACTGGACCCTAGAACCCGGTTACTTGTGCTCCCCGCCTTGGGTCTACCTAATGCGGAAAAGTAAATAATATACAACGGTGACATCTTCCGCAACCTGGAAGTGCCCCAATAAAAGAATATTACATACAAATTTAATTTTACATGAATGAAAAAGAAAAAAACTCTCATCTCACATAAAACCCCCGGCTATTCAAAAACGCGACGATCCAATATAACATATCACAGCAACACATAATATCTCATATCATCAACGTAAGCAAGTATGCGTATCCCGATTGTCGTTGATGTATAGCAACGAAGCCGGCGATACACCACATACTATGCTTACGGTCACATAAAAGAAAGTGTAAAACTACAACAGTTGGAATCCTCAATCTCTTTAGACATCGCATGCCTAACCAAATGAATTCCTTAGACATCGCATGCCTAACAATTATAAACCCCGCATTTTAGTCTCATTATCGAAAACGCTTTTCAATGTCAAGTCGGGCAATTCAACAAGATTCCCGACGTCCTGATCGAATGCTCGTCGCAAACTTTAGTAGAAGGCCGCACCCCCAGATGCCGTCGACGAAGTGCACTAAGGCGGAACACCGCTGCCGCAAGCACCCGAACGGATGCTTTTGGCGACGGGGTTCTCCTACAGTCACTTGGTCGGGGCTATGGGGCGTAGCTGTCTATTAAGTTTACCCGGCGAGTATCCACGTACGCTACGTGATTGCGACGGACTTTTGATCACATCAAAATTCCGTAGCAACCGATCAACTGAGACTAAACCGCTAGATTTATAACATTCAAATTAGTTATCTCATAACTACCTGTGGATTCCAAATATTGTATCACATTCCAGATAAATAGACAAAGTTAAACTTTCCTATCGAATAATCAAACACCCAAGATTTCCCCAATATATCTCAACACTTGAAATCAGTTTAAAAACATCCATCACATGCCACAGTACCAATGGTCCAGCCGTAGAAGGGTCAAGCCAACGCCTCACATGTGGCACGCCGTACTGCCCCAAACCCTAAGGTTCAAAAGGCAGTTCAAGACGGTCACATAATCGAGTTAAGGTTTGTTGTCTTCTAGAGGGTCCACCGCGTTACTTGCACGACTTAGAACGTTCTTAAACACGAGAAAAAATCCAACTTTTGAAAAATTTTCCGACAGGGGAAAAAGGTGAGTTATTGATATCCGTTCGAACATTTTAACAGTTTCTAAAATTATCCGGACAAACTAAACAAAGTTATAATATCCGATCGAAACAACGAGTCCCCAATACAACCCAGAAAATTCAACAGTTGAATAAATATTAAAAATTCCCAGAAAATACAGCAAGTACCAACGGTTATAACTGTGCAAAAACTAACTCTTAATCCCCAAGTTCTGCCGCGGAACCGCCGCCAATACCCCAGTTTGGCCGCGGTTCCGCGGCGCTTTGAACGATTCAAAGTGTCATTTTGCACAGTGATTCCTAAAATACCCTGCTGAATTTTTTGAGCGTTTTTAATTTTGAAAAAATCACAGTTTTGAAAATTTTCCAGAAACTAGGGTATATCGGGTTTTTCGGGTTCGATCGGACTTTAAACTTCGTCTAGACTTCGCCTAAAGCTTTAGCTTGGCTCTGATACCACTGTAGGGTTGCTAGGAACGCGCACAAGGGTCTACGAGGCATCAACCATGCCCGATTAAAAAGTTAGCCGTGCCGAACAACCCGAATACGGATCTTTAAACTAGAGATTAGGCGAAAACTAACATGTTAACAACTTTAACACTAAGTGAGAGGGATTACAACCTTTGTAGATCCGGTCCTTCACTTCATTAGCTCCGTGTTGTGGTCCCTTCGCTGCGATCATCGGGTTCTGGACTCTCGAGAGGTTCCACGAAGAGAAAGATACAACCTTTGCTTCCGATCTTCGATACAAAGATGATCTACCTTGAAGTTTCGTTAACACAAGCTAACACTCATGAAATAATGTGAACACTCTCATCTAAATGGCAAGGGAAGATGAGGATGATGAAGTAGGATTTTTGCTCTCTTTATTTATCTTTTTCTCATATTTATTCATCACAATATCAAAGCAAGAAAGCTTTTTAAGCAAAGAAGAAGAAGGAAGAAAATGAAAAATATTCTAGAATTTCTTTTGTGATGAATAATGCAAAGGAGATAATGATCAATTATGCAACCATGGTTGACTTAACCATTGTAGAGAATTAACCAAGGCTAAGGTTTGGGTTAGGTTAAGAATGAGTCATAAGTAAATATCTTTTCCATGACAAAACAAAACCTTCTAGAATCATCTAGAAATAATTAACCCAAATCAAACCCTAATCTTGTTTAATCTCTATTAAACATGTTGCATTATTTATCATATCATGTTACAATATTATATATCACATATATAATATTTATCGTAACAAAATAAAATAATACATTTAACATATATCGCATATATATCAGTGTATTACCCGTGTGAGAAAAAGAATCTTTTAGTGAGCTAATATTAGTTAATGTAATTTAATATATCATATATATTATTATACATTAAATTATCGAATCAACACTTGATCCGACAATCCGGCTATATCGCATATAACCGACTAATATTTATCCGTACCGATTCATCGAATCAACACTTGATCCGATAACCCGGCTGATATCAAATATCGTGAGAATATAATACGGTATCACATATCGCATTATCCTCGGTCCCGCACATATCACATATGTGCTCCTACTCCGTTTTGCCTGAGCCAAGAAACCTCTGTGTAGGACTCTAAAGAATCGTCAATACGCCGGCAGTAGGTGATGATCATATCAAACACCCACAAGCTGCAAGCGGTCAGCTAAACGTAACAGCTACCCAGGTATTGAGCGCTCAGAAGATCAATAAGCAAGCCTGTAACTTCTCCTGTGAATCCAAACAGTAACACTCCCGTACAGTCCGGTCTCGTCGTCTGATATGTCGCATATCTCGCCTAGGGGTGGTAAACGTCAGACCCCCAGTAGCTCGATAAGTCGTGTCGATATGAGGTCTATAACAGTTCGAGAAACTACTGATAACACTTACCAGTAAATCTCAGCAACCCTGGCCAGGGATTTCCGGTTATAGCCAATCGAACACAGCACAACATCAACTCCCTATACCGGGAGAGACGAATCCCCTCCTATCGCTCATTGCCTCCATGTGATTCGGGACTGTACCCAAAAGCCACCTTTTTGCACGCCCTCTTGGACGTGGTATGATGGAAATCAAAGCACAGTGGGAATCACACAAGACTCTATGACGATCTCGGGTCAACAGGCTACTCTCTACCAGTGTCACCGGAGAACTGCCATCTGACGTGAGATATAATACCATCTGGGAGTTCTCGGCGAGTCCGTCCAGTGTACCCAGTCTCCACTGAGCACCCGTACACCATCCTTGATGTCAAACACCGATGGATATGGGATCATCCATCGCCCATCATATGGGTCAAGATGCGTATACGCTAGTCTACTCTGGTGCATCGATGCCCTGTCTCGATACACCCTCGACTAGGAACAGTTATAGGATGTACTCGTCGACTACCGTGGCCCCACTAGTATAATCTCATCATAGTCCCAGTAGTCGAGTACATATCCTAAGGGCTTTATCAACATGTAATATAGAGACAATCAGAGTACATGTTAAGATAAAGTACAAACAGATAGCATACTATCATGTCGAGCAAGAAAGTCCTCCCTATATATGTCCCAGCATCCACTACAATATACATCGTATGTACAGTAATGGACTCTAGGGCATACATATAACTAACAATCTCCCACTTGCACTAGGGCCATCTGTTGTGGTATCGCATACCCAACAATTAGCTGCGGTTGAAGTATCTCATACTCAACCATCCCATAAAAGTCTCTACTGGGAAAAAAGGCCTTTGTGAGTGGATCCGCGCTGTCGTCCTCTGTGTCTACTCTCCTAACCTCGATCTCCCTGGAGATCAACCATCTCTATGATCAGGTGATACTGCCTAAGAATTATATCTGGATTTCTGATGGGACGGTAGTTCCTTTGCCAAAGCCACAACTCCATTGTCACACAATGGTAGGAACGAAGTTCATCTCATGAACTTATATATCCAGACTGCCTCTTTGGTAGTATCTTTGGTAACGATGTATCTTGCCTTTAATCATCTAGTATGTCACGGTATCTAGCTTGGAACTCTTCCAACATATCGTCCCTCCACTGAGGGTATAGACAATGCCTGTGACTGACATTCAGTCGTTCTTATCACCCTGGAACCTTTCCAGTGATTCTCCCCAGTATCGATTGATACCATCTCACTACAACTAGTGAGAATCCTAACATCCAATTAGATCTATCTCATAGATCCAAAACCCAGGATTTAGGAGGTATCACTTTGATCCTATATGGAGAATCCTTGTGATAAGCGGAGATTGACCGAGCGTAGCATAGGAAACTCCTTCCCTATCAAGAGTATGTCATCAACGTACTCTACGAGGATCACCACCATACTCCCTACTACCTTTTTGTATATACAAGGTTCATCTACCATTTTGATGAAGTCAAACTCTTTGACTACCACATCAAAACAGATGTTCCAACTCCGCGATGCCTGTTTTATCATATAAAACATCGTGTACACGTTTCCGCTGCTCCCACTGTCTACGAAGCCCTCTGGCTGTGTACTTATAGACGTTCTTTTCTAAAACATCATTTAGAAAAGCAGTCATGACACCCAACCACCAGATATCGTAGTCATGGTATGTAGCCGTGGCAAGTAGGATCTGGATGGACTTAAGAATAGCTTTGAAAGTCTCAACTTTTCCATGTACACCAAGTAATCTTCTCAAGATATACTTGCTCCTGATGGGGATTTAACCCTTCAGATAAAGCAACCAAAGTCCGTACTTTGTTGGTGTATAAGGATTCCATATCAGATCACTAAGCATCCAGCCATTCTTACAGAGTCTCATTCCTGATGGCCAGCTCGAAACTAGTTGGGTCATCATGTCATGATGCAATCCTCGCTCCCACTGTCATAGAGAAACCGAAGTATCTCTCAGGTGGGTGAGGAACCCTACTAGATCGGCGGAGAGGCTGAGGTTCGTTGGAAACTAATGAATCCTTTGGTTCTACCAAATTATCAGCTGTAGTTTGTATAGCTGGAACATTTCCAGTTCTACATAACAGACCTTGCCTCGAGCTTGTCCGGATTTTGCTTTTAAACATAGGCCGGACAACCCCAAATCTTAACAAACTTAAGATATGGGCTCTTCCCTTTCCATATCACATATGAAGTGGTAGGCAACTGATTTGATTTGAACCCTATTCAATAGGTTTGCAGCTTCTCAAGTGCATAACTCCCAAAAGGAAATAGGAAACTCAGTAGTACTCATCATAGAGCACACCATATCAAATAGGGTGCTATTGCTCCGCCCCGATATACCATCGTGCTATGGTGTATACGGAGGAGTAATGCTGAGAGAGAATCTCATTCTCCTTTAGAATAGTCCAGGAATTCCGTGCCTAAGTATTCTCCTCCTTGATCTCATCAAAGGACATAATACTTAAACCCGTATTTTGGTTCTCTACTTCTAACTTATATTCTGTGAATATCTCAAAAGCTTCGGACTTGTGTTTCAACAAAAACATATGTCTGAATCTTGAGAGATCATCAGAGAATATAATGAAGTAAAAAGAACCGGTCTTGGCATGTGTAGACAGGGGACTTTCATACATCAGCATGTATCAATCCCAAGAGTTCACTAACTCTTTCTTTGTTTCCAATAAATAGAGCTATGGTCATCGTATCTTTGTGACATGACCGGCAAGTTTCACAAGATGTAAATTCAAACTAATTTAAATATGCAACTATATGTAGCTTCAGACAGTCGGGTCGCATTGATATGACCGAGTCTACAATGCCTCAAGAAGGATTCGTTCATTTCTGAACTCTTCCTCTCGTGTGTGTTCTGTATACTAAGAATTATAGTTTGATTTAGAACGTCAATGCTTTTAGACAACGTGCCTGAACCGATCAACTCTTGATATAGGAAATGTTCAAAACATTATCCAACAATAAAAAATTATATCCTTTCTTTACTAATAAAGAGACTGATATGATTTTGTATATCAGGTTCGGTATCTAATAACATTCGTTCAGAATCAATGTATTCTGGTAATACAGGGTGATAGTGACCAACAGACTTGGCTGCAACACTTGCACCGTTTTCTGTCTCATGAAACTTATCACCCGTTCTCAGTTCTATACCTATCTGTAGCCCATGTAACAGATTACATATACAGGATCCTGATCTGGTATCACATACCCAGGACGTAAAGGATACTGAGAAACAGTTCTCTGTAATGAACACACCCGAAGATGATGCATCAACATGCACTTTCTTCGTTTGGGCGGCACGGGAAATCTGGTATTCCCCAATTTTCTGCTCTGTCTTATAACAATTATAAGTTGGAGCGGGACCAACGTTCCCCAGCTCAGTATAACAACCGGGTTCGGTCAATAATCCGTATTATTATCTTGATTAAGGCGTGATATGGTCGCTACCTGGAGAGAGAGAAGAAAACACTCAGCGTATGCTCTTGCAAGATTAGATTGGTTATATAATATGTCTAATCAGGATGTCTCCTACTGTTTTAATCAAATCTTCCTTCAAACCCTAAAAGGAAAGACTAGCCGGGATTAATTACACGTTACAAGTTCGCCAATCTTTCAGCCAGGCCAGTGTCAGTACTTTAAGGGAGGTCCCCCGTGCTTTCGCACGAACCTAATTAAAGTAAACTTCATTTTCCCAGAGGCGTAACCCCGTTGACACCTTTCTAGACACCTACTTGATCGGCTAATTGTAATGTGTAAAACTCTCCCAGGAGTAACTCTTACTCGTAGCGGGTATCGGGATCCAACTATCTCATAGAAGGTATGCAATCTCATTGCAAATTTCAACACTTGAAATTCCCAATAATATTTTACCCCTAGCAGCTATATGACCTTAACATAGTCAACAAATCATAAATGCTAGTCAAGTTCAATCCGTCATTTCCCGATTGAATTAAACCCACCCGCACGACCCTTAACATAGTCAACAAAGTCGCACGACTACCCTAATCCAATCGCATCATATGCTTATACAGATAAGCACTAATCAGCTACCGCACACTATGCCTTAACATAGTCAACAAACGTAGCACGAATACTAACTACTACTTATCTGAAATGGCGGAGGGCTACGATAGGTTTTTAAGAAAACCTTTTGCGTAATGAACTTGATATCGTTGTAGAATCGAGTGATTTTTAAATGGAGTGTTTTTTAGGCTTTTCTAGTTTTGCTAAAGGGGTCACTCCCGGTGAAGGGATCGTCGGCCCTTTCCTCATCGAATAAGGTGCAGGATATATCATATATATCACTGTGCAAAGCAGAAACTATAGAAGCAATCAAAAGACAAACCGAGTTTGTAGCATCTGCCAGTTATTGCTAAAGGAGTCACTCCCGGTGAAGGGATCTCGGTCCTTTCCTTATCGAATAAGGTGCAGGATGTTCTACAAGGAACACCGCGATGCAAAGCAAGAACTGTAGCTACCAGTTTTTATTAAACAAGTTTCTACAACATCTTAGGTTTCTTTTATTTCATTAATCTCATTAATGAAGTCCCATTTTATTATGCTTCACAAGCAACTCTTTTGAAACGAAATCTGCGATATAACATATATCTCATATATATATAATATAAACATTCGTCTCAGGCAGTAATATGATCTCATCACAGAACATTGCAGCAGAAGAACATATATGAAATATTGGATATACTAGGACGTCTGTGTTTTCAATACGAGCCTGTATAAAACACGGATTCCACGGTCGCGATGAATAGCCAAACCCACATCCCTAGACCCCTACGAGAGCGGCAAGCAACACTGCCAATTCTAGGGTTAGGAGACCCGGTCTCGACTCCTCGAGATGGTCTCCCACTGGACCCTAGAACCCGGTTACTTATGCTCCCCGCCCTGGGTCTACCTAATGCGGAAAAGTAAATAATATACAACGGTGACATCTTCCGCAACCTGGAAGTGCCCCAATAAAAGAATATTACATACAAATTTAATTTTACATGAATGAAAAAGAAAAAACTCTTATCTCACATAAAACCCCCGGCTATTCAAAAACGCGACGATCCAATATAACATATCACAGCAACACATAATATCTCATATCATCAACGTAAGCAAGTATGCGTATCCCGATTGTCGTTGATGTATAGCAACGAAGCCGGCGATACACCACATACTATGCTTACGGTCACAGAAAAGAAAGTGTAAAACTACAACAGTTGGAATCCGCAATCTCTTTAGACATCGCATGCCTAACCAAATGAATTCCTTAGACATCGCATGCCTAACAATTATAAACCCCGCATTTTAGTCTCATTATCGAAAACTCTTTTCAATGTCAAGTCGGGCAATTCAACAAGATTCTCGACGTCCTGATCGAATGCTCGTCGCAAACTTTAGTAGACGGCCGCACCCCCAGATGCCGTCGACGAAGTGCACTAAGGCGGAACACCGCTGCCGCAAGCACCCGAACGGATGCTTTTGGCGACGGGGTTCTCCTACAGTCACTTGGTCGGGGCTATGGGGCGTAGCTGTCTATTAAGTTTACCCGGCGAGTATCCGCGTACGCTACGTGATTGCGACGGACTTTTGATCACATCAAAATTCCGTAGCAACCGATCAACTGAGACTAAACCGCTAGATTTATAACATTCAAATTAGTTATCTCATAACTACCTGTGGATTCCAAATATTGTATCACATTCCAGATAAATAGACAAAGTTAAACTTTCCGATCGAATAATCAAACACCCAAGATTTCCCCAATATATCTCAACACTTGAAATCAGTTTAAAAACATCCATCACATGCCACAGTACCAATAGTCCAGCCGTAGAAGGGTCAAGCCAACGCCTCACATGTGGCACGCCGTACTGCCCCAAACCCTAAGGTTCAAAAGGCAGTTCAAGACGGTCACATAATCGAGTTAAGGTTTGTTGCCTTCTAGAGGGTCCACCGTGTTACTTGCACGACCTAGAACGTTCTTAAACACGAGAAAAAATCCAACTTTTGAAAAATTTTCCGACAGGGGAAAAATGTGAGTTATTGATATCCGTTCAAACATTTTAACAGTTTCTAAAATTATCCAGACAAACTAAACAAAGTTATAATATCCGATCGAAACAACGAGTCCCCAATACAACCCAGAAAATTCAACAGTTGAACAAATATTAAAAATTCCCAGAAAATACAGCAAGTACCAACGGTTATAACTGTGCAAAAACTAACTCTTAATCCCCAAGTTCTGCCGCGGAACCGCCGCCAATACCCCAGTTTGGCCGCGGTTCCGCGGCGCTTTGAACGATTCAAAGTGTCGTTTTGCACAGTAATTTCTAAAATACCCTGCTGAATTTTTTGAGCATTTTTAATTTTGAAAAAATCACAGTTTTGAAAAATTTCCAGAAACTAGGGTATATCGGGTTTTCCGGGTTCGATCGGACTTTAAACTTCGTCTAGACTTCGCCTAAAGCTCTAGCTTGGCTCTGATACCACTATAGGGTTGCTAGGCACTCGCACAAGGGTCTACGAGGTATCAACCATGCCCGATTAAAAAATTAGCCATGCCGAACAACCCGAATACAGATCTTTAAACTAGAGATTAGGTGAAAACTAACATGTTAACAACTTTAACACTAAGTGAGAGGGATTACAACCTTTGTAGATTCGGTCCTTCACTTCATTAGCTCCGTGTTGTGGTCCCTTCGCTGCGATCATCGGGTCCCGGACTCTCGAGAGGTTCCACGAAGAGAAAGATGCAACATTTGCTTCCGATCTTCGATACAAAGATGATCTACCTTGAAGTTTCGTTAACACAAGCTAACACTCATGAAATGATGTGAACACCCTCATCTAAATGGCAAGGGAAGATGAGGATGATGAAGTAGGATTTTTGCTCTCTTTATTTATCTTTTTCTCATATTTATTCATCACAAATATCAAAGCAAGAAATCTTTTTAAGCAAAGAAGAAGGAAGAAGAAGATGAACAATATTCTAGAATTCCTTTTGTGATGAATAATGCAAAGGAGATAATGATGAATTATGCAACCATGGTTGACTTAACCATTGTAGAGAATTAACCAAGGCTAGGGTTTGGGTTAGGTTAAGAATGAGTCATAAGTAAATATCTTTTCCATGACAAAACAAAACCTTCTAGAACCATCTAGAAATAATTAACCCAAATCAAACCCTAATCTTGTTTAATCTCTACTAAACATGTTGCATTATTTATCATATCATGTTACAATATTATATATCACATATATAATATTTATCGTAACAAAATAAAATAATACATTTAACATATATCGCATATATATCAATGTATTACCCGAGTGAGAAAAAGAATCTTTTAGTGAGCTAATATTAGTTAATGTAATTTAATATATCATGTATATTATTATACATTAAATTATCGAATCAACACTTGATCCGACAATCCGGCTATATCGCATATAACCGACTAATATTTATCCGTACCGATTCATCGAATCAACACTTGATCCGATGACCCGGATGATATCAAATATCGCGAGAATATAATACGGTATCACATATCGCATTATCCTCGGTCCCGCACATATCACATATGTGCTCCTACTCCGTTTTGCCTGAGCCAAGAAATCTCTGTGTAGGACTCTAAAGAATCGTCAATACGCCGGCAGTAGGTGATGATCATATCAAACACCCACAAGCTGCAAGCGGTCAGCTAAACGTAACAGCTACCCAGGTATTGAGCGCTCAGAAGATCAACAAGCAAGCCTGTAACTTCTCCTGTGAATCCAAACAGTAACACTCCCGTACAGTCCGGTCTCGTCGTCTGATATGTCGTATATCTCGCCTAGGGGTGGTAAACGTCAGACCCCAGTAGCTCGAGAAGTCGTGTCGATATGAGGTCTATAACAGTTCGAGAAACTACCGATAACACTTACCAGTAAATCTCAGCAACCCTGGCCAGGGATTTCCGGTTATAGCTGTTAGTGTATATGCCCTAGAGGCCATTACTGTATCATACTAGTATGTATATTACTTGATGGAAGCTTGGGATATTCACAGTTGTACAGACAATCTTGCTCAATATAGTAGTATGCTACTTGGTTTGTCTCTGCTTTAATGTGTACATGTGTGTTTATTTATTATATCACCTATACGAATTAGTAGAGCCCTTAGGATCTTTGCTTGATTACCGGCGTTGTGATGGCGATCACACTCGTGGGGGCTGGGTAATCTACAAGTACATCCTTATACACGTCCCTAGTCGTGGGAGTATCGAGATAGGGCATCGATACTCCGGAGTAGACTAGCGTATGCGCTTCTCATCCCAGCATGGGAGACGGTCTGTCCCACAGCCGTCGGTACGTCGTACTTGAGATAGTATGCGGGTGCTCGTTAGGTTACGAGTACACTGGACAGGACTCGTCGGGAACTGATGGTTGGTATTATACCTATCGTCAGTTATCAGTTCCCAGGTGACATGAGTACAGCTTAGTCCGCTGACTTGACACTGTCACTTCACCTCGAGTGTGTTCCCACTGTTCCTTGATTACTACCCTACCACGGCTCTACTGCGTCGTACAAACAGGTAGTAGTTGGGTGCAGTCCCGAAACACTTGGAGACAGTGACGGTTAGACAGGATTCGTCTCTCCCGGTATTGGGGGTTGACATCGCGTTGTGTCTAGGAGAGCCATTACACGAGTAGTCCCTGGCCAGGGCAAGCGAGATATACTGGTAGGTTTCCAGTGTTATCTCAGGGTGTATTGGGCTTCACTCCGACACGACTTGTACCGCTTTTAGGGGACCGACGTTTACCGCCCCCTAGGCCCGCCATGCGATGTATCAGACGAACAGACCGGACTGTACGGAGATTGTCACATACTGGCTCAGTAGGAGTTCGGATGGGTTTACCTCATCGGCCTTCTTATCGACATCTACCTGGGGACCGTTACGTACAGCTAGTGCCTCTTGCGGTCTGTGGTTAAACCCAGTGCCAGCGTAGTGTCGAGTCTTTAGAGTCCCACACAGAGAGTTTCCCTGCACTGAGCGAAACGTGTAGAGGCCGTATGGTTTTACGGCAGGGCTGCGATCACTTACGTACACTTGTGTGCGTATGGTGTTCGGGCAGGCAGTACTAGTGGGCTTTGGTTTAAGCCGGATCCTAGTATTGCACGGATGGATTTGTTTTGTCTTCTGTGCATCCGCATTCTACGGAATACGGATGCAGGTGTGTATGCACAGTTTTCCGGAGCGGTGAAGGAGGAGGTGCCTCATTAGGGTTTTGGCAGTTGGTTCGGCCAAAACCGTTATGTGGCAGGCTCATTAGGGTTTTGACAGTTGATTCGGTCAAAACCATTTTGAGGCGGACTCATTAGGGTTTTTGACAGTTCGTTTGGTCAAAACCATTATGAGCCGCGGATATCATTTACTAATCCTTTTAGTGATAATTTTATGATGGCTAATTGCATTGACCATTTGACCCCGTTGACCTCTCTTGACTTTGTTGACCGGTTGACCGTGTTGACCATTGACTTTCAAGAGAGATCTACACTCTTCTTTTCATTTTCTTTTTCTTTTGGATTATGATAATGGTCATTTCAATGTAGCCATCAAACTTTATCTTGATGGGATTAGTAATGATGTTGTTTTTACATTATTGCAACCATGGTTACTTTTCTTTGGATCATAATTTCTTTCTCATTCTCTCTCTTGGTTTTCAAGTGAGAAGAAAAGAAATGAACCATGGTTGTTGCTCCTCCTTCTTCTTCCTCCTCTTGATTCATCTTTTGATCTCATGTGTTGAGAGATAAAGATCCCACAAAGACAAAACCATTCATTGATTATTTCTACACCACCTAGGGCTTCTAGATTAGCAATCTCTTTGCCCTAGTTATCTCGGCTCGAGGTGGAGCTCGGTGCACATCTCTCGGGTGGATCGTCTTCGACTCAAGGAGGCCGCGGAGGTGACCAAAGTCCGGATCAACCCTCGGAGCAAGCAAGGAGAAGAACAACAAGAAGAGAAGGAGTTCAAGTTGAGTGACCAAAGTCCGGATCAACCCTTGGAGCAAGCAAGGAGAAGAACAACAAGAAGAGAAGGAGTTCAAGTTGAGGTATAACCCCTAACCGAGTAGATAAATCTCTAGTTAGGATGCTAGTGTATTGTTTAGCAAAGATCCGGCTTTTACGGTCCATGTTACCAAGTCCAGAAAAATTTTTGTTTTACCGTTTCCGCAACCCCGAAAGTACCGGGAGAGGTAACGTGGACCTAACAATAGCCAATCGAACACAGCACAACATCAACTCCCTATACCGGGAGAGACGAATCCCCTCCTATCGCTCATTGCCTCCATGTGATTCGGGACTGTACCCAAAAGCCACCTTTTTTCACGCCCTCTTGGACGTGGTATGATGGAAATCAAAGCACAGTGGGAATCACACAAGACTCTATGACGATCTCGGGTCAACAGACTACTCTGTACCAGTGTCACCGGAGAACTGCCATCTGACGTGAGGTATAATACCATCTGAGAGTTCTCGGCGAGTCCGTCCAGTGTACCGAGTCTCCACTGAGACCCGTACACCATCCTTGATGTCAAACACCGATGGATATGGGATCATCCATCGCCCATCATATGGGTCAAGATGCGTATACGCTAGTCTACTCTGGTGCATCGATGCCCTGTCTCGATACACCCTCGACTAGGAACAGTTATAGGATGTACTCGTCGACTACCGTGGCCCCACTAGTATGATCTCATCATAGTCCCAGTAGTCGAGTACATATCCTAAGGGCTTTATCAACATGTAATATAGAGACAATCAGAGTACATGTTAAGATAAAGTACAAACAGATAGCATACTATCATGTCGAGCAAGAAAGTCCTCCCTATATATGTCCCAGCATCCACTACAATATACATCGTATGTACAGTAATGGCCTCTAGGGCATACATATAACTAACATCACCGTCACAGGCGGATTCGCCCTAGCTGCATTCCTGGCTGCGGCTCGCCTAGGTCGCGTAGCCATAGCAACTGGAACAAGAAACGAGAGTCGATAAGGTGTACGAATAGTAGCAGCAATTAAATGAAGTCAAAGGAAGGATTGAGCAAGATATATATCCTAAGGTTACTTAGGCTGAGTATCGTAGCGTAAATATGTCGCGGAACATATGTACGATACTCTACTCATCCTAAATCACCTACTCCATCAAACCAAAGGTCATCTTACGTAACGAAACTTAAGTCTACTTACTCCATATCACTACTCGGTTCCATAAGGTTAATCCTAAGCTCCGATACCAACTTTGTCATGACCAAAAGTTTAGATGTGACCGGCATTTAGATTGTATAGTATCAAAAGATATCGACACAATCTGAGTAAACCAAAAACCAAGATCAAAACCCTTTTTGCGGAATTTAGAAAATTTTGGTTTTTAAGTAAAAGAATGAAGTAGCATGCCGAATGGTTTTTTTTATAATAGAAGTTTAAACAAACGGTTTTAAAATTTTGACAGTACTCCCTTTTTAATTATTAATAAAGCAGTTATAGGGTGTGTGAATAAGTTGCATCCCTAGTTGGGAGCAAACGATGCCAAACAGCGGAAATCAATACACAATATTGTAACATTTCAGAAAAATAAAATATTATTTTTGGGAATTTTTATAATTAAATAATATTATATTGAATATTTTAATAAAGCGGTATAATTAAATAACGATAAATTAGGGAAATTTTGGAAAATTACTGAAATTACTGAAATCAGGGTGCTTTATTGGATTTAAGCAAATTATGAAATGTTATGATTTATTACACACTATTTTAGTGCTAATCGCGATTAAAAATCGTTAATCGCGCATTAAGCTTGTTTTGTGCAAAACATGCACTATGTCATTTTAACACTTGTTACATTTTTATCATGGTTTTTTCCCTTTTTTCATGCATGGTTTGTGTTTAAATGAGAAGAGAAAAGAAAACAAAGAAATGAATTGAAAAGAAAAAGAAAATGAATAAAGAAATGAAGCATGAGCAAGTGAGAGAGTGTGAGGGGTCAAGAGTAGACCATACCCATTTGTTCCCCTCATTTTCTTCATCTCTTTCTCTCTCCGTTTCACCCCATGGCTGCTGCCATCTCCCTCCATCACCTCCTACACCTCACTTCACCCCCAAATCAACATAAAAACACATACTTCTCTTCACAAAATTTGTGCACAAGCTCACAAGCTACACTTTGGACCAGGAAAGTTTGCATTTTGGTGCTCTAGGGGATTCATGAGTGCCAAATGAGGTGATTTCTGAACCATTACTGTAGTATTTGGTTTACTTTAGCTTCCATGCATGTTTAGAGGTGATTAGGCGATGTTTAGTGAGTTTTGGAAATTCCTAGAAAAGGATTAGGGTTTGAATTGATTCCAAAAGCGTAATTGAGATTAGTAGAGGCTATACAACCCCTGTTGTGATAATATAGTGGACTAAATCTGAGACTAAAACCCCAAATACGAACTTTGAATTTCTGCAGATACGGAAATTGTGATGAGAAAATTGAATCTGCTAACATTAGGAGACCTGAAAAATTATTTAGCAAGCACTGAGAGATAAGCAGGCACCCAGAAAGCTTTACCCAAGACCAGAGACCCCACCTCCACCTTTGGGCCGCAGATTTATTCCATCTGGCCGCAATTTGTGGCCAGGGTGGGTTGGATTTGGTTCGTGCTTCGTCTGTAGCTCCATCTCCAGTAAATTAGACCCCTCCTATATGCAAAATTGGCTAATTTGACTTAGGATAAAATATGGGACCATTTTCATGAGTTGTTGTTTTGATTCGGAGTTATATTTTCCGTATTTTTGGATTCTGGATTTTAGTATTTGTGTTTTACCTCGATCACTTGATGTTTGTATGTCCATATCGAGTGTTGTTTGGTGGTTTGAAGGGCGTAGTCCATAGGTTCTAACCTATAGGCTTTTAGCGTGTCGTTTTGGTTTGAATTGGGTTTTAATGCGGCACGATACGTTATGATGTGTAGGTACCCCCGCGAGGACTTCGAGATGACAAGCAAGCGCGTGGCGACGTCGGCAATGGCAAGCGAAGAGCAATGTTAGTAGATTATATCTACGGGGGAAGTCGGGTGGATGGCGTATAGCACCCCCGTAGTTCGTAGCATAGTGTATGGTGTGTGTGTGTGTGTGTGTGTGTGTGTGTGTGTGTGTGTGTATTATGGATATAGTTATATGGTATTGTGAGGTTATGTTATCTAGATAGACTTTGGGAGTCATGGATAACTTTAGTGTAATTGGATGATGGTGTCGCTGGTTAGTTTAGTCGCGAGCCCTAGAACAAGGTTTACACCCACACACACATGCTTACTTGTTATACTTGTGCGTATATGGGGATATGTATATATATACACACATAGGTATGAGACTATGTATATATATATATATATATACGTATACATATACATGGATGATGAGGATTGTACATAGTATTTGGAGACGAGTCGATGAGATTGGGCATGGTGCCACGAGATCGGCGATATGATGTGGTTCGTATTAGGAGATACGACACGAGATTTTAGCGGGCCTTTAGGCGTGTGTTTGCATACACACATATATATGCAGATGGTATCAGTTCTTACTAGACTTAGATCAGTACCCCGGTTCATGAGATATGATGATAAGGATACCAGATAAATGATGAGATGAATGTGATATTTGACCCGTACCCCGATTGGGATGCCGTACGACGGATATACGTACGAGCTATATATTGATGATTGATCCGCACTCTTGACTCGAGGATGTCATGTTATTTATTGTATCGTATGTGATACTATTGAGGCGAGATCACCGACTATTATATATGTATATATATATATCGACTCAGATTTAGGTGGTTTACATACCCTTTCGATTAGCTTGTTAGTTAGATCTGTAGTTTACTTAGTAGATTTTAGACTAGACTCGAGTCATACCTATTTCAAAACTAACGAATCGTGAGTATTTTTAAGACAGATCAAGGGATTCTACGGATATTTTCAAAAGACGCATCTTTTCCTAAAAACACCGTAGCCCTTATTTTTCTAAACACCACGATTCGTGTTATTTCAAATGGCAAAACTGTATGACATATATATATATATATATATATATATATATTGATGTGGATTTTTCACTGTTGTGTTTATTATTGATTTTCCGCATATTCTTGCTATTCGCATCGCATTGCATGTTTAAATGTGTTTATTATTATATTAAACCCATGCTGTCAGGACACCAGCACCATTATCGATGATGCGTATATTCCACATACACCTGCTTGCCGGCTCACATACTTCATCATCGATAATTTCCAGTCACTACACAGTAGGACTGTTGCATTAGGATATGACTCTTTGCATGCCATACTCGCGTACATACATATTGCACACCCATACTCGCGTACATACATATTGCACACCCATACTCGCGTACATACATATTGCACACCCATACTGGCGTACATATATATTGCACACCCATACTTGCGTACATACATATTGCACACCCATACTTGCGTACATACATATTGTACACCCATACTTGCGTACATACATATTGTACACCCATACACCCATACATATTGCGTACATACGTACTTGCACATACATAGATGATTATGGCTTGATTTTGGAGATTTGGAAACCGCAAGATATAACTTAAAACTGGATTCATTTTAAAGGAGCGGTTTTCTCTCGATATGTGCATATTACTGTTTTATTTTGCATGATATACTCATATTCTTACATTTCTATTACATGTCGCATAAATCATGCTTTATGATTATCCGCATTAAGATATGTTGTTTCCATGATATTTCTGGATTTGAGAACCGTGGGTATTTCAAAAGAAAGTATGTGCCTTTTTAAAAACCCGGTTTCTCTTGATATGATATTTCAGCAGCCACCATGAGTTTTATCGGTTCTGATATATATACCCTAAGCGAGGAAGAGTCGTGGGCCGTGTGCGGGTACATGGTAGGGCCCGGTATGATATCCCGGGGCAAGAAATGGATGTTGTGTATACAGAAGGTGAGCCTGGCAGAGGGACTACTACCTACCGGTGATTGTATTTGAGCTCGGCGGATATTCGGAGGATACCGACCGGAGTTGAGAGATGATATGGGCCGATCCGGACTGACGGAGCCCTATATATATGAGGATTTACGTGCCGATGCTGGGCATAGGTTTCATGATGTTTTCGAGTGTCGATGCTGGACACTCAGGTTCCATGATTTTGATGTGTCGCGAGGGACACAAGTTGATTTATATCATCATACTTTCATGCATATGCTTTTATGACTTTTACATGCATGATGTTGTTATGTCATTGGTTGACATGTGGACGAGATCCACATGCATACATGCATTGATTACATAGTTGGATGATATCCACATACTCATGGACTTCATGCTATAGTTGACACTGATTTCATTGATGATACCTCATGTTTATGATGTGTTGCTACCTGAGGCACTGACACGAGCACTTGGTACTACACTTATGTATAGAGTTTACCCTTGCCACCTGATCATGCTTCAGACTTTATCATATTAAGGATATATATTATTGATCGTTTGACCTAGGATTGAGTCATACATACGATTTCTGCTCTATGATGTTTTCTACTCACGAGTTGGCAACTCACCCCCGTTGTGCCACAGTTCTTGCAGGTTTTGTCGTACAGGTTTCATTGCGGTTTCTGGCACACTGCTTCCTTTCTGGGTGATTGCTTTGGTAGGTGGGTTCACTCGCATCGTGACCACCATTGTACTTATTTATTTCAGTTGTATCTAGTAAAATTCCATCAACCAGACTTATATATTGATTTCAGACTTAGAAAACCAGTTGTTTATTCTTTCGACCTTAGAGTCGTGCATTGTATTATTATGGTTTTCTTTATGTTTTGAGTTTCCTTTTGAGTTTTGATTTTCGCCCTTCGGCGTTGTATATTATATTGCTTGCGCGGTTATGACCGTCGATTGACGAAGAGCTAGCTCCCGCTTGGGGATGCCTTTTATCATTGTGTATATATCATTCATGTTATATCCCGTTTGGGGCCAATATTTACAAAGGAAACTATGCCGAAATTTTCAGAAAAGACTTGGAATTTTAAAAACGCATAATTCGATTTATGCTATTAAAATCACTTCTTTAAAACCAGTTTTCCTTCATTTATTATTTAAAATGGTTTTAGATTTCTGGGCTTTTGGCTTACTTGAATTAGATGAGGTCCTATAGACTTCATATGATTCAAGGGCCGGTCACGTGGCATTTTGGGTCGTAACAAATAATAATACGACACTCAAAATGAAGAATCTCATGCATAAGTAAAAGAAATATAATTTAACACAACTAAACGATCTCATCAGTCGAAATAAGATACATACAACCACATCTTGTTCTAAGTCAATTATAGAGGGTCTGATAGAGGAATACTAGATCCAATATACAAAACCAAAATAGGAGATTACTGGTAGGTAACCCACCTAGCAAAAAGAGCGATAGAAGCTGATAAGTGGATCCGCACTGCTGCTACGCGTCCACACGACTCCTGCAAGGAACTATGGCACAACGGGGGTGAGTTGCCAACTCAGTGAATAAAACTAACATATATCGGCTGATAATGTAAGTATGACGAACTAGAGCTAATATCAAGAAGGATGAATATAATGCATGATAATATGTGGAAGCATGAACATGTAATACAAAGTATATAAATCAAAACTGAAATCTCATCAATTATATCCAAATAAGGTTCATTTTTCCGTGTCCAACATCGACACAAATCTTCTATTTCCATCAGGCATCGTTCCCCGAACGATCCTGTCATCCAATAACACCGGTCGGTATCACCTAGATATCCGCCGTGTTCATAACTGTCTCTGGTATCGAGTATCCTCGCTAGGCTCCCCGCCTCATATCCGGCTTTCCTGTCCCTCGGTCTCGACCGGGTCCACCATGTATCTAACTGTATATCCCCCCCACTCAGTCTGGATAACGTATAAATCCGCAACCGTATAGCCCCCCTCCCCCCACTCGGTTCGGAATAAATCCAAATCATAAAGAAAACGACATCTCATGGTGGACGTATCACATCTTTCAGGAAGAATCAATGAATATAACTTAATAATATATAAAACTCAAAACCATAAATCCTTAATAATCCAATGCATTTTATATCAACCTTACAATTACTAGAATATGAAACATGATAATATCTATGCAAAATAACTACCATTATTAATGTTAAGGTATGATATGAATCATATTGAATATAATAAGTACTAAGTGCGCATGTGACAATTTAATATCGACGAGGTGTAGTGTAACATGTAGATATGTGCACGTGCAGCATGACTCGTCGATAATTTGTGCAGTGTTCTAACAATTATTAACATGACGATGTATATATATGAATGCATACGATCAAACATTATATGCAAAGGAACAATTTAAATGTAAGCTTAAAACTACGGGCGTATCACGCCATCGATACAAAATCCCCCGGTAGATATTTAGTCTACTCACCGGAATACGTCGAATCTAATCAGATCATTAATTCCTTTCCTTTCCTTGCGGCCTCCGAGGTTCCTGTACTCAAATCTAACATCGATATTAACTTGTATAAGAAACGGCTAAACTCCGATATGGTGAAAACATGAAAATACAAGTTTTACGTATTAACTATACTAAATATGACTATTGCAAACTATCTAATACTTATACTAACTGGATTTTAACCAATCGCTGTTCGTAACAGAAAGCTGAAACGCGTTACGAAACACCCGTGACGTATTTTAGAATTTTAACCCCTTTTCAGATATTAGCTTCCAGATTTCACATACTGAAAAATTAACTTAAACAAGCAATACCAAATATCCTAATACATATACAGAGAGCTACCCTGAAAACCACAACACCCAACTCCCTCAAAAAACCAGCGAGCTCGGATTTTCCCTGAATGTCGCCGGCCAATCTCCGAGCAACTGGGTTCGTCTTTCTAGGGTTTATTCTAGGTCTAATATATAAGATGAAGGTACTGTTTGGTTAGGTTAATTTTCATCTAAATTATAGCAGATTCAAGACAGAGCCTAAACGTGTAAAAATACGATATTACCAATTCGATTTCTAAAATAAAAAAATACTTAACTTAAGTTTCAGGGTTGAAATTATACCTACGGAAGATCATTGAAAAGGTTTCCTCCAAGATGCACAAGCTCAAGATACTAGCTAGATAGTGGTGGTGAAATCTTTAGCACATAGCTCTTTTCTTCTTTTCTTTGTTCTTTTTGTGTGTTCTAAGATATTTCCTTTCTTTTTCTTTCAGATAATTTCTTATTTCTAAATGATATATGACTGAACAAAGATAAGGAGAATGAGTGAGGGTTGTAGGAGGAGGTGTCACTTAGCATGGATGTGGTAGTTTCATGCACGTAGGAGGTGTAGCATGGAAGATGGTGGGGTTTTCATGAAAGGAGGAGGTGTATGCAAGAGGTGTCATTTAGGATATGTTACGCCATGAGTGTAACTTAAAATTAAATATGACCTTACCCTTTTACATATAAACCCTCACAAATTTCCAAATTTTCACAATTACTTAAATTTTTCACAAAACCCCTCATACTATCTCATACTACAAATGGAGCTAAATTTTTCACTAAAACTCTTGTAATTTACTAATGTTACAAACTAAAATTTCAAATTAATTAGTTTCACACACTACCTATGAAAATGCCCTATTTTGTTTCAATAACTTTTTAAATTAACATTTTATTATTTAATTAATTTATTTATTTATTATCTAAAATTTTCAAAATGTTACACTTTTATGGTTGGATGTTTAATCTATATACTTCCTTTTCCTTGCTTTCATATGAATTTCTTTGATATAAAGATTATCTCTTTTTTTCTTCTATCTAAAAAACTAATCTTATTAATTAAAGTTGATGTCTAAAAATAAGATTAGGGATAGATGAGAACACCTAGAAGCTAATTAGATTCATGATATATTGACAACCTAGAAATTATTTAGATAGTTAAGGTAACCTAGGATAACCAAAAACATGGTGATTATAGATTCGTGACCTACAAATATGCATCGACGGTTAAAACTTGAATTATTTTTAATGAACTAGAACTAGGGTTTTAATTAATTCTAAATGATGTTATATAATTGATAGGATAATATTAATTATACTAATTTACCCTATACTTTTATATAATTAATAAATCATTAATTAAAATTAAGAAAAAGAAAAAAAGTATAATCAATTAAACCAACCACGTTAGAAAAGAAATTCAAAAATCTAGAATTCCCTTTCTATTTATTCAAACCAACTTTTAAATTTAATTGCTTTTAAATTTCTGCACTTTTTAATTATTTGAAAATTTATTTTATTTTAAAAATCATATCTTTTCGTTACTTGTTTTTAGAATTAGTTAAAGTTTACATCTCCCTATGGATCGATCCGTAAGTACTATTGCAATATAACTATGCACTTGCGGTTAAAATTGATAGACTAAATAAATCTCCATCAATTTCACACCAGAAAACGAGATAAAAATAAAAGGTTTCAGAACTGCTGCGTCTTTGTCACATCCACTGTTACTGGATATTCATCTTCTAGAGATTCAAATCCAACCATGGGAAAATTGGACTATTACGGAGTGCTAAAAAAATAGTTCGGGTGCGTTATCATGAACAAACGATTGTCATGTTTAAGTTCTTGTGGTACGATGTCAAAATTCGACATACTAGGTTCAAAGTTGAAAATGGCCTACTTTTACTCAATTCATTGAAACTCGCTTTTGGTGAAGAGCCTTATATTCTCGCCAGCCAACCCCATAAATACTTTTACATCGCAGACCCTAGGGATGCCCATTGAGACGTTGTTGTTGTGACGAATCTAAGAGACTTTTACAACATGGGTGAAAGTGATGAAAACGAGATTATTTGTCCTACAACCTCGTTTATACAAGATGATAATATTCCTTTCGAACCTCTCGAATTCGACAACAACAGTTTATCAAGGACGGACATAGAGCCAAAAATAGTCTCTGATGAGTCATCGGCGGTCGTAGAACCAGAAGTCTAATTAAGATTTTAAACATCTTGATATTTTAACTTGCTCTTGTATGATATTCATAACTTAAGTAATGTGAAACTTACAATTTATTGCAGCTTTACGACATTCAACAGTATATCCTATATTTTATTTACTTTTCAACATTTGTTGCTACTGTATGATATTCTTTTCATAAATAATTTTCACTATTATTTTGTTCTCTAACATACTAAATAATATACCGTGAAGTTGTTTTAGATATGTCAGGTTATAATGGCAGGACCGATTGGTTTACGGGGGACGAAGGGTAATCCTCCAAGAAACGGATAAAGAGTGGGAGAGGACCTACACGGGTCACTGATATCTAGAGAAGGATGCCGCATGCCATCGACAAGCCGATTGTATACCTTGTGTGGACAGGGGACGCTGTTACTGGACCCAGCAAAGACGTGAAGGCCATGATGTCGTCTATCGTAAACAGCGAGGACCGCCTCATGTGATCCAGGAAGAGGATGGCGAGTGGGTTTCTCTAGATTGGGAAAGCCCAGACTTGGCGCTAAAGAAGCAAATTGTTGTCTGGAAGATGATGGTGAGATTTGTTTATACAATTCACTACTGAACTTTATTTTTATTTGTTTAAATAGTCAACCCATATGATGATGAATTATCTTGTTTTGCAGGCACAGTTCGACTTTCGGTGGTATGGCGTAGAGGGCTCCTAGGTGGTTTGCGATGAACATACAGTTTACGAGAAGATGTGTAAGCATATGGCGAAGAATTAGAGAGACCATAAGAACAAGATCTTTGGCAAGCTTGAAGACTATTCTATACCGGAAGAGATGTATGCGATTAAGCCAGATCCAGGTTGGTCTGACACATACTGGAATGCCTTGGTCGGGTATTACTTGGCCTCACAGTTTAGGTTATGTCTTTTGACAATACATTTTTACTCTTTTATAACAACTTAATAAACAATATTTGATGTAACTGCAGGAGAAGAGTGTGCGAGGCAAAGCAGCTCGTGCTCTGTTGCAACATGTTTACAGGAGAGAAAGCAAGAGTTCCCAGCAGGTTTCCATCGAACACGTAAGTATCGTATTTAATATTAAAACGTTAAAAAATATCTTAGAAATTTATGTGTTAACTTTCTAAATGTAATATGCAGCAAGAAAGACATGATGGAGAGCCCCTTGATTGGATCGAACTCTACAGGGCCAGATTTGTACGGGATGATGCCACGCCTTCTTCGATTGAAGCCCGGCGACAATATGTAATATTCCACTAATGTATTGTTTCTTAATTATTTCAGAATAATTATTATGTAGCTGTTAGAATGAAAGTAATATTTTTCTTCTCTAAACAGTTGGCGATGGCGGCTGAAAGAGATCGGTTGATCGCGGAGATAGAGGCGGAGCCCCCGGTTGATGACGCGCATAGATCATCGCCGTAGATAAGGTTTTCACGGCGTATCGACCAGATCATCACAGGAGAGTCCAGTGTGTGTCCTCCAAGATCTCTCCTCGCCAGTATAACGCTCGTTTCCAGCCGACTAGGCATCCAGTGCCTAGGTATCATCGGATAGATGACAGGCATCGGAGGCGCCGCGCCCAACCAGGACCCCTAGGAGTTATTTCAAGGATCTCCACAGGATCGGACGCTAGAATTTGGCAGTTCCTCATGCCAATCGGCTGTTGGCTATAGTGCCCTCAAGTCAATTATTGGACCTCATGCATGCGATTACGATGATTGAGGGAGGACCTATACGGATAGAACAGTCTTACTCGAGATGATAGTATGCTATCTAGTTTGTCTTTATCATCGTGTACATGCTTTAAGTGACATTACAGATCACTATTACATGTTGTAGAGACCATAGGATTCTTGCTTGACTACCAGCAGTATGATGACGATCGTATACGTGGGAGCTGGGTAGTCTATAAGCACATCCTTAAAAGTCCCTGGTCATGGGAGTTTCGAGACTGGGCATCGATACTCCAGAGTAGACTAGTGTATACTGATCGAGACTCCGACGAGGGGAGGTGGCCGATCTCACAATCCATTGGTGTCAGTTTGTTCAACTAAGATGTATACAGGTGCTCATTGGATTATGAGTACACCGGACGGACTCGCCGGGAACATGCTAGTTGGTATTATACCTATTTCAGATGGCAGTTCCCAGGTGACATGTGTACAGGTTCGTCTATCGAACTGAGATCGCCATTTGTCCCGTGTGAGTTCCCGCTGTGCTTTGATTACTACCTTACCACGGCTCAAAGGAGTCATGCAAACAGCTTTTAGTTGGGTACAGTCCGGAGCCATATGGAGGCAGTGAGCGGATCGTCAGGGGATTCGTCTCTCCCGGTATTGGGGGTTGATGTCGCGTTGTCCACGGATGGCCATCACCAGAAATCCTTGGCCAAGGTAGTCGAGAATTACTGATCTAGGATCGGTAGTTTCTCAGGTGGTGATGGGCTTCATACCGACACTAAATGTCGCGTCATTAGGGGTCTCACTTTATCCACCCCCTAGAATCGATATGCGATACTCATAGACGAACAGACCGGACTGTACGAATATTGTCACTGTCAGGATCAGTAAGGGTTTCAGGATGAGTTTTCTCGTCGGCTTCCCTTTCGCTCAATACCTAGATAGCCGTTACGTACAGCTAGTGCCGCTGACGTGCATGTGGTTAAACCCACTGCCAGCGTATTGAAGAGTCTTTAGAGTCCCACATAGAGGGTTTCTCTGCTTCGGATGAAACGATGTAGTGGTTGTATGGTTTTACGGCAGGGTTCGATCATATACATGCACTTATGCACGGATCATGATTCGGAAGGATAATACTAGTGGGCTTTGGTTTAAGCCGGATCCTAGTATTATATTGTTGGATTATTTTCGTCTCGTTGTATTCGTATTCTGTCGGAATACGGATGCGGGTATGTATATACGGATGAGAAGTATTCTTGTAATTCTTTACAAGATTATTTTTTAGAAGTTGCCATTTCTTTTTTGTATTAAACATTTAGGTTTAAATGTTTAATAAAGTGGAGAGGGTGAGTCATTGTTTTAGCATTGATTCAAGCATGTTCACTTAGTGACCCATGGTGTGAGTCATAGTTGGCATGATGTGCCATGCTTGATATTTTGTAGTGGTGTGAGATATTTATTCTTGAATTGTTTTCTTTAGTTGCTAGCATGCTTGATATAAAAGTTTCACAACACAACAAGCTAAGCCATTTTTCTTCACTTGGATTTTCTTTGCGTCACACTCTCCTCTTATGGCACCTTCTTCTACCTCCACCCTAAATGTATCATGTGTTGAGAAACCTAGGGTGTATTGAAACAAACTAATCCTACACACTCTCTACTTCATCATAGCTATCTAGTGTAGCGAACTAGGTACACGAGTTTGTTTGATATAGTGCCCTCAAAGTCAATTATTGGATCGCAGGCACGTGATTGCAATGATTGAGGGAGGACCTATACCGGTAGGACAGTCATACTCGAGATGATAGTATGCTATCTGGTTTATTTTTATCAACGTGTACATACTTTAGGTGATATTACAGATCATTATTACACGTTGATAGAGCCCTTAGGATTCTTGCTTAACTACCAGCAGTATGATGGCGATCATATGTGTGAGAGTTGGGTAGTCTATAAGCACATCCTTAAAGTGTCCCTAGTCGTGGGAGTTTCGAGACTGGGTATCGATACACCATGAGTAGACTAGTGTATACGGATAGAGACCCCGATGAGGGGCGATGACCGGTCTCACAAGCCATTGGTGTCAGTTGGTTCACCTAATACGTATACAGGTGCTCATTGGGTTATGAGTACACCGGACAGGACTCGCCGGGAACATGCTAGTTGGTATTATACCTAGCGTCAGATAGCAGTTCCCTGGTGACATATGTACAGGTTAGTCTATCGACCTGAGATCGTCATTTGTCTAGTGTGAGTTCCCACTGTGCTTTGATTGCTACCCTACCACGGCTCAAAGGAGTCATGCAAACAGGTTTTAGTTGGGTACAGTCCCGAGCCACATGGAGGCAGTGAGCGGATCGGCAGGAGATTCGTCTCTCCGGTATTGGGGGTGGGATCACGCTGTGTCTAGGGAGCCATTACACGAAATCCTTGGCCAAGGCAAGTGAGATTTACTGGTAAGTATTCCAGTAGAATCTCAGGGTGTTCTGGGCAACACTCCGACACGACTTATACCGTTATTGGAGGTCTGACGTTTACCAGCCCCCTAGGCCGGATATGCGATACTCATAGACGAACGGACCGAACTATACGGATATTGTCACTGACAGGCTCAGTAGGGTTTCAGGATGAGTTCGCTCGTCGGCCTCCCTTTGCTCAATACCTTGGTAGCCGTTACGTACAACTAGTACCACAGACGCGCTTATGGTTAAACCCACTGCCAGCGTATTGACGAGTCTTTAGAGTCCCCCACAGAAAGTTTCCCTAGTTCGGGCGAAATGTTGTAGAGGCCGTATGGTTTTATGGCAGGGTTCGATCATATACGTGCACTTGTGCACGGTTCATGATCGGACGGATCATACTAGTGGGCTTTGGTTTAAGCCGAATCCTAGTATTAGATTTGTTGGATTACTTTCGTCTAATTGTATTCGTATTCAGTCGGAATGCGGATGCAGATATGTATATACAGATGAGGGGTATTTTTATGATCCGTCACGAGTTTACTTTAGAAGTTGCCATTCTATTTATTATTATAAACATTTGGATTAATATTTAATAAGTGGAAATTGTGAGAGCAAATCATAATCAAGAGCATTAATTATGGCACATGCATTTATGGTGACTCATGGTATTATTTTTTGTGCCATTTTCTTTTCTCTTGATTGTTTATTGTGTGGAAATGATGTGTGAGGAGAGAGAGGGCAGCCACTTAAAAAGTGGGGCTTGGTCTTGTGTTTATTATGAGAGCTCTTACATTTTCATCCTAACACAATAAGATAGCAAGCTTCTTCTTCTTCACTAGATTTCTTGTGCTCACAATTTCCTCATCAATGGTTTCTTCTTCAACCTCCATCCATACCATCTCATGTGTTGAGAATCAATGGATGTCTAGAGATAAAATTATCACACACATTCTCTACATCACCTTGGACATGTCGGCTAGCAAACTTCATGTCCGACTTGCTTCGGTTTGAAGCGGGAGCCCATAAAATGATTCCTTGACGTGGTGCCACTTCGACGAGGAGATCGAGCGAGATCGGAGAAACCGCGAGGAGCTTACGATGATGGCTAAATACCGAAGGACACGGATCGGTCGGTATAGCCATTCTAAACTTCTTTGTAGTTTGCTAGTTAAGAGTTAATAGTACGATCCGGCTGAAAGTCTGCGTTAGCGCCGGTTTAATAAAAGTTTTTGTTCCGCATTTGGCGTCGGATTGACGGCCAGGGCGCTACCGTAGACTTACATGGTATCAGAGACGCGCCATTAACCCATACTAGCTTGTTCTAATATGTTTAAAATATCGATCGAACGAAATTTCCAAAACCGCAATTCCATTATCAAAGTTTCTGTCGAAATTTAAAAGTGGTCGAAAAATTATTGTAACGTTTTGAAAATCGTTTCGGTGAAATTTCGAAAAAAACGGAAAAATAAGGGGGTTTTCTGTAAAAAGTCAAAATGCAAATATCTTTATTATAAAATTAAATATACATATTCTAGCTATGTAATTGCTAGTATTTGGTGTTTATTGAGCCACTGGTGAAATTTCAAATTTTCTGAAAAATTTTCCGAAATTAATTATTTTAATATTATTTTAAGTCGTCACTAATATATTTAATTAGGGAAAATTACAAATTGGAATGGGTTGAAACAAATTTTGTGCATCATAAAACATTAAATAAAATTTTATCATGTGGTTTTTAAAACGAAATCGTTTGCCCAAACGGTTTAGAAAATATCGAAGAAAAAGACTTTTTTTCGGTGAAATTAGTGTTAATGGAATTGGGGGATAGCATTTATCTTTTTCCCTCATCCCACACCCATACCCACACCCACACACCCTCACCCTCTCCCCTTTTATGGCTGAAATCAGCAGCCCTCTCCTCATTTTTCCCCACTTGAAAAGTCAATGAAGAGAAAAGAATACAAGAAATTAAAAGGGAATTGAATATGTTATAACATAGAGGTTTGGGCTTTGTTTTTTTCCCATCATTTTCAACACCTCACTCACTCTCCTCATCCTCCTAATTCTGGC
Source organism: Agapanthus africanus (assembly GCA_030015575.1). Classification (NCBI taxonomy): domain Eukaryota; kingdom Viridiplantae; phylum Streptophyta; class Magnoliopsida; order Asparagales; family Amaryllidaceae; genus Agapanthus; species Agapanthus africanus. The sequence goes on along the minus strand of JASDDO010000022.1, from coordinate 553,906,608 downwards.
CGAGCCCTCCATTGTGCAGCCCCACTAAAATTCTCATCTCATTTCCCCTCAAAATTCATCAAATTTCACTCAAAAATCAATGCAAAAATCCCACAAAATTCAAATCTAATCCCTACCCATTTCTCCTTAGCCTATACTAGCATAATTCTTGGAGCAAGTTAGCATATTGGAGGTCAAGATTTTCATGCTAGATCTCAAATATTGTGAGGTATAAATCTTGAGCTTTTGTTAAATTGTTGTTATTACTTCAAACTAGGTTAAGGAAGGGTTTAATTTGGATTCAATTTCAAGACTTGAATTTTCAAGAGAAGGTTTTGGATTCAAAAGTTAGGGTTTAGATTCAATTAGAGTGGTTGATACTTGCTTAAATTTACCATGAGAAGATTATCATGTTAATGCTTGCAAAAACTAATCTAATTGCGAGTTTGCAAATTGTTAATTTAAAATTGTTATAATTGTATAAATATTGCAAACTTGGTTTTTAGAAATGGTGGAAATGAGTGAGTTTAAAATCTAATTAGGGTATCCATGGTATTATTAACATTTTAAATTTTTAGATCAAGCAAATCCGAGCTAAATTTGTTGTTTATGCTTTTTTTTGCTAAAATGGTTTAAATTTGGGTAAAATTGCAAACTAGTTTTTTTTGAACGTATATAGTTTGATGAGCTTAAATTGTGGTTATGGGTTATATGACTTATTTAAGATGTTTAATAAGTATTATGGCCGCTAGATTCGTTTATACATCGAGTTTTGTACTAAAACGGTGATTTGTGCTTGCTAGATTTTCGGAAAAATGACTTTTTAAGTGAAATTGGGGTTTTTGTGAATTTTAAGCTATTTTATATTATAATTAGTGCTTGTAATTGTACAAATGAGTGTGTTGGGAGTTTTCTCGATGGTTTGGCGTTTGTACGCCGACGTCGAGGGTTTTTGGTCGATTTGTGAAAGCAACCATAGGTTTTGACCTATGTGGGATTCGTGCGTCGTTTTGGTCAGGAGTCGGATTTTAATGCGATATGGTGCGTTATGATATGTAGGTACCCCATGTGGACTTCGAGACAACAAGCAAGCGCGTGGCGACGTCGACACCGGCGAGCGAGGACCAGGTGAGTAGATTTATATCTACGGGAAGAAGTCGGGTGGATGGCGTATAGCACCCCCGCAGTTCGTGGTGATGTATACGAATACGTATACACACATTTATTGATTATATTTTGTTTGAGTTTATTGATGATAAATATGGATGGTTTAGTATCGCGAAACCCTAGAGTAGTGGTCACACCATACATGCACACACCCACCCATACTTGCATACATTCTTCTTCCATTTGTGTTTACGGGAATATATATAGTTATGTGTTCACATGGGTATGGGACTATGTGTTCATATACGGATTTGAGGATGATACTTTGGATTGAGATGAGTCGATGAGATTTGTGTTGAGGTTGTGATATCGGTGATATGGCAGGATTCGTACTTGAGGTACGTCCTGGTGTTATAGCGGATCTTGGGGCGGCGATACGGGTGAATAGTGTTATAAATAAAATGGTCGACATGTGATCGTGATATGAGGCATGATATGCTAGGATATTGATATTAGGACGTATCGGGCGATGTATACCCCTCGATGATGATGTGTGCTGACGATATCGGTTTGTACGAGATTGTCGATCATGAGTATATTGAGGATATTAGTATTGTACTAGACATAGGTCAGTACCCTAGACTATGATCTTGGATAAAGAGGATACCAGAGAAATAGTGTAAGGAATATGATATTGACCCTTACCCAGATTTGGGGATGCCGTACGACGGATTTACGTACGAGCTATATCTTGATGATTGATCCGCACTCTTGACTTGGGATGTCTGATTGTAGATATGTTATCAGATATGATATTATTGAGGCGGGATCACCGACTAATATATATACAGGTATGTATATGGATCGACTCAGATGTTAGGCGGTTTCCTTACCTGTAGTCCAGCTTGTTAGCTTAGCCCTTTAGTTTAGTTTAGTTGTTAGATTAGATTTGATTCTTACCTATTTCAAAAACTAACGAATCGTGGTGTCACGTCCCGAAAGTACGGAACAAGGCCGGCACTTAAACTACGAACGTCTCGAGGCGTACATAATCTAAGTAAACCGAAACCCCAGAAATCCAAACCAAGAAAAGTAGTAGAGTGAAGGAAAACCAATTTAAAACAAGTAGTTTCAATAGCATAAGCCGAATTATGCGGGTTTCTAAAAACATCAAAAATTTCCTGAAAATTTCGGTAGAGTCTCCTTTGTAAATACTGGCCCCCAAACCGGATACAACATGAATAGTATACTAAATCAATAAAAAGGCATCCCCAAGCGGGAGCTAGCTCTTCGTCAATCGACGGCCACAACCACACAAGCAATATAATATACAACGCCAACGGCGAGGATCAAAATTCAAAAGGAAACACAAAACCACAAGAAAACCACAGAAATATAACGCGCGACTCTAAGGTCGAAGGAATAACATCACTGGTCTCTATCTCAAAATAAATACATGTTTGGTTGATGGAACTTCTAGATACAACAGAATAATGATATACAAGATATAATGATGGGTACGATACAAATAAATCCACCTACTAGCAAGTCACCCGAACGAAACTGTACCCGCAAGCCGTAAAGAAACCTGTACGGCGAAACCTGTAAGAAACTGGGGCACAACGGGGGTGAGTTGCCAACTCGTGAATAGAATACATCTACGAACAGGAATCGCATGCATGACACAATCTTAGGTCATACGATAAATATATATCCTCAAAAATGTATATAACATGCAGCCTATAACAAAGGCTAAGGTAAATATCTAACCCGAGTGTAATCTCATGTGCCCGTGTCCGTGCCTCAGGTAGCGATATATCATATGAATGAGGTATGAATGCATGAAAACAGAATACATGTAAATGAAGAAACTGTTTTCATAATTTAGTGAGATTTCCTTTGTATTTTTAAAATGAGGTATCGTAATGAAATCAGCATAAAACAGTGCCTAGCATCGGCACAAAACGTAATCCCAATATCTCGATATCTCTGTATCACAGTCTCTGTACCTCAATATCTCGAAATCTCAATGTCTCAATCACAATATCTAGGGCGCCGTCAGTCCAGACCGGCCCCTACCATCCATCTCAAGACCACGACGGTATCCTCCGGATATCCGACGCATCGGGTAATATCACTGGTAGGTAGTCTCCCCATGCCAGGCTCACATCGTCATCATCACGCGCTTCTTGCCCCGGGGTACCTTACCGGGCCCACCATGTACCCGAAACGGTTCATCCGTCTCCTCGAATCGGGTCTCGAAATCCATCAGCAAACTCATGGTGGACGACTCATACATCATGGGAAAACCGCACTTTTTATTTAAAAAGAGAGACGAAAGGTTTATTTATGTTTTTGCGGTTTTCCTCCTAATCCAAGAAATCTCATGAAATCCGAATCCAAATCATCAATAGCATGTAAACGGTGAATATAGGCATGAAAATCCATGAATGCGGCACAACAGTGAATAATAACATGCATGAAGTAGCAGGCAATAACTACAATGTCTAAACTATTAGCTAACAACCTATGTCAATGAAATAGTATTTCTAAAGTGTTCGTGACATGGCAATTACCGATAAAGATGTGTGTGAGCCGGCAAGTAAGTGTACGTGGTACATACGCATCATCGGTAATGGTGCTGGTGTCCTAACCACAAGATATCAACAGTAGAATATGAAGCATAATATAAGCATGTGATGCGGAGCGAACAACAATAATGAGCGGGAGCTGAATACTAGAAGCAACGATAACTAAACTGCATTAACCTAATATAAGTCCTACAAATGGTGCCTTTTGAAATAACACGAATCATGGGGTTTTGAAAATAGGGGCTACGGTGTCTTTATGAAAAGATACGTCTTTTGAAATATCCGTAGGATCCCTTGGGCTGTCTTTTAAAATACCCACGATTCGTTAGTTTTTGAAATAGGTAAGAATCGAATCTAATCTAACAACTAAACTAAACTAAAGGGCTAAGCTAACAAGCTGGACTACAGGTAAGGAAACCGCCTAACATCTGAGTCGATCCATATGCATACCTGTATATATATTAGTCGGTGATCCCGCCTCAATAATATCATATCCGATACCATATCTATAAGCAGGCATCCCAAGTCAAGAGTGCGGATCAATCATCAAAATATAGCTCGTACGTAAATCCGTCGTACGACATCCCCAAATCTGGGTACGGGTTAATATCACATTCATCATACTATTCACCTGGTATCCTCTCTATCAAATATCATGATCGGGGTACTGATCTACGTCTAGTACAATACTGATACCGCCTAAGTATGCATGCACGTGTGTGAAACACTACGTCAAGGACCCGCTACAACGTCATGTCGTATCTCAAATACGAACCCTGCTATATCACCGATCTCACGGCCTCAAATCAAATCTCATCGACTCACCATAAATCCCAAGTACTATCCTCATTATCCATGCATGCATATATGAATGTACATATGCATAGTCCCATACCCATGCATATATACATATATACGCATCCCAATCTACGCACAAGAAGGTAAAGTATGCAACTCTGTGTGTGCGTATGTGGGTATAACAACTACTCTAGGGCTTCGCAACTAACCCAAAGCTAATCCATGAACACATAATCATAACATGAAAAAATATTCTCGTATCATAAAACACCTATATAAACATATATATATGAGCTACACTACGGACTGCGGGGGTGCTATACGCCATCCACCCGACTTCTTCCCGTAGATATAAATCTACTCACCTGGTCCTCGCTAGCCGGTGCCGACGTCGCCACGCGCTTTCTTGTCATCTCGAAGTCCACATGGGGGTACCTACATATCACAACGCATCGTATCACATTAAAATCCGACTCATGACCAAAACGACACACGAATCCCACACAGGTCAAAACCTATGGTTGCTTTCACAAATCAACCCAAAAACCCTCGACGTCGGCGTACAAATGCCAAACCATCGAGAAAAACCCAAATACACTCATTTGCACATTCACGAACACTAATTTTAATATAAAATAGGTTAAAACTCACAAAAACCCCAATTTCACTTAAAAAGTCATTTTTCCGAAAATCTAGCAAGCACAATTCGTCGTTTTTGTACAAAACATGATGTTTTAACAATTCTAGTGACCAAGATGATAACTTAATATCTTAATTATTCCATAGAAACCATTACGTAAATTTTAAACCCACAATTTAATTCGATTTCAAAAACCTAGTTTGCAATATTAACCAATTTTAACAATTTTATAGCAAAATGCACAAACTACAATCTAGCTTGGATTTTCATGAACTAAAGTATTAAACTATATTTTATAATGTTAATGAAGTCATGAAAAATCTAATCATATTTTTAAACCCAATATTTAAACTATTTTTTAAAACCTAGTTAGCAATTTAGCAAAGTTATCACCATTTTAATTTAACAAATTAGCAAGTAGCAACCAACTTAGATTTTTCATACAATTACATGTTAATCTCCTCATTACAACCATAAACTAATGATAAAAATCCTAATTAAATTCAAACCCTAGTCTTGAATTTCCTAAAGTTGCAATAAAACCCAATTAAACATCAAATTAAGCTAACTTAAAGCAATTAACAACAATTTAACAAAAAGGTTAGAATTATACCCAAATAAATTTGAAGATCCCACAAGCACACTTAGCCTCCCAAATTGAAATTTAAATCCCTAGATCCATGCAATGGTAGCCAAGGGAAAATGGGTAGAAGGTGGATTTTGATTTGGATTTTTGCTTGATTTTTTGTGAATTTTTCAAGCATTTTGATGAACTTTTTTTTAAAGAGAAGGAGATGAAGAATGAAGGGGTTGTTGTGGGTTCAGGTTTTGGCCAGAATTGGTGAGAATTGGGTGAGGGAGGAGAGAGAGTGAGGTGGGGAAAGTCCACTCTAGTCAAAGTCCACTCTAATTCTATCATTTTCTACTCTTTTCTTTTTCTTTTCTTTTGAAAAAAGAAGTGATTGGAGAGAGGGAGAGGGGGAGGGCTGTCATGGTGGAGCCGGCCACATGGGGAGAGGGTGAGGTGTGGGTGTGTGGGTTAGGAAAAAGATAAATGCTAAACCCCAATTCCCATTAACACTAATTTCACCGAAAAAAGCCTTTTTCTTCGATATTTTCTAAACCGTTTTGGCAAACGATTTCGTTTCAAAAACCACATGATAAATTTTTTATTTAATGTTTTATGATGCACAAAATTTGTTTCAACTCATTCCAATTTGTAATTTTCCCTAATTAAATGTATTAGTGACGGCTTAAAATAATATTAAAATAATTAATTTCGGAAAAATTTTCAGAAAATTTGAAATTTCACCAGTGGCTCAATAAATATCAAATACTAGCAATTACATAGCTAGAATATGTATATTTAATTTTATAATAAAGATATTTGCATTTTGACTTTTTACAGAAAACCCCCTTATTTTACCGTTTTTTCGAAATTTCACCGAAACGATTTTCAAAACGTTATACGTGGGTATTTTAAAAGACAGCCCAAGGGATCCTACGGATATTTCAAAAGACGTATCTTTTCATAAAAACACCGTAGCCCCTATTTTCAAAACCCCATGATTCGTGTTATTTCAAAAGGCACCATTTGTAGGACTTATATTAGATTAATGCAGGTTAGTTATCGTTGCGTCTAGTATTCAGCTTCCGCTCATTATTGTGGTTCGCTCCGCATCGCATACTTACATTGTTATTTCATATTGCATTGTTGATATTATGTTGTTAGGACACCAGCACCATTACCGATGATGCGTATATACCACGTACACTTACTTGCCGGCTCACACACATCTTCATTGGTAATTGCCATGTCACGCATACCCTAGAAAATATTATTGCTTAACTTCGCTTGATAGCTAGTAGTTTGACATGATATTAGTGTACTTACCTTATATGCCAGCTTAGATATTGTAGTTATTACTGTCGCTTCTTGCATACCGTTATTCATTGTTATGCCGCATTCATGGATTCTCATGCATATATTCACTTTTTACGTGCTATTGAGGTTTTGGATTCGGATTTCCATGAGATTTTCTGGATTTGGGGAAAACCGCAAAACATATACAACTTCCTCTTTCTCTTTTTAAATGAAAAGCGCGGTTTTTCCCATGATGTATGAGTCGTCCACCATGAGTTTGCTGATGGATTTCGAGACCCGATTCGAGGAGACGGATGAACCGTTTCGGGTACATGGTGGACCCGGTAAGGTATCCCGGGGCAAGAAGCGCGTGATGATGACGATGTGAGCCTGGCAGGGGAGCACTACCTACCGGTGATTTTACCCGACGCGTCGGATGTCCGGAGGATACCGTCGTGGTCTTGAGATGGATGGTAGGGGCCGGTCTGGACTGACGGCGCCCTAGATATTGTGATTGAGACATTGAGATTTCGAGATATTGAGGTACAGAGACTGTGATACAGAGATATCGAGATATTGGGATTACGTTTTGTGCCGATCCTAGGCACTGTTTTATGCTGAGTTCATTATGATACCTCATTTTAAAAATACAAAGGAAATCTCACTAAATTATGAAAACAGTTCTTCATTTACAAGTACTCTGTTTTCATGCATTCATACCTCATTCATATGATATTTCTACCTGAGGCACTGACACGGGCACATGGGATCACACTCGGGTTAGATATTACCCTAGCCATTGTTATAGGATGCATGTTATTCATTTAATTGAGGATATATTATGATCATTGACCTAGGTTGTGTTGTTTATGCGATTTCTATCCGTAGATGTTTTCTATTCACGAGTTGGCAACTCACCCCCGTTGTGCCCCAGTTTCTTGCAGGTTTGCCGTACAGGTTTCATTATGGCTTGCGGGCATAGTTTCCTTCGGGTGATTTGCTAGTAGGTGGGTTTACTTGTATCGTACCCCCCATTATATAACTTGTATATTATTACTCTGTTGTATCTAGAAGTTCCATCAACCAAACATGTATTTATTTGAGATAGAGACCAGTGATATTTATTCTTTCGACTTTAGAGTCGCGCGTTGTATTTCTGTGGATTTCTTGTTGTTTTGAGTTTCTATTTGAGTTTTGATCCTCGCCCTTGGCGTTGTATACTATATTTCTTGTGTGGTTGTGGCCGTCGATTGACGAAGAGCTAGCTCCCGCTTGGGGATGCCTTTTTTTTTATTTCGTATACTATTCATATTGTATCCCGTTTGGGGGGCAGTATTTACAAAGGAGACTCTGCCGAAATTTTCAGAAAATACTTGATGTTTTTAAAACGCATAATTCGGCTTATGCTATTAAAACTATTTGTTTTAAATTGGTTTTCCTTCACTCTACTACTTTTCTTGGTTTGGATTTCTGGGTTTCGGCTTACTTAGATTACGTACGCCTTGAGACGTTCGTAGTTTAAGTGCCGATCATATTCCGTACTTTCGGGTCGTGACAATTATTTTCAGTATCTCAGAAAATCGTGCAGGCTTTTCTAAGACCCTAGAAGAAATCTGAGAGCAAGTTATCTCCATCGGACCGCGAAACCGCTGCGAAACCAGCATGTTTGCCGCAGTTGCGCGGCGGTATGGTGGAAACAGTGCACCATTTTTCTTCTGGGGGCCTTTCATCTGGAATTATGATTTCTGCAATAATTTGTTTAGGCCCAGATTTTTTTGAGTACTGGATTAGTACTTGGTGCCCACTTCGGGAAGTTTTTTCGATCGAAATTTTAAATACGTTAGTTTACAGTACATACATTTCTATCTGCGACCGTGAATGTTATTCGAGCGGAAATCGTGTCTAATTGCTATAGTCCTTTTAGACGGGTTTGCGAACGTGACATTCACGTTGATGTTCTGTGTTGTGCTGTGATGTTGCGGATTCGTCGTGGTGGATAGCTTGGGTGCAATGTTAGTACAGTTTAGTTTTATTCGTACATTTGATATCGCGGGGCAAGCGTCCGACATGTGGACTGCCGTCACTGTCTGTTTGTATATTATTCTTTTGGGGCACGACCGGGTTGAGGTCGATGTACCCATTGTACATATTTTCTTTTCTGTACTAGGATTACCCCGCGGAGGAGTGCACGGATAGCCAGGTTCTAGAGGGCAACGGGCCCGCATCTCATGGCTTTGAGACGGAGGGGGCTTCACTCTAGAATTGGCGGGCTATTCGACGCACTCGTAGGAGGGGTGCTCAAGTTACCGGATTCCGTGAAGTGCTGGGTGGTCCATTCACTTTGCTGAGGGGGGCTACCTCGCTTCAGGTTTTGGCGGGTAACTTGCCGCACTCGTAAGGGTCTAGGTTTTCATTGCACAGGCTATCCACACGACCAGGGAAACGTCGGGTTTTGCTTGCGGCTTAAAGGAAACCCGGGGCTCCCAGATATCTATATTGTTCTGTGATGCTTATTACTTTTCTGTGATGTTGCAGTTATCACGCCTGGAGCGATTATTATATATTGATATATATACTAGTAGATGTTATATATGTTTTACACCCGTGCTAATCCAGTCCCCGCTCTGTCGTTAGTTAAGTAACCTAACGGGTGATGACGGGACCTAGTGGCGAATGCGAATGTCATATACGTACATCATATTTTCGTTCTTTTTTGTTGTGATTAATTGATGGGACTGCGTTGATTCGGATCAATGCAAGGAAAACAAACATATTCGATGTTGTTGGAATAAATTTCAAAAAGCTGTTATTGCAAAGACATTTTTATTTGCTTTGCACAGCGGTATTCAGTTTGGAATATCCAGTACCTCATTCGACGAGGCAAGGGCCGAGATCCCTTCATCAGGAGTGACCCCTTGGGAAGAAGTTTGCGTCAGGGTAATAACTTCACTATAGTCGATTACTTTTTGCTTTGCATCGTGGTATTCAGTTTAGAATATCCTGCACCCCATTCTACGGGGAAAGAGCCGAGATCCCTTCACCGGGAGTGACCTCTTTAGCAAAGGTTTTCGCCATTATATTTTTGTAAAAAGCTATCTGATTCCTTCAACGATATCAAGTTCATTACGTTAAAGGTTTTTTTTCCAAAAACCATACGTAGCCCTGTCATTTTAGACAGGTAGCATTTAGTATTCATGCTATGTATGTTGGCCTTCGTTAAGGCATAGTGTATGGTAGCTATTTGTTACTTTTCTGTTGCATAAATAGATGCGTTGGTTTGGGACAATCGTACTGCTATTTTGGCCTTCGTCAAAGGTATGTACGGGTGGATTCAAATTAACCCGGATAATGACGGGTAGAACTTGACATGTGACTTATGATATGTTGGCCTTCGTCAAGGTCATAAGAGCGTGGGATAAAAATCACAACGGGAGTTTCTAAAGAAACTGAAACTTGCCAGGCATGCGCATACCTTCAGGAGTGTGACAACGTGAGTGGATTCTTTCACGTTATCATGCGATGATAGTTGGATCCCGATTCCCACTAATGAGTTGGTTTACTCCTCGGGTGATCCTGACTAATTCTTCTTTCAAGTTTGGAGGAGAATTTGAGGATACAGTGGGAGGTTTCCTGATTAGATAAATTGATAACCATTCTGATATAGGTTAGAGTGCACGCAGAGTGTTTCTTTTTTCTCTCTCTTTGGCAGCGACCATGGCCCGACCCTAGACTATGACTCAGTGACCAAGTTAACCGAACTTTCTTAAAACACTGGCTTTTGGATTGTCTGAGTTGCATACATCATTGCCACTCCTTCTTTTACCCTTTACATTTCTCCAGAACACCCCGTATCACTATGAATATCTACTTCCATTGGATAAATCCATCGTATGGTTATATACGAACTCGAAGGAACTTGTTCCAGATTCGGGGATGGATTCTGATTCTGGAGAGATTGAATAAGACTATTCAGTTGTCTTTTCCTTTTTACCTTCTTCAAGTTATGAGGGCTCCTAGGATTAGGAGAGGGTACACCTATTACGCTTATTGAATAATTTTCTTCCAAACTATAGGCAGGTGCCAAAAGGTAGGGAATGAAGAAAACCAATTAGCCTGAGTATGGTGTACAGAAGGTAAAAAGTAAAGAAAAATAAAGGGATTAGAAAGAGGTCAAAGTAAATTGCAACTTCTATCATTCACGACCAAACCAAGTATTTCATCACCACTCCTATTTCACCTTTGTATTTCTCCAGAACACCCCGTATTACTACGAACATCCAATTCCATTGGATAAATCCATCGTATGGTTATATACAAACTCGAAGGAACTTGTTCCAAGTTCGAGGATGGATTTTGGTTCAGGAGAAATAGAATAAAGTTTATTCAGTTGTCTTTTATCTTTACCTTTTCTCAGATTGCGAGTACTCCTAGGATTAGGAGAGTACACCTATTTCGCTTATTGGATAGTCTTCTTCCAAACCATAGGCTGGTGCCGAACGGTAGGGAAGGAAGAAAACCATTTAGCCTAAGGGGGTGTACAGAAGGTAATGAGTAAGGACAAATAAAGAGATTTGGAGAGATGGCAAAGAAATATACGGTTACAGTCGTGAATCTGATAATGGAAAAGGCATTACTAGGAATACCCGGAAACCCCTACGAAACATTTTCATGTTTCAGTTTCATTATGTGTTGTTAATAGAATACTGATTTCCCAATTAGACCTTACTCCAGGGTATGTATTTACCAGGTTTGATTCTCACATCTGTATGGTTTTACAAATGATGAGTGGGAGTAAGTTATTGGAAATTAGGTGATCATCCTCATTATATCGGGATTCGTTGTAATTGGTGATATTTGAGGAAATCGCTTGGGTTTTTGCCGGACGGCAAATATTTGGTTTTGAATATCCGTTGTTATGCACCAATTTCAAACTGATATATCTGTACGTTTATTTTATAAAGTGAGATATAACTTTTTGAAATTATGTCCATGACATTTACCTATATCAATTGATGGTTAGGTAAGGAGAATTGAACAGCGGTGTAATTCTTCATAAGCATAGTACAGTTTTCAACCTACGACGCACAGGGTTTGAGTTATTCAACTCAGGGGACTTATACAGAGTATTGTATGTTTTCCAGTGTCCATTAGGACAGAGGGGCTGGTCCTCGTACTATATTCTGTTTACTTGTGACTTTTCAAGTTTTAAACAAGTGTTTCATAGAAATACAAGGACCAAGTTTTGAGAAGTTATAGGTACAAGAATAAAGTAGAGAACCACGTGTTGCAAGTATCGGGATTCTTCAAGGTGATCAAAAATGTAGATACTTGTGTGAGGTATTCAGTTGATGGTTTTGAGAAACTTGTTTCTCTTTCAGGTTACTCATAATTGGACGCACTCCTAAGTTGAGTAATATTGATCGGCCTCTCTCCATTTAGTTGACATGCACTAGAGACAGCTGCATGATTTGAATCTGGTTCCAATTAAATCAGTGCCTATGTTTCTATATTGGATATAGAACAGTTAATACCTTAACAATGTTAAGGTATATAGAGTTGTCCGGCTTATGCTTGAAACCAGACTCTGGATAACTCAAGGCGCGTTTTTTAATGGCAGTTTGTGGGTTAACCTGGGCTATGACGAGGGTTAACATTCTACAATCTAGAAGATCAATAGTGATATTGTTCTTGACTCGCCACAGTTTTAGTAAAATGGATTTTTTCAGAAAACAGTAATAAGAGTATGCTAGAACTGGAAGTGATTCTAGAACCGCAAACGATTACTAAAAATTTAATAGGACCTAAAGATTCAATCAGGTTTGACATTTTATTAGCTACTCCGCAGATATGGTGGGTAACCTCAGGCGCCCGAGAGGTACTCCGGTATCCTCAAGGACGGTGACAGGGAGGTTCTTGTTTACCCAGACTTACCATTGCTGCTATTCCAGACTATGAGACCCGGCAGGAGGATGAGTATAGCGTCGTTCTAAACTAGATTTAGAAGTGTACGTGTATATGACTCTGCCAGAGGGTTGTTGTGGTCAGAGGGAGCAGCGGAAGCATAGTGGACAAGTAGCTTATGTCTATTTATAGACTAAAGCAGATATAGCAGAGATAGATCATCTATTTTTGATGTGATAGTCATAGGTTTTGACTTCATCAGAATAGGGGATGGATCTGTTAAGAAGGTAGTAGGGTGGTATGTCCTGGTATTTGGATGACATACACAGAGTAGGAAGTGATATTCCTATACTACGATCGGTTATACTATGGTTGTCACACAGTGGTTTCTCCACACAGGATATGGATATAACATCAGGCATTCTGGTTACTAGATCTATACTTTTAGATCTATATTTGGGAAGTGTCCCAATCTGGGTACTTAGACAGCATTCTAAAGGTGTTTTAGAATGGACGACTTCTGGCATGGTGGTGTACCTGCAGGTGATGGAATCACCCTCTCTGAAGGTGTCTTACAGACTAAAAGGGAGAGGGATGTGCATGATTGGCAAATCACTTCCTTGGTCAATTGAGTCAACCATGAAATGTCAAGTTACACACAAGAGGTTATTTTTTCACTAGCTACAATAAATTGTGATATTAATCCAATCTTGGAGAAACATTCAGAAGTAGTTTCAGAACATAAGTGGGTGTTCTAGGGAGATGATAACGACAGCCTTTTTCGGGAGACAGTTATCATTCCAGGCTTCCAAGGTGACCTGGATGACAGAGTAACTGTCAGAGTTATAGTTTTCCCTCTGACGAGGGGCAGTAGTTTAGACAGGTGGTCCAAGCGGATACCGAGGGAGGCATGGCGCAAGATACTGATTAAGTTCAGTTGACGATACAGTCTAACAAGTTTGGATTTGGAGTTCATTTGTGAACTAGGTCCCATCAGATATCCAGACATATTCTAAGACAGGTATTGCTCATTTCGGGAGATGGTTTTCTCCGCGAACTTGAGATAAAGAGAGACATAGAAAGAAACATCAGAGCGGATCCACTCTCTGAGGTTATTTCTCGAACGTAATAGTTTTAAAAATGAGCTTTGTGAAACTGATTAGTAGAGAAGTTGGGTGTTCAGTATCACACGGGCTGTAAGTATGCGACATCGCAATAATTAGCCTTAAGTGCAAGTGGGAGATTGTTAGATATAGTGCCCTCAAAGTCAATTATTGGATCACAGGCACGTGATTGCAATGATTGAGGGAGGACCTATACCGGTAGGACATTCTTACTCGAGATGATAGTATGTTATCTGGTTTGTCTTTATCATCGTGTACATGCTTTAGGTGATATTACATATCACTATTACACATTGATAGAGCCCTTAGGATTCTTGCTTGACTGCCAGCAATATGATAGCGATCATATATGTGAGAGTTGGGTAGTCTATAAGCATATCCTTAAAGTGTCCGTAGTCGTTGGAGTTTCGAGACTGGGCATCGATACTCTATGAGTAAACTAGTGTATACGGATCGAGACCCCGACGAGGGGCAATGGACGGTCTCACAAGCCATTGGTGTCAGTTGGTTCACCTAAGATGTATACAGGTGCTCATTGGGTTATGAGTACACCGGACAGGACTCACCGGGAACATGCTAGTTGGTATTATACCTAACGTCAGATAGCAGTTCCCTGGTGACATGTGTAAAGGTTAGTCTATCGACCTGAGATCGTTATTTATCTCGTGTGAGTTCCCGCTGTGCTTTGATTACTATACTACCACGGCTCAAAGGAGTCGTGCAAACAGGTTTTAGTTGGGTACAGTCCCGAGCCACATAGAGGCAGTGAGCGGATCGGCAGGGGATTCGTCTCTCCCGATATTTGGAGTGAGATCGCGCTGTGTCTAGGAGAGTCATTACATGAAGTCCTTGGCCAAGGAAAGTGAGATTTACTGGTAGGTATTCCAGTAGTATCTCAGGGTGTTCTGGGATACACTCCGACACGACTTATACCGCTATTGGGGGTCTGAAGTTTACCAGCCCCCTAGGCCCGATATGCGATACTCATAGACGAACGGACCGGACTGTACGGATATTGTCACTAGTAGGGTTTCAGGATGAGTTCGCTCGTCGGACTCCCTTTGCTCAATACCTTGGTAGCCGTTACGTACAGCTAGTACCACTGACGTGCTTGTGGTTAAACCCACTGCCAGCATATTGACGAGTGTTTAGAGTCCCCCACAGAAAGTTTCCCTAGTTCGGGCGAAACGTTGGAGAGACCGTATGGTTTTATGGCAGGGTTCGATCATATACGTGTACTTGTGCACGGATCATGGTCGGACGGATCATACTAGTGGGCTTTGGTTTAAGCGGGATCCTAGTATTATATTTGTTGGATTACTTTCGTCTCATTGTATTCGTATTCAGTCGGAATGCGGATGCAGGTATGTATATACAGATGAAGGGTATTCTTGTGATCTGTCACGAGTTTACTTTAGAAGTTGCCATTATATTTATTGTTATAAACATTTGGATTAATGTTTAATAAGTGGAAATTGTGAGTGCAAATCATAATCAAGAGCATTAATTATGGCACATGCATTTGTGGTGACTCATGGTATTATTTTTTGTGCCATTTTCTTTTCTCTTGATTGTTTATTGTGTGGAAATGATGTGTGAGGAGAGAGAGGGCAGCCACTTAAAAAGTGGGGCTTGGTCTTGTGTATATTATGAGAGCTCTCACATTTTCCTCCTAACACAATATGCTAGCAAGCTTCTTCTTCTTCACTAGCTTTCTTGTGCTCACAACTTTCTCATCAATGGCTTCTTCTTCAACCTCCATCCATACCATCTCATGTGTTGAGAATCAATGGATGTCTAGAGACAAAGTTATCACACACATTCACTACATCACCTTGGACATGTCGGCTCGCAAACTTCATGTCCGAGTTGCTTCAGTTTGAAGCTGGAGCCCGTAAAATGATTCCTTGACGTGGTGCCACTTCGACGAGGAGATCGAGCGAGATCGAAGAAGCCATGAGGAGCTTAGAATGATGGCTGAAGACCGAAGGACACGGATCGATCGGTATAGCCATTCTAAACTTCTTTGTAGTTTGCTAGTTAAGGGTTAATGGTACGATCTGGGTGAAAGTCTGCGTTAGTGCCGGTTAAATAAAAGTTTTTGTTCCACGTTTGGCCTCGGATTGACGGCCGGGGCGCTACCGTAGACTTACAGAGTTGCCTCGGATTTGAGGTTGGAGCTCAATGCAAAGACTCTCGGGTGGATCAACTTCGATGCGGGGAGAACGGAGATCAAACTTGATCAAGGAAGCCGCGAGGAGCTTAGGATAATGGTTAAAGACCGAAGGACATGGATCAATTCGGTATAATCACTCTAACCTTATATATGTTTTTGTTATCTAGGGCTTATGGGTCGATCCGGTTTATCGGGTTGTTCTAGCGCCGGTTTTTGAAAATTTTTGTTCCATATTTGGCCACGTTTTGATGGCCGGGGCGCTGGCGTAACCCAACATGGTATCAGAGTCATTCCATAAGCCTTATTTAACTTATTGCGACATTAGAAATCCATCGTTTTTGTCGTGCAAAAACTGCCGACAAAAACAGTTCCAAAAACTGAAAGTTTGAGAAGTTTGCACACCCCGCGGGCTCACGGTTTGAGCTGAAAAGCCATGGGGTTGTGCATGGGCACCCTGGGGTACCCCGTGGGGACCGAACGGCCCTACCTTGGGCAGGACTCGTCGGGAACTGCAGGTTTGTATATTACTTAATGGAATATGTTAGTGTTATATGCCTTAGAGGCCATTATTGTATCATACTGGTTTATATATTACTTAATGGAATCTTGGGATATACACGGATATAGTAACAGTCTTGCTCGAAATGGTAGTATGCTACCTAGTTTGTTTCTACCTCAATATGCGCATGTGTTTCTTTTAGTATATCGCTTATACATATTGGTAGAGCCCTAAGGATCTTTTGCTTGATTACCAGCGTTGTGATGGCAGTCACACTAGTGGGGGCTGGGTAGTCTATAAGCACATCCTATACAGGTCCCTAGTCATAGAATTATCGAGACGGGATATCAATACTCCAGAGTATACTAGTGTATACGCTTCTCATCCCAGCAGGGGAGATAGTCTGTCCCACAGCCATTAGTACGTCGTACTGCAGATAGTATGCAGGTACACTGGACAAGACTCGTCGGGAACTGCTAGTGGGTACTATACCAATCGTCGGGTGGCAGTTCCCAGGTGACATGAGTACATCTTAGTCTGTCGACTTGACAATGCTACTTTGCCTCGAGTGTGTTCCCACTGTACTTTGATTACTACCCTACCACGGCTCAAAGGATTCGTGCAAACAGGTAGTAGTTGGGTGCAGTCTCGAAGCACTTGGAGGCAGTGGCGGTTAGATAGGATTCGTCTCTCCCGGTATTGGGGGTTGATATCGCGCTATATTCAGAAAGCCATTACACAAAGTCCTTGGCCAAGGCTAGCGAGATTTACTGGTAGGTATTCCAGTAGTTTCTCAGGGTGTATTGGGATACTCTCCGACACGACTTATTGCGCTATTAGGGGTCTGACGATTACCGCCCCCTAGGCCTGGGATGTATTGAGACAAACTAATCCTACACAAGGTGGTCTTGGCGGTGGGGACCCGGAACTGCCCCACCTTGGGCAGTTTCGGGTCTACCTCACCTCCTGGCCACCTTGTGGTGGCCTCAGGGGTGGGGTTGTTAGTTGTATGTATGCCCTAGAGGCCAGTATTGTACATATGATGCATATTATATTGGATGCTCGGACATATATAGAGATGACTTTCTTACTCGATATGATAGTATGCTATCTGGTTACTCTTTATCTTAACATGTATACTTGTCTCTTTATACTGTCTTATGGTTATATGTTGGTAAAGCCCTTAGGATGTGTACTTGACTGCCTGGACTATGATGAGGATCATACTAGTGGGGATATGGTAGTCCATAAGTACATCCTTCAAGGTCCCTAGTCGTGGGTGTATCGAGACGGGGCATCGATATACCAGTGTAGACTAGCGTATACGCTTCTCGACCCATAAGATGGGCGATGGATGATCCCATATCCATTGGTGCTTGACATCAGAGATGGTATACGGGTGCTCAGTGGAGACTGGGTACACTGGACGGACTCGTCGAGAACTCCCAGATGGTATTATACCTCACGTCAGATGGCAGTTCTCAGATGACACTTGTGCAGGTTAGTCTGTAGACCCGAGATCGTCATAGAGTCTTGTGTGATTCCCACTGTGCTTTGATTTCCACCTTACCACGTCCATGAGAGCATGCAAAACGGTGGTTTTTGGGTACAGTCCCGAGTCACATGGAGGAAATGAGCGATAGGAGGGGTTTCATCTCTCCCGGTATTGGGGGTTGATGTTGCGCTGTGCTCGATTGGCCGTAACAGGGAAGTCCCTGGCCAGGGCTGATTCAGAGATTTGCTGGTAAGTGTTACCAGTAGTTTCTCGACCCGTTATGAGCCTCACATCGGCACGACTTATCAGTTATTGGGGTCTGACGTTTACCACCCCTAGACTTGATATGTGACATATCAGACGAGGATACCGGACTGTACGGAAAGTGTTGCCGGTTGGCTCGACGGGAGTTGTAGCAGGTTCGCTTATTCTCTTCTGATCGCTCAATACCCGGGTGGCCGTTACGTTTAGCTGACCGCTTGCGGCTTGGGGGTGCTTGATATGATCATCACTCACTGCCGGCGTATTGACGAGTCTTAGAGTCCCACAATGGAGTTACCTAGTCCAGGCGAAACGTTGTAGTGCACGTATGCGATATGCGCATGGACCCGATTAAAATACGAGTATAGGATACCGTATATTGATCGGGCGGCTTGCTTTTGGTTAGGGTCATATGTGATATGACCGGATTGATAAATCAAGTGTTGATTTATCATTTAACCATTAGTTTCTCACTAGAAATCCTTTCTTCTACTTGATGGATGTATGCATGCATGTATGTTCTCTTTTTAGATTCATGCATGTATGGATGTACATTCACACATGCATACATACATACATCCTTCATGGTTGTATATACATGGAAATGGTGGCAATATAAGACTCACACCATGGTTTTAAATATGTATTTTATTATATTTGATTCAAAACAAAAAGGAAAAAGAAAATGGTTATGATTGATTTGTTTCTACACTCTTCTTTTGACCTAACCATTCTCACCCACCTTTTAACCTTGGGTAAACTTTCCTTTTGTGTTTTAACTCAAGTTTAATAATATATTCATTGTTTAAACCATGGTTTGAGATGAGAACAAGAAAAATATATATTGATATATTTTCTTTTTCCTTTGACAAGGGTTATTCTTTTCACTCTTGTTAAAAAATATAGCCATCATCTTCTTCTTCCTCTCTCATTTGCTCACTAGATTTTTGTAGTGAGCAATATATTCATCAAGTTAGGATTTTGAAGTGAGAAAGAGAACCACAACACCATTCTACACAAGTCTAGCCCACTTGTTTGGAGTGTTAGCTTCATTTCGTTCTCTTGACCGGGTGAGGTTGCTAGCTTGGACAAAGCGGACTCCGGGTGGATC
Source organism: Agapanthus africanus (assembly GCA_030015575.1). Classification (NCBI taxonomy): domain Eukaryota; kingdom Viridiplantae; phylum Streptophyta; class Magnoliopsida; order Asparagales; family Amaryllidaceae; genus Agapanthus; species Agapanthus africanus. The sequence continues at coordinate 553,887,062 of JASDDO010000022.1, read as the reverse complement.
ATCGGTGACCTGGAGGAGTTCAAGCGGAGCTTTTTCAAACCCCAAGTAGCCGAGGAGTCTAGCATAGGGAGCTACAAAGGTTGTACTCTCTAAACCCTAGATTTTCTTTCATATGATGATATGCAAGATCTTGAAACCCTAATTTTTCTAGGAACGATTCTATGTTCGTTAACTTAGCACCCTAAAAATTCAATCTTTGGTTCATGTGATGCTTCCAAACCCTTCATGAGATGCTAGGCTAACCCAACATTGGTATCAGAGCCAACCTAGAACATTAGGCGACACTTTAACGAAGTTAAAACTCCGATCGAACCGGAAAATACGGGTTTTTAGTGCTCTGTGGACATTTTTCAAAAACTGGTTATTTTCAGAATTAAAAATATGCAAAAAATCCAGCAGGTAAATATAAGAGTTACTGTAAAAAACGATGTCATGATCTGTTAATTAGACCGCGGAACCGCGGCAATAGCCTGCTTAGGCCGCGGTTCCGCGGCCGTTCTGTTGGATCATGGTGTGGTTTTTGTACAGTAACTAATTATACTGCTTGTATATTGTTTTGGAGTATTTTTAATCTGAATTTAGTTCTGTAATCTGGAGATGGTTTTGGACTCGTCGATTCGATCGGAATTTTGATTTCGTGACTTTTCCGGATAAATTAGAATGTATTGAAGTGTTTGAACGAGTATCATTTGCTCATTTTTCACGGGGTTTAAAATCTTTCGGAAATACGTGCAAGTTTGTTTGTGGTGGACCCTCTAGAAGACAACAAACCTTAACTCGATTATGTGACCGTCTTGAACTGCCTTTTGAACCTTAGGGTTTGGGGCAGTACGGCGTGCCACATGTGAGGCGTTGGCTTGACACTTTTACGGCTGGACCGCTACCACTGTGTCACACTCCGGGTTTTTGAACTCCGCTCAAGTGTTGAGCTTTAGTGAATCTTGGGTATTTGATCGTTCGTTCAAAAACTTTAATACCGTCTATTTATCTGGAATGTGATGCAATATGTGGAATTCATATAGTTGGACATGAAATACGAAGTATATGATATTTCGCATTTACGATGTCTAAAGAGAATGTGGATTCCAGATATTGCAGTTTTACACTTTCTTTTCTGTGATCGTAAGTGTAGTATGTCGATATCGCCGGTTTCGTTGCTATATATCAACGACAATTGGGGTACGTATACTTACTTACGTTGATGATATGAGATATTATGTGTTGCTGAGATATGATGTGCAGGATTGTCGCGATTGAATAGCCGGGTTTTTTTTATGTGAGATGAGAGTTTTATATTTTCATTCATGTAAATTCAAATGTAATGTAATATTCTTTTATTTGGGGCACTTCCGGGTGAGGTTGATGCCACCAGTGTTGTATATTATTTACTTTTCCGCATTAGGATGGACCCAAGGAGGGGAGCACAGGTGACCGGGTTCTGGGGTTCAGTGGGAGGCCATCTCGAGGAGTCGAGACCGGGTCTCCTAAACTCCAGAATTGGTAGGGTCGCTTGCCGCTCTCGTAGGAGTCCAGGGTGTGGGCTTGGCTATTCATCGCGACTGTGGAATCCGTATTTTCTATTGTTGGCTAAATACTAAATACGGACGTCCTAGCATATCCCACATTATATCTATGTTTCTGCTGCGATATCTGTGATGTGATCATTAGATATGTTCTGTGATGGATACAGTATATAGTATATTTGATATATTATATAGACGTTACTTATGTTTTGCACCCGCGCTAGCCCTGCCCTGCTCTGTCGTTAGTTACCTAACCTAACGGTGCACGAGGGGACATCGAGGCGAATGCGGATGGCATAAGTGTACGTCGTATTTATCTGTGATGTTTAGGTGAGTTAAATGATGGGACATCATTAATGTGATTAATGAAAGAAAAGAAAGCTAAAAGATGTTGTAGAATCAAATTTTAAATAAAAAGGGTAGCTACAGTTTTGCTTTGCATAGCGGTATATATGATATACCCTGCACCTTATTCGATGGGGAAAGAGCCGAGATCCCTTCACCGGGAGTGACCTCTTTAGCAAAACTGGCAGATTCTACAACACTCGGTTTGACTTTTGATTGCTTTTGGAGTTTTGCTTTGCACAGTGGTATATATGATAAACCCTGCACCTTATTCCATAAGGAAAGAGCCGAGATCCCTTCACCGGGAGTGACCTCTTTAGCAAAATTAATATGTAACACTTTGAATTTCCGTTTGAATGTCTTTCGTGATAATTAGTGATCGTACGTGTTATTATATGTGTGTGCATAGGATTATTAGTTATTTAGTCGTGTTAGCAAATTGGGAAATTTTCCGTTGTAGTGTACACTTGCACACTTAGCTTTTTTTGTAACTTAGGGTTTTTGGTAACTTGTTAACCATTCTTGTGTTGCATGGTTGCTAACTTTTTCCCCACCCTTTAATCAACACAAAACCCTTTTTCATAATTCAAAATCCTAATAAACAAATGAGCCATGGTGTTAGGTATTGAACTGTGACTTTTGACCCCTTTTCTTCTCTCTTCTCTCTCTTTCCCTCATTCTGAAATCCAGCAGCATTCCAGCAGCAAAACCCTAGCCTTCCCTCATCTTTTCTTCTCCTCTTCATGTTTCTTTGATCTCTACACAAATCCTACACAAAAACCACACATTTCCTTCACAAAACCTTAGGAAAAATGAGTTTTTGAGGTGTTTGGAGGCAAATCTGCGTACTTGAAGGAGGAGCTGGAACTTTTGGTGTTTTATAAGGTCTTTAGAAGGTATAAATTCATGTCTTAACCTCTTTCTCCATAACTTGCATGTTTAGCTTCCAAATATCACCTTTTTGTGCAATTTTAGTGCTATTGAAGGGATTTAGTGTTAATATGTTAAAATTTATGTTGTTGTGGCTTGATTAGCTTGTTAATGAGTTATTAGTATGGGTTTAGACTTAGGTTTGTTTTAGTTTGCACAAAAATACCCTAAAGTTTGAATTTAGTGCAAAAGTGTGGATTTTAACTAGAATTAAGGCCCTGTAGGATCTACTGCTACCCGAGATATTTCAGAGTGAAACTAGAGGTTACTGTAGCATGTATGGGGGTATAGAGTGCACACACCAAACCTGGGAGCCCAATTCCCTACCCAGGCCGCCGAAATAAGCATTCTGGCCGCAATTTGCGGCCAGATGGGGGTGTTTTGGGTTGGGGTTTGGGCTGATGGTGTCTGCTGCTATGTGAGTTATTTTGGTATATATATTTTTACAATATCTTTTCTGTATCAAAATCTGGAGTAGAATACCTATTTTCTCGTATTTTCAATCTTTCGCGACACGCGTGATACGTGCGTGTGGGTTTGGGGTTTCTGCGTATCGTGACGCGTCGGAGTGGCTTCAGGCGCGTAATCACACGTTTTAGCGTATCGCGCGCACGCGCGCTTGGTTCACGACACGAGTTACTAGTTCGGCTTTAATGTCGTGTTTGTGTGATGTCAAGCTTATGTATGATGTATTGTGTAATTCTAGGTTCGCAGGCGAGTACGGCGGATGCCGCGCAGAAGGGGAAGCAAGTTGTTGGCTATACCTAGCGAGAGACTACGGTGGGTAGATTTCACATCTACGGGGATATCGCCCGCATGACGTTCTACGTCAGGGCTGATAGAACCTTATAGTTTCCTTTGTATACATTGACTATTCATGGCTACTATTTAGTGCATGCTGCATTCCCTGCTATTTGGATATAAACTAGAATTGATATAACACCGCACCATTACTAACGGTCCATGTTGCACGAGCACTATCCTGCATGTTACACACACACCGTTAGTAATTGCCATGACACTCACACTGTAGAATTTATATCGGATCATTATATTGTAGCTCATCTATATGTGACTTGACATGCTATTCATACATGATGCATATATTACATCGGATCATTATATTGTAGCTCATCTATATGTGACTTGGCATGATATTCATATTTGATGCACATATCATATCGGATCATTGACTTGCATATTGGTTTGGATTACATGTGATTTCTGGATTTGGGAACCGTGGCTATTTCAAATATGGAATCATTTAAAAACCCGGTTCCCTTGATATGATATTTCGGTGCGTCCACCATGTGTTTCCTCGGTGCTAGAGTGATATATGTGAACCCGAATCGAGGAGCTGGTTGAAGCCGATTACGGGTATATGGTGGACCCGGTACGGTACCCCGGGGCGAGAACTGTTTCGCTGTGTAGTAGACGGTGAGCCTGGCAGAGGGACTACTACCTACCGTTGATTGGTTGGACCTGACAGTTATCCGGAGGGTACTGATCAGAGTCAATAGATGGATGCGGGATGATCCGTACTGTCGGGGCCGAGGGCCGATACCGCAGATGGAGCCCGTGGGCTGACCCGGACTGACGGGGCCCGATGGATGAGGATTTGCGTGTCGATGCTGGACACGAGTATTTATGATATTTTGGGTGCCGATGTTGGGCACTCGGGATTCTCAGAGATGTACAGGATTTGAGGGCCGATGAGAGTGCCGGCGCCTGAGCTATTTGGGGGATCTGGGTACATTGATGGACACCGATTATATATTCCACGTTGACATTCCGTGTAGATATTATATTGCCCATGCTCAGCATTTATTATTGTACCTCATCCTGTAGTTATATTACCTGATAGAGCACTTGCATGATTATTGCACATACTGCTTATCACACATTGAGATCATCTGTTGGCATATGATAGAGTAGCGCAGTACGTGCATGCTCGCGATTACCTTTATATGTTATCTCTATTCACGAGTTGGAAACTCACCCCCGTTGTGCCACAGTGTTTGCAGGTTGCCCTTCGGAGTAGTCGCGGCAGGATGCGCTTGCATCTTTTGACACAGATACCCCCATAGTTGGTGTACTAGCTCTTTTGCTGATAGGTGGGTTTTGTGCGGTATATGTTTATCTTTCAGTTATGTACATTGTTGTATCTAGTATTCTCCATCTACCATGTATGTATTTGACTTAGAGACAGTGTGAGGACGATGGTGTATTTTATTTTTATTCTGGTGTCGAGCTCGCTGTGAGCCGACTGTACTTGCAGTTTATTCTATCTGTGATGTTCCCACTTATGGATCTTGATCTTCGCTACGGCGTCGTATATTGCTATCTTGGTGATTGTTTACTTAGATTTCTTATCATGTTAGTAAGTGCTTTCATTTAAAACTTATAACACTCTATACTTTCACTGGTTTGATTTCTGGGTTTTCGGTTCACTTAGTCACGTTACGCCTGTAGACGTTACGTGGTTAAGTGCCGGTCACGGGCCAAACTTTGGGTCGTGACAAAGTTGGTATCAGAGCATAGGTTTTACCTTTCGGAGTGTAGGATGACCCTGGTATGATGGAGTAGGTAGCTGCAGCAGGGTAGCGTAGCGTGTGTATGTTCCGCGGCATACTCACGACACGGTACTCCGCCTACGCGACCTTAGGACTTATTGATTTAAATTCCTTCTTGAGTCTATGCATTCTTGCGATTCGATTTCCGTATCCTTATCGAATCCTAATGTTCCTTTCAGCCAATATGCCGCCAAAGACTACGAGGGCGCAGAGAGCGGCCGCAAGGGCCGAGATTCGAGTTGACTCGTCCGAGACGAGGACTGATCCGGGTAGTACACCGGTTGTGCCCGAGCAGGCTGTTCCTGCCGTGACAGATCAGATTGCTATGTTAGGGGCTGGTGTGCAGGAGATACGCCAGACGATGGGATCCAGTATGCAAGAGATGCGCCAGATGATGGGATCTCTAGTTGAGACATTTCGAGCGCAGCGACCAGAGGTAGTTCCACCCGTTGCAGAGACCGCGGTGGTACCCACAGTTCAGGCAGTTGCACCTGCGACTACAGAGGTTATTACAGTATCGCTGTCAGAGTTTATGAGGCTGAAACCTCCGGTCTTCACAGGCACCGATGTGGCCGAGGACCCATATGTTAGTTATATGTATGCCGTAGAGGCCATTACTGTACATACGATGTATATTGTAGTGGATGCTAGGACATATATAGGGAGGACTTTCTTGCTCGACATGATAGTATGCTATCTGGTTGTACTTTATCTTAACATGTACTCTGATTATCTCTATGTTACATGTTGATAAAGCCCTTAGGATGTGTACTCGACTACTGGGACTATGATGAGATCATACTATTGGGGCCACGGTAGTCGACGAGTACATCCTATAACTTTCCTAGTCGAGGGTGTATCGAGATAGGGCATCGATACACCAGAGTAGACTAGCGTATACGCATCTTGACCCATATGATGGGCGATGGATGATCCCATATCCATCGGTGTTTGACATCAAGGATGGTGTACGGGTGCTCAGTGGAGACTGGATACACTGGACGGACTCGCCGAGAACTCCCAGATGGTATTATACCTCACGTCAGATGGCAGTTCTCCGGTGACACTGGTACAGAGTAGTCTGTTGACCCGAGATCGTCATAGAGTCTTGTGTGATTCCCACTGTGCTTTGATTTCCATCATACCACGTCCAAGAGGGCGTGCAAAAAGGTGGATTTTGAGTACAGTCCCGAATCACATGGAGGCAATGAGCGATAGGAGGGGATTCGTCTCTCCCGGTATAGGGAGTTGATGTTGTGCTGTGTTCGATTGGCTATAACCGGAAATCCCTGGCCAGGGTTGCTGAGATTTACTGGTAAGTGTTATCAGTAGTTTCTCGAACTGTTATAGACCTCATATCGACACGACTTATCGAGCTACTGGGGTCTGACGTTTACCACCCCTAGACGAGATATGCAACATATCAGACGACGAGACCGGACTGTACGAGAGTGTTACTGTTTGGATTCACAGGAGAATGTACAGGCTTGCTTGTTGATCTTCTGAGCGCTCAATACCTGGGTAGCTGTTACGTTTAGGTGACCGCTTGCAGCTTGTGGGTGTTTGATATGATTATCACCTACTGCCGGCGTATTGACGATTCTTTAGAATCCTATACAGAGGTTTCTTGGCTCAGGAAAAACGGAGTAGGAGCACATATGTGATATGTGCGGGACCGAGGATAATACGATATGAGATACCGTATTCTATTCTCGCGATATTTGATATCAGCCGGGTCATCGGATCAAATGTTGATTCGATGAATCGGTACGGATATATATTAGTCGGTTATATGCGATATAGCCGGATTGTCAGATCAAGTGTTGATTCGATAATTTAATGTATAATAATATATATGATATATTAAATTACATTAACTACTATTAGCTCACTAAAAGATTCTTTTTCTCACTCAGGTAATACATTGATATATATGCGATATATGTTAATTGTATTATTTTCTTTTGTTACGATAAATATTATATATGTGATATATAATATTGTAACATGATATGATAAATAATGCAACATGTTTAGTAGAGATTAAACAAGATTAGGGTTTGATTTGGGTTAATTATTTCTAGATGATTCTAGAAGGTTTTGTTTTGTCATGGAAAAGATATTTACACATGACTCATCTTTAACCTAACCCAAACCCTACACCCTTGGTTAATTCTCTACAATGGTTTAGCAACCATGGTTGCATTATTGATCATTATCATCTTTCATTATTCATCACAAAAGGATAATTCAATTATTGATCATCTTCTTCCTTCTTCTTTTTTGCTTAAAAAGCTTTCTTGCTTTGATTTTTGTGATGAAGATATGTGAGAAAAAGATAAATAAAGAGAGCAAAAATCATACTTCATCATCCTCATCTTCCCTTGCTATTTAGATGAGGGTGTTCACATCATTTCATGAGTGTTAGCTTGTGTTAACGAAACTTCAAGGTAGATCATCTTTGTATCGAAGATCGGAAGCAAAGGTTGCATCTTTCTCTTCGTAGAACCTCTCGAGAGTCCGGAACCCGATGATCGCAGCGAAGGGACCACAACACGGAGCATATGAAGTGAAGGACCGGATCTACAAAGGTTGTAATCCCTCTCACTTAGTGTTAAACTGTTTAGCATGTTAGTTTTCGCCTAATCTCTAGTTTAAAGATCCGTATTCGGGTTGTTCGGCACGGCTAATTTTTTAATCGGGCATGGTTGATGCCTCGTAGACCCTTGTGCGCGTGCCCAGCAACCCTACAGTGGTATCAGAGCCAGGTTAGAGCTTTAGGCGAAGTCTAGACGAAGTTTAAATTCCGATCGAACCCGGAAAACCTGATAAAACCCCCTCTCTGGAAATTTTTCAAAACTGTGATTTTTTCATATTAAAAATGCTCAAAAAATTCAGCAGGGTATTTTAGGAATTACTGTGAAGCACGTGCGCCTGATTCCACCAAAGCGCGGCGGAACCGCGGCACAAGCATGGCTTGTGCGGCGGTTCCGCGGCCATTTAGTCACATCAGAATTTGAAATTTGCACAGTAATTCTTATCTTTTTGTGCTGTATTTTATGGGAATTTTTAATATTTATTCAACTGTTGAATTATCTGGGTTGTATTGGGGACTCGTTGTTTCGATCGGATATTATAACTTTGTTTAGTTTGTCCGGATAATTTTAGAAACTGTTAAAAAGTTCGAACGGATATCAATAACTCACTTTTTCTCCAGTCGGAAAATTTTTCAAAAGTTGGATTTTTCCTCGTGTTTAAGAACGTTCTAAGTCATGCAAGTAACGCGGTGGACCCTCTAGAAGACAACAAACCTTAACTCGATTATGTGACCGTCTTGAACTGCCTTTAGAACCTTAGGGTTTGGGGCAGTACGGCGTGCCACATGTGAGGCGTTGGCTTGACCCTTCTACGGCTGGACTATTGGTACTGTGGCATGTGATGGATGTTTTTAAACTGATTTCAAGTGTTGAGATATATTGGGGAAATCTTGGGTGTTTGATTATTCGATCGGAAAGTTTAACTTTGTCTATTTATCTGGAATGTGATACAATATTTGGAATCCACAAAAAGTTATGAGATAACTAATTTGAATGTTATAAATCTAGCGGTTTAGTCTCAAATGATCGGTTGCCACGGAATTTTGATGTGATCAAAAGTCCGTCGCAATCACGTAGCGTACGCGGATACTCGCCGGATAAACTTAATAGACAGCTACGCCCCATAGCCCCGACCAAGTGACTGTAGGAGAACCCCGTCGCCGAAATCATCCGTTCGGGTGCTCGCGGCAGCGGTGTTCCGCCTTAGTGCACTTCGTCGACGGCATCTGAGGGTGCGGCCGTCTACTAAAGTTTGCGACGAGCATTCGATCAGGACGTCGGGAATCTTGTTGAATTGCCCGACTTGATATTGAAAAGAGTTTTCGATAATGAGACTAAAATGCGGGGTTTATAATAGTTAGGCATGAGATGTCTAAAGAATTCATTTGGTTAGGCATGCGATGTCTAAGGAGGTTGTGGATTCCAACTGTTGTAGTTTTACACTTTCTTTTCTGTGACCGTAAGCGTAGTATGTGGTATATCGCCGGCTTCGTTGCTATACAGCAACGACAATCGGGATACGCATACTTGCTTACGTTGATGATATGAGATATTATGTGTTGCTGTGATATGTTGTATTGGATCGTCGCGTTTGAATAGCCGGGGGTTTTATGTAAGATGAGTGTTTTTCTTTTTCATTCATGTAAAATTCATTTTGTATGTAATATTCTTTTATTGGGGCACTTCCAGTTAGCGGAAGATGTCACCGTTGTATATTATTTACTTTTCCGCATTAGGTAGACCCAAGGCGGGGAGCACAAGTAACCGGGTTCTGGGGTCCAGTGGGAGACCATCTTGAGGAGTCGAGACCGGGTCTCCTAACCCTAGAATTGGCAGTGTTACTTGCCGCTCTCGTAGGGGTCTAGGGATGTGGGTTTGGCTATTCATCGCGACCGTGGATTCCGTGTTTTATACTGGCTCGTATTGAAAACACGGACGTCCTAGTATATCCAATATTTCATATATGTTCTTCTGCTGCAATGTTCTGTAATGAGATCATATTACTGCCTGTGACGAATGTTTATATTATATATATGAGATATATGTTATATTGCAGATTTCGTTTCAAAAGAGATGCTTGCGAAGCATAATAAAATGGGACTTCATTAATGAGATTAATGAAATAAAAGAAACCTAAGATGTTGTAGAAACTTGTTTATAAAAACTGGTAGCTCTAGTTCTTGCTTTGCATAGCGGTGTTCCTTGTAAAACATCCAGCACCTTATTCGATAAGGAAAGGACCGAGATCCCTTCACCGGGAGTGACTCCTTTAGCAATAACTGGCAGATGCTACAAACTTGGTTTGTCTTTTGATTGCTTCTATAGTTCTTGCTTTGCATAGTGGTATTTGTGAAATATCCTGCACCTTATTCGATGAGGAAAGGGCCGACGATCCCTTCACCGGGAGTGACCCCTTTAGCAAAACTAGAAAAGCAACAAAAACACTCCATTTAAAATCACTCGATTCTACAACGATATCAAGTTCATTACGCAAAGGGTTTTCTTAAAAACCCGTCGTAGCCCTCCGTCATTTCAGATAAGTACTGATTAGTATTCGTGCTACGTTTGTTGACCTTAGCCAAGACGTAGTGTGCGGTAGCTGATTAGTGCTTATCTGTATAAGCATATGATGCGATTGAGTTAGGGTAGTCGTGCGACTTTGTTGACCTTAGCCAAGGGTCGTGCGGGTGGGTTTAATTCAATCGGGAAATGACGGGTTGAACTTGGCTAGCACTTATGATTTGTTGACCTTAGCCAAGGTCATAAGATGCTAGGGGCAAAATATTATTGGGAATTTCAAGTGTTGAAATTTAAAATGAGATTGCATACCTTCTATGAGATACTTGGATCCCGATACCCGCTGCGAGTAAGAGCTACTCCTGGGAGAGTTTTACACATTACAATTAGCCGATCAAGTAGGTGTCTAGAAAGGTGTTAACGGGGTTACGCCTCTGGGAAAACGAGGTTTACTTTAATTAGGTTCGTGCGAAAGCACGGGCGACCTCCCTCAAAGTACCGACACTGGCCTGGCTGAAAGATTGGCGAACTTGTAGGGTGTAATTAATCCCGGCTAGTCTTTCCTTTTAGGGTTTGAAGGAAGATTTGATTAAAACAGTGGGAGACATCCTGATTAGATATATTAGATAACCAATCTAATCTTGCAAGAGCATACGCTGAGTGTTTTCTTCTCTCTCTCTCCAGGTAGCGACCATATCACACCTTAATCAAGATAATAAAACGGATATAATGACCGAACCCGCTTGTTATACTGAGCTAAGGAATGTTGGTCCCGCTCCAACTTATAATTGTTATAAGACAGAACAGGAAATAGGGGATTACCAGAATTCCCGTGCCGCCCAAACGAAGAAAGTGCATGCTGATGCATCATCTTCGGGTGTGTTCATTATAAAGAACTGTTTCTTAGTATCCTTTACGTCCTAGGTATGTGATACCAGATCAGGATCCCGCATATGTAATCTGTTACATGGGCTACAGAAAGGTAGAGAACTGAGAACGGGTGATAAGTTTCATGAGACAGAAAACGGTGCAAGTGTTGCAGCCAAGTCTGTTGGTCACTATCACCCTGTATTACCTGAATACATTGATTCTGAACAAATGTTATTAGATACCGAACCCGATATACAAAATCATATCAGTCTCTTTATTAGTAAAGAAAGGATATAATTTTGTATTGTTGGATAATGTTTTGAACATTTTCTATATCAAGAGTTGATCGGTTCAGGCACGTTATCTAATAGCATTGACGTTCTAAATCAAACTACAGTTCTTAGCATACAGAACACACACAAGAGGAAGAGTTCAGAAATGAACGAATCCTTCTTGAGGTATTGTAGACTAGGTCATATCAATGCGACCCGACTAGCTGAAGTTACATTTAGATGCATATTCAAATTAGTTTGAATTTACATCTTGTGAAACTTGCCAGCCATGTCACAAAGATAAAATGACCATAGCTCTGCTTATTGGAAACAGAGAAAGAGTTAGTGAACTCTTGGGATTGATACATGTTGATGTATGTAAGGTCCCATGTCTACACATGCTAAGATCGGTTCTTTGTACTTCATTACATTCTCTGATAATCTCTCAAGATTCAGACATATGTTCCTATTGAAACACAAGTCCGAACCTTTTGAGATATTCACAGAATATGAGTTAGAAGTAGAGAACCGAAAATACGGGTAAAAGTATTATGTCCTTTGATGCGATCAAGGAGGAGAATACTTGAGCACGGAATTCCTGGACTATTATAAAGGAGAATGAGATTCTCTCTCAGCATTACTCCTCCGTATACACCATAGCACGATGGTATATCGGGGTGGAGCAATAGCACCCTATGTGATATGGTGTGCTCTATGATGAGTACTACTGAGTTTCCTATTTCCTTTAGGGAGTTATGCACTTGTGAAGTTGCATACCTATTGAATAGGGTTCAAATCAAATCAGTTGCCTACCACTTCATATGTGATATGGAAAGGGAAGAGCCCATATCTTAAGTTTGTTAAGATTTGGGGTTGTCCGGCCTATGTCTAAAAGCAAAATCCGGACAAGCTCGAGGCAAGGTCTGTTATGTAGAACTGGAAATGTTCCAGCTATACAAACTACAGCTGATAATTTGGTAGAACTAAAGGATTCAATAGTTTCCAACGAACCTCAGCCTCTCCGCCGATCTAGTAGGGTTCCTCACCCACCTGAGAGATACTTTGGTTTCTCTATGACAGTGGGAGCGAGGATTGCATCATGAGATGATGACCCAACTAGTTTCGAGCTGGCCATCAAGAGTGGGACTCTGTAAGAATGGCTGGATGCTTAGCGATCTGAGATGGAATCCTTATACACCAACAAAGCATGGACTTTGGTTGCTTTATCTGAAGGGTTAAATCCCCATCAGGAGCGAGTATATCTTAAGAAGATTACTTGGTGTACATGGAAAAGTTGAGACTTTCAAAGCTATGCTTAAGTCCATCCAGATCCTACTTGCCACGGCTACATTCCATGACTACGATATCTGGTGGTTGGATGTCATGACTGCTTTTCTAAATGATGTTTTAGAAGAGAGCGTCTATAAGTACACAGCCAGAGGGCTTCGTAGACTGTGGGAGCAGCGGAAACGTGTGCAAGATGTTTTATATGATAAAACAGGTATCGCGGAGTTGGAACATCTGTTTTGATGTGGTAGTCAAAGAGTTTGACTTCATCAAAATGGTAGATGAACCTTGTATATATAAAAAGGTAGTAGGGAGTATGGTGGTGATCCTCGTAGAGTACGTAGATGACATACTCTTGATAGGGAAGGAGTTTCCTATGCTACGCTCGGTCAATCTCCGCTTATCACAACGATTCTCCATATAGGATCAAAGCGATACCTCCTAAATCCTGTGTTTTGGATCTATGAGATAAATCTAATTGGATGTTAGGATACTCACTAGTTGTAGTGAGATGCTATCAATCGATCCTGGGGAGAATCACTGGAAAGGTTCCAGGGTGATAAGTACGACTGAATGTCAGTCGCAGGCATTGTCTTTACCCTCAGTGGAGGGACGGTATGTTGGAAGAGTTCCAAGCTAGATACCGTGACTTACTAGACAATTAAAGGAAATATACATCGTTACCAAGGATGCTACCAAAGAGGCAGTCTGGATATATAAGTTCATGAGATGAACTTCGTTCCTACCATTGTATGACAATGGAGTTGTGGCTTTAGCCTAGGAACTACCGTCCCATCAAAAATCCAGATATAATTCTTAGGCAGTATCACCTGATCATAGAGATGGTTGATCTCCAGGGAGATCGAGGTTAGGAGAGTAGACACAGAGGACGACAGCGCGGATCCACTCACAAAGGCTTTTTTTCCCAGTAGAGACTTTTATGGGATGGTTGAGTATGAGATACTTCAACCGCAGGTAATTGTTGGGTATGCGATACCACAACAGATGGCCCTAGTGCAAGTGGGTGATTGTTAGTTATATGTATGCCCTAGAGGCCATTACTGTACATACGATGTATATTGTAGTGGATGCTGGGACATATATAGGAAGGACTTTCTTGCTCGACATGATAGTATGCTATCTGGTTGTACTTTATCTTAACATGTACTCTGATTGTCTCTATGTTACATGTTGATAAAGCCCTTAGGATGTGTACTCGACTACTGGGACTATGATGAGATCATACTAGTGGGGCCACGGTAGTCGACGAGTACATCCTATAACTGTTCCTAGTCGAGGGTGTATCGAGATAGGGCATCGATACACCAGAGTAGACTAGCGTATACGCATCTTGACCCATATGATGGGCGATGGATGATCCCATATCCATCGGTGTTTGACATCAAGGATGGTGTACGGGTGCTCAGTGGAGACTGGGTACACTGGACGGACTCGCCGAGAACTCCCAGATGGTATTATACCTCACGTCAGATGGCAGTTCTCCGGTGACACTGGTACAGAGTAGTCTGTTGACCCGAGATCGTCATAGAGTCTTGTGTGATTCCCACTGTGCTTTGATTTCCATCATACCACGTCCAAGAGGGCGTGCAAAAAGGTGGATTTTGGGTACAGTCCCGAATCACATGGAGGCAATGAGCGATAGGAGGGGATTCGTCTCTCCCGGTATAGGGAGTTGATGTTGTGCTGTGTTCGATTGGCTATAACCGGAAATCCCTGGCCAGGGTTGCTGAGATTTACTGGTAAGTGTTATCAGTAGTTTCTCGAACTGTTATAGACCTCATATCGACACGACTTATCGAGCTACTGGGGTCTGACGTTTACCACCCCTAGGCGAGATATGCAACATATCAGACGACGAGACCGGACTGTACGGGAGTGTTACTGTTTGGATTAACAGGAGAATGTACAGGCTTGCTTATTGATCTTCTGAGCGCTCAATACCTGGATAGCTGTTACGTTTAGCTGACCGCTTGCAGCTTGTGGGTGTTTGATATGATCATCACCTACTGCCTGCGTATTGACGATTCTTTAGAGTCCTACACAGAGGTTTCTTGGCTCAGGCAAAACGGAGTAGGAGCACATATGTGATATGTGCGGAACCGAGGATAATACGATATGAGATACCGTATTTTATTCTCGCGATATTTGATATCAGCCGGGTCATCGGATCAAATGTTGATTCGATGAATCGGTACGGATATATATTAGTCGGTTATATGCGATATTAGCCGGATTGTCGGATCAAGTGTTGATTCGATAATTTAATGTATAATAATATATATGATATATTAAATTACATTAACTAATATTAGCTCACTAAAAGATTCTTTTTCTCACTGGGGTAATACATTGATATATATGCGATATATGTTAATTGTATTATT
This sequence comes from Agapanthus africanus, assembly GCA_030015575.1. Lineage (NCBI taxonomy): Eukaryota > Viridiplantae > Streptophyta > Magnoliopsida > Asparagales > Amaryllidaceae > Agapanthus > Agapanthus africanus. Next base: position 553,871,743 of record JASDDO010000022.1, on the reverse strand, counting down.
TTCTTTTGTTACGATAAATATTATATATGTGATATATAATATTGTAACATGATATGATAAATAATGCAACATGTTTAGTAGAGATTAAACAAGATTAGGGTTTGATTTGGGTTAATTATTTCTAGATGATTCTAGAAGGTTTTGTTTTGTCATGGAAAAGATATTTACACATGACTCATCTTTAACCTAACCCAAACCCTACACCCTTGGTTAATTCTCTACAATGGTTTAGCAACCATGGTTGCATTATTGATCATTATCATCTTTCATTATTCATCACAAAAGGATAATTCAATTATTGATCATCTTCTTCCTTCTTCTTCTTTGCTTAAAAAGCTTTCTTGCTTTGATTTTTGTGATGAAGATATGTGAGAAAAAGATAAATAAAGAGAGCAAAAATCATACTTCATCATCCTCATCTTCCCTTGCCATTTAGATGAGGGTGTTCACATCATTTCATGAGTGTTAGCTTGTGTTAACGAAACTTCAAGGTAGATCATCTTTGTATCGAAGATCGGAAGCAAAGGTTGCATCTTTCTCTTCGTGGAACCTCTCGAGAGTCCGGAACCCGATGATCGCAGCGAAGGGACCACAACACGGAGCATATGAAGTGAAGGACCGGATCTACAAAGGTTGTAATCCCTCTCACTTAGTGTTAAACTGTTTAGCATGTTAGTTTTCGCCTAATCTCTAATTTAAAGATCCGTATTCGGGTTGTTCGGCACGGCTTATTTTTTAATCGGGCATGGTTGATGCCTCGTAGACCCTTGTGCGCGTGCCTAGCAACCCTACACCACAGTCTTTCATTGATAGGATGGCACGGATATGTCGTTCACTTAGATGCGCAGATGCGAGATGGGTTGAGTCCGCGAGCTTTCGCCTGGAAGGTCTTGCGCAGAAATGGTGCGAATCAGTCGAGAAGGGTAGAGTAGCAGGTCTTCCTCCTATGACCTGGACAGAGTTCGTGGCGCTATTCCTTGCCCGCTTTCTTTCCCTGAGTGTCAGAGATGCTAGAGCACGCAGGTTCGAGTCCTTACTCCAGACGCCAGAGATGTCAGTGGCAGAGTACGATGTGCTGTTCACCGAGCTATCATTTTATGCTCCGTATCTAGTGGCTACTGAGGAGTTGCGAGTCAAGAGATTTGTCCGAGGCTTGCTTACACCACTATTCCTTGCTATCAGCGCGCAGCATTACGAGACATACGCAGCAGCAGTAGATGCAGCATTATTAGTTGAGGAGCGCCTTGCTGAGACTTCGGCAGTCCCAGAGCCGAAGAGAGTTCGTGCAGATACGTCAGTGCAGAGACGGCCTTTCCGGCGTCGTGACAGGCACCTTGCAGGTGGCAGAGATTCGAGACGAGGCCGATTGTTTAGCTCCTATCCCCAGGAGGGTCAGCGACCATCATCGGGATGTTACCGTTGCGGGAGTTCTTATCATCGTGTGCGAGATTGTCCGGAGGTACCCCGGAGTGAGGCGGCAGCACCGCATGTTACATTACCACCTTCACCACCCCAGACGGCATTGCCGATAGTACCTACTGTTACTCCGCGTCAGACGCATGCACAGAGAGGTCGTGGTCACGGAGGATTTGTTCATAGAGGACGAGGTGACCGAGGTAAGGGGCAGCCAGCGGCCGACAGGGGACAGTTAGTCGCAGGTGGAGGACAGGCACGAGTTTTTGCTTTGACGCATCAGGACGCGCAGGCGTACAATGCGGTGGTCTCAGGTATCCTTCCTGTATGTTCGGTTGATGCACACGTGTTATTCGATCCCGGATCCACGCACTCGTACGTATCCACACACTTTGTGCCGAGTTTGGGTAGAGAGTCCGGTTTACTTGACCAGCCGCTTGTTGTGACTACTCCTGTGGGAGAGTCGTTTGTTGCTAGGCACGTGTTCCGATCCTGTACCGTCCGTATTGGCGAGAGAGAGTTGCCGGTCGATTTGATCCTTCTTGAGATGTTGGACTTCGACGTTCTTTTAGGTATGGATTGGTTAGCCACGTGCTATGCTTCTGTCGACTGCCGCGAGAAGACAGTTCGATTTTGTTTTCCCGGCGAGTCGGTTGTTGTTGTGTTGGGGGACCATGGTGCTACTCCTCACAGTGTGATTTCTTCTTTTCGCGCTGGACAGCTTTTGCGGAAGGGATGTGAGGGATTTCTCGCCTATGTTTGCGATACTAGAGCTACAGAGGTTCCGATGGATCGAGTTCCGGTTGTTAGCGAGTTCCCTGATGTGTTCCCTGACGAGCTTCCTGGGCTACCGCCCGAGCGTGATATTTCTTTCTGTATTGACTTGGTTCCTGGCACGGGGCCTATTTCTGTACCGCCTTATCGGATGGCCCCGGCGGAACTTAGAGAATTGAAGGGTCAGTTGCAGGATTTGCTGGATAAGGGACTTATTCGACCCAGTGTTTCTCCTTGGGGTGCTCCAGTCCTGTTTGTCAAGAAGAAGGACGGCAGTATGCGTTTGTGTATCGACTACCGCCAGCTGAACAGGGTGACAGTGCGGAACAGATATCCTTTGCCACGCATCGACGATTTGTTCGACCAGCTTCAGGGGGCAGGATACTTTTCGAGGATCGATTTACGATCGGGCTACCATCAGCTGCGGGTTCGACAGGAGGACATTCCTAGGACAGCCTTCCGCACACGTTACGGCCATTATGAGTTTTTGGTGATGTCGTTTGGACTCACCAACGCGCCAGCAGCATTCATGGACTTGATGAACCGCATTTTCCGGCCGTATCTTGATCTGTTCATCATAGTGTTCATTGACGATATCTTGGTGTATTCTCGGAGTAGAGAGGAGCACGAGCAGCACCTGCGGATTACACTGCAGACCTTGAGGGAGCATCAGCTTTTTGCCAAATTCTCCAAGTGTGCTTTCTGGCTAGACAGCGTAGACTTCTTGGGGCACGTGATTACACGAGATGGTATATGTGTCGACCCGAGGAAGATCGAGGCAGTTCGGAGTTGGCCTAGACCCACGTCAGTGACGGAGGTTCGCAGCTTTCTAGGGCTGGCAGGCTATTACAGGCGATTTGTGCAGGACTTCTCTCGCATTGCTACACCTTTGACCGGGTTGACCCGGAAGGGAGTTCGCTTCGATTGGACGGAGGAGTGTGAGCACAGTTTCCAGCGGCTACGGGCTCTACTGACTACGACACCAGTGCTATCATTGCCTTCAGGATCAGGCGGATTTGTGGTCTACTGTGATGATTCACGAGTGGGGCTAGGGTGGGTTTTGATGCAGCATGACAGGGTGATCGCGTATGCTTCGCGGCAATTAAAGAAACATGAACAGAATTACCCCGCTCATGATCTGGAGATGGCTGCAGTGGTCTTTGCACTCAAGATCTGGCGACATTATCTGTATGGAGAGTCGTGCCAGATATTCACTGACCACAAGAGCTTAAAGTATATATTTCAGCAGCGAGACCTGAACCTTAGACAGCGCCGATGGATGGAGTTAGTGAAGGACTACGATTGTGAGATCTTGTATCACCCGGGCAGGGCGAATATAGTGGCGGATGCTTTGAGCAGGAGGCCCTGGGGTAGTCTATCCTGTTTGAGCGCAGTACAGAGGCAGTCGTCGGTGGATTGGCAGATCTTATGCGACAGCCGGGTACAGTTCGAGTTTACGCCGATCGGAGGACAGATTGCGCATGTTCGTGCACGCCCACAGTTGCTTGACCGTATACATGAGGCACAGCACAGTGATGACCGTTGTTCAGAGATCAGGACACAGATGGGACAGGGCAGATTTTCCGAGTTCGTGATCGATGATTAGGGGATACTACGATTTGGAGCTAGACTGTGCGTACCAGATGCTGAGGGATTGCGGCGCGAGATTCTTAAGGAGGCACATCGGTCGGTATATATAGTGTTCATCCCGGTTCCACCAAGATGTACCATGACTTGAGAGGTGTTTACTGGTGGGACGGAATGAAAAGAGACATTGCAGATTTTGTGTCGAGATGCCTGACTTGTCAGCAAGTCAAGGCTGAGCACCAGAGGCCCGCGGGAGAGCTACAGCCGTTACCCATTCCGGAGTGGAAATGGGAACAGATATCTATGGATTTCGTTGTGGGTCTACCCAGGACTAGTCGAGGGTATGACTCCATCTGGGTGATCGTGGATCGTTTGACGAAAGCGGCTCACTTCCTACCGGTGAAGACGACTTTCGGATTTGTTCAGTATGCCCAGATTTACATTGATGAGATTGTACGACTGCACGGAGTTCCGACATGTATCGTGTCCGATAGAGGCACCCAGTTTACCAGCCGGTTATGGCAGAGGCTTCAGGAGGCTTTGGGCACTCGCTTGAGTTTCAGCACAGCATTCCATCCGCAGACCGACGGACAGTCAGAGCGGACTATTCAGACTCTCGAGGACATGCTCAGGGCATGCGTATTAGACTTCGGAGGTAGCTGGGATCATCATTTTCCCTTAGTAGAGTTCTCCTACAACAACAGCTACCAGGAGACCATTCAGATGGCACCGTTTGAGGCTCTTTATGGGAGGAGATGCAGATCGCCCACCTGTTGGACGGAGCTCAGTGAGAGAAGTATCTTAGGGCCGCAGATTGTGGAGGAGACGACCGCGAAGATTCAGTTGATTCGCGATAGGATGAGAGCAGCCCAGAGTAGGCAGAGGTCTTATGCGGACCGTCGGCGGCGCAGACTTGAGTTTTCTGTTGGTGATCATGTTTTCTTGAGCGTCTCCCCAATGAAAGGCGTGATGAGATTTGGGAAGAAGGGGAAGCTTAGTCCCAGATATGTGGGCCCCTTCGAGATCCTCGAGCGTGTTGGTGCGGTTGCGTATCGATTAGCCCTTCCGCCCAGTTTTCCAGACGTGCACCCCGTATTTCACGTTTCGATGCTCCGCAGATATCTTCATGATCCTTCGCATGCGATTCAGCACCCGACGATCCAGCTTGAGCGCGACCTTTCCTATGCAGAGCAGCCGGTGATGATCTTGGATCGACAAGTGAAGAAATTGAGGTCGAAGGAAATACCGTCCGTCAAGGTACTTTAGCATGGCCAGAGCGGCGAGGAAGTCACTTGGGAGACCGAGAGCGAGATGAGGAAGAGGTATCCCCATCTTTTTGAAGGTGCGTATAGTTAGATTTTTTAAATTCGGGGACCGAATTTCTTTAAGGGGGGTAGATTGTAACACTTTGAATTTCTGTTTAAATGTCTTTCGTGATAATTAGTGATCGTATGTGTTATTATATGTGTATGCATAGGATTATTAGTTATTTAGTCGTGTTAGCAAATTGGGAAATTTTCCGTTGTAGTGTACACTTGCACACTTAGCTTTTTTTGTAACTTAGGGTTTTTGGTAACTTGTTAACCATTCTTGTGTTGCATGGTTGCTAACTTTTTCCCCACCCTTTAATCAACACAAAACCCTTTTTCATAATTCAAAATCCTAATAAACAAATGAGCCATGGTGTTAGGTATTGAACTTCGACTTTTGACCCATTTTCTTCTCTCTTCTCTCTCTTTCCCTCATTCTGAAATCCAGCAGCATTCCAGCAGCAAAACCCTAGCCTTCCCTCATCTTTTCTTCTCCTTTTTATGTCTCTTTGATCTCTACACAAATCCTACACAAAAACCACACATTTCCTTCACAAAACCTTAGGAAAAATGAGTTTTTGAGGTGTTTGGAGGCAAATCTGCGTACTTGAAGGAGGAGCTGGAACTTTTGGTGTTTTATAAGGTCTTTAGAAGGTATAAATTCATGTCTTAACCTCTTTCTCCATAACTTGCATGTTTAGCTTCCAAATATCATCTTTTTGTGCAATTTTAGTGCTATTGAAGGGATTTAGTGTTAATATGTTAAAATTTATGTTGTTGTGGCTTGATTAGCTTGTTAATGAGTTATTAGTATGGGTTTAGACTTAGGTTTGTTTTAGTTTGCACAAAAATATTCCTAAAGTTTGAATTTAGTGCAAAAGTGTGGATTTTAACTAGAATTAAGGCACTGTAGGATCTGCTGCTACCCGAGATATTTCAGAGTGAAACTAGAGGTTACTGTAGTATGTATGGGGGGTATAGAGTGCACACACCAAACCTGGGAGCCCAATTCCCTACCCAGGCCGCCGAAATAAGCATTCTGGCCGCAATTTGCGGCCAGATGGGGGTGTTTTGGGTTGGGGTTTGGGCTGATGGTGTCTGCTGCTATGTGAGTTATTTTGGTATATATATTTTTACAATATCTTTTCTGTATCAAAATCTAGAGTAGAATACCTATTTTCCCGTATTTTCAATCTTTCGCGACACGCGTGATACGTGTGTGTGGGTTTGGGGTTTCTGCGTATCGTGACGCGTCGGAGTGGCTTCAGGCGCGTAATCACACGTTTTAGCGTATCGCGCACACGCGCGCTTGGTTCACGACACGAGTTACTAGTTCGTCTTTAATGTCGTGTTTGTGTGATGTCAAGCTTATGTATGATGTATTGTGTAATTCTAGGTTCGCAGGCGAGTACGGTGGACGCAGCGCAGAAGGGGAAGCAAGTTGTTGGCTATACCTAGCGAGAGACTACGGTGAGTAGATTTCACATCTACGGGGATATCGCCCGCATGGCGTTCTACGTCAGGGCTGATATGACCTTATAGTTTCCTTTGTATACATTGACTATTCATGGCTACTATTTAGTGAAAGCTGCATTCCATGCTATTTGGATATAAACTAGAATTGATAGAACACCGCACCATTACTAACGGTCCATGTTGCACGAGCACTATCCTGCATGTTACACACACACCGTTAGTAATTGCCATGACACTCACACTGTAGAATTTACATCGGATCATTATATTGTAGCTCATCCATATGTGACTTGACATGCTATTCATACTTGATGCATATATTACATCGGATCATTATATTGTAGCTCATCTATATGTGACTTGGCATGATATTCATATTTGATGCACATATCATATCGGATCATTGACTTGCATATTGGTTTGGATTACATGTGATTTCTGGATTTGGGAACCGTGGCTATTTCAAATATGGAATCATTTAAAAACCCGGTTCCCTTGATATGATATTTCGGTGCGTCCACCATGTGTTTCCTCGGTGCTAGAGTGATATATGTGAACCCGAATCGAGGAGCTGGTTGAGGCCGATTACGGGTACAAGGTGGACCCGGTACGGTACCCCGGGGCGAGAACGGTTTCGCTGTGTAGTAGACGGTGGGTCTGGCAGAGGGACTACTATCTACCGGTGATTGGTT